>CM042173.1:42826095-42938595 GCA_023376005.1 Doryteuthis pealeii
ATTAATTTTTATAAACAGGTATGTACAATGCCTATAATTGAAATAAGTATGAGTAAAATCTAAGAATAATTAACTGTGTATCAATATCTTTTATAAGAAATTTCAAAGCAGATTTTTATGGAAAAAAAAATCCTTATATAGAATCAGGGAAATCTCCTGTTTCTCTTTTCAAGAATGGATCTATTTATTCCACACACACACACACACAAATATTATATATATATATATATATATATATATATATATATATATATATATAGGAAGATAGACATAAATGGAGTGTGTGTGTGCGTGTATGCATATATATCTACACGTACATATGTAGGTATGTACATATACACACACGTGTGTGTGTGTGTATTATATATATATATATATATATATATATATATATATATAAAAAAAAAAGAAAGTTTGGTATGTCCTTGTCGTCTTATAACTCCAAAAAGAGACGTCACTCAGATTTGAAATCTTGCATGCACCTTAATATCCCTTTAACTAAGAAACACACCAAATTTGGTCATCGATTTTTACTGATTAAGGGATATAATTAATTAATCAAAAAATAAAACGATTTTCGGAAAGCATTGTATATCTGCTGCTGCTGCTGGCTATATCAGCAGTGATTACTTTAATTTTGACCTTCTTAATAGTAAACATTGCTCTATTTCTACTAAAAGCCCAAATTTTTTTCAGTGCAATTGTTTCGTAATTTAGTATGAACTGTTAAATTTTTTTTTTAAAACTAAAAGAAAAAAAAAAAAATCAACTTTTCATACCAAGAGTATCTTTTTAAGTGTAAAAAAAAAAAAAAAAAATCGAAATAGTAATACGAAAATATTTACCTATATGAACAAACAAAAATTAAATGAAAACATTTTTATCAATTTCTCTGAATGTTTGAGATGAGGCTTGATGATTAGTATTATCTGTATGCCCTCTGGCCTTCTTCAGGTATTTCTTGTCGGACTCAGGCAAAAGCCATCAGTAGTGATGAGGTATACCAGAAGGAAATGGACAGCTTAAGGGAAATCCTCCATTGTAATAATTATCCCAAGAGCATAACATCGGCTATGAGATATCTGGATCGCAAGACAGAGGATGATACCCGAAAACTTACCACAGTCTGTCTGCCCTATGTCAGAGGCTTGGCTGAAAACATTCAAAAGATATGTAATCCTTATGACATCAGGACAACATTCAGAGTGACTCAACTCTTTGTAAACATCTCCTCCGAGTTAAGCCATACAGAATACAACATGACCAAAAATTGCGTGTATTCCATCCCATGCAGCTGTGGCAAAGAATACAAAGGTGAAACATGCCGTCCACTGAAAGTAAGACTAGAAGAACATCGTAAAGCAGTGGTTCGAGGAGAAATAGAAAAGTCGGGTATGGCTGACCATACATGGAATGAAATGGGAAACCATCTGCCCTTATGGGATGAAGCTAGAATAATAGATAGAGAGGAACATTGGAAGAGAAGACGCCTCAAAGAATCAACTCATATGATAGGCTGTACTGGGTTGTTAAGTAGACCGAGTATAGAAAGGAATACAATATGGGAACCCATAATTAAAAAGGCTAGATCAGATTAAAAAAAAAAAAAAAAAAAAAGAGCCTAGGTAAAAAATCATACATAAGTGAATAGGTAGATATTCTAGCCAAAACAAGACATTAGGTTTATAAGTTCCCAAAATTGACACTGGATTGTCCAATTGGACACATGGCCTAGTGGATAAAGGAGTTAGGTTAAGACAGTTCTAAGTGACAGTTATATCTAGACTGCAGGTTCAGTCCTGGTCAGGTGCAGCAGTAACATAGAATAATAATTAACACAGCTTAACGCCCCTACCCCAGCTATGATTAGCGGAGTGAGAACAGGATACTCCTGTGGACTGAATAAAGGGTTAGGTTCAAAGTTCCGTGATGGCTCCCAATTACGACAAGAAGGTTCCAGAGGCCGACAAGAAATACCTGAAGAAGGCTGGAGGGCATATCGGCTGAAACATTGTACAGATAAAAATGAAGATGAGGACAATAGCCTGAATAATGCAGGTAATATTTTTTTATGAATACTTTCATATTTCTTAGAATAAAATATATCCATTCTTAATCAGTGAAACTAAAAAAAAACAAAAAAAAAAAAAAAACAAAAAACTAAAAAAAACAAAAACAAAACTGGTGTTCCTAAAATTTTTTTTCATCCGGTCAAGGACCAGGTACTTTTGCTAGTGTATATATATATATATATATATATATATATATATATCACAATCATATCTAGCCCTTTAGCATAACTACCAGTTCCAAGATATGAATCGATCTTCAGACACTTAGTGTGTTGACAGTAATTATTTTTCATTAATTTGTAAGCACCAACTCTACCCACCCACCCTTAAGGAGGTGGCGGTAATAATCACAGTGCTAAACAAAAATGCAAATGTTCCCACGTTTTTTTTTGTTACCCTCCCCCATATCTCTCTCTCAATCAGAAGCTAATTGACGAAGCAAGTACTTGTTCTCATACTTACACTTTTTAATGAGTTTGGATTTTCTTATTAAGGATGTGGTCTTGTTTGAAAAAAGTAATCTATATATCAATACTCTTGTTCCTTAATCTTCAGACAGTTATCTTGCAACACTCTCTGGTTAAAAATGAAATTGTCCAAGATGAAATGCAAAAATGTAAATCCTGATTATCTAGTGTTGCTTATCTGCTGAATTCTTATATCTTATGAATGTTGTCACCTCAGCTAAATAATGATCTTGTTTGGAGAAAGTAATCTATATATTAATACTCTTGTTCCTTAATCTTCGGACCGTTATCAACACCCTCTGTTTAAAAATGAGACTGTCCAAATCATCTAAGATGAAATGCAAAAATGTAAATCCTGATTATGTGGTGTTGCTTATTTGCCGAATTCTTATTTTAAAAGATATGTAAAAAGTATAATAATCTTGATTTAACTCTCACTCTTTTTCTTTCTTTCTTTCTTCTTTTCTTTTCATTATGTTCGATATCACTTCAGCATGCTAACCCTTACTCTCTTTCTTGTGTAGCATGTCTTTTTTCTTCCCTTTCTTTTTTTATAATAAAAATGGAATGGTCCATTATTTAGCTGAGGTGACAACACTCATAAGTTATGATAACAGTCGGAAGATTAAGGAACAAGTGTATTAATATATAGATTTTTGTTTGTTTGTTTTTGATATCATTACTACCACGGTTGCTATGATCCTTGTTTTTACTACTGCTTACGAATGACTAACAGAACTACCTGGGATTTAAAAAATTAAAAATAAATCTCTTATCTATATTTATACATAGATTAATAATGATTTTTTCAATATATTTGTTTTATTATCATTTATTCTTGCTTTTAAGTTGTTTATTTTTATCTATTTTTTTTTAGTAAATATCCATCATCTCTGTAAAAGCCACTATCTCACATTCAATCCAAATTGTAGATTGATCCCCTTCAATTAACAAATCTTAAACCCATAGGGATGCATTCAAAGCAAATATGTGTGTCCCAGGATGCCCTAAATCAAAAAGCTATCAGCATTACTGGCATCTGATTATTCCACATTAGTGATAGTTTCAATGAGATATCATTGATGTCTTGTATTTAAAAAAAAAAAACAACATATTTCAGAACTCTCATCATCATCCTTTCGTTCGAACTTAGTTACAATGACATCACAGTCCAGCACATAAGACACTATGCCATTGGGACTCTCCTTACCACGTCTTTAATTAATAACTAAGTACTTGTTATTGTGCCTGCACTTGCCAATAAGCTCAGATTACTTATTAAGGAGGCAGTCATGTTCTGAGAAAGTACTTGTTCTAATGCCTGCACTTGCCTATGAGCTCAGTTTTCTTATTAAGTAGTTAGTCTTGTTCAGGGAAAGTAATAAACGTCAAATTTCTCCTCCAAATACTTTTAAAAATTTTCTTTTCAAACAATGGAGGGGGAGCACTTATTAGTCTTTGCAATTTCATATATATATATATATATATATATATATATATATATATAGCTTTGTGCTGTTGGCACAGCATGTCAATTATCTCTCAACTGAGAAAAATGAGTTTAACATCCTGAAACGCCATGAAACGACGAGAAAAAAATATTTCCCAGTTCCCAGAACGCCGTGAAGCGTCTCCAGTTCATATCCACTGTTAAATTCAATTAAAACTCACATTTTCAATATGTTTAATCCAGGAAAAGAAGTATGTTTGTTACAGAAAGGTTAATTTCTCGTCTGGAATGTTTTTGTCTTTTTAAAACAATTATTCCCAAAGAACAGAGGTGTTTATCTACTCGAATTAAAAATAAATAAATAAAAAAAAAAAAAAAAAAAAAAATCGATTTAAAAAATGGTGATTACGAATCAAGGTGGGTCGTCCGTTTTCATATATATTTGTAAAAAACGATTAAAAATATTTTTCACTAGTTTTTAAGCAAGGGAAATAGCCTAGTTCACTTCCTGAATAATATATTTCCGGTCCACCTTGATTTCTATCTTTTTAAACAAAGATTTCGTGTAGACCATTCTGATTTTTTCCCTCGCATTTTTGAAAAAAAAATTGGAGATGGCGGCTGAAAAATATGTACAATTTTTAAGGTTTTTCCGAATATAATCTTTCAACTGAAGAGATAGGCTTAGGAATTAATGCTCAAAGTGATATTTCTTTTTCGAGTGTCAATACTAGTGATTTATCAGATTTTTCTGAATTAGAAGATGAAGATGAAATTTTCACAGAATCCGACCGAAAATGTTGAACTAACGAGACCATCAGAATTTACAAGTTTCGTTGGTCCTACACACCCACTAGGACTTGATGCTACACCCATAGAATTTTTTTTCAGCTATTTCCACTAAATTTGTTTGAAGAAATTTCTTTTCAAACGAATTTATACACGAGACAACAAAATGCTAACTTTATTCCCACGTGTGTATCTGAAATAAGCGCATACTTTTCTGAATGGGAGTCGTTCATTTGCCGAATTACAGGTAATGCTGATAACGAAATTCTCCTAAAAATCATATAAAATACGCCCCCCCCCCAAAAAAAAAAACCCTGAAAATATTTACATTTATTTATGCATATATAAAGGGCAGTTGTGTGTATGTCCGGAGGAAACTACAAAAATAAATTATATATATATATATATATATATATATATATATATATATATACACACACACACAGATTCACTATCACCAGAGCTTGCTTTTTGTGCAAAATAATGAAAATTTTATTGATATTTGGAAAGATATCTAAAAATCAAAATTTGTATAATGACAAGGGAAAATCATTAGCGCGTTATTTTATTTATCATTTTTTCGCTTTGAAATTTTATATTGATTGATTGAATTATTCGCTTCATTTATATTTTATTTCTAAAAAAATTGTTAATTATTGAATTAAACTTTCTAACTATATTTGTATGTGATATCATTCCCTTTACCCAGGGAAAAAAATTCCTGGTGTCTCACCAGGTCTTTTTTTATGCAGGGATTTTTATGGGGTATCCAGCAAGGATCAAACGAAAGTAATAATGGATCTGTGAGACTAACTTTTTTTTATCACCCCTCTACCCAGATTTAAAAAAAAAGAAAAACACACATTCACACTCTGTCGGATTAATTTCCATTTTATTTTCACACACACATATATATATGTGTGTGTGTGTGTGGTATCCAAATGACTGGTTGTAAGGGATGATTCCACCTGGGATCCTCAAATCTCACTGTATAACCATACTGTATGCTCCTGTAGGTACAAACATATTCATACAAGGATTTTTATAAATCCCTAAAGAGAGCTCAATGTATAATAATCAATAAATTAGATTCAATACAGAGCAATATTTAACTTTCAAAGAAAGAAAAACCTTAAACCATCATTCCATAATAAATTTATTTCGACCAAAAGCTCAAAAAAGCTTTCAAAAATTTTTACAAAATTTTAAGAAATCGTTGAGACGAAAATCACAAAAATCTGCATGGATACTAATTCATTAAACCATTTTTGTGATTTTTGTCTAAAGAGGCCAGTGTCTCAAGGATTTTAAAAAATTTTGTAAAACTTTTTAAAAGCCTTTTGGTTGAAATAAATTTATTACGGAATGATGGTTTAAGTTTTTTCTTTCTTTGAAAGTTATATATGGAAATACGATGAGGAAATTAATCCGACAATATGTGAAGAAAATGTTTTCAAAAATACAACAGACACAGGATGTTATGATCAAAGGAAAAATTTTATATTTTTCATTTTTCTCCCTTACAAAATTTCTTTTGCATTGTCCTGATGACGGTTTATCATAAACCGAAATACTTAAGTAATGACATATAAAATTTTTCCTTTGATCATAACATCCTGTGTCTGTTATATTTTTGAAAACGTTTTCTTCATATATATATATATATATAAATAAAAATCGCAGAGCAGATTTAAAATTTAAATCTCATAAGTGATGTTCTATGGAAACCAGCACATGTGCACACCAGTGTGAGCCGCTCAGCAAAGACCTACATTGACCATCTCTGCACAGATACTAAATCATTAAACCATTTATATTCATTTAACATTTACTTTCCTTTATTTATTTATCTTTTCAACACACACACACACGTGTGTGTGTGTGTGTGTGTGTGTGTGTGTGTACTGTTAGCTGCAGAGCTGTTGGTTTTTTTCTTACACAGCAAATATTATTATTTAGAAGACACTTCCTGGAAATGTTGGTTAACACTAGGAAAGACAATGAAATCCCTATCACAAAGAAATGGGATATGCACTTATGTCAGAAAACAATGCACAGCTATCTCAATAAAATTGTTCATTTTCTGTTGATAATGGTGTAAGTTTCATACAGAGAATATAAATCGACTGAAGAGTTACAGGAGTTCCACCACAGAATACTGGATTCCTTTGTTCATTGGTATGGATTACCAGTTTGAAAAATAAATAGTTACGTGGACGTGGACTAGTGAGAACGTTGTTTCAACTTTCCAATGAATTTGATGTCATTTCATCATATAATACAAATTAACATTAGTAGCACATAAAATAACCCTTGCAGTTGGTGTATTTTACAACCGCAGCTCTGTCAGGCTTGTATGATGATGTTAGATTTTACGGCATATCTTGTTGGGTTATTTTATACAGAAGACATTTTGTTCTATTTATTCTTATTCTTGATGGGTATTAAACAAATTTTGTTTTTAAAACTCAATATTTTTAAAAACATCTTTTTAAACCCAACTTTGATCTATTCAACCCATAGATGAAACCCTAACAGGTACTACCACTCCAGGTTCAAGTGGGCCTGGGAGTAATGGTGATGAAAGTGTACTCCATATTCCCCAGAGCTCCAGAACTGGAACTTAACCATCAGAGTTTAACATTATAACCAGGAAATGGAGACCTGCAGCCACCACCTTCTAGCACATATGATAAAAAGGTTTGGGGCTTGCCATAAGGGCAATAGGATTGGGGGCTATCATATAGGTACTAGGGCTTGATGTGACCAGCTGATTGATCGGAGGGAGCCTCTCTGACCACCTGTCTAGCCTAAGGAAGGGCTGAAGTGGAGTGTTGCATGTCATGGACTGCTCAGTCACCTGGGAGGGCAATGGTGATACAAAGTAATTATAGGAGATCATCTCATGTAAAGACATTGGATCACTGTCAAAGTGTAAAAGATCTATTCTAGTTTCTATTCCAGTAATAGCAGCAAACAGGCGAGAATAAGGGAAGCACGAGTGGTTAAATAGGAGTTGACGATATTGTATCTTGATTGAGTGCCATATCAAACAGCCTAATGTTTTGCCAACCACATAAAACTGATCCCTCGGGCTATTTCCCACACCCCCCTTAATTGGGAGACAAGAATAACTCTTTGTCTCTAGTAACTGTTCAGATTACACAGTCACCATAGCAAGAGTCTGTAGATTAGTTTGTTGGATTTTACGGCATGTCAACCCGTGTTGGGTTATTTTATGCCGAAGAGATTTTGTTCTATTCATGCTGATGGGTATTCAATTCTTTTTTTTAACAGTTTTTTAAACTCTTTTTTTTATAAAACCCATAGATGGGACACTAAAAAGGTACTACCACTCTGGGTTTGGTTTGTTTTATGGCATATCAACCTCAGTGGGTCATTTAATGCCAACTAAGTTTTGAAATAAATTCATTCTTAATGGATAATCAATTTTGTTTATAAACTCATGTTTTTCTATTTAACCCATAGATGGGACCCTAGCAGGTACTACCACTCCAGATCAGAGTGGACCAGGGAGCAATGGTGATGAAGGGGTTCCCCACATTCCCCAAACCTCCAAAACTGGAACCTCACCATCAGATAGAGTTTAACGTCATTCCCAGGACATGTAGACCCTCAGCCATTACCTTCTAGCACCTATATGATAAAAAGGGTTTGGGCTTGCCATAAGGGCAATAGGGTTGGGGCAATCATATAGTTGTTAGGGCTTGACGTGACCAGCAAATTGATCGGAGGGGGCCTCTCCGACCGACCGCCTAACCCAAGAAAGGTCCAAAGTGGAATATTACAAGTCATGGACTGCTTAATCACCTGGGTTCTATCCTTAAACATCACGGTTCACCAACCACGTTCAACAGTGGCAGAGGTGCAGTTGGTGCATTCTAGCGCCCCAGCCGACAGGGTGGCATTGTATGTTTATATGTATACTTTTTGCGTAGTTGTTTAAGAGCTTTTATACATTTAAAAGTAGTTTTCAGCATTCTCTCTAATGATAGATTTCATCTAGTTTAATTTATGGCCACTTCTGATATTTTGAACCATATTTATGAAATAAGCAAAATTTGAAAAAAAAAAAAAAAAAAAAAAAAAAAAAAATTCCTCATTGAAAAAAATGAATAAAATAGAAAAAAAAAAACCTTGCTTCATTAACATTAAATATCTAGCAATTGTTGCCATTATTATTGTGTAATTATTTCTTGATCTTAATGACATATCAACCTGTCTAGGGATATTTTATGCCTAGAGGTTAGGGAATCACATTCATTGTATGTTCATATTAACACTTTTTGTGTAGTTATTTGAGAGGTTTTATCCATTTAAAAGTAGTTTTTAGCATTCCCTCTAAAGATATACTTCATCTCTTTACTTAATTTATAGCCACTTTCATTGGATATGTTTTTTTTTCTTTTCTTTTGTCTCTTCCACTAAATGTTTTCACTGGCATAAATTTTAAAAAAAAATAATAAAATAATGAAATAAGCAAAATTTGAAAAAAAAAAAAAAAAAAAAAATTGCCTCATCATGAAAAAATGAATAAAAAACAAAACACAAAAAAATAACCCTGCATCATCAAGATTAAATATTTGGCAATTGTTTTCATCACACTGTAATTATATTTTGTAATCCTTCCAAACATTTTGCAGCAGCCATATACATATGTATATATATATCTTTTGACTGGCACCATTGCAGTTTTAACATTACTCAAATTGTGGGGCAACCCTTGAAATAATAAAGACAGCTTTTATTGGCAGTAAAAGAAGAAAAAGAAAAAAGATTATTCTTCTTCTTTCAGTCTCCATGCAATTACAATTTTCCTTTCTCTCTCTTTCTCTCTCTATTCTCGCTATTTTGTCTCTCTCTATTCTCGCTATTTTGTCTCTCTCTATTCTCGCTATTTTGTCTCTCTCTATTCTCGCTATTTTGTCTCTCTCTATTCTCGCTATTTGTCTCTCTCTATTCTCGCCTCTCTATTCTCGCTATTTTGTCTCTCGCTATTTTGTCTCTTTCTCTCTCTATTCTCGCTATTTTCTCTTCTCTCTCTATTCTCGCTATTTTGTCTCTTTCCTATTCTCGCTATTTTCTCTTTCTCTATATTTTGTCTCTCCCTATATTTTGTCCATCTCCCTTATATTTTGTCCATCTCCTATATTTTGTCTATATATTTTATCTCTCATTTTGTCTCTCTCTCCCCCTCTCGCTATTTTGTCTCTCTCTCTCTCTCTCTCTATTTTGTCCCCCCCTAATATTTTGTCTCTCCCTATATTTCGTCTATATATTTTATCTCTCTATTTTGTCTTTTCCCATCTCTCTACTTTGTCTCTCTTTTTCCCAATGCAACAATTTTAAAGCTTCTGCTTGAAGGCTTGCCATATTAAGTGGAATTTTTTTTCTCTTTGTTTTTTCTATTCTTTCCTTTTTTTTTTTTCTTTTTTTCACTGCAGTCTTCAAAATCTAAAGTAGAAGTAAACATCTCATTTCAGCCAAAGTTTTTTTTTTTTTTTCTATTTTTAGTGCAATTTAAAGTTGAATCTCCTTTACCTAATGACTCTCTTGCACTCACCTCCTTTTCTTTCTTTCTTTCTTTTTTCAGGATGGTGGTGGTGGTGGTCTATACATGTGCTTCATACAAACCCAAACTCTCATTTGATTGGTCACTTTCAAACTGTAATAACATCTCGTTACATTTTCAAACTTAGCACATTTTCGTTTTTTTTTTGCTGCTCAACCTTTTCTTAATGATTTTACAATAAAAGACAAAGACTAAAATTGCAAACGCAAAAAGGTTTCCAGTAAATAAAGAACAAAAAAAACAAAACAAAAACAAAAAAAAAAAAAAACAGGAAAATTTGTCCGAATTTTTTAGATGAGGATTGATGATTTGTATTATTTGTATTTTTTGGACTATTGTCCTCAGTTGGACACATGGCACAACAGATATAAGGGTTGAGTTAATACAGTCCTAAGTGACAATCATCTGGAGGTTGCAGGTTCAATCCTGGCCAAGGGCAATAATAACATAGAATACTTAATATAGCTTAACACTTGTACCCAGTCATGGTTAACGGAATGAGAACAATCTACCCCAGTGGATTGCAGGTTCAATCCTGGCCAAGGGCAATAATAACAGAATACTTAACACTTGTATCCAGTCATGGTTAACTGAATGAGAACAATCTACCCCAGTGGATTGCAGGTTCAATCCTGGCCAAGGGCAATAATAACAGAATACTTAATATAGCTTAACACTTGTATCCAGTGATGGATAACGAAATAAGAATAATCTACCTAGTGGATTAAATAAAGGGTTCAGTTTGAAGCTCTGTGAAGGTTCCTAAGTTTGACAAAAAACACCTGAAAAAGTTTCCAATGCTTAGAAAAAAAAATTGTGCCCTGGATATGACATAAAACCATGTCAAATAGTGGGGGCTCCAGTTCTGGAGCTGTGTGGAGTGTGGAGTACCCCTGGGTATGACAGTAAATTTCATCTAGTGACGAAGTTCCAATTCTGAAACTCTGGGGAGTGTGAAGTACCCCTTCATCACCATTACTCTCAGGTCAAATCTGCCCCAGATTGGCAGTACCTATTAGGGTCCCATCTATGGGTTCAATAAAAAAAAAAAAGAAGAAAAAAAGTGTGAAAAAAAAAAAAAAAAAAAAAAAAATGAAAATTAGTTCAGAAAATTTTTTTTTGAATACCTATGAAGAATAAATCAAACAAAGTATCTTCGGCATAAAATAACCCAACAAGGTTGACATGCCGTAAAAAACAAACCACCATTAGACTTGAGGGGGATTACTTTTATAGGGAAATCATGTAGCTTATTGTTTGGAATTGAAATGAATTGTTTGTGATACTGGTCCTGTTACTTTTCAGATACATCACCACCACCACCCCGTATATAATATGAGTATATCATGTGTTGGTTGGTTGGTTGGGTTTCATGGCATGTCAACCCTTGTTGGGTTATTTTATGCTGAAGACATTTTGTTTAAAAAAAAAAATCATTTTTGTTTCTATTTAACCTATAGATGGGACCCTAACAAGTACTAACCCTCTAGATCAGAGTGGACCTGGAAGTAATGGTGATGAAGGGGTACTCCACACTTCTCAGAACACCAGAATTGGAACCTCACCATGAGATGCAGTTTAATGTCATACACAAGACCTTCAGCCACCGCCTTCTAGCACATATATGATAAAAAGGGTTGGCGGTTTGCTGGGACAATCATATCAGTGCTAGGGCTTGACGTGACCAGCCGATTGATCAGACGGTGCTTGCCGACCATCCGTTTAGCCTAAGTAAGGGCCAAAGTGGAGTGCTGCATGTCAGACTGCTCAACCACCAAAATTCTGTCCTAAAGCATCACGGGTCGCTACCCATGGCCAACAGGTGGTTCCATTGGTAGGGGATTTACCCCTCTGCAGAGGTGCAGTCAACATATTCTTCTGCCTCACTGACAGGCTGGTATGTGTACTTCCATTTTAACATGATTTTACATCACTATATAAATATGATTGATTGGCCAGTTTGCTTACTTTTTTGTCTGTTGATTGTGCACACTACATGAAAAGTAACATACTTCTAGTGTTCATAATTTTTTTTTTTTTTGGGGGGGGGTTGTATACCTGCTCTGCTGTAGTAGCATAGAGCACTTTTTTCTTGCAATACATAAATAGCCATTACATGTATACATTAATAGTCAATATTTTGAAATAAAACAAACTTACCAATATTTCCAAATGGCTATCCAAAGATCATAATATAGTTTGTTGTTGAACTGTGGCTGTTAGAGAGAAAAAAAAAGAAAGAAATTTATCATTAATTTATAAAGAGTAATAGACAAAAAAAAAAAAAAAAAAAAAAAAAAAAAAAAAAACATTTATATATTTCTAAAATTCTCATTCTGTTTTTATGTAACCATAACAGGTAAAACCAGGTACTACCACTCTGGGTCAGGGTGGACCTGGGAGTAATGGCAATAAACGGGTACTCTACACTCCCAAGAGCTCCAGAATTGGAACCTCACTACTAGATGCAGTTTAACGTCATATCCAGGACACTAAGACCCTCAACCACCGCCTACAATTACATATATGATAACAAGGATTGGGAGTTCTCCATAAGAGCAATATGGTTGGGACAATCATATAGGTGCAAGGGCTTGACGTGACCAGCCAAACAATCAGAGAGGGCCTCCCCAACTGTCCATCTAGCCCAGGTAAGGGCTAAAGTGGATTGTTGCAGGTCATGTAATTCTCAGCCACAAAAATTCCCAGTATTATTTGGACTATTGTCTTCATCTTCATTGTTATATGTACAACGATTAGTCATAATTGGGAGCCATCACGGAACTTTGAACCTAACCCTTTATTCAGTCCATGGGGGTATCCTGTTCTCATTCCGCTAACCATAGCTGGGGTACAGGTGTTAAACTGTGTTAATTATTATTCTATGTTACTGCTGCCCCTGACCAGGATTGAACCTGCAGTCTAGATATAACTGTCACTTAGAACTGTCTTAACCTAACTCCTTTATCCACTGTCCAATTGGACAATCCAGTGTGAATTTTGGGAACTTATAAACCTAATGTCTTGTTTTGGCTAGAATATCTACCTATTCACTTATGTATGATTTTTTTACCTAGACTTTTTATTTTTTTAAATCTGATCGCCTTTTTAATTATGGGTTCCCATATTGTATTCATTTCTATGCTTGGTCTACTTAACAACCCACTACAGCCTATCATATGAGCTGATTCTTTGAGGCGTCTTCTCTTCCAATGTTCTTCTCTATCTATTATTCTAATTTCATCCCATAAGGGCAGATGGTTTCCCTTTTCATTCTATATATGGTCAGCCATACCCGACTTTTCTATTCTGTCAATAATTCCGAGAAACACTGGAATTCCGTCTTTAAGTACCTTGGATTGTTACCTATAATCAACAGGTGGTCATGTGGGAGGACCCTTACCCCTCTGCAGAGATGTAGTTGGCATATTCTATAACCCCAATCAACAGGGTCGTATAGTGTTAGGCTGAATTTGATGTCATGTAGATTTTTTTTTTTTTATATAAAATGAACTGATAATTATTTAGGAATTGAACAGAAATCTTATTATAATGGAGATTGTGTGTTTTTCTGTCTGTAACCGAAACTATATTACTACTCAAGTCATAATTCCCTTAATTATTTACGTCATATTCTCCATGATTTCATTCTTTTAAACCTTCAGTTATTAATAAAAATTGTTTTACATTATTAATACTGTTGACCATATCTACGTACTAATACATGCAATTGTATTTATATATACAACAAAATAGCGGTTTACAGTTTGAATGAGAAGGCTAATTTGCATATTGATATTTAAAATTTTATTTTAATAAATATGTACTTGGTATTATTGATTTCTAATTGTTTGGTTTTATCTTAAGAAATATAAACAAAATTCGTGGATAAATCTAAAAGAAATTTGTTTACAAGAAGAAATAACTGTAATATTATCCTTTACTTCCTATTTTAACTAAATAGTTAAATTAGGAAAATTTACCAATGAAAGAGGGGAGTAATGGAAAATGATGGAATAGTTTCAAAGTTGTTCTATTTTTCGATTATACCCCCTCTGTTGCAGATGTTTTTATCTGTATTCTTAGTCAGTTTCATTAGCCTTTCTAATTTAATATGATATTTTATTATATCAAAACTTAAATACTTGCACCCGGAGGGTGCATATATTTGCTAGTAGATTTAAAATTTTTTGTCCAAACTCACTGACAAGTTAAAGTGACAATTCTTCCAAACAGTAATTGTATCAGTACTACTCACGGCAACAAAGAACAATTTCCTCGTAAATTCCAACCATAAAATAAACTGAACCCTCTTTTTATGTCCGCGTTTTTGCAATAAATGTTTTATTTTTCTTGCACCCGTTATTTTACAATACTAAATATATTTTCTTTATTTGTTAAAGAATAAAGAATCAAGAAAATATATTTAGTATTGTTACTAAAATATATTTAGTAATTGCTTAAGAAATTGACCTTGCATCGTATCCTGCTCGTGCGGAGGGGTTGGTAAATATTTATAAAGGCTAGGGCTTGACATGACCAGCCAATTGATCGGAGGGGCCTCTTTGACTGTCTAGCCTAAGTAAAGGCCAAAGCGGATTGTTCATGTCATATACTGCTCAGCCACTACGATTCCGTCCTTAAGCATCCCGAGTCACCACCCACTGCCAACAGGTCACCTCATTGGAGGGATATCTTTGAATTAATATCCATACATGTTTTTGACGATTATGTATACCTGTCTATCTCTAGCAATGGAATCGCCTATGCAAAAATCACTGAAGCGTGTGTATGTTTTTAGATTTCTATGAGAATACAAAAATAGACGAGCATATGTTTATGCGAATTCATATATATGCAGATGACAGTGCTTTTGTTGTGTTAATAGTTCACTCGATATTTGCCACCATGATAATGAGAGTAGATCTAAAGTCCTTTTGCATGCAACGATGCCTCCAAGACAGAAGCGTCGATGAAGACGGCATGTGTGAAAAGGTTAGCCGAAATGTCAAAACAACACTTTAGATTTTCAGTCGAGTCATTTGAGAGATCTTCTAATGATTTATTTTCTTCTATCCTTTTCTTTGTTGTTTGTAGTTATGGCAAATAAGGTGATTAAAAGAATCCTGACCATCTCTAATAATGGACCTGTTTAAAGACGTGTCAAATTACAGACTTTTGAGAAGGAACAAAGACAACAATTAAAAAAACAAACAATGTGGAGATCTAACAGCAAAATAACCAGTAACCAATTAATACTAATTGCTTTAGTTATTTCTTAACTGAAATCCATGTTACGAAACATGTGCTCTTTACCTTATATATTACATTACTCTTTATTATATATACTAGCAAATATATGCACCCTCCGGGTGCAAGTATTTAAGTTTTAATGTAATAAAATATTGTATTAAATTAGAAAGGCTAATGAAACTAAATAAGAATACAGATAAAAAGATTTGAAACAGAGGGAGTATAATAAAAAATGGAACAACTGAAACTTACTCTTCCATCACTCTCGTCTTTCATTGTTATTTATTCTAATTTAAGTATTTAGTTAAAATAGGAAGTAAAGAATAAAAATGACAGTTATTTTATCTTGTTAATGGATTTCATTTAAGATTCATTGAAGAGATTTTTGCTTATATTCATTAAAATAAAACCAAACAGTTAGAAATCAATAATACTAAGCACATATTTATTAAATTCGATTTTTTAATATTAATATGCAAATTAGCCTTCCCGTTCACATTGTAAACCGCTATTTTGTTGTATATATAAATATAATTGCATGTTGTCTGTATGTAGACATGTTAACAGTATTAATAATGTAAGACAATTTTATTAATAATTGAGGTTTAATAGAAATAAAATCATGGAGAATGTGATGTCAATAACTAAGAGAATTGTGACTCGAGTAGGAATATAGTTTCGGTTACAGACAGAAAAACACACAATCTCCATTATAATAAGATTATATATATATATATATATATTATATATATAGAGATTATGAGGTGAAGAAATTGATGGATGTTTTGTAAACATCCATCAATTTCTTCACCTGATGAATTATATCCTGATGAAGGTTTAAATAAACCAAAACATTTAAGTGTCGATAAATAAACTCATCTTATTTTTGGAACACTTCGTTTTCAAATTTCTTAATATATATTTTTTTTACTTTTTTATTTTATTATTTTTTGAGAAGTAAAAATTTTTCAGTTATGCAATTCAAATAACTTGATTTTCCCATCTGATGAGACTGGATTTAATATAAGCCCCATTTTTGGTCGAAATAAATTTATTATGGAATTACGGTGTTGAGTTTTTCCTTCCTTTCTATGATAAATATTGCTCTGTATATAATCCAAAAAGTTTATTATACATTGAGCTCTCTTTAGTGATTTAAAGATTCACTGTATTTATACATACTGGATCATACAATAATAATACAGTGTATCTTAGAAATCACATATAGAATCATCCCTCACTGCCAAGTTTTGGATACCTCTCATATATATATATATATATATATATATATATATATATATATATATATATATACAACACACACACGTTTTAAAAATGAATGGCTTAAAATTTCCGACTGCAGTTTCTCGCTGTAGCGCGAATCTTCAGGGTATTTTTTCCTACTATCGGCCTGTATTTATAACTGGGCTGTACCCATTCTCAATACAGTGGGTATGCTACATACCCTCCTTTACCCCCTATGTAATGCCAGAACTTACAAGGTAGAGCCTATGCTTGTTTTTGTACTTACATCTATTAGTTAAATGATCACAAGTTCAATATCCTCTCTGGGTCCCTGCATTCAGCTACTTTTAGTTTTTCTTGTAGGCACAGCATGCACGGGTGACATTGATCATTTCCTTTATGTGATGGTACTTTCTTAATAATTCTCCACTCCACCTCTGGATCACTCTTATACTTTTCTTTCAAAGCCCACACGTGTTTTGCGAGTGTTGTCATTTCGCTATATTTTTTGTCCTTAAATGATAACCTGTTTTGCGTTATTCAGTTTTTTATAGGTTGCTGCGTAGCTCCTATGTAGATCTTAGTTTTCTTTGTAAGTTGGTGACATTACCACTGCTTCATACACTATGTCTTTTAGCAAAACCTTTTTCTGTACCCGGCAGATTTGTGACCAACAATTACAGGTTGGTTCATTTATTTTGTCTTTCCCCAGCACTTTCTTGTTGTGGTTGCAAATTATTTTTCGTATGTTGTTCATGCAACTGTAGCTTAATTTTAAATCATTTCTATCAAATAGCTTTTTTAGCCAGAGAAGTGCTTATCGACCAGCCTTAGGAAGGTTGCTGCAATTTTATTTTTCACTGCCAAGTTGAAGGGGCGGGGGTTAAACCATATAATATTTCTCTGCCTGTTTCAGTTGTCTCCTTTGTTTTCACATTTTAGCTGCACTTTGTGCCCTTGTTCTTTTAAAGCCCTTTCATATTCTTTTCTATATATATATATATATATATATATATATATATATATATATATATATATATATGTAAGATACTATAGGTAGAGTGCTCAATATAAAATAGAGCTGTTAGATCTTCACTGATGAATGCATCGCATGAACCAATATGGTTGTGAAAGTTCGATATTTCGAATCACCTTCGCAAACAGCTATAGACCAAAAAGACAGTAAGATGATACTTAACAAAAAAAAAATTAAATAAATAAATAAATAAACATACACACACACTAATAACAATTCCTACTACTATTTACCATTTGTATATGACACACTACATCTTCACCAAACCCAGTACATATGACCCACCTTTGACCTCTCTCAATACCTAACACCTGTGGCATCATTACCAGAACCCTACTACTACACACCCCATCTGGAAAAAAAAAAAAAAAAAAAAAAAAAAAAAAAAACTTCCACTACCAACAACAACTGACCACTCCTCCCCTTATTCACAACCTCCTAATTCACCAGTATGAAAATGTTCACCATTGAAGCAAGAACTCATTCCACTGTCCTGAAGAAGGTCTAACAGACCAAAATGTTATAACATCGACATTACTACCCACAATAAACATCCATTTTGTACAACATCCTGTGTTTGTCTACCTTTCTCCACACACACATTATATATATATATATATATATATATATATATATATATATATATATATATATATATACAGTAATGCTTTTTGATTTAGTGCGTCCTGGGATGCACATGTGCTTTGAATGAGTCCCCGGGAAAATTTATGGGTCCCAACTAAAGCCATCTAACTCCTACCTTGTAACCTATCCTGTGTAATTCTTTTCTAAGAAACTATTGAAATGTATTTACAGTTAGTTTGCAATGGTGAGGGAAAAAAAAGAAAAACACTGGGATGCATGGATATGATTTTACTGTATCCTATTAAATTTTTGTGCGTCAGGGACACAGGACACGTAACTATCAACATCTCTCTCTCTCTATATATATATATATATATATATATATATATATATATACTAGAAATGGCTACCCGGTGTCACCTGGGTAGAGTGGGGGGTGGGAAAAAGTTGGTTTTGCAGATCCATTATTACTGAATCACGAATTGGATCCTCACAGGATGCCCCATTGAAATCCCTACATAAAAAAGAACTTGAGTTGCTCTGGCCCAGTGAGGTGTCACATAAAAAAAAAAAAATTAAAAAAAAGTGCATAGACACTGAAAAGATTAATTAATCTCCAATCTAAAATATTAAATTAAAATAAAAAAAAAAAAAAAAAAAAAAGTCCATGCTTTTACTATATAAATTCTATTTTTTAATTAACTTCACGAATATAAATCAAATCTTCATTATTTTTGCTCAAAAAGCAAGATGTGCAGAGGTGCAATTGGGGTATTACCCTTCTGCAGAGGTGCAGTCGGTGTATTCTAAAAGCCCTAGCTGACAGGGCTCTTCTTAGCTATTACATTCTAATTGCTTCATTGTCTAAAATAGATTGTCTAAAATTCCATTATTTAAAAAAAAAATTATTTGTCCGTCGTCATGGAAACCAAGAAGAGAATATTAACAAAGATGGAGAGGTTCCTGGTTTAATAAAATCTCTTATAGATCAATGTAGAATCAGTCAGAAGAAAAATAGATCCATCAGCAAAGAATGGATAAAACTATTAAAAATAGCAATAGAGTGGATGAAAGAAATATTGGTTAGTTGGATATTATGGCATGTCAACCTTTGTTGGGTTATTTTATGCCAAAGACGTTTTGTTTTATTCATTCTTGATGGTTATTCAAAAAAAAATTTTTAAACTCCATTTAAAAAAATTAAAACTCAATTTAAAAAAAAAACAACTCATTTTTCTGTTTAATCCATAGATGAAACATTAACAGGTTCTACCACACTGGATCAAAGTGGACCTGGGTATATGGTGATGAAGGGGTACTCCTCACTCCCCCGAGCTCCAAAATTGGAACTTCACTATCAAATGCAGTTTAATGTCATACCCAGGACACTTAGACCCTCAGCCACTGCCTTCTAGCGCATATATGATAAAAAAAGGTTGGGTGTTTGCCATAAGGGCAAGTGGTTGGGAGAATCCTTTAGGTATTAGGGCCTGACATGACCAGCCGATTGATCCACGGGGGCCTCTCTGAACACCTATCTAGCCTAAGTAAGGACCAAAGTGGAGTGTTGCATGTCATCGATTGCCAAGCTACCAAGAATCCCTCCTTAAACATCATGGACCACCACACATTGCCAACAGGTGGCCCCATTGGGTGATTTTACCCCTCTGTGGAGGTAAAGTTGTATTCTTCTCATGAGGACGATGAGGATCACGTCACAGACACCCCCATGATGATGGTCCAGTCACAGACACACTCATGACGACGACTCATGACTGATGATGATCACTTCACAGATACACTTGCGATAATGATAATAATGATCATGGCACAGACACACTCATGATGACGATAATAGTCACGTCACAGACACACTTGCAATGATGACTCATGACACTGATGATGATCATGTCAGACACACTTGTGATAATGATAATAATGATCATGTCACAGACACACTTGCGATAATGATAATAATGATCATGTCACAGACACACTTGCGATAATGATTATGTTACAAACACACCCATGATAATAATTGTTATGTCACAGACACACTCATATTGACGATCACGCCATATAGACATGCTCATAATGTAATGATGATGATGATGATCTGGAAGGGACAATTATGATGACAACAATATGTAGATTATACTATTACTCTTCATGCCCCTCCCCTCAAGCCAATCTTCTGGGGAGGCAAGATCTACTGGGAATATTCTTGTAGTACACCATTGATTTTTCTGTTTCTTAAAAGAAAAAAGAAAATGAGTCAGACACTAACTAGAAAAAAAAAAAAAACGTTGACTATTTTCATTGCATGATTTGGAGAAAGTTTTGAGAAAAAAGGAAAAAATAGTCAAGATGTCTGAGTGCTGTGAACCAAACTGAAGATGCATCAATTGTCTTTCCTTTCTGCTAACTTCCACTAATTATACATTGAATTGTTGCCAATGCATAGGTCATTGTTTTCTTTGTTTATTATCATTTTGGTTTTATAAACAGTTTCACACCGATCCCTTTCATTGGTACAAATGTCCTTCAAAAGGTCAATGTTTATTGAACTTCTTGAAAGACTTTGTAACCATCTTCAGTACAACATGCTTATTCACCAACAAATGAGGATGGGATCCTCGTGGCTGTAGAATAAATATCATACTCACTTTCACAGGAAAGCTGAGACTAGCATCCAGTCACCAGACAAAAAAATAAAAAAAAAAACTGCCTCAACGCAGTCAAATATTCAGTATAACATGGATAAAAGTTTATTGAACTTCTTGAAAGACTTTGTAACCATCTTCAGTACAACATGTTATCCAGCAACAAATGAGGATAGAATCCTTGTGACTGAGCAGTCCATGACTTGCAACACTCCACTTTGGCTCTTACTTAGGCTAGACGGGTGGTAACCATCATCCATACAACATGCTTAGCTGCTACTACTACTATTAAGGCTTTAGAATAAATACTAGCATCCAGTCACCAGACAAAAAAAAAAAAAAAAACTGCCTGAACACAGTCAAATATTCAGTATAACATGGATAAAAGTTTATTGAACTCCTTGAAATACTTTGTAACCATCATCAGTACAACATGCTTATCCAGCAACAAATGAGGATGGAATCCTAGTGGCTGAGCAGTCTATGACTTGCATCACT
The DNA here is from genome assembly GCA_023376005.1 of Doryteuthis pealeii. Lineage (NCBI taxonomy): Eukaryota > Metazoa > Mollusca > Cephalopoda > Myopsida > Loliginidae > Doryteuthis > Doryteuthis pealeii. The sequence continues at coordinate 42,847,747 of CM042173.1, forward strand.
CCACTTTGACCCTTATTTAGGCTAGATGGGCAGTCTGAGAAGCACTCTCTGACCAATCAGCTAGTCACATCAAGCCCTAGCACCTATATGATTGTCCTGATCCGATTGCTCTTCTTGAATGACTTTGTAACTAGATGCATCATCTGTACAACATGCTTAGCCACCAATGAATTGCAGCTAGCTCAAACATTCAAACTAAAAGGACTATATGCAATTTAAGTATTAGGGTTGAGTTTATTGTTCAGTGCCTGAGGTGCCCTTCAATGGGAATGTTGATGGAACCATGCATTTTTTTTGCATCCCCACATTGACTTCATGTAAACCTACCCCTTACCTAAAATGAGTAAAAGCTGAATTTATTGCCAGTGTTAGAGGCACCCTGAATGCTGACTGGACAATCTTTTGCACTGGCCACTCATGAGCGCCCCTCTCTTAATAGTAAGTTCCCCCCAATCCAAGTATGAAATACCATCTTTATTTCTTTTTTTTTTAAAACAGAAAGTAAAACTTAGAATGCTATTTTAGATCTGTGTGTTGTCCATATAAATATCTTCAATTGTCAAGGTATTCTAACAGTAGGGCTTAGGAGTCAGTAAAACTATACTAAATCAAACTCCTATTGAATTTACACTTTACATGGCCCTAGTTTAGTCTGTAAAGTTATACAGTGCACACTCCTTATAAATAGATTATTAAAAAAATCATATATTTGTAGGACATAATCACTTAATTACATAAAAAGGAGTCATAGTCAGTGCTAAAAATAGAGGAGTCCGAGTCAAAGGTTTTGTCTTTCAACTCCACAGTGGCTCTTGCTTAGTTTGCAAAGTTATACGGTGCACACTCCTTATAAATAGATTTTTTTAAAATCATAATTTTATATTTATTTGTAAGCCATAATCACTTAATTTTGGTTATTTCCTATAAGTCCAACATAAACAAAGGGGAACCACTCTTGACCGATAAATTATTTATTTATTGATATACTAGGAAAAAGACGGGGTTAGGGGTTAGGGTTAGTTTAATGGGAAAATAAATAAATAATTTATCAGTCAAGAGTGGTTCCTCTTTGTTTATGTTGGAGTTATAGGAAATAACCCTTAATTACATAAAGAGGGGTTGGGTTAGCTCAGTCGGTAGAGCGTTCGGCTAGAAACCACAAGGTTCCTAGTTCGATACCGGCTCCCGCCAACTCAGCGTATGAGTAGCACAGGAATCTGTGCGGTAAAGTAAGGAGCTGATGGTAGGTGTGGCGCTCCACCTCAGATGCTAAAAAACAATCTCCTTGGTCTAGCGCTATTGAAAAGGGGATAGACTCCCTCGCTGACTGGCTGATACCGACTTTAGGCTGCGCCGTCGACTTTACTTACATAAAGAGGAGAGGGAATTGGAGCCGGGGGTGCCAAAAATAAATAAGTCAGAGTCAAAGTTTTGTGTTCTGACTCAACAGCATGTATTCTTTTGACTATCTTTCACCATCCATTCCTATATCAGCCATTGCTACTGAAGAGGAAATGTGTGCAGTGCGGTTAATAAATTTTACTATTCAGCATGAGGCAACCAATTAGTTTGTAAGTAATTTGATAGGCAACATTTAAAAAAAAAATAAATAAAATGAAATAGCTAATAAAAGCAATGACCAACCATAGGAGTTGAAGGGCGGGCCAATTGGAAACATGAGAGGCCCTAGGTTTATTGTTAAAGCCTTTAAGTAGTGATTTAGGCCAGTACATGCCCACTTGATTGGCCTTAGGAGCTTCTGTGACCCAGGGGAAATTTTTTTTATTTTTATAAATCACTAAAATCTATTGTGTATAAACAACATTCAGGCCACAGTAACCTAGAGTTCTGTTCAAGTGTTTTTTAAAAATTACTTTAAAATAAGTTATCTTCATGGAATTTTTGAGATGAGGCTTGATAATTAGTATTATTTGGATTAATCTGACTATTGTCCTCACCTTCATTGTTAATAACCTAACTCCTTTATCCACTAGGCTAAGACAGTTCTAAGTGACAGTTATCTCTAGACTGCAGGTTCAATCCTGGTCAGGGGCAGCAGTAACATAGAATAATAATTAACACAGCTTAACACTAGTACCCCAGCTATGGTTAGCGGAATGAGAACAGGATACCCCTGTGGCACACCAAATGAAACAGTCCACCTTGCAAAGGGGGGAGTGGCACACCAAAATGAAACAGTTCACTTTGCAAGGGGGGAGTGGCAAAGGGGGAGTGGCACACCAAAATGAAACAGTCCACTTTGCAAGGGGGGAGTGGCACACCAAAATGAAACAGTCCACTTTGCAAGGGGAGAGAGGCAGACCAAAATGAAACAGTCCACCTAGGAGGGGGGGGGATAGGTTACTTCCCATTTCTGTTGTGCATTTGACAAGAAGACCAAATGAGATAATCCTAGTTGATCTGCCATTTTTATCACAGGATCGAATTGGAAGTGCAATTAGTCCAATTGAATTAGAACCAGTGTTATCAATGAGGATCCTAACAGAATAGCCTCACAGCAGCAGCAGCAGCAGTCAAATTAAAATCTTAAAGCTTTTAAGGATTTAAATAATTAAAAAATGAAGCAGAGCTTGAATTTGAATACAGAGCTAACTACGAGTTAACAAGTGGGAATCGATATTTCAAGCAAGTAAAGCTCCTCATTATTCTCTACACATTGTGAGATACCCAAAAGGCAATGGATGGTTGGAAAGAATGGAGAACAATCTACCCGCCCCCCTATTTGAATAAATGGAATTTCCAGAAGGTTACCAAGTATGATAAAAGTCACCTGAAGAAGGCCAGTTTGTTTTGTTTTGTTTTACTGCATATCAACCTCAGTGGGTCATTTAATGCCGATAAAGTTTTGAAATAAAGTCATTTTTGATGGATACTCAATTTTTTTAATAAACTCATGTTTTTCTATTTAACCATAGATGGGACCCTAATAGGTACTACCACTCTGGGTCGAGAAGACCAGAGAGCAATGGTGATGAAGGGATGCTCCACATTCTCCAAACCTCCAAAACTGGAACCTCACCATCAGGTAGAGTTTAACGTCATTCCCAGGACATGTAGACCCCCAACCACCGCCTTCTAGCATCCATATGATAAAAATGGCTGGGCTTGCCATAAGGGCAATAAGGTTGGGGCAATCCTATAGTTGCTAGGTCTTGATGTGACCAGCCAATTGATCGGAGGGGGCCTCCTCTCCGATACACGTCTAGCCCAAGAAAGGGACAAAGTGGAGTAGTGCATGTCATGGACTGCTCAACCACCTGGGTTCTATCCTTGAGCATCACGAGTCGCCACCGACGGCCAACAGGTGGCCCCATACCCCTCTGCAGGGGTGCATTCTAATGCCCCACCGACAGGGCGGCTGAAGAAGGCCAGAGAGTACGGTGGCTGAAATGTTGTGAGTATAGCAACTAAGAGGAATATAGCAGTCCCACAAAACCTTGTATCATCTGGATTATTCGGATTATTGTCTTCATCTTTATTGTTATCTGTACAACGTTTCAGCCAATGTGCTCTCCAGTCTTCTTCAGGTATTTCTTGTCAGACTTGGGAACCTATTTGTTGTAATCAGGAGCCATCACAGAACTTTGAACCTAACCCTTTATTCAATCCACAGGGGTATCCTGTTCTCATTTTGCTAACCATAGCTGGGTACAAGTGTTAAGCTGTGTTAATTATTATTCTATGTTACTGTCACTCTTGATCAGGATTGAACCTGCAGCCCAGAGATAACTGTCACTTAGAACTGTCTTAACCCAACGCCTATATCCAAAATGTTATGTGCCCAATTAGCATTGTACAGATAAAAATAAAGATGAGGACAATAGTCCGAATAATCCAAATGATACAAATTATCAAGCCTCATCTAAAAAATTCAGAGAAATACTACAACACTCATCTCATAAATATAGACAGATATGGCTTTTTTATAATAAATAATAATTATAATAAAAGTCAAAGTGTTCACTGTTATAGCTTCTCCAGGCAGTTACAAGGTCAGATTATTTACCTCGTACCCCACTTGTACAGGTTAGGCACAAGGCTCCATTAACGTGGGCCCACCCACAAGCTGAGACTCATGGGTGGCAGGTGGAAAAATTGCGTCGATCCCGTCGGCATTCCCCCTCAAGAGGGGCGCCTCATGCACTGGGCAATAAACCCAGCCTTGCCCCTTTAAGTCAAGGGGGCAGGTGTTGCTTGTGGTGATGGCCCCCTGGGATCGACGCTATTAATTAACAGCACCTTATCCAGAGGCCAAAACTCACTGGACCTCCCAGTTGGGAGTTAGAAGGTCATGAACAAACTGCAACAGATTAAATACTTGTTGCTACTACTGCCAGGAACAGTCCATTAAGTTGAGGAGGTGTTTGCCTGTTCCACTAACCAATAGTTAACAATCTAAGACAGTTCTAAGTGACAGTCATTTCTAGGCTGCAGGTTCAATCCTGGTCAAGGGTGAGAGTAACATAGACTATTAATTAACAATCTGTGTGTGTGTGGGGGGGGGGGTCTTGGTTGTTTGGTTGGGTTTTTATACCATGTCATTGGAACCTTCAGTAATCCTTACTTTTATAACCAACCTCGCATAACCTTCAGGAGAGCTGTGATTGGTCTATTTGGCCATTTGCATGTGCGTTCAAATAAATGCCAATAAAAGTTGGTTGGTTAGATTTTACGACATATCAATCCTTGTTTTATTTTATGCTGAAGACGTTTTGTTTTATTCATCCTTGCTGGGTATTCAATTTTTTTTCAACATTTTCTTCTATTTAACCCATAGATAGGACCCTAACAGGTACTACCACTCTGGATCAGAGTGGACCTGGGAGTAATGACGAAGGGATATTCCACACTCCCCAGAGCTCCAGAATTGGAACTTCACCATTAGATGCAGTTTAACTCATTTTCTTCTAACCCATAGATGGTACCCTAACAGGTACAACCACTCTAGATCAGAGTGGACCTGAGAGTAATGACAATGAAGGGGTACTCCACACTCCCCAGAGCTCCAAAATTGGAACTTCACCATTAGATGCAGTTTAACATCATACCTAGGACATATGTGGGATCTTGTCAAATTGATAGATGGTTTTCAACGAAAATGTTGATATTGGCCCCTTTTTTTATTTGAATTTTTTTTTTCAAAAAGACAGTTGAAATTGTTTTTGTAAAATCAGGCTGAATTAAGAACTGCCAATTCAAGAGAAAGTGTTTTCTCTTAAAATGGTAATTGTTAATCTCAAAATACAGATAAAATTGTTTGCATTTGATTGAAAGCCAAAATTAAGATTAATGATGAAAGAATCTATATATTAACACTTGTCTTCTTTAATCTTCCAACTGTTATCATCTTGTAACACCCTCTGGTTAAAAATGAGACCATCCAAATCATCCAAGGAGAAGTGCAAAAATGCAAATCCTGATTATCTATTGTCACTTATCCATCGAATTCTTATTTCTTATGAGTGTCATCACCTTAACTAAATAATGAACCATTCTGTTTTTATTATAAAGAAAGGGAAGAAAAAGGACATGCTACACAGAAAGAATAAGTAAGAAAGAGAGTGGGGGAAAGATAGAGGAGTGTGAGCATGTGCAAGCGATAATGCTAATCAGTTTCAATCGAACATAATGAAAAGATGAAAAGAAGGAAAGAAAAAAAAAAACAAAAAAAAAACGTGAGAGTTAAATCAAGATTATCATACTTTTTACATATTGAACTATTTTTCAGTCGCTCTTTAGTAACCATATCAAATGTTGTAATTAAATTATCCTACTGTGGTATATCCACAGGTCCTGATAGTCAATAATCAATTTATTATCTAATTTCAGAGTCCCAAGAGGAAGGTAGATTCCAGATGCCTGTGATGAGAGCAATGGTTTATTATATTAATTCACAATAAAAATACTGAAACCAGACTATTCAGATTAGCTTTATTTGTTGCAGAAGTTAGATTGGTTTATGATTTTTTAATGGCATATCAACTCCTTATGTGTTATTTAATGCCAAAATTTGATTCATTTGTAAATGTTTAATTGTAATTAGTATTATTTGGACTATTGTCTTCATCTTCATTGTTATCTGTACAACATTTTGGCGGATTTACCCTTCGGCCTTCTTCAGGTATTTTTTGTCAGACTCGGGAACCTTCATGTCGTAATCAGGAGCCATCACAGAACTTTGAATCTAACCCTTTATTCAGTCCATGGGGGTATCCTGTTCTCATTCCACTAACCATAGCTGGTGTACAGGTGTTAAGCTGTGTTAATTATTATTCTATGTTACTGCTGCCCTTGATCAGGATTGAACCTGCAATCTAGAGATAACTGTCACTTAGAACTGTCTTAACCTAACTCCTTTATCCACTACGCTAGGTGTCCAATTCAGAGAAAGCGTAAATACATTCTTGCCAATTCTTCCGGTCCCAAGATTGCATTTCCTCAAATTACGGTGCTAAACCAGCCATACTTTCTTTTGAGCCTTTCACTCATCTTGAATGCAAGATAAATTCGCACCCACTTTGAGGTAAGTCATTTTTTCAGTACAAAAACATTAAACTTTTAGGGTATTCAAATTTTTGGGCGCATGATGTAATGGTTGTAGAAAATGGACTCGTCGACCAGAGTTCAAATCCTGGATACGGCTGTTTGCATTTCATATTGCTCTAATACTCTTGGAAAAGGTATGAAGCTAACTACTCTCCTTCCAGCTATGGATAAAATAGTAGGGCAGGCAGGGCTCTTTAACCTTGGCTAGGTTACCAATCTAGAAGAAAGAAAACTCTGAATTCAAACCTGTTAAACTCCGTTTAAGAAATTGACCTTGTGTCACATTCTGCTCATATGGAGAGGTTGGTAAATATGCATATTCAAATTCTTGGGGATATGTGCAGAAATATTTTCAAGTTTGTTTTTAAAGGGAAAAAGGAAAAAAAAAAAAAGAAAGAGAAAAAAAAAAAAAAAAAAAAAAAAAAAAGAAAGAAAGAAAGAATCACTGCTAATCAGTAATCAGTAGAATGAGATTATGTGTGACTCGAAACTTCGGCTGTCAAGGTTTTTGCTTCAACAGAAGAAAAATATCTTATTACAACTATAACAAGTGCTTGGCACTCTTGTACTACTTAAGAACAGCTTATTGTAAGTTGGCTTGAAAAACTCAATGGCACAATGTTTTAAATTGTCAGTTTCTAAAATGCCTGACTGGGCAGTAACAATTTCTTCCTCTTCCTCCTAAAACCCCAAGAGACCATAAAAGGAACCAGGTCACTTTTCACAATGCTAAGAAAAGTCTGATAACCTAGTAGTCATGGTCAATCAACAGAGAATGCAAAAGACCAGTAAAAGAAAGAGTCAAAATATATATATATATATATATATATATATATATATATATATATATATATATATATATATATATATATTCAATTTTTTAAGACCCTAAATATATGAGTAAGATAATATGAAAAACACACAGATGTTGTTCAAATAAAGTTATTTAATCTATGTTTTTCATATTATTTTACTCTTATACTGTCAAATTCATTTCCTTACTTTTAACTAATATATATATATATATATATATATATATATATATATATATATATATATGTTATTTGTCATTAGAATCTTTAAAACTCTTAATGCATATATATATCATTAGAATTGTTAAGACTTTTAATGTGTGTGTGTGTGTGTGTAAAAATAAATAAATATGAAAAATAATAGTTATGAAGATGATTTATTAATATTTGAAAATGAGTTGATGTTTAAAACATTTTGATTATTAAATATACATATACACATACATATATGTCAAGGTTATAAAACAATAAATATACAGTTTTTTTTTTTTTAAGCATGAGAGAATGGTTGGATTAATACTAAAGAAATTGACTTTCTGATTTTGTCTGAACCTATAGTGTATTAATTTAAGATTTATATTGCAACTAGTTGGTTGCTGGCTTCCGGTTCAGAAAATATGGTAGCTAATATTGAAAAAGTTTTTTTTAAGTTAATGGATTTTGATTAGAATGTAATTTTGAAAATTATTTACCAAATCAAAATTAATAAGTGGTCTTATGATTTAACTCCATAAACTTTTAGTGGTATCAAAAGAAATTGTTATAACAGATTAGAAAATTATTAAATTGTAAAGTCGTCAGTAATTGATTTTATATATTTTATTTTATATTGAGTGATGGGAGGAGAGTAGGTATTGGTGTAATACTACCTCTAGAAATTTTTTCAGTATTTTGTGTAATTTGTGTTTTTTGGAGGGAGAGGGTGATTAGGGGATTTCTCCTTTTCAATTGTGTCCATCTTGGATACTTTAAAATATATATATTATGATGGAAATCATGTTTGTTTTTAACTGAAACTATATTACTACTCAAGGCACAATTCCCTTTGTTATTTATGTCACATTCTCCATGATTTTATTTTTTATTTATTAATAAAATTGTTTTACATTATTAATACTGTTGGCCATATCTACATGATATTTTCCACGTACCCCACTTGTACGGGTCAGGCACAAAGGCCCTATTTATGTGGGACCACCCACAAGCCGAGACTCATGGGGTGGCAGGTGAAAAATTGCGTCGATCCCGTCAGCATTCCCCCTCAAGGGGGGCGCCTCAGGCGCTGGGCAATAAACCCAGCCCTGCCCCTTTAAATCAAGGGGGCAGGTGTTGCCTGGGGGGATAGCCCCCTGGGATCGACGCTATTAACTCGTAAAGATCCAGGGCCGAAGCCACTGGACCCCCGGCGTGGGCCATATCTACATATTAATAAAATGCAATTGTATCTATATATACAACAAAATAGCAGTTTACAGTGTGAATGGAAGACTAATTTACATATTGATATTAAAAATTTGATTTTAATAAATATGTGCTTAGTATTATTGATTTATAATTGTTTGGTTTTATTTTAATGAATATGAGGATAAATCTTAAAAGAAATCCATTAACAAGAAGAAATAACTGTAATTTTATCCTTTACTTCCTATTTTAACTAAATAGTTAAATTAGGAAAATTTAGCAATGAAAGACGGGAGTGATGGAATAGTAAGCTTCAGTTGTTCTATTTTTGATGATACCCCCCTCTGTTTTAAATCTTTTTATCTGCATCCTTATTTAGTTTCATTAGCTTTTGTAATTTAATATAATGATTTATTACATTAAAACTTAAATACTTGCAACTGGTGCACATATTTGCTAGTATGAGCTAAGGAAAAGGGAAAAGTGGACAATAAAAAACTCACTTTCTCTTCTATAAATACAAATGTATGTACCATGTTTTGAATAAATAGACTGATGAAGTTCCCGCTTAAAGTGGAACGAAATATATCTCTTCTACATCTACTTGTTTGAGTTATTATTTATTGTCCACTTTTCCTTACCTCATACTGTAGGATTTACTCCAACCCTCCTATCTTCATTTGCTAGTATATATATTGTCACTGGGACAACATAAAATCACTAATCAAAAAGCTGGAAAACAAATGAATAAACAAAATAAAAGCTATTATCCATTTGGATGTTAATTACCCTGGTAATAAAATGTGAGTGTCACTAACACCTATATAAATAGACACATCAGCCAGTGGTTATCCACAACTAACTTGAAACAAACCACTCCCAAACTGAATAAATAAAAAAAAAAACCATTAACTAGGCACCTTCACCACACAGACATAAGTATATATAAACAAACACATTATCCACTGGTCACCCACATCTAACTTGAACCACTCCCAAACCTAATAAAAAAACTCATTAGCTAGGTGCTTTCACCAGAGACATATATATATATATAAACAAACACACCAGTCACTGGTTATCCACATTTAACAAACCACTCCTAAACCTAATAAAAAAACTCATTAGCTATCTGCCTTCATCACAGAGATGTGTGTGTATGTGTATATATATATGTGTGTGAGTGTGTGAGTGTGAGTGTGTGTGTGTGTGTGTGTGTGTGTTTTTGTTAAACTCTACAGACAATTCTTGTCAAGTTTTTGTTCGATCCTTTCTAACTGTCTGGCTATCTTTTTAATATCTGGGTGGAATTGGTGTAGCAATCCACCAAAGGTTCTTTCACAAGCGCTTTCTGCATGTCTTTGTGCCATCTTCCGGTGTGAAACTGGTGGAATGTTCTCCCAGAGAAACTAAGATTATATAACAAGGAGGTAATCAAGAGATACATAGAGGGGCGAAAAAATGATAGGCAGAAAGTAAAGTAAGAGATTGGCCAGTTTTTGACTTAATTGCATTTTACGACTAATTACAACCAATTAAAACGGAATTTTTTTCCAAACATAATTCAATCCTAAAAGTAAGGAATAATTTAGTATAATTTTCATGTCATTAGACTAAATAGGAAAAAAGCCTTAGGAAACCAAAAGTTGATTCACTCAGCTCTAGTATAATAATAGATATATACTTTGGTTTTCTTCTATATGTAAATATACACACACACACACACTTTTATGCCTTGAAATTAGGGAATTGCTTACATATTCCTATTCTTATGTAGTCATTTCTTCAGAGTGTTTTTTGCACAGTGATATGATATTAAGTATTCTTATCTAAATTATTTACCCTATAGGTAGGATTGGTCACAAGTATGGGGCTTCTAGCAAGGATTGAATTATCTTTTCAGTAGTAATGGAATACAAATAACTTATACACAATTATATAGTATCAAGTAATTATTTCTATTTAATAATAAACAATCATTTATATTATTCAGATTTTTTGTACTGCTAATTTCATCTTTATTGTTATATACACAATGTTTTGGCTGATGTGCTCTCTGGCCTTCTTCAGGTGGTTCTTATTGAACTCCGGAGCCTTCATGGAACTTCGAACCAAACCCTTTATTTAATCAATTGGGGTAGATTTTTCTAATTCCGTTAACCATGACTGGGTACAAGTGTTAAGTATTCTATGTTATTAATTCCCTTGGCCAAGATTGATTGGTTTGGTTTGTTTTACGGCATATCAACCTCAGTGGGTCATTTAATGCCAAGAAAGTTTTGAAATAAAGTAATTCTTAAATGGATAATACAATTTTGTTTATAAACATGTTTTTCTATTTAACCCATAGATGGGACCCTAACAGGTACTACCACTCCGGGTCAGAGTGGACCAGGGAGCAATGGTGATAAAGGGGTGCTCCACATTCCCCAAACCTCCAAAACTGGAACCTCACCATCAGATAGAGTTTAACATCATTCCCAGGACATGTAGACCCGCAGCCACCGCCTTCTAGCACCCATATGATAAAAAGGGATTGGGGCTTGCCATAAGAGCAATAGGGTTGGGAAAATCATATAGGTGCTAGGGCTTGACGTGACCAGCTGATTGATCGGAGGGGGCCTCTCCGACCGCCCGTCTAGCCCAAGATAGGGCCAAAGTGGAGTATTGCATGTCATGAACTGCTCATCCACCTTGGCTCTATCCTTAAGCATCACAGGTCGCCACCCACGGCCAACAGGTGGCCCCATTGGGGGAGTCTTACCCTTCTGCAGAGGTGCAGTCGGTGCATTCTAATGCCCCAGCCGACAGGGTGGTGGCCAGGATTGAACCTGCAACCTAGAGATAATTGTCACTTAAAACTGTATTAACTCAACCCTTATACCCATTGCACCATGTGTCCAAATGAAAAACCTTTATTTAATTGATTAGAGTAGAGTGTTCTCATTCTGTTAACCATGATCGGGTACAAGTGTTAAGCTATATTAAGTATTCTATGTTATTTTGGCCTGTAGTCAAGTATGGGTAAATATTAGGGCAGACTGGGTTTTTTAAAATCTTGGTTTGGCAACTGGTAAAGGAGAAAGAAAACTCTGAATTCAAACCTGTTAAACTCTGCTTAAAAGAAATTGATCTTATGTCACATCCTGCTGGTGCGGAAGGATATTATATATACCCGCAGTGTATTGTGTGATTTTCTAAGACCTAAATTCTAGCCTAACCTTAGAGCGGTGGTGGGAGTTCATTCCATATGCGAAATACAAACTAGGCCTAGCCTTGGACAACTATTTATGTACACAAAGTTTGTATGATGCGATCCCTGATATTAGGCTAAAATGTAGGTCTCAGATAGTCGCATGATATACGAGTAAACACATTACACACACATTATATATATATATATATAATATATATATATATATATACACACACACACATAAATAAATAATGAGGTTAGTTGGTATTAGGATTGATTCTAAGCAGGGCCTTTTTTAACAACGGAATGTTAAAATTGGTATAGTCCATTTGAGAGCTCAATGTACAATAATTTGGGAATTATATACAGAGCAATACATTTAGTAAAGAAAAGGCCAGTCATATTAACAGTTATAAATTTATTTCCACCATGATTAGCTGGCATCAACAGACTGGGAAATGGTACATAAATTGCCATATATATATATATATAAAAAGGAAAGGAAAGGAAAGTAAAGTCGACGGGGCGGCCTAAAGTCAGTATCAGCCAGTCAGCGAGGGAGTCTATCCCCTTTTCAATAGCGCTAGACCAAGGAGATTGTTTTAGTATCTGAGGTGGAGCGCCACACCTACCACCAGCTCCTTACTTTACCGCACAGATCCCTGTGCTACTCATACGCTGAGTTGGCGGGGACCGGTATCGAACTAGGAACCTTGTGGTTTCTAGCCGAACGCTCTGACTAAGCTAACCCGCCCCTTATATATACATATATATATTATATATACACACACACACACACACACACACACACACACACAATATCCATCAACTTCAGAGTACATAATAAACATTGTTTCATTGTTACATTTCTGACATCTTTAAAAATGAACCATCATTTATAAAAGCCAACACAAATCAGCATTGTTTAATCGCATTTTAAGAAGCACAAATAAACTAGTTTACTAATAATCTTTTCAGTCTGTAAATCTAATACTCAAGTCATATCAAACTTTTAAAAATAGATATTTTTTTTTATATAAAATAGATTCTTTTGAAATTAGTTAATATATTGTTGTCAGCAAGTAACCTATTAACCTAAATACTTGAGGCCCTTTTTAGTATTTTTGTAAAACAGCTATGTAGAAAAGGTTCAGTTTTGTTTAACATTAATATTGGGGTTGTCAGTGTTGTTCACCACTTCCAAAATATTTTTAAAAAAGAAAAACGAGAAAGAAAGAAAAGAAAGAGAAAATAAAGAGAAAATAAAGAAAAAATAAAGAGAAAAGAGAAAATAAAGAGAAAATAAAGAGAGAAGAAAGAGAGAAGAAAAGAGAGAAAAGAGAAAAGAAAGAGAGAAAAGAAAGAGAGAAAGAGAAAAAAAGAGAGAAAAGAGAAAAGAAAAGAGAGAAAAGAGAAAAGAGAAAAGAAGAAAAGAGAGAGAGAAAAGAGAAAAGAAAGAGAGAAAAGAGAAAAAGAAAGAGAAAAAGAGAAAGAAGAGAAAGAAAAGAAAAGAGAAAGAGAGAAAAGAGAAGAGAAAAGAGAAGAGAGAAAGAGAAGAGAGAAAGAGAAGAGAGAAAAAGAGAAAGAAAGAGAGAAAAAGAAAAAAAGAAAAAGAAAAGAAAGAGAGAAAAAGAAAAAAGAAAAAATATATTATATAAATATATATATATATATATACAAAAACAGGCTGCTTGTGTATCAGAATCACCAGCTGTATTGTTTTTAAGATATATTAGCCTATATATCTGTAATGGCTGAATTTAAAGAATTTTTTAATAGAGAAGGAGGTGGAGGGAATCCTAAAATCCTTGGGATTTTACATTCACAAAAACTTAGAGTATTTAACCAAAACAAAACGTTTCTGTTTAGCCATAAAAAAACAAAAAAACAAAAAACAAAGAAAAGCAGCTCACTGTTTGAGATTTATATATAAAAAAAAGAGTAGACATGTATATTCTTCCTTTGCTGTCAGTGGGGATTAGAATACACTGACTGTATCCCCTGTAGAGGGGTAAGACCCCACCCCACCAAAAAAGAGTGTCCTGGGTATAACACCAAGCTCTCATTTTTTTTCTGATGGAGAGGATCCAGTTCCGGAGAGTGTGGATTACCCTTTATTGCTGTAACTCCAGGTCCATTCTGACCTGAAGTGGAAGTACCTGTTAGGGTCCCACCAATAGGTCAAACAGATCTGTTTGAAAATTATTTGTATTTTATAGGAATACTTGATGCCATATAACTAAATTATTTATATCACTAATAGATACTTGATCTCTAATTGTTTACTAAGGATTATTATTAGAAATTTGAAACCATATAACTGTATGCAAACAAATTATTATTAAATAGAAATAATTACTTGAAACCATATAATTATTAGTATTAGATAAGTATTCTTTGAACCATAAAATTAGATAAGAATACTTGATATATCATAAAACTAGGGATGGGCAAATGAATACTTTTTACCTAAAAATTGAGTAAAACGAGCGTTTTTTATGGCCATTTTTGCTGCTGAATTACGGATGTCATTTTAGATTGTTTCAATACTTGGGTGACCAGTTAAGCAACAGCAGGTACTGTAAGCAACCTGAGCCCTTTGTCTATGAAAATTATATGATTTGGCATTAAATGACACAAAGGAGGGTTGATATGCTGTAAAACAACCTAAGTGGCAATGAGAATGTTCAATATTTACTTGGGTGACTAGTTAAGCAACAGCTGGTACTGTAAGCAACCCAGGTCATTTGTTTATCAAAATATGATTTGGCATTAAATGACCTGAAAAAGGGTTGATATGCCATGAAACAAAACAATCAACCAAAGTTAAGCAGTGATGAGCCTGTTCAATACTTAATTGGGTGACCACTTAAGCAAAAGCAGGTACTGTAAGCATCCTGAGTCCTTTCTTTATCAACATATGATTTGGCATTAAATGACCTAAAAGAGGGTTGATATGCCGTCAAACCAAACAACTGAAGTTAAGCAGCAATGAGAATGTTCCATACTTAATTGGGTGACAAATTAAGCAACAGTAATAGTGTAAGCAAATCAAGTCCTTTCTTTATGAAAATGATATGATTTGGCATTTAATGACCTGAAGGAGGGTTGATATACTGTAACACAAAACAACCAACCGCAGGGCTTACAGAGTCAGATCTGTTTAAAAAAAAAAAAAAAAAAAAAAAAAAAAAATGTAAAAAAACATTTTTCTTTTTTAATTATTCAAATTTAAATTCAGACAAGTGTGTCTGTTTTCCTCGTATAAAAATCTCCTTGAGTTCCACCGAACAACGGCCTTTCCTCTTCCACCCAATCAGCATCAATTTGATTTTCATTTCCTGCTGCAGGGAACACAAACCATTCAATAAACCAGGATGGGGGGGGGGGGGGGGGGGGGAGTAGGGCTTAGAAAATAACAAAGGAGGCAAATAGGACATATCAGCAGAAGCATGCAATATTTTGACAACCGACCTGGGTCAATAAAAGGTTCCATGACTAATCAAATGCTAATTAAATAATCCTACCATAAACAAGAACCCTAAACCTCTACGACCCTAGCTCTTTCTGCCAGAATATTTTTTCAACAGGCTAAGGTTTCAAATAATAAGGATACACATCAAATACTGTTTACTCAAACAAAAAGCATCCTGGATAGGACACTAAATTGTATCCAGTGATGAGGGAGTGTGAAGTACCCCTACTCTACCTATACTTTCAGGTCCACCCTGACTTGGAGTGGTAGTACCTGGTAGGTGATGAGGCTCCACTTCTGGAGCTCAGGGAAGTGTGAAGTACCCCTTCACTGTCTATACTTCCAGGTCCAATCTGACCTGGAGTGGTAGTACCTGTTACTTTAAGGGTATTAGTTTGGTTTGGTTTGTTTTACAGCATAACAACCTCAGTGGGTCATTTAATGCCGGCAAAGTTTTGAAATAAAGTCATTCTTAATGGATACTCAATTTTTTTATAGACACATTTTCCTATTTAACCCATAGATGGGACCCTAACAGGTACTACTACTCCAGGTCAGAGTGGACCAGGGAACAAAGGTGATGAAAGGGTGCTCCACATTCCCCAAACCTCCAAAACTGGAACCTCACCATCAGATAGAGTTTAACGCCATTCCCAGGACATGAAGACCTTCAGCCACCGCCTTCTAGCACCCATATGATAAAGATTTGGGGCTTGCCAAAAAGGGCAAAAGGGTTGGGGCAATCACATAGGTGCTAGGGCTTGACGTGACCAACGTTGATCGGAGGGGCCTCTCCGCCCGCCTGTCTAGCCCAAGGGGGAGTATTGCAGTCATGGACTGCTCAGCCACCTGGGTTCTATCCTTAAACATCACGGTCGCCATATACATTTAGGGGAGTCTTACCCCTCTGCAGAGGTGCATTCTAATGCCCCACCCGACAGGGCAGCCAAAAGTATTAGTCGGTAGATCACCCAACTTTGTATTGCAAGGTTCTGATTTTGATAGCGGTCCTGCCCCCCTCAGCTATACTCTTCTTAGTTGCTATACTCAACATTTTGGCCATTGTACTCTATGACCTTCCTCAGGTGACTTTTGTCATACTCAGTAACCTTCCAGAAATTCAAATTTAACTCTTTAAAGGAGCCAATTTAGTTCAGTCAGTAGAGTACCCACCTAGGAATCGCAAGGTTCCTGGTTCGATACCAGTTGCTGCCAACTCAGCATATGAGGAGCACAGATTGGGTAATCTGATCTGTGCAGTAAAGTGGAGAGCTGATGGTAAATGTAGCGCTCCCCTCAGCAAAAACAATCTCCCTGGTCTAGCGCTAGCAAAAACAGTATAGACTTCCTTGCTGTTTGGCTGATACCAACAATGGGCCACTACAACTTTACTTATTGTCTATTTGTTAGGAAGGCCTAACTAAAATAGAGTTGCTTCCCTTTATAAGTAGGGGACTGTTGGGAACCTGGAAGTGGGGTTCTGCCGCCATGTCACTTTTGGATTGGATTTGGTTGTGTGTGGAAGCACATGTACAGCACGGTTGAGCTAGTTAAGTCACTTTTAGGGTAGAAGCATTCTCTACTGTGTGTTAAATAAAACCTTGTTAATTTTTCCAACAACCTGGTCTTGCATTATTATTCGGTCTTCTGTATTTTATCTGTATGTAAAAACATAACAGTATTATAAACTATTTCTTTGGTAAATAGTATTATGAAATTATATCTTTTCTTAAATTAAAAAAAATTTGCTATCTAAATTGCCTATCAAACACATTCCACAACATTCAAGATGTATTAGTATACTTTGTATAAATGCTTAAATATTAAGTATCTGTGTATCCAGGCTGAACAGATTGTTACGAGGCAAAACTGGTCTACATTTAATAGTTGGTAACCCTCCATCTGTAAGAGATGGTGTAGTGTCCAAATTTTTTTGTTTTTTCCTATAAGCCTAACATAAACAAAGGGGAACCAATCTTGATTGATAAATTATTTATTTATTTATTGATCTACTAGGAAAAAAGAAGATGGGGTTAGGTTTATGGTTAGTTTAATGGGAAAATAAATAAATAATTTATCAGTCAAGAGTTTATGTTAGACTTCTAGGAAAAACCAAATTTTTTTTAAAAACCATGTATGCCCAAACAGCATATCCCTCCTCTCCACACTGCTGCTGTGGGCCAAAGGAAAGGTATCCTTCCGTCTGCTAAAAATGATGTTCAAATTGTCCAAATTCTTTTTTTTTTTTTTTTTTTTTTTTAAACTACGTAGCCTGAGGAGGTTAATATAGAGAATGCGCTGTTGCCCAAGCAGCAAATATCTCCTCTCCACACTGCCGCTGTGGTCCAAAGTAAAGGTAAGAAGCCAGTGCAGTTTGGCTATAGTTAATATTGAACAGGTAAAACAAAAATACTAATACAAAAAACAAAAATACTAATAAAAATTTTTTTTTTTGAAAGAATCAGAAATATATAGTTTTAAAAATTTTCAAAACAATACCTCCCAAATTATCTCTAATGTGGATTCTATTTAAAAAAAAAAAAAGGTTGGTGGAGTTGCCTAATGTCGATATCAACCAGATAGTGAGGGAGTCTATCCCCTTTTCACTGACATTAAACCAAAGAGATTATTTTGTGCTGAGGTGGAGCGCCAGACCTACCGTCAGCTCCCCACATTACCACACAGATCAGATAACCCAATCTCTGCTAATCATATGCTGAGTTGGTGCGGAGCGGTACAGAACTCAGAACCTTGCGATTCGAAGGTGAGTGCTCTACCGACTGAGCTAACCCGAAATTCTGAAAATATCTAAATTAATTTTCCTCCCTCATAAAATCTACAAGAATATGTGCTCCTCCTCCGCCTCCACGTTGAAGAGAAACTGAAGCCAACTAAAGTTATCCTCCTCCTACTGAAAAAGAATCAAATATCTCGATGATGTCACTTTAATGTCATCTTATTCATTTGAGAAATTATGTCTCACTTTCTTTGATTTTAAAATATTTCTCAAACATTTTTAGGCTTTCTTTCTTGCATACAGTTATTTTTCTGAATTTAAGTTTTATTAACTGAAGTTTAGAACATTAAAAAAAAAAATAAAAAAAAAGGAACAGAAAAAATATCTATTCAGAAATAAAATATATCTATACATATATAAAGGGCAGTTGGTGTGTATGTACGTCCGGATGAAACTACGAAAATAAAACAAAAAACAAAGTAAATATATATATATATATATATATATATTATATATATATATATATATATATATATATACACACACACACACACATACATACATACATACATACACATCAAATATCACTGGTTCTTGTTTTTTGTGCAAAAATAATGAAGATTTGATTTATATTCGAATATATAAAAATCAAAATATATATGAAAATTACATTGAAATTCTAATTAAAAATGTCCAACATTTGTAAATCACAAAAGTAAACAAATCAATACTTAAGGTCACCCAATTATGTATTGAACATGTTAATGACTGCTTAACTGACTAAAATGGTTAGTTGGATGTTTTATGGCATACCAACCCTTTCCGGGCTATTTAATGTTGAATCAAGTCATTTTTAATAAAGAAAGGACTCAATTGCTTACAGTACCTGCTGTTGCTTAAGAAGGTCACCCAATTATGTATTGAACATGCTAATCACTGCTTAACTGACTAAAATTATTGGTTTGTTGTTTTACAACATCTTCAGCATAAAATAACCCAATAAGTGTTGACATGCCGTAAAACGCAACCAAACAACCAGCAATCAAGAATGAATAAAACAAAACATCTTTAGCATAAAATAACCAACAAGGGTTGGAATTCCGTAAATGCAACAAACAACCAGCAATCAAGAATGAATAAAACAAAACATCTTCAGCATAAAATAACCCAATAAGTGTTGACATGCCGTAAAAGCAACCAAACAACCAGCAATCAAGAATGAATAAAACAAAACATCATTTATAAAATAACCAACAAGGGTTGAATCCGTAAACAACCAAACAACCAGCAATCAAGAATGAATAAAACAAAATCTTTAGCATGAAATAACCCAATAAGGGTTGAAATGCTGTAAAATCCAACCAACCAAAAACAACATGATTGGGTAAACAAAATTCAGTGATTCTTTTTTTTTTTTTCTTTTTTAATTACATAAAATCTACTCAAAGATCTTTTCTTTTTTATCCAATTTTCTTTTCATGTCAAGTCCTAGTTAAGACAGACATTATGCATACAAAATAACATTTGTGTCTGTCTAAAAGTAGCAACTGGTATTATTAGATGCTGAAGAGTTAAGGACAGTACATGACTGCTTAGTTCCAAATTTAATATAAAATGGAAGTAGGAAAAATAGTCGCCTGGAGCTCTGGTCTATATTATAGTGTTTTTCACTAAAACCTAAAAGAAGCATTTTATTGACAAAAAAAAAAAAAAAATCTTGCATCCTTATACAAATAGATAAGGTTTACAAACGTCTCTTCCTATAGTTATAAACCAGGTCTGTGAAGTTGGAATACAAAACCTCAGACTCCAACTCCTCTATTTTTGGCACTCCCAACTCAGATTCCTCTTTATGTAATTAAGTGATTATGGCCAACAAATAAATATAGCATCATGATTTTTTATAATCTATTCATAAGGAGTGTGCACTGTATAACTTTATAGTCTAAACGAGGGCCTTATTTATACTAATATATAAAGTGTGAATACAATTAGGGTTAGAGTCCGCTATAACTGGTTTATATATATATATATATATATATATATATATATATATATATATATCTTATTATAATGGAGATTGTGTGTTTGTCTGTCTGTAACCGAAACTATATTACTACTCAAGTCACAATTCCCTTAGATATTTACCTCACATTCTCCATGATTTTATTTAAACCTCAATAATTGATAAAATTGTTTTACATTATTAATACTGTTGGCCTTATCTACATACAAATAACATGCAATTCTATTTATATATACAACAAAATAGCGGTTTTACAGTGTGAAAGGGAAGGCTAATTTGCATATTGATATCAAAAATTTGATTTTAATAAATATGTGCTTGATGTTATTGATTTCGAATTGTTTTGTCTTATCTTAATGAATATGAGCAAAAATCACGGGTATAAATCTTTAAAAAAATCCATTAACAAGAAGAAATAACTGTAATTTTATTCCTTACTTCCTATTTTAACTAAATAGTTAAATTAGGAAAATTTAGCAATAAAAGACATGAGTGATGGAGAGTAAGTTTCAGTTGTTCTATTTACGATTATACTGTTTCAAATTTTTTCATCTGTATTCTTATTTAGTTTCATTAGCCTTTCTAATTTAATATGATATTTTATTATATTAAACCTTAAACACTTGCACCTGGAGGGTGCATATATTTGCTAGTATATATAAAAAAGAAGGTATTGTGGCTTTTACATCAAACCTATTCCTTCTTTAATATTTTCTAACAGAATTAGAGACAAAATCTTTGAAAGGATAGAGAGGAAATATAAATAAATAAAAATGACATATATATCATTGCAAATAAGAAATAAGTACACAACAAGAGCTATAGAGTCAGAACATAAAACCTCCAACCCAGACTCCTTTATGTAATTAATTGATTTTGGCCTATAAATAAATATAAAACCATGATTTTTATTATAATCAATTTATAAGGAATGTGCACTGTATAACTTTACAGACTAAACTAGGGCCATATAAAGTGTAAATTTAACTGGAGTTGGAGTTTATAGAATACTGAACTCAGAACTTTGTGGTTCCTAAAAGTGATTATGGCCTACAAATCTTATAAAGCTGAAAGCATTTATAATCTATTTATAAGGAATGTGTACTGTATAACTTTAGGTTGTAGTATTATCTGTGTTATTCGGACTATTGTCCTCATCTTCATTGTTATCTGTATAATGTTCCGGACGATGTGCCCTCCGGCCTTCTTCAGCATTGTACAGATAACAATGAAGTTGAGGACAATAGTCTGAATAACGCAGATAATAATCATCAAGCCTCATCTCAAACATTCAGAGAAACACCGTTTTTTTTTTTTTTGTCCTCTTCTACCCAGACAATGCTGGGTAGCCACTTCTAGTCTATTTATAAGGAATGTGCACTGTATAACATTACAGGCTAAACTAGGGTCATATAAAGTGTAAATTCAACTGAGGTTGGAGTTGGTATAGTTTTTCCAACTCCATGACTCCCGAGTTCAACAAGAAACACCTGAAGAAGGCAGTAGGGAACATCGGTTGAAACATTGTGTATATAACCTGGGCTGAGGAATTTGAACACAAAACCTGACTGATTCCTCTTTATGTACATAAATGATTATGGTCTACAATTAAATATAAAAGGGAGATACATATATATATATTTTATAAAAAAGAAGGTCCGCAAAATGTATTATGTTCTCAGAAAAATTTTTTAAATTCTTTTTATCTTACATATGCAACACGTGTTTCAGATCTTCTGGTATCTTCTTCAGGCTTTAATTGATAATATGAAAATGAATTCTTACATGCGTGTATATATATATATATACTTGTGTGTGTGTGTGTATATATATATATATATATATATATATATATATATATAACACACACACACACAACACAAGTATTTCACTTCCCTCTTCCTGTTTGGTGGGAGTGGAATATAAAGGAATTTCATTTTTAACATTAGTCTTTTAAACAGGTGGTTTGTTTTCTGGGTGGCTTGGTAATAAATCCATGAACTGAGCTTTTATTACTCTTTTATAGTTCATCAGATGTTCATTTGATATGTTAGGTGTGTGTGTTTGAAATTTATTTTTTGTTCTAGAGAATTTCTGTGTTTTTCTACTTAAGTTTATACTTTTTGGGTGTGTATATGTGCTTATGTTTATTTTTTATAAGGGATTACCTTGGAAAAAAAACTAGATATATGTTCAAAGTTTAAAATGATGTAAACTTCATTGACAATAAACAAACGTTTCTGTGATTTCTAAATATTTTAGAGACCTTACGTTTGGGATTACCTTTGTAGAAAAATAAATACATTGATAAAGAATAAATGTTTCTGTGATGTCTAAATATTTTGGGGACCTAACCTTTGGGATTAACCTCATAGAAAAATGGATACATGTTCAAAGTTTAAAAAGATGTAAACGTCATCAACAATAAACATTTCTGTGATTTCTAAATATTTTGGAGACCCAACCATAGGGATTACCTTAATAGAACAAATTATGAACAATCTAATGATTGTTTGATGATGCCTTTCCACGTGAGAGTTTTAAAACCACCTTGGACTGGCCCACAAGATCTCTTCCCTCCCCTCCAACTCTACCAACAAACAAACATTTCTGTGATTTCTAAATATTTTGGAGACCTAACCTTAGGGATTACTCTTGTAGAACAAATTATGAGCAATTTAAGGATTGTTTTATGATGCTTTTCCACGTGAGAGTTTTTAACCACCTTGGAGTGGCCCACAAGATTTCTCTCTCTTCACCCCCCACAAAAAAAACAACTCGGCCAGTGAATTGGATTGCAATTCAAAAACAATTTAGTAGATGGTAAAAGTAATGACTAATAGATCGGCTGATTAGTTATTTCGTTGATGTGACATGACACAAAAATATCCAAGTCCCAAATATTTAATAGGCTAAAAACCAAAGTGGTTCCTGTTCGAAGTCTTTACAGTTTTAAGTGGTTTCGTATAAAGTCCGGATGCTTAGTCTAATTTTAAGCTTTCTCATATTTAACTTTAAATTTTTGGGTCATGGGGAGACTTAGACATACATATTTAATGAAAAATAATAATAAATTCATATTTAAAAAAAAAAAAAACGCAATGTGATATACACACACACACACTATATATATATATATATATATATATATATATATATATATATATATATATATATATATATGTGTGTGTGTGTGTGTGTGTGTTAGGATAACAGACAATAGTTCAAACTAGCTTACTATGATGTTGCAGACCAGAATATTAACCACTACATCAGAGACACTCAAAAATATTTTTTTTTTTTTTTTTTTTAAGTCCTTTTGGTTTTTGGTCAAAATAAATTTACTATGGAATGATGGTTTGTTAATTTTTTTTTCTTTCTTTGAAAGTTAAATATTGCTTTGTATTGAATCTAATTTATTGATTATTATACATTGAGCTCTCTTTAGGGATTTATAAAAATCCTTGTATGAACATATGTTTGCACCTACAAGAGCATACAGTATGGTTATACAGTGAGATTTTGATGATCCCAAATAGAATCATCCCTTACTATATATATATATATATATATATATAATATATATATATATATATATGGGAGTAAATATGGCAATAAATCAGACAATTTTTTTTATCTCCTGTCATCTATAAAACATCCATCAATTTCTTCACCCCATAATACATCCTGATGAAGGTTTAAAGAAACCGAAACGTTTAAGCGTCGATAAATAAATTTATCTTATTTTTGGAGCCCTTGTTTTTTCAAATTTCTTAATATTATGTGTGTGTGTGTGTTTCTCAACTGTTGTGACTCAAGTATCAGAGTTAACATAGAAATAATAGGAATAAACACAATGAATATTAAGGATAGGGAAAAAAGATTTACTCAGCAAAGATACAAGGTGAACAGAGTAATTAGCAATTATTAGGTTGAATTAATAAGTCCCAATAGAACTTGCTGTTTCTTTCTTCAAAGTTTTTGTCAGACATTATAGGAAAACCTAGTTATACCATGCTCATTATTTAGGTACTATATGACACTTACTATAATTTCTGTGCTTTAAAAAGAAAGGAGACATCTACACACTCGACAGTAAACCTCTAAAGCCAGTAGAATAATCCATGTACCTAGGTAGTAATATCTCATCCACAGAAAGCAATAGGGAAGGCATGGTCTGCTATGAACAGATTATTAGTTATATGGAAATCAGATCTCACTGAGTGGTTAAAGCGACAATTCTTCCAAGTTATAGTTTTATCAGTGCTACTATATGGCCACACCACTTGGACCTAATGAAGCGCTTAGAGAATAAGCTAGATGGGAGCTGCACAAAAATGCTGTGTGTGATCTTAAACAGATTGTGGAAACAATACCCCACAAGGAAGCAGCTGTATGGCCACTTGCCCCCATCACACAAACCATCTGAGTTATATGAACAAGACATAGTGGGCACTGCTGATGAAGCAGGATGAACTCATAAGTGATATCTTCCTATGGAAAGCAGCACATGTGTTACAATTTAAGGAGTCATAAATTGTTAGCAGACCCTTGTAGCCGAGAATAAGGGCTGTTAACTTTGAGATCAGGTAGTGGAAATTTACCAGTGACGGTTATAACACCCTGGTCCCTAAAGGTGCAAATCTCACGCGCCATGAGAGACACTTGATATAGTTATAGTTTAGAATTCAAACTGACTTTGGAGCAGGGTGGAGGTGTTTCTCTCTGCTGAGGTCGATCTCTCCTGCGTGGTGAATAAGCAATATGGGCTGATAAAAAAAGTTTGATCAAGTGAACAATGTCTTGTTTTAATTACAATGACCAAAATCGGCCCAGAAGAAAAGAAGCCCTTAGTAGAAGAATTAAGAAGAACAGTGAAGAACTCAACTAGCCAGCAACAGATAACCAGAACTAAAGAGAAATGAAGTTAAAAAGAAGCAAGTAAGATCATCCTCTCTCTAAAGTAAGTCTCTGACTTCTCTCACTGATCTGTAATCTGTCGCTCTCTCTCTATCATCCAAGAACTCTCACTCTCGTTTATATCCCCAATGTTGATGCCAGTGTGAGCCATTCAGCAAAGACCTATATTGACGAGCTCTGCACTGATACTGGATGCTGTGCAGAGGACCTCCCAAAGAGAATGAATGATAGGGACGGTTTGGTTTAGTTTGGTTTGTTTTACGGCATATCAACCTTAGTGGGTTATTTAATGCTGACAAGGTTGTGAAATAAAGTCATTCTTAATGCATAATACAATTTTGTTTATAAACTCATGCCTTTCTATTTAACCCATAGATGGGATCCTAACAAGTACTACCACTCCGTGTCAGAGTGGACCAGGGAGCAATGGTGATGAAGAGGTGCTCCATATTCCCCAAACCCAGAACCTCACCATGAGATAGAGTTTAAGTGTCATTCCCAGGACATGTAGGCCCTCAGTCACCGCCTTCTAGCACCCATATGATAAAAAGGGGCTGGGGCTTGCCATAAGGGCAATAGGGTTGGGAAAATCATATAGGTGCTAGGGCTTGATGTGACCAGCCGATTGATCGGCGGGGGCCTCTCCGACTGCCCGTCTAGCCCCAGATAGGGACAAAGTGGAGTATTGCAAGTCATGAACTGCTCAATCACCTGGGTTCAATCCTTAAGCATCACGGGTCGCCACCCACAGCCAACAGGTGGCCCCATTGGGGGAGTCTTACCCCTCTGCAGAGGTGCAGTCGGTGCATTCTAACGCCCCAGCTGACAGGTCGGTGATAGGGACGGTTGGCAAGAGATTGTCATGGATATCCGTGCTGCTAGTGCGACATGATGATGATGATAATTTCTTACACTTTAGTCTACTCACTTTGTATCACTTTGTGGAGTTCTTCCTTTAATTTCTCTTTCCTTCTTATTTAGATTCTTCTCTCTTTATTCTTCCCAGATTTTCTTTTCTTTTTCATTTATTCAAATGATTTAAAAGGATTTCACTTGACTGATGTTCTTAAAGTCTCAACTTGCCAACACAATCAATGCCAATATCTTGAAAGCTATAGACAAACACATTATGTCAATCCATATATGAATAATCCCATCACAAATTATATGAACTATACTCAGAAACCTAATAATGGTCATATATATATATATATATATATATATATATATATATATAGTAAAAAGTAAAGTCGTCGGGGTGGCCTAAAGTCGGTATCAGCCAATCAGCAAGGGAGTCTATCCCCTTTTCACTAGTGCTAGACCAAGGAGATTGTTTTTGCGCCTGAGGTGGAGCACTACACCTACCATCAGCTCCACACTTTACCGCACAAATCCCTGTACTACTCCTACACTGAGTTGGCGAGGGCCAGTATCGAACTAGGAACCTTATATATATATATATATATATATAATGTTGCTTTGATAAAGACATATTCATAATGCCGAAACAGATTTCTGTCAGCAAAAATTTTTAACATCTTGTTTTTTCTATAAAACTTTCTTACACACACACACACACACACACACACATATATATATATATATATATATATATATATATAAATAAATAAATAAATAAAAGGAAGTTTGGTATGTACGTGTCGACTTATAACTCACAAAGGAGAGATCATTTATATTTGAAATCTTGCATACCACTTAATATGCTTATAACTAAGAAACACAAAATTTGTTTTTATTTTTAATAATTAATGGATATACTTCAATAATTAAGAAAAAATTCAAAAATATCGTATACAGACACCCCCACTCCAATACCCTCGACACGAGTTGAGTTTTTACCTTTCATGACAGAAAAATCAAAAACTACCGTTAACATATCTTCAACCACCTCCACTCTCTCTGGTGTCCTTAAATTTTTTTTAGTCTGGTCATGGACTGGGTACTTTTACTAGTATATATATATATATATATATATATTTACCAACCCCTCAACACAAGAAGGATGTGATACAAGCTCAATTTCTTAAGCGGAGTTTAACAGGTTTGAATTCAGAGTTTTCCTTCTCCTACACTGGTTGCCCTACAACAAACATTACATCATGCGCCTCAATTAGTTGCAGTTCAGCCATTTATTTCCATCTCTCAAACTATCCAAGTAAGATGAGCTGGGCACTCTTGGAGAAGTAAGGATGAACACATAACTAAAATACTCCTACACATGGATACACCAGTGATAGCCAACTAGCAAGGTCAATTTTTAAGTAGAGTTTAACAGTTTTCAATTCAGAGTTTTCCTTCTCTTAGACTGCCTAACCAAGGTTAAGAGCCCAGTTTTCCCTACTATTTACCCATAGCTGGAAGGAGATTCCCAGGGTATTAGCACTATGTGAAATGCTAAAAGCCTCCTACAGGATTCACCAGCTGTTGACACTGGATGCCATCTAGAGGACTTGCCAACAATTGGTTTGGTTTGTTTTACGGCATATCAACCTCAGTGGGTCATTTAATGCCAATAAAGTTTTGAAATAAAGTAATTCTTAATGGATAATCAATGTTTTTTTTATAAATACATTTTTCTATTTAACCCATAGATGGGACCCTAACAGGTACTACCACTCTGGGCTAGAGTGGACTAGGGAGCAATGGTGATGAAGGGGTGCTCCACATTCCCCAAACCTCCAAAACTGGAACCTCACCATCAGATAGAGTTTAACGCCATTCCCAGGACATGTAGACCCTCAGTCACCGCCTTCTAGCACCCATATGATAAAAAGGGTTGGGGCAAACATATAGGTGCTAGGGCTTAATGTGAACAGCCGATTGATTGAAGGGGGTCTCTCCGACTGCCAGTCTAGCCTAAGTAAGGGTCTAAGTGGAGTGTTGCAGGTCATGGACTGCTCATCCACCAAGACTGCATCCTTAAGCATCACGGCTAGCAGGTGGCCCCATTTGGAGGGAGTCTTACCGCTCTGCAGTTGGTGCATTTTAACACACCAGCTGACAGGGCAGTTGCCAACAATGATGACTGGGTTGGTCAAAGGAAACTGTGCTGACAGCATACCTTAATGAAAAGTAATATATGCTAAGAAACTTAAGGAGGGCATTTCAATAAATAATTACTGATACTTTCTTTATAAAAGAAACAATTTAATGAAATAATTTTATGTTGTTATAGAACTTGATACAAACAATATAAATAAAATTCAATTGAATGTTAACTCATGCTGCAAACAAATTGTTGAGAATCATGTTACAAGTTCATAAAAATAATCACTGTATCTGACTTTCTACTTGTTAAAAGCTAGAATTGAAATACGATATAAAAGGATTTGGCTCAAGAGCAATCCAGTAGACAGGCTGCCAAGAGGTTTTGAGATGGTTCTACCATTGTGGGTGAAACTAATTATGGAGTTAGGATGAACAATCCCCCCTCACCAAAAAAAACAAAAAAAAACACTTATTTTAGAACAAGGGGGGCTCTTCATTGAAATGCATCCTGGCCTCCTGATATTTTTTTAGCCAATTTAAAGGCATTTTTATCGACAAATTACTTTTTTTTAGTGGTTTGAAAGGCGTTAAAAGTAAGCCATATTTTTATCAACAAGTAAATGTAAATATTTAGCCCCCACCCCCTAAAATATTTTAAAGAGGCGAAAGGTTAAAATATTTACATTTCCTTGTCGAAAAAAGACTGGAGTGGGAAGGGGTAAAATATCGCATTAACTTTTTTGGAAAAACAAAAGGATGTTAAGAGTTAAGCGCTGGTTTTTTTTTCAGCAGATACTGCATCAGCTAGGGACTTCATTTGTAGGGTAGGTAGTTTTTTGAGCTAGCACCGCTTAGCATTTTTTAAGGCAGGAGGCCAGGACGCATTTCTGCGAAGAGACCCAAACAAGGCAAAGTTTGTCAGTTTAAATCAGTTGTCTGATCAAAATACCTAGAAAATTCATAAATACAGTTACAGTGGTTTGAATGGAATTATTTCAAAAAGCTCATAAATATTCTTTCTTTTAGATCATCATGGAACCCAGGTGGCTGAGCAGTCCATGACATGCAACACCCCCCCCCCTTTGGCCCTTACTTAGGATAGACAGGTGGTTGGAGAGGCCTCCTTTGATCAATCGGCTTAATAACATCAAGCCCTAGCACCTATATGATTGCCCCAACCCTATTGCTAAACCCCAAACCTTTTTATTATATGGGTGCTAGAAGACGGTGGCTGCGGATCTTCATGTCCTGGGAATGACGTTAAACTATCTGATGGTGAGGTTTGGGGAATGTGGAGCACCCCTTCATCACCATTGCTCCTTAGTCCACTCTGACACGGAGTGGTAGTACCAATTAGAGTCCCATCTATGGGTTAAATAGAAAAATGTGTTTATGAAAAAAAAAAATTTGAGTATCCATTAAGAATGCATTTATTTCAAAACTGTCAGCATTAAATGACCCATTGAGGTTGATATGCCGTAAAACAAAATAAATCTTTTAGATCAGGGGTATCTTAAACAAGTGGCACAGAAAAGAACAGTTTTCATGACTAAAATTTTCCTGAAACTTGGTCATTTGTCCCTTACCCCTGACCCCAGTGAGAAATGTTAGTGAAAACTCCATCAGCTTCTTTCAAAGAATTTATTGAGATGGTGTGATGTTCCAAAAACCTATTGTGGTGGAAGGGTGTTTATACCCAAGCGCTTTCAACCATTTCACTTGGATTGTCGGTTGTGGGGATTGTTTGGTCCAGGTTTTATTCATGCATCAAACAAACATGACAATCAACAATCCCCTGAGGACGACCAGCAAAATGGTTGAAAGCACTTCGGTAAAAAGTATGGGACATTTTCTTTATCATTGGGATTCTGATCTATGGTTTGGTTTGGTTTGGTTTGGTTTACAGCATATCAACCTCAGTGGGTCATTTAATGCCGATAAAGCTTTTAAATAAAGTAATTCTTAAATGGATACTCAATTTTTTTATAAATACATTTTTCTATTTAACCCATAGATGGGAACCTAACAGGTACTACCACTCCAGGTCAGAGTGGACCAGGGAGCAATGGTGATGAAGGGGTGCTCCACATTCCCCAAACCTCCAAAACTGGAACCTCACCATCAGATAGAGCTTAACGTCATTCCCAGGACATGAAGACCCTCAGCCACTGCCTTCTAGCACCCATATGATAAAAAGAGTTGAGGATTGCCATAAGGGCAATAGTGTTAGGGTAATCATATAGGTTCTAGGGCTTGACGTGACCAGCCGATTGATTCTGATCTATGAAAAATGACAAGACTTGAATGTCTACAAATGAAGATCCTAAAGAAAAAATATTTCATGGTTTTTAACAATATATATATATATATATATATATATATATATATATTATACTAAAGCCGAGTGAATCTATGATTGTTTGCTAATGACTTTTTATCTATTTATTTTAATGATACAAAATACATAAAAAATATTCCTTTTTATTTGGTTCTAATTAGTTGTAATTTGCAATTAAGTTAAAAACTCACCCATCTCTTACTTATATTCTGCCTGTCACTTTCCCCTTCTATATATATATATATATATATCTATCTTGATTAACTACTCTTTATATATATGTTAGTTTTCTCTGTGAGTGTAAAGAGAGAGGTTGGAGAGTGTTAGTGGTAAATAAACTTAATTCGTATATCAATTTTCAGCAGCTAACTGCTGGCTTATATATATATATATATATATATATATATATATATATATATATATATAAGATGGGTCAGTTTTTGATTTAACTGCAAATTTTATCAAAACAATTTTGATGTTTTATCTTTTCTTAATTTAATTTGTTTTTCAAACTTTCTTCCCATCACAATTATCAATGAATGACCCATTGGACCACGTTATATATATATATATATATATATATATATATATATATTATATATGCTCCCATAAATTTGGTATGAGCTCACTAAGGGGTAATTTAAATTAACTTTCACTACTAAGCATATAAACAATGATCGTTTGCTTGCAGACTAGATCTCCCTGTGATTGTAAAATATATAAACAAACCTATGTATTTAATAGTTTAAACATTTAAACAGCAGCTGTCATTGGCCGAGGGGC
Source organism: Doryteuthis pealeii (assembly GCA_023376005.1). Lineage (NCBI taxonomy): Eukaryota > Metazoa > Mollusca > Cephalopoda > Myopsida > Loliginidae > Doryteuthis > Doryteuthis pealeii. Next base: position 42,879,011 of record CM042173.1, read on the forward strand.
TAAGAAATCAGGCTGGCAAACAGTCAGTCGGAGTTTGATCCTAGCCAGGAATAGCTGTTGTGTCTAGCCACACTGAAGAAGCGTGAAACACATGTCTGTGAATGACTTAATAATATATATATATATATGTATATGTATATATGTATATGTATATGTATATATATATAAAATTTAATATAAACTAAGCCTATATTTTAATATTGCGGATATCATTTACGATGACCTTTCCAAAAGAAACAAAACAAAAAACACTTCAACTGGATTATGGTTTTATGTGAAATTAAGCTATAACACTTCTTCATGTGATACTTTATATTTTTGTAAGAGTTATTATAAATAATGCAAATAATGAATACTGAAAAGTTCTCGTCCTGACCAAGATGCCATGAAACATAAATGCTATTCTACAAAGTGGTTCAAAAGTCTTGTCAGCCGTAAATATTGTTTTAACTGAATTTTTTTTGTTGGTTGGATTTTATGGCATGTCAACCATTGTTGAGTTACTTTAAGCCAAAGATATTTTGTTTTATTCATTCTTGATGGGTATTCAAATTTATTTTTAAAACTCATTTTTTCTATTTAAAACCTGGGGGACATCTTTACAATAGAAGAGGAAAGAGAAGGTATTTCAGTGAGTGAGTGGGAAGAGGAGAAACTACTAGTGTTAAACCCTCCCTTCAACCGAGGCCTCGCTTCAACTATCCCATTCTTATACGTAAGTTAATTGAATAAATTTGATACTGTTCGAGCTCAAACTTCCCTGGCTTAATCACTTTGAATGAAGAAAGCTGGATGCAAAAAGGACTTCTCACTTAACTCTTAATATCCTATACTGCCTCATTCCACCCGGCCAGAAGTCATTCATTTTCCTAATCTACCCTAAATGATAGTCTGTTTAAATGTAATATTAAACATATTTAGAAGTTTTTGATTTAAGGGAAATAACAGGTAACTTTAAATGAAAGGGACATTTTTAGCCAGTTATTTATAAATCCTTATAGGAATATTGTTTTAACTTTATTTATTTTCTTTTTGAATATCATATCATTTTCTATTTCCTTACAAGGATCTGTGTAGTAAAATGAAGAGCTGATGGTAGGTGTGGTGCTCTTTACTAACTTATTTTAATTAGGAGTTATATTTTGGCAAGAGGGTGAGAAGACTTTTGGGCCACCCTGTATATATTCACCCTGCTGTTCAACACATTTGGTACATTGTTTCTTGCTTGGGTCAAAAACTTGAACTAAGCTCCAGGATGTAATGGTTCTTTTCAGATCCTTATATATATATATATATATATATATAATATATATAAAACTAAGCCTGTATCATTTACAATGACCTTTTTATAGAAAAAAACAACTTTAACTGGATAATGGTTTGATGTGAAATTAAGCTATAACACTTGTGTGATACTTAATTTACATTTTTGTAAGAACTATTATAAATAATACAAACGGGAAGTGAACTACCCAGCGATGCCTGGGTAAAGAGGGGGAAAATCCTGGTGTATCGATTTGTTTACTTTTGAGATTTACAAATGCTGGACATTTTTAAGTAGAATTTCAATGCTATGTCTATGTATATTTTAATTTCTAAATATCTTTGAATTATTTCTCAGGCAATAAAATATATGTTAATTTCATAGTTCCTATATTTATTTTTGAGAGGAAGCAACATTCCTCCAACTAATATTCCATATATATATATATATATATATATATATATATATATATATATATATATATATATATATATATATATAATCCAGAAATGTCTAAGTTGATTCTTTGATTTTAATGACATGTCAATCTGTAAAGGATTTGAACTTGGATCGGCAATTCCATATACTAATACAATAATGATGAATATTGTGTAAATAAAAATAAATAAATAAAATGGCAGTAAAAGAAAGAAACCAAAAGAAGAAAAAAAAGAAAGAAAAGACTATGAGGTGAGAGAGAGAGTAATGTCTTGGGTTTTTAAATGTCTCGCTGACATAACGGCTAAAACACTTTGGAGAGTTCTTTTCTGTATAAATATGTCGTCATCATCAGGCCTTGGCCAAGATGACTCAGTTCCAGTGACCTTTCTCAACCCAGGAAGACATATCAGGTCATACTGGGAGTGGGGGGTCAGACCTGGATCAACTTAGCTTGTCAGCAGGGGAATTGTTCAACCCAATCTGTGGTTTTAGGTGTTGAGCAGAACAAGGGTGACTGGCTCCAGGCTGCCACTCAACACAACTTTCAGGGTGAGTAAGGTAGGATTGCTGTGCTGAAGAGCTGGGTCGCAACCACACCTACCACTGCTGCAAGGTTCACCCACTTTGGGAGATCATTGGGGTGTAGGTTGGTTGCTTATGGCATATCAACCCTTTTCGAGTCATTTAATGCTGAACAAAGTCATTTTGATATTCGGTTGCATACAGTAGCTACTGTTGCTTAAATGGTCACCCATTTAAATATTGAACGGGCTCATTGCTGTTTGGATTTTTGGTTGGTTTGTTTTATGGCATATCAACCCTTTTCGGGTCATTTAATGCTGAACGAAGTCATTTTGATATCATAAGAATGCAAAGTTTTATCAAAATTGTTCCAAAAATAAAGAAATGGCTAAGAAATTACTGAATTTCTTTTTTTGAATTAGACATTTTTTTAACAAAATCATGTCCACTTTTGTACTCTCAATTTCAGGGCTTTAAATTCTCATAACTTTTGAACCACTGGGGATATTTGCATAATTCAAACAGTTCTGAACTCCATTTACAAAGCACTATATAACTAATGGGATTAAATAACAATAATCTCAAATAAAAAAATCAACTGGGAATGCTACATGGATTGCTCAGTCGACAGGATTCCGTCTTTAAGCATCACAGGTCACTAACCATGGCTAACATTTCCCTCCTCTGAAGTGGTGTAATTGGCATATTCAACAGCCTCTGCCGACAGGGCGGTTTTTATTATGTTTATAATAATAAATTATGTGTAAACATACTAAACTTAAATTTTTGTTGATTGATTTTAACAGAATGTTATTACGATAGATTAAGTAAATAGTTCATGTTATTAACAACAAATGAAAGACTCATTTTTATATTAAACTAGAAGTGGCTACCCAGCATTGCCTGGGTAGAGGGAGGTATAAAAAGGTAGTCTTGCAGATGCATTACTGTTGAATCGAGAGTTAGATCCTCGCAGGCTACCCTATTAAAATCCTTATGTAAAAATGACCTTGTGTTGATCCAGACAACCTGAAGAGAAAAAATTAATGTCTCCTATTTAAAATACTCAATGCAAAAAAAATTCCATGCTGTTATCATTTAAAGTTTATTTTTTAATTACCTTCACAAATATAAATAAAATCTGCATTATTTTTGTTCAAAAACAAGATCTGGTGATAGTGAATGTGTATATACATTTACTTCATTTATTTTCATAGTTTCCTCTGGACATACATACACACAAACTGGCTTTTGGTTTTGATAAAAAAAAAGATTAGTTATTTCATTTGCTGTTAGCATATGTGAAAAATTAATCTTGCACCAACAATAAATTAATATTGCTATTGTTTTTTTTGTTGTTTTTTTAAAATAATTTTTGAAAATATTAATTTTTAATTTGATCATATGGTCGGTACACATAATCAAATATTTTTTTGTGACTTCATCTGGAAAACTTTACTAACCTTTTAATAATGTTCTTTTTTAAAATTTTTAAATTGCTTTCTTTCTCAAGAAAATGTTGGGGAAGAGGAGTGGTAGGAGGTTTTAAATGGAAGTACATTTTATCATAATGGAGATTCGGTACCTGTAACCGAAACTACGTCAATCCTATGAATGATTTTATATAGAAACCAATTAAAACATAAATGAAATAATTGTCATCTTTTTTATATGCATTTTTATTTAGTAGTAATTGGATTATTCGGACTATTGTCTTCATCTTTATTGTTATCTGTACAACGTTTTGGCAGAGGTGCCCTCCGATTACAACAAGAAGATTCCAGAGTTCAAAAAGAAAGCTCCTGAGTCTGACAAGAAATACCTGAAGAAGGCCGGAAAACTCATTCGCTGAAACGTTGTACAGATAACCATAAAGATGGGGACAATAGTCCGAATAATCCAAATACTACTAATTATCAAGCCTCATCTCAAAAATTCAGAGAAATAGCGTTCTTATTTAATTTCGTTAGTCATTCTAATTTAATATTTTTTATTACATTAAAACTTAAATACTTATGCCTGGAGGGTGTATATTCTTGCTAGTATAGATAATAAAAGTAAAGGATGGGATTTCTTAGAATATTTAGAGGGGGGAAAAAAAAGGAAAAAAAAAATCTTGTTTATTAATGACGTCTATGAAAATGTGAATTAGATTTGCCTCAAAACGGCCCATGTGCATTTAAAATCCTGCAATGTGTCTTATATATCACTAAGAAATAAAGGGTTATATAATATATTGTGTGGTTAATTTGCATACTGGTTTTAACAAAACCGGATTTAATAAATAATTACTTGGTGTTATTGATCTCTAATATTATTGTTTTATTCTCCACCGTATTAAAATCAAGCCTATGAATGATTTTATATAGAAACTAATTAAAACATGATTAAAATAAGTAATCTTTTTATATGTGTTCTTATTTCATTTTGTTAGTCTTTCTAATTTAATATATTTCATTACATTAAAACTTAAATAATAATGCCTGGAGGGTGCCTATTCCTGCTAGTAATACTAATACAAATAATAATAATAATAATATGTATAATAATAATAAAAATTGATAAGACACAACAAAACAGTAAATGTAGACTGTGCAGTGACAGAGATGAGACTGTAAACCATATATTAGTAAATTTAAATACGTATGCCTGGAGGGCGCATATTCTTGCTAGTATAGATAATAAAGTAAAGGATGGGATTTCTTAGAATATTTAGGGGGGGGGGCAAGAAGAAAAGAAAGAAATCTGAAAGTGGATCTTACATTAACACTATGAACACAAATTGTCTTAACTATGTGTGAGTTCCACAAAGAACTCCACTCCTTGTGGTACTTAGCCTACTTGAAACGCCATTCTAACCTGACACTTTTCAACCACACCAAACTTACTACTTAAACCAACATCTTTACCAAAATTCTACTGGTTCAGTATTTTTCTATCTTGCATTTACCCAACCCCTCTGCACAAGTAGGATTTGACACAAGGCAGTGATGCTGATAGCTTTTTGATTTACTGCGTCCTGGGATGCACATATCTGCTTTGAATGAGTCCCCAGGAAAATTTATTGGGAGCAACTAAAGCCGTCTAACTTCTACCTTGTAACCGATCTTATGTAATTCGTTTCTAAGAAACTATTGAAATGTATTTACAGTTAGCTTGAAATAGTAAGGGAAGAAAAAAGAAAAACACTGGGATCCATGGATATGATTTTACTGTGCCCTTTTAGATTTTAGAAGGTTACCAGAGTTCAAAGAGAAGGTTCCAGATTCCGACAAGAAATCCATGAAGAAGTTCTAAGGGCACATTGGCGAAAAATTCAATTAAAATTATTGATAGCAGAAGACTAATTAAATCCTAAAAATTCATTTTCATCACTTTCACCAATCTTAACCACAAGACAATGTCTCTCTCTCTCACACACACACATATATATATTACACCAGAATTCTCATCAATTACCTTGAGGAAAATCCATGATATGACACAGACACGTGAATGCCAATGATTTATTAAGCGGAAACATGCTCTAACAACTTTTTTTTATCATCAGCCAGACTCTGTGGTCACAGCATTTTTGGAAGCTCAGATAATATTTGCCCAGCTGAACTTAAAAAAACCTCTCACAAGTCACTTATTTGAAAGTCTATCATGCATGAAAATCATTTGCAATCACAAGGGGGAAAAAACAAAGAAAAAAGGAAGTTACTAATGCACAATAGCACACAATCCTTAGAATCGCATTTTACATATAAATAGCATTAGATTACGGAAACAACATTAGATTACGGAAACAACAAAAGTAGCCTAACCCTAATCCTAGCGTCTCAAAGGTTGAAACATAATGCTTTTTATACATAATCTAATGATATCTCTAGCACGCAATTCTGCATTAGTACCCACCACACACAAGAGAAAGAGCGAAAAGGGAAAGTAAACTAATGTGAAAGATTTAACTAACAACCCCCCCCCCCTCCCCAAGAAAAAATTGCATTTTATGTATAAGTAGCATTAGATGTTGGAAACTTCCAGAGTTGCCTAACCCTAATCCCTACCCTAACCCCAGCATCTCAAAGGTTGAAATATAATGCTTTTTATACATAATCTAATAATATTATCTCTTGCGTGCTATTGTGCTTAAGTATTCCACCCCCCCCCAAAAAAAAAAAAAAAAAAAAAAAAAAAAAAAAAAACACAGAGTGAAAGTAAGAAAGAGCGAAAAGGGAAAGTAAACTAAAGTGAAAAATTTAACTTAAAAAAAAATAAAAAAATTGTAACCTAAAAGTAAATTATGATGAAGAATGAGTGGACCTGGGAGTAATGGTGATGAAGAGGTACTTCACAATTCCCAGAAACTCTAGAACTGGAACTTCACCATCAGATGCAGTTTAACATCATACCCAGGACTCAAAAAGAAAACAAAGTCAACCTAAAACAAAATTATGATGAAGAATGACAAAAGAAAACTAGTATCTGGAAAATTAATGCTCTGCAGCTAAAAGAAAACAAAGTCAATATAACAGAAGAGGCCTGTTTAGCTCAGTCGGTAGAGCATCCACTTAGTAACCGTAAGGTTCTGGGTATGATATCAGTCCTCACTAGTTTCCTCTTGGAAAAACCTTCTTTCCCAGTGAACGGTGGCTGGGTAAATAAATCGCATGATCCCAGGGGACAGTCCCCTTAGGCAACAGCTGCCCTCTTGATTTAAAAGGGCAGGCTGGGTTATTAAAAGGTATTGGGAGTAATGGCAATGAAGGGGTACTCCACACTCCCCAGAGCTCCAGAACTGGAACTTCACCATTAGATGCAGTTTAACATCATACCCAGGACTCAAAAAGAAAACAATTTAACCTAAACAACTGCCCTCTTGATTTAAAAGGGCAGGGTTGGGTTTTCTTGTCCAGTGCCTGAGGTGCCCCAATAGGGGAATGCCGATGGGATCCACACATTTTTTGACATGGCTCCCCACTTTAAAAAAGACCTTGTGTCACATCCTTACCGTGTAGGAGGTTGAAGTAAATAATGCCGTCACCAATTTAGCACATGAATATAACAGCTTGCAGTCCACACACTTCTTCCATTGGTGTTGTATTGCTTGGATCCCATTGGTCACAAAAAGCATCAAAAGTAGATATAGCACGATCATACCACTACTGTTATTTTTCAAGGATGGTTTTAAGCATTAGATAACACATGAAGGTTGATATGCCATTAAACAATGTATCAGCATCTAACTGGTAGCAGATGACTAACTCTAGTCGGTTGAGACTCCTAATGATTATATATATATATATATATATATATATATATATATATATATATATATATATATATATATAATTTCTTTATACAGAATAGCTTAACAATGCAAGTGAGTTGGTGACACCAATAGCAGAGCAGAGCAAAGAAACCCAACACCCCAAAAGCCATGCCCCAGGGAATTGAGACCACAGTAAAAGCCACACCTACCGGTCTCACTCAACTCTTACCAGTGGACATTTTAGAAATAAAGAAATACAATAGGTTTACAGACGGACATTGTGAGAAGAATGAACAATAAAAGTAGAAGTGGAATTAGTAGTGAGTCTACTAGTACTAGATTAGTAGTCAATAGATTAAAAAAAAAAGAAAAAAATACTAATTTTAAAAAAATACCAATTTAAAAAAACAATAAAAAAAAATTTTTTAAAATACTTTTAAAAAATAATTAAATAAAAAAAAAAAAACTTTTAAAAATAAAAAAAAATACTAATTTAAAAAAAAAAAAAAATCAATTTAAAAAAAAATATCATTTAAATTTTTTTTAAAATTGATATTTTTTATCAATAAATTTTTTTTATATTGATATTTTTTATCAATTTAAAAAAAATAATAATTTTAAAAATATGATTAAAAAAAGTAATTAAAAAAATAATTTAAAAAAAGCTCAACCTCTATAAGTAAAGAGGTTTACAGAGCACCTATTACATCTAAATACTAATCTAATGTTCATATTTGCAAATACTACGAGGTTGGTTGGTTGGATTTCACGGCATATCAAGCCTTATGCTGAAAACATTTTGTTTCATTAATTCAGGTTGGGTAATCTACACCTACAATCAGCTCCCCCACTTTACGATACAGATCAGATTACCCAATCTCTGCTACTCATGTGCTAAGTTGGCTGGGACCAGTATCAAACCAGGAACCTTTGGATTCCTAAGCAGGTGGTCTACTGATTGAGCTAAACTGGCAATATGGTAACATTCAAATATTGCCTAAGACGATTACAGTCTTTCATTCATGCAATGAAAAAATATTTAAAAATTAGGATTTGAATAATTAGAGAAAGAAAAGTCATTGGTTGACCAAAACAATCAATGGATCTGCGAGACTAAATTTTTATTACCCCCCCCCCCCCTTCAACCCAGGTAATGCCGGGTAGCTGATTCTAGTTAATTATATATTAGAAAGTTTGAGGGGAAAAAAAAAAAAAAAAAAAAAAAAAAATAGAAGAATCACGAAGGTTCCTGAATTCAACAAGAAACACCTGAAGAAGGCCGGAGGGCACATAGGCCGAAATGTTGTGTACATAACAATAAAGATGAAAACAAAAGTCTGAAAAATCCAAATAATACAAATATTGCTTAAGACGATTACAGTCTTTCATTCATTCAATCCCGGTAAATATTTTATCAAAAGAGCATAATTAATTATATATTTGAAAGTTTGAAAACACCTGAAGAAGGCCAGAGAACACATCAGCCGAAACTTTATGTATATAACAATACAGATAAAGACAACAGTCAGAAAAATCCAAATACCATATCTGACGGCATATAAGACGCACCCCCCATTTCAGCAGGTCAGATTCAGGAAAAAAAGTTTTTTGTGTATTTAGGCATATATTGTTGAAAACAGTCTAGCTGTGCATTACACATGCAGAAACATAGCTGTATAAAAGCAATTTGGCAGTACAGGGTAGGTAGAATTACTGAGTGTAAGCTGGGTTAGTGATCATCATAGAGAAGATTAGCCTAGGCTTATGGGAGGTCTCAAACTTCACCTACAATTTATAAGACGCAGGGCAATTTTTTGAGCCAAAATTTTGGGAAAAAAGTACATCCTATATGCTGACAAATGCAGTAATGCATTTTGCCTAAGACAATTACAATCTTTCATTCATGCAACCCTTGTAAATATTTATCAAAAGAGCATAATTAATTATATATTTGAAAGTTTGAAAACACCTGAAGAAGGCCAGAGAACACATCAGCCGAAACTTTATGTATATAACAATACAGATAAAGACAACAGTCAGAAAAATCCAAATAATACATTTTGCCTAAGACAATTACCGTCTTTCATTCATGCAATCCCTGTAAATATTTATCAAAAGAATTCATAATTACCATATTTGACGGCATATAGGACGCACTTTTTTCCCCAAAAAAAATTTGGGCTCAAAAATTGCCCTGCATCTTATACATTCTAGGTGAAATTTTATTATTATTATCAATTTTATTATTATTATTTCCTGCTATTGAGATGTCTTGTACATGCTCATTGCTTGCCTGTACTGCCAAATTACTTTTATACAGCTATGTTTCTGCTTGTATAATGCTCAGCTAGTCCGTTTTCAACAATATATACTTAAATACACTAAAAACTTTTTTTTCCTGAATCTGACCTGCTGAAATCGGGATGCATCTTATAAGCCCATGTATCTTATATGCCATCAAATATGATAATTATACATTTGAATGTTTGGAGAAAAAAAAAGAAAAGAATTATGTAAGAAGCACTTACTCAGTTGCAGCTGTTGATAAATGACTTAAAAAACGTGCCTCTCTCTCGTTCAAACAAAACCAGAAAAATTTAAGCCATAATTAATGTGGTCAATTCAAGATGAACCTGGTAGATTTTTGTGTCCAACTGTTCCACAAGGTAACATGTTGATCAGAAGATAAAATCCTGATTAATCCAATTCTGAAAGACAAAAACGATTCATTTTAATTGAAATGAATAGAAATTAGGGAGATAATATTTGCTTCTTCAATTGGGAGACCCACAGTATAAAACTCAATATTAGTAATTTTAAGTGGTCCCCAACATGGTGAGTATCCTTTTCTTCAGCTTTTGCTGATTTGGGCACTCATTTCTGATTGGGTAAAGGAAAAACATGTGAAAGGGAACTGGCTTAGTTAGTTAGATTTTGGCCATTAGCTGAAGGAAGCAGAGGTCGTTTGCTCTCAAGATGCCATCTTCTCACTATGCAGTTATAAAATAATCAAGTCTTGCTTAATTATTACAAACAGAATGAGCACAGACAACCCAGCCTAGCAGAAGGAACAAATCAGCCCAAAAGATTGCTGTCAACAAAACACAACCCAGTAAGAACCCATTTCCTCTACTCTCTTCTACCCAATTATATACCCAATATGAAGTGGGGGTGCCGTTATAGTATGTGACCTACCTTTTTGATTCTGTTATAGTATGTCGCCTACCTCAGTAAGAGTATATTTATAGATATAGGTAGTAGGCAATTTATTGAAACTAATTATTTTTCACATATATTCAATTTCAAGAAATGCAATTCAGTCATAAGTAATTAAGAATAATTAAAAAAGAATTTATCCATAATTTACACGAATCAGAGATCTATTTAATTCTGAAATATTCTAAAATTCTGAAAAAGGGTTAGGGTTGGGGGTTAGGGTTAGCAGTTATTATAAGCTTATAATATGGTAGGCCACATACTATAAGAGAGAGACAGGATTTCGTAGGCCACATTCAAAAGGTAGGCCACATACTATAATGGTACTGAAATGGGTATATAACAGTAGTTCCCATCTAGATTTTTCTCTAAGCATTTCGTTAAGAGTCCAAGTAGTGCAGCCATTACTGTATGTAATTACTAGCAGCAGCTACCCGGCGTCACCTGGGTAGAGAGGGAATTTTTTAAAGTTAGTCCCGCAGATCCATTATTACTGAATCATGAGTTGAATCCTAATGGGATGCCGCATTTAAATCCCCATGTAAAAAAATAGACCTTGCATTGATCCAGCTACTCTGAAAGGAAATGTTAATTTCTACTATGTCTTCAGAATCTAAAATATTAAATGAAAAACAAAAATCCATGCTGTTATCATTTAAATTTTATTTTTTAATTATCTTCACGAATATAAATCAAATCTCTTATTTTTGCTCAAAAACCAAGCCCTGGTGATATCTAATGTGTATATATATATTTACTTTGTCATTAATTGTTTTATTTTCGAAGTTTCCTCCGAACATACATACATACACACAACTGACCTTTATATATGTATAGATAGATTACATTCGGACATACATACACACAACTGCCCTTCATATATGTATAGATTACATTAGGACATACATACACACAACTGCCCTTTATATATGTATAGATTACATTCAGACATACATACACACAACTGCCCTTTATATATGTATTGAAGATAGATTAACCCTTGGAGATTACTACATGGATTGTAAATTGAGTACAGGTAATTAATACCAAGTAGAAAAAATGAACAGCAAATCTTGACCACTGCCAGAAATTTACTTACAAGTTTTTTGTTGTTAACACTTTTGAGTTAATTATCAGCAGGTGTTTATGCCAGGTGTAACAGACTCCTTGGTTGATTAAATGATTCAGGTATTTAGTGGTGCCTTTTATTGCGGAATTATAACAATTAATTAGTTTAGGAATTTGTCCATAAATACCTTTCAAGTTATCTAACTGTAGGACTATATGCTGGACTTATCAAGGTATAGTTATTTACTAAGCATAGCTTAGATGTTACACAGGGCCAAAGTATGGGGCACCCAATGAGAATCAAACTCTCACTATCAATGGTCTGCTATTCTAGCTTGCTAACCATTACACCACATGAGATGCCCAACTTATCATGGTAGAAGATGTATGAGAAATCACTTTTATCTATAGACTTTCCCAAAATCAGCTGCAGGCACTGACCAATGAAAAATGACAGAATGCATTTAAGGTCAATGGTGATTGTCCTGAAATCAGTTGCTAACTGGATTTAACACCAGAAGGATTTCAAGGATTACAACTTGATTCTCTGCTACAAAGAATACAACAGACTTTCTACTACTGAGACTAGACCCTTTTCTACTGTAAGGATTAAAGTTCCAAATGCCTGAAGATAAAACTCCGACAACAGTTGATAGACAAAACATTTTTATGGTACAGCACATGGATAAACAGGGTACATAATACATAGAGGTGTGGATAAACAGGGTACATAATACATAGAGGTGTACATAAACATACATACAAAAGTAGAGATAATGACACATTCATGAATGGTAAAATACAAGATATTTAGGTATCAAAGAGATACCTAAATGTACATAAAAATATAGTTATGGGTACATGACTAAAGGATAGTCATATATCGTATACAAGACTTACTAGCAGTGAGTGGCCAGTGTTAAGGGCCGAAGCCCCAACGAGAAGGGGGTAGACAGAGTCTAACCCATAGTGGTGTCTTATAGGTCGGCAGGCAAAGAGAAAGAGACGTTCAAACCAGCTGCTTAAATATCAAAGGCCCCTAGCGGGAACCAGCAAAACCAAACGGGCCGACAACTCCCCAGGCGAATACGAAAATAACGCCATACTACCATTGGATTTGCCAATAGGAAACCTAAACAACTAAAATGGCAACCAGAATTGTAATACTATATGCTTACTTCCAAAGGAAGCACGTGGTGTAATGGTTAAAGTCATGGGAAATGGACTCGTCGTTCCAAGTTCAAATCCTGGATGTGGTAATTGCATTTCACTTAGCGCTAATACCCTTGGGAAAGGTATGAATCCTACTCTCCCTCCAGCTATGGATAAACAGTAGGGCAGACTGGGCTCTTTAACCTTGGTTAGACAACCGGTCTAGGAGAAGGAAAACTCTGAATTCAAACCTGTTGAACTCCACTTAATGAATTGACCTTGTGTCACATCCTGCTTGTGTGGGGGAGTTAGTAAATATATATATGTAGCATTCCCAGTTGATTTTTTTATTTGGAAGTTATTGTTGTTTAATCACATTAGTTATATAGACCTGTGTAAATGGAGTTCAGAACCGTTTGAATTATGCAAATATCCCCAGTGGTTCAAAAGTTATGAGAATTTTAAAGCCCCGAAATTGGGGGTACAAATGTGCATATATTATATGCTTACTTCCAGGAGTGTGGAGTTGGTTTATTTCATGGCATATCAACCATTTTCAAGTCATTAAATGCCAAATTAAGTCATTTGGATATTCGCTTTTTTACAGTATCTGTTGTTGCTTAAATCGTCACTCATTTAAGTATTGAACAGGATCACTGCTGCTTAACTTCAGGGATCAAGCAGGAACCAGTGCTATTTCAGACTGTGAATAAAGAAAACATGGAGTGAAAAAAAACAAACTGTTTTCTCAAGAAATATGGCTAATAATTATTCCCAAGCCCACCCACGTGTATTTATACATGCACTTTATTTTTATATTTTGACGTTTACAATAAATCAGTGATTGAAACTGGTCACAGATTATATAATATTCCCCTCCCCCACACACACACCTGTTGATGCCAAGATTACCAGAAAATCTGTGACACCAAATTTAATCTATTAAAAAACAGTTTTTTTATTTTATTGACATACACATGTGACAGCATGCAGCTATAAACCAGCTTAGACAAATCATGTCAGCCTATTCCACGGTGGAGGGGGGTGGGTGGGTGCAATGCATGTGCGCGTGTCAGGTAGAGGGGTGTGGGTGACGACGACATGCTATGACAGGAGATTGACATGTCAAAAACAAAACGGTTCAGTTCTTAAAAATAAGTGCTTTCAAGATAAGTGGTATTTTAAAATATTAAGTTCTGTAGAAAAAAAAAAAAAGAGAAAAAAAAAGGAAATAAATTTTTTAAATAACTGATGGAGAGGGGGGGGGGAGGTAATAATAATAAAGAAAAAAAAAAGATTTTTATAAAAAATAAAGAAAGGCAATCGACCTGCCTCATAGTGCAGGTTTGATGTCAATATTCAAATTGATATCGTACAAGAAATTAATAAAATGTGAAAGGAGACATTTTCTTTCTCATTTTCTTTACACATAGTTCCCTTTTCGTCGCGCCAAAAACAAACATAGTTCCCTTTTTGTCGCAACAAAAAACAAACATATATAGTTCCCTTTTCATCACACACAAAAAAAAAAAAATAGTTTCCTTTTTATCGCACCAGAAAAATATAGTTTACTATATATAGTTATTACTAACAAATTATTACGCTTCTGGCCTTCTGTATTTTCAAAATATTTGGTGGTAAAATATAACGCAACCATTACATTCTAATTTTTCATTTAAAAAAACATTATTTCTGAATGTTTTCAATAAGAAACTGGACATTACTTGGCTAAAAAGTTACCAACATGGGAGTAACTTTCTGCACAGTGTATTTAATGTTTTCTTTTTATTGATTTCTAATAAGAAACTTTTAAAAGTGTTTTAAAATGTTAAGATATTTTACTTTCATTAGTATTATCTGCGTTATTCGGACTATTGTCCCCATCTTCATTGTTATTTGTACAACGATTGTACAACAATTGGACACATGGCCGAGTGGATTAGGCAGTTAGGTTAAAACAGTTCTAAGTTACAGTTATCTCTGGTACCCGAGTTCAATCCTGAGTGAAAGCAGTTAGAAAAATAATTAATTGAAAACTCCTACTCCAGCTATGGTTAGCGGAATGAGAACAGGATACCCCCGTGGAATAAATAAAGGGTTAGGTTCAAAGTTCCGTGATGGCTCCCGAATACGACAAGAAAGTTCCCAAGTTTGAAAAGAAGGTTCTCGAGTCAGAGAAGGTTCCCGAGTCCGACAAGAAATACCTGAAGAAGGCCAGAGGGTATATCGGCCAAAACGTTGTACAAATAACAATGAAGATGGGGACAATAGTCCGAATAACGCAGATAATACTAATCTTCAAGCCTCATCTCAAACATTCAGAGAGATATTTTACTTTCACTTAGTAACTTTTGGAGCAAATTTAATTGTTTAAAATGTACTAAAAATAAATTACATATGTAATATAATGTTGCATTTAAAAAATTTTTTTTACTGATGCTCATTATGTTACTACTTTCTGACTAAAATAAAAATTTGACCTTAAATAATCGATTTAATTTTAATTCATTTTTTTAAAGTGAAAATGCACTCATAATTGTTGGTACCTAGTTTAATAAATTTGGAAACTTCTGTTTTTTTACTGAACTTATTAACATAAGCATATCCAAAACTCGCTCCTACATCAAATTTTAGCTCTCAACAAATACAAAAAAAAACAAAAAAACAATCAACCAAATGACAGCTTGTAACTTGTAAAAGTTATAAGTTGGGGCACTTGTAAGTCAAGGTATCACTGTGTAATGTTTAACTCTTTGCCTATCAAATTTCTCCCATGGCTGTACCAAATTTTCTTGGGATTTTTTTACCTGTATGATGGGATATTTCAAAGTTCACTATCTATTCACCTCAGAAGATAGAAGGGGTGTTCACGTATTCATTTTTCTGTGTAAACATTTGATGTGTTGGGTCAGTAAAATGGTAATACCTGTGTATAGATTTGGTTTGTTTGGTTTGTTTTGTGGCATATCAACCTCAGTGGGTCATTTAATGCCGATAAAGTTTTGAAATAAATCAATTCTTAATGGATAATACAATTTTTTTTATAAATACATTTTCCTATTTAACCCATAGATGGGACCCTAATAGGTACTACAACTTCTGGTCAGAGTGGACCAGGGAGCAATGGTGATGAAGGGGTGCTCCACATTCCCCAAACCTCCAGAACTGGAACCTCACGAGGCAGCGACTTGAAAACCTCTCCAAGAAATCACCCTAAGAAACCAGATATCTTCACCAGCACGCCAGTAAATACTTTAAACTCAACTTTATACACAGGAAGGACTTTATATTGTTACTCATTGTTTTATTTGCTCTTTAATAAATAGTTAGAATTAAACTAAGTTTTAATTCATTTATTTGTTGCTGTTAGCCTTAGAATTAAACACTAGACTAACACAATATATGCAAAAGCCATTGCCAGCAGCTTGCGGTGGGAGAGCTGCTGCTAGCAGCTTAAAGTAGACAGAGTTAATCACATAAAAGAATCTGAATCCCCTCACACACACCCGTATTCCACCCCAACAGATACACTTTACAAAAACATCCTCATGGCAGATTAACCCCCTTCATGAATGTTTTTATTCCCTCCCAGCCACAACCTTGGACTTTCTTTTTTAAATCTAGGGTTAATAAGTACCTTAATCTGTATTTTTTTTTGGGGGGGGGTGGATCTCAGCTTTGTTGTCTCTTTGTAATACACTTCCGTTACATCCTTTACCCTTCATTTGTCACAGTGTTTGTTACACGTTTCCTACTGGCCTTTACTTAAGGTAACTTTGTGAGTCACAACCAGAAATCTTCACAAAAAAAAAAAAAAACACAGGAAGTTTTATTTATAGCAATCCAAATATAAAGTTCATAACTTTTAAGCATTTAAAAATAGACAAAATGAAGTGTGCGTGGGGGAGGGGATGATATTAGTTCATTTAAACCCTCCAAACTTGACTCACCCCGCTGGCAGGGCTTAGGTTTAGCCCAGTTGGTAGAGTGTCCAGCTAGGAACCACAAGGTTCCTGGTTTGATACCAGCCCTTGCCAACTCAGCATATTAGTAGCATAGGGATCTGTGCGGTAAAGTAAGGAGATGATGGTAGGTGTGGCGCTCCACCTCAGACACAAAAACAATTTCCTTGGTCTAGTGATAGTGAAAAGGGGATAAACTCCTTTGCTGTCTGTCTGATACCCACTTTAGGCCACCCTGACGACTTTTATATCTCTTACAGAGGGGTAAGACCCCACTCACCAACGAGATGTCCTGGGTATGACACTAGCTAATGGGGAGTGGTTGGTTGGTTTTTATGGCATACCAACCCTTTCTGGGTTATTTAATGCCAAATCATTTTGATATTCAATTTACTTACAGTACCTGTTGCTTAAATGATTGGACCAAGTAACCAATAGGCACCCCAGCTGGGATCTGTTTTGAAAGGAACACCTTTTGCTTTTCACCATAAACTCCGGTTGTTTGTTTACAAACATCAGATGATTTTTTTTGCATTAGAATTTCACTGTAAGATTTTTTTAAAGTTTGTTCATATATATTTATAATCCGAAGGCACGTTTTTATACTAAGACAATTTTCGATTTTAATTTTAAAAAATAGTTCTTTCATGTTGTTATTGTTAATTCAATAGGATTTTTTTTTTTTTTTTAATTATAAAACTTTAAACAAAAGACATTTTTATATTAAAATAGTTTTTGTTTAATCAGAAGAGAAATGGAGATATGTTTATTCAAATGAAAATATTTTTTATGTTTATTTAAGTAAAACGGTGTTTGGAAATGGTATCACACAATTTATAAAGTTTATTTTCCATGCGCCTCTTGTACCACAACCGGAAGTGTGAGGTGAAAAGCAAAAGGTGTTCCTTCCAAGGCAGTTCCCAGCTGGGGTGCCTATTGGATACTTGGTCCAAATGATCATCCATCTAAATACAGAACAGGCTCATCACTGCTTAACTTCCACAATCTAGCGAGAACCAGTGCTTACAATGTGACTTGACCATAAGCACTAATGGTGAGTTTCCAGTGCTCAAAATCTGGGGAGTGTGGAGTACCTTTTCATTGGCATTACTCTCAGGTCCACTCTGAGCCAAAGTAGTAGTACCTGGTTGGTTTGTTGGTTGGATTTTACGGCGTCAACCCTTGTTGGGTTATCTTATGCCGAAGACATTTTGTTTTATTCATTCTTGATGGGTATGGAAAACTTTTTTTAAACACATTTTTAATACTCATTTTTTAATCTATTCAAATAGATGGGACCCTAATGGGTCCTATTACACCAGGTCAGGGTGGACCTGGGAGTAATGGCGATAAAGAGGTACTCCATATTCCACAGAGTTCCAGAATTGGAACTTCACCACTAGATGCAGTTTAACGTCATACCTCGGACACTAAGAGCCTCAGCCACCGTCTTCTAGCACTTATATGATAATATAGATAGGGGATTGCCATAAGGGCAATAGGGTTGGGACAGTCATATAGGTGCTAGGACTTTATTTGATCAGCTGATTGATTGGAGGGGCCCCCTCTGACCGCCTATCTAGCCTAAGTAAAGGCCAAAGTAGAGTGTTGCATGTCATGGACTGCTCAGCCAACAGAATTCAATCCTTAAGCATCATGGGTCACCACCCAGAGCCAACAGGGGTCTACATTAGGGGGAACTTATCCCTCTGCAGAAGTGCAGTCTGTGTATTCTAAAGCCCCAACTGACAGGGCTGACAAGCCAACCAGATGGCTGGGCTAAACCACAATGCTACAATGAATACATTTTTTTTTTTTTAAAAGAGGGTCAAGGTGAACCTGGAGTGATGGTGATAAAAAGTACTCCACATACCCCAGAGTTCCAGAATTGGAACCTCCCCACTAAATACAGTTTAAAATCATACCCAGGACATGGTTATTTCCTATAACTCCAACATAAACAAAGGGAAACCACTCTTGACTGATAAATTATTTATTTATTGATCTACTAGGAAAAGATCAAACGGGGTTAGGGTTGGTTTAATGGGAAAATAAATAATTTATCAGTCAAGAGTGGTTCCCCTTGTTTATGTTGGAGTTATAGGAAATAACCAAGGACACTGTGACCCTTAGCCACTGCTTTATAGCACATAAGCCAACCAGATGGTCTAAACCACAATGTTATGTAACATAATTCATGGGTAGCTTATGAATTATGTTAAGTACTGTAGCTAGATATATTTGAACTGAATCGTTGAAGATTCAAAATCGGAGGGGGTTGAATGGAAAATTACCTTAACTGTTACCATTATAGATTGACATATGGTAATCTTTACTTAACCCCTTCTGCGCCAATAGGACGTGCGAGACAGAAGTTTTTAGTCAGTTGCAAACAGTTACTCACTGAGAGAAAACATTCTCTCAAGATGTCACTTCTCACTGTGCGTGGTTTTGGGCTGGGTTTGTTTTAATAAAGAAAATAGAAAAACAAAAAAAAAAATCTTTGTTAATTAACTCTTAAAATCCTGTTGAGAATTTTAAGTCCAGAGCCCCATTCCTATAAGGATTTATCAATGAATGGCTAAAAATGGCCATTTCATTTAAAGTTACCTGTTATTTCGTATAAATCAAAGACTGCTAAATATGTTTAATATTACTTTTAAACAAAGGCTATCATTTGGGGTGGAGTAGGAAAACAAAAATGACTTCTGACTGAGTGGAATGAGCTGGTATAGGATGTTAAGAGTTAATTAAAACAAGAAATGCAGAGACTGACCAGCCCAGAAAGAAGAAATCAACTCGGAGAAAATAGTCCCAAGAAGTAGACACGAAAACAAAACCAATATATCATCCCCTCATCTCCTACTTGTCTCCCCATTATATACCTGAGATGAAGGGTATAGAACAGCTATAGTAAATACATCTTTTAAAGAAGCATTTAATATATTTTATTACATTAAAACTTAATTACTTGCACCTGAAGGGCCTGTTTAGCTCAGTTGGTAAAGTGTTCGGCTAGGAATCACAAGGTTCTTGGTTCGATACCGGCCCTTGCCAACTCAGTGTATGAGTAGTACAGGGATCTGTGCGGTAAAGTAAGGAGCTGATGGTGAGTGTGGCGCTCCACCTCAGACACAAAAACAATCTCCTTGATCAGGCGCTAGTGAAAAGGGGATAGACTCCCTCACTGTCTGGCGGATACCGAAATTAGATCGCCCCGATGACTACTTGCACCTGGAGGGTGTATATATTTGCTAGTTTTTATAAAGAAGCATTTTCAACAGAAATTTGAACAAATTGAAGACCTTTTTGTAAATTGCATTCATTATTATGTGACCCAGTCTTGATACATAAAAAAAAAAAAAAAAAAAAAAAAATCAATTCTGGGATCATTGTTTAATCTTTAACTGAATTATATTTATAATAAAAGATAGTTAATTAAGTTGAGAGGAAAATAATTTAATAGAAAAGTCAGATCAGTTTGATTGTTAATATAACAATACAGCAGATTTTTTTTTTCTTTTTACAGGCGTTTTAGATTAAAATATAGCTCTTAATTACCCACCCCCAACTTGTATGATAAAAATAAAATTCAACTTATTCTAAAACTTTAAAATGCCTAATTCTAAAAAGAATCTGGAGTTTAGAGTAATTAAAAAGAAAATCAATTTTTGATCAATACACTAGTGATATGTAAGAAATAGAAAAATAACCCCCCAAAAAACCAAAGTATTCTGAAAAAAAAAAGGTGAATTTTTATTATTTGGATTATTCAGACTATTGTCTGAATCTTTATTGTTATCTACACAACATTTCAGACGATGTGCCCTCCAGCCTTCTTCAGCTATTTCTTGTCAGACTCGAGAACCTTCTTGAACTCATTACAAGAAGGTTCCCGAGTCCGATAAGAAATACCTAAAGAAGGCTGGAGAGCACATCGGCCAAAACGTTGTGTAGATAACAATAGTCCAAATAATACAAATTATCAAGCCTCATCTCAAAAACTTAGAAAAAAAAAGGGAATTTATTTTCATGTTGAAGCTGACGTTTAAAAGTTTCAGTTTATATTAAACCTTCGTCAGGACAATACAAAATGGAAAAAATGTCTGAACAATGATGGATATTTTTAAAATGACAGGAATTAGGAAATGTATTTAGAGAAAAGGCTCATAACAGTATTTTGGTAAGTGTTTAGTCTGAAAGTAAAGACTTGATTGGCACATGTGAAGCTGATAGTCAAGACATGATTGGTACACTCAAAGCAAAGATGTGATTAGTGCATAGATGTCCAAGATATGTGATGTATTTAATAGAACCACCATTGATTAAAAGATGACAAAATTATTGTCTGAATTTTTGAGAAAAGTAGAAGAAAAAGGAAAAAATAAGAAAAAAAAATAAGAAAAAAAATAATATTTAAACGTCAACATCAAAATAAATTCCCTTTTTTTAAATACCTTGATTTTTTACATAGTAGGATTTAATTTCATTTTTTATATACAAGTGATATTAGATATCCAAAACTGGCCTGTTAAAAATGCAAACAGGTTAAAACAATGAAATTTTCTAAAAATTTAACAATATCTCAGATCTTTCTGAGATTATATTTATAAAATTAGTAGGTAAATAAAATTTTATCTTTTCTTGATTAGCAACAAAAAAAAAAAAAAAAAAAAAAAAAAAAAAAAAAAACGCACTCCGGGTGTTGTAAAAATTAATTTTTGCCACATTCTTTTGTAAAAAAATGTAAACAGATCTTTGAAATCTTATATTTTTTTAAATAGACATAAAATGTAGTTTTGTATCAAAATTCAAATAAATGTTTTCTTTCTAATAAAACCAAATTTCTAACAGTTAAATTAAAACTAATTCAAATAGTTAAGGTTTTTCTTGGGGGGGGGGGGGGGCATAAAAACCATTCTGTTTTTATTAATGTCTGTCGTTAAACAAAATTTTATGACAGAAGATAATCAAAATAGAACTCTTTTCATCGTATAATAGAATATAAAATTCAATGTAGAACATTATGTGACTATTTCTTGTTTGTAAATAATTTTCTTGTAAAACTATATATTAGATAACTTTAGATATATATCAAAATAAAACAAACTATATATAAAACAATATTACTGGTTTAACAAACAATGTGGACTGTTGAATGTTGCATACTTAATTTCTGAGTATATGTAATACAGGGTTGTTATTTATTCTATGTATTAATGATTTTGACTATAAATCAAATACTCATTGATAAACTTATGCAATTCCTGAGAATACTGTGACATAAGCAGTGACATCATTTCGGTTACAGACAGACACTGAAGCTCCACACACACATATATATATTTACCAATCCCTCTGTACGAGTAGGATGTGACACAAGGTTAATTTCTATAGAGAAGTTTAAATGGGTGTGAATTCAGAAGTTACCTTCTCCTAGACTAGTTACCTAGTTAAAAAGCCCAGTCTGCCCTGCTATTTACCCATATCTGAATGGAGAATTGGATTCATACCTTGGGTATTAGCACCATGTGAAATACAAACAGCTTTGTCCAGGAATTGAACTCGGCTCCATTATATATAGATATTTTTTTTATACAGGAAAGAAAACATCAATAAAAATAACACTATTTTCTACTCTTCCTCTTTGAGAAAAAAAAAAAAAAAAAAAAAAGGTCTAACATGGAAAAAAAAATTGACAAGAAATAAAGATTGCCTGATCACAAATTAAAAAGAAATTTAGGTTTATGACTATAGATTATAGATAAACTTATGCAATTCCTGAGGGTATTGTGACGTAATCAGTGAGTTTTGGTTACAGACAGACACCGAATCTCCATATATAGATAGATTTTTATGCAGGAATAAAAAAAAACAATAAAAATAACACTATTTTCTACTACTCTTAAAAAAACAACAAAAAAACAATCAAATAGTTTCGTTTACAGACAGACATTGAATCTCTATATCTCTATCTCTCTCTCTATATATATATTAATTACAGGAAAAAAAGAAAAGATTAATGAAAATAACACTATTTTCTACTCCTCCTCAAAAATAAAGAAAGAAAGAAAGAAAAAAGTCTAACATGGGAGAAAAAAAAAAACAGACAAGAAATAAAGGATTGCCTGATGACAGTTTAGAGAGATAATTTATTCAATTCACAAGTCACAGAATTAGAACTAAATGTCTGTAATTAACATTGAGAATTCTTTTCTAATCTTCCATTAGCAGACAATAAAATAACCTTTTCAATTCAACAAAATCATTGGTCAGTAGGGTAGGTTGAGTTTTCACTTAAAAAAAAAAATAAATAAATCAAATTCTCTCAAACAGCGAAAGTTGTATGTTGCTATAATAAATACTGAAACCAAAAAAAATAGATCTCTTATTTGCACCATTGTTTGAGGAAACAGCATCAAAGTTAAACAATTAAAAAAAAATTCTATTCCAAACAGAATGTCAATACCATCAAAAAAGATGTAGCAGGAACAGCAATAATAATAATCAGTAATCTGATCTGTGCCGAGTGTGGAGCTGACGGTAGGTGTGGCGCTCCAACTCAGAAAAAAAATCTCCCTTGTCTAGCACAAACAAAAAGGGGATAGACTCCCTCGCTGTCCGGCTGATACTGGTTATACAGCATCCCGCCAAGTTTACTTTTACTATTACAACCACTGTACTTTCAGGAAGTGAGACCAATGCTTCTATCTCTTAAATTATGGTTTGTTTTGTTTTATGGCATACCAACCTCAGTGGTTAATTTAATGCTGATAATATTTAGAAATAAATTCATTCTTAATGGATACACAATTTAAAATTTTTTTATTATAAACACATTTTACTATTTAACCCATAGACGGGACCCTAACAGTTACTACCACTCCGGGTCAGGGTGGACCTGGAAGCAATGGTGATGAAGGGGTGCTCCACATTCCCCAAACCTCCAAAACTGGAACCTCACCATCAGATAGAGTTTAACATCATTCCAAGGACATGTAGACCCTCAGCCACTGCCTTCTAGCACCCATATGATAAAAAGGGTTGGGGCTTGCTATAGGGGCAATAGAGTCGGGACAATCATATAGGTGCTAGGGCTTGACACAACCAGCCGATTGATCGGAAGGAGCTACTCCGACTACCCATCTAGCCTAAGTAAGGGCCAAAGTGGGTTGTTGCATGTCATGGACTGTTCATCCACCAGGATTCTGTCCTTAAGCATTATGGGTCGCCACCCACGGCCAACAGGTGGCCCCATGCAGAGGTGCAGTCTGTGTATTCTAAAGCCGCAGTCTGCAGGCTGTATTAAATTATGTCCTAGGCCTTAGTGGATAAAAATCAGTGGTCTTATTACTAGAAATAAAGATTATAGTCCTTGAGTTAAGGAGTGCAAGAGAACATTGACCGAGTTGAGAATACAAGGAAGGAGAGAAAATGAACAAACAAACAATATACTATTTCTCTGAATTATTTAGATGAGGCTTGATAATTAGATTAAAAAAAAAAAAAAAACACCCAATATGAGTCTAGGTAAAAAATCATACATAAGTAAATAGGTAGATATTCTAGCCAAAACAAGACATTAGGTTTATAAGTTCCCAATATTCACACTGGATTGGACACATAGCCAAGTGCATAAAGAAGTTAGGTTTAAGACAGTTCTAAGTGACAGTTATATCTAGACTGCAGGTTCAATCCTGATCAGGGGCAGCAGTAACATAGAATAATAATTAACACAAGCTTAACATCTTTACCCCAGCTATGGTTAGTGGAATAAGAACAGGATACCCCCGTGGACTGAATAAAGGGTTAGGTTCAAAGTTCGGTGATGGCTCTCGATTACAACAAGAAGGTTCCCGAGTCCGACAAGAAATACCTGAAGAAGGCCGGAGGGCACATTGGCCGAAACATTGTACAGATCACAATGAAGATGATATCAATAGTCCGAATAATACAAATAATACTAAAAACAATATATTTTTCCTGGATTAAATAAAATAATATACTCTGCTAAAGTGTCTGTGGTGGTGTAATGGTTAACAAGCTAGTCTCACAAGATCCATTATTACTGAATGGAGAGTTCAGTCCTCGCTAGATGCCCCATACAAAATCCCCATGTTAAAAAGATCTTGTGTCAATCCAGCCTGGATATTTTTTTTTTTTAATACTCTGAAGCTTGGTAAGATATGACAGACATCCAGAAGAGAGCATAAAGAGCACAGTAGAGTGATTGAAACACAAAAACAAAAAAAATCATTTTACAGTAACTCCATCTCATATATTATCTGTTTATTAATACTGTTCCTTAAAAGTACGACCACCATCATCTTGCAAAAAAATGTAAATCCTGAATATCTGGTAATGCTTATTCGCCAAATTCTTATGAGTGTCATCACCTCAGCTAAATAATGGACCATTCCGTTTTTATAAAGAAAGGGAAGAAAAGGGACATGCTATACAGAAAAATAAGCAAGCAAGGCAAGCAAGAAAGAAAGAAAGAAAAAGAGTAGAGTTGAGAGAGAGGGGTTAAGGGTTCGGAAGCGATAACGCTAATCCGTTTCAATTGAACATGATGAAAAGAAGGAAAGAAACGAAAAAAAAAAAAAAAAAAAAAAAAAAAAAAAAAAGAGAGTGAGAGAGAGTTAAATCAAAATTATATATACTGTAATATATATAATAGCTTTTAAGTAAATATATCAGACGTAATAATTATCATACAGTGATAATGTCATACTGTCCTGCTAGTACTATATAATACACTAATGTAGTTGGGTTTTTTTTCGGGGGTGGGGATAAATTTTAGAGATATGTGATTATCATGACACTGATCTACTTCAGGTGTCTGTTGGAATCAGTAACCTTCTGGAGAATTTGAACAGAACCCTAAAGAGGATATCTCGGTTGTGCTAGTCAATTCTTCTTCAGACTTAGTTTCGACCTAACAATGCAGTTTATATCAGCATCTTCAACTGAATCAAGAGTATATAATCTTGTACTAGCAAATATATGCACCCTCCGGGTGCAAGTATTTAAGTTTTAATGTAATGAAATATCGTATTAAATTAGAAACGCTAATGAAACTAAATAAGAATGCAGATAAAAAGATTTGAAACAGAGGAGGGTATAATCGAAAAATAGAACAACTGAAATTTACTCTTCCATCACTCTCGTCTTTCATTGTTCTTTTTTCTAATTTAAGTATTTAGTTAAAATACGAAGTAAAGAATAAAATGACACTTATCTTTTCCTGTTAATGGATTTCATTTAAGATTAATTGAAGAGATTTTTGCTTATATTCATTAAAATAAAATCAAACAGTTAGAAACCAATAATACTAAGCATATATTTATTAAAATTACATTTCTAATATCAATATGCAAATTAGCCTTCCCGTTCACACTGTAAACCGCTATTTTGTTGTATATATAAATACAATTGCATGTTATTATTATGTAGATATGGTTAACAGTATAAATAATGTAAAACAATTTTATCAATAATTGAGGTTAAAATAAGGATAAATTCATGGTGAATGTGACGTCAATTACTAAGGGAATTATGACTTGAGTAGTGATTTAGTTTCGGTTACAGATAGAAAAACACACAATCTCCATTATAATAAGATGTATGGAGGCACGTGGTGTAATGGCTAGAGCAGTGGTTCCCAATCTATGTGTTGTGACACACTGCTGTGTTGCAAGATGTCATTAGGTGTATCGCGGGAAAGTATTTAATATTTAAGGTATAAACGAAAACATTATTTCAACAATGTCTGGCCTATATATAAACTGCAATATAGTAGGAAAAAACTTCACTGTAATGATGTAGGGCAATATGAAAAACACCTCGGTAAGAATTAGAACCAAAGACCATATCTGTACGCAGAATTTCAATACAAGACGTTGCTCACTGTTCCAGTAGATCCTATCTTAGTGCCTGAAATAGGTCCTATAGGTTGAATCCACACCAACACAGTAGTGTCTAGTGTTGTAACACTATATTCACTTTTATTAAAACTAGCTAATAATAAATGTTTTTCATATTCTTTCATTCTTGGATCTATAGAATGTATTCCTTTTTATGGCTGTGCCGCAAAAATTTTAAACAGCTCATTGGTGTGTCGCCATACAAAAAAGTTTGGGAACCACAGGGCTAGAGTCATGGATAGACTCGTTGACCCGAGTTCAAATCCCAGACGAGGCTGTCTACATTTCACATAGCGCTAATACCCTTGGGAAAAGTATGCATCCACCTGCTCCCTCTAGCTATGAGTAAATAGTAGGGCAGACTGGGCTCATTAACCTTGGTTAGTTTGAGTACATCAGTGCATAATTGGTGGAGGCACCTGGTGTAATAGTTATCATTGTAGGAAACGGACATTGTGAGATGAGTTTAAATCCTAGACAAGGCTGTATACATTTCACATAGTCCTAATACCTTTGGGAAAGGTATGAATCCAACTATTCTGTCTTCAGCTATGGGTAAATAGCAAGGCAGACTGGACTCTTTAACCTTTGTTAGGCAGCCAGTCTAGGAGAAAAACTCAGAATTCAAACCTATTAAACTATACCTAAAAAAATTACCTTGTGTCACATCCTGCTTGTGCGGAGGGGTTGGTAAATATGTATAATTTTGTATGTACTAATCCAGGGAATTAATTCATGACTGCCACTTAAACGATTTTAAAGAAGTGTCCCATTCACCCAGAATTTCCCAAAAAGGTTACCGACAACACACTTGAAGTCCAGCAAGTACAATGGTCAAAACGTTGACTAACAACTAAAATGAGGACACTAATAATACGATTACATATCAGTTGGTACTACTGCAGAATAGCGCGCAAAAGAGATCATTAGATTAGATTATGTATGAAAAGCATTACATTTCATGGAAATACCGGAAACCTTTGAGACACTAGGGTTAGGGTATTTCGGGAGTTTCCATAATCTAATGCTATTCATATGTAAAATGCGATTCTAATGCTATTATCTCTTGCGCACTATTCTGCATTTGTACCTATCAGTTTAATGATAATCTCTCATCCCAAACATTCAGACAATAAATAAAAACTTCATCAAAAATTGAACAAATCAAAAAACTCGATTTAAAAATGTTTGTACTGTTCTCTTTGAATAGGTATAAAAAAAAAATCAAAAAAAAAATCCGAGTTTCAAGTTGGTAATTATTTTAAATAATTAGCTTAGTTGTGGCACAAGATCAAAAGTATGGGATACCCAGTGAGAATCGAGCTCATTAAAAAAAAAAAAAAAAATTTTTTAAATGGTCATCAGACCATTTAAAAAAAAATAAATTTTTTTCTAGCTTTCTAACCATTAATGTGAGGTTATAAAACATAACAAATTCATTATTTCTCTTGTATTTATTTTTCGGGTGATTTTTTTTGTTATATTTCTGGGATTAGTGGTAAAAAAAACAACTAAAGTAAAAAAGAGGTAAAGGGGAAAAAGTTAATTATAAATGGAATAACTCATGAAAAGTCTTTTTGCTTTTTTTTTTTTTAGACCTTTTCATCAATTTCTATGGTCTTTTCTTTTAGTAAATAAATAAATAGACATATATCTTAATTTAACAGAAACACAATCCCTAACAAAACAAATAAACATAAACATTGTTTATGTTTATTTGTTTTTATTCATTTATTCATTGTTTTTATTTATTTATTTTATTGTGTTTACTGGTTGTTTATTAAACAACCAGTAAACACAATAAAATAAATAAATAAAAACACAGAATGAAAAAAAAAATACTAGAATATTGAATAAATGCCAATAAATGAAGCTAACGGTATTTCATAGTATACCCACATTTTCGTCTGCTTTTCATTTTAAAAACGAATTAAAAGGAATTAAACCGATTATTTAAGGTCAAATTTTTGTCTAAGTTGAAAAGTAGTAACATAATGAGCATCAGTAAAAAAGAAAAAGCAAAATAATATTACACATGTAATTTATTTTTAATATATTTAAATCGATTTTTTCGGACAATTTTACTATTTCAAATGAATCTGTTTCTTTTCAACTAAAAACAAACCAAACTGTGGATTTTATTAATATTAGTTTGATAATCAGACTAATATTAATGCATTATAAAAGTCATTCATTTATAAATCAATACTGAAAATTTCATTAAAATCGGATAATTCCGTGGTTTTTGGTAATTTCTTTTTTCAATCGCGGAGGTTCCCCCCTCACAATTTTTGTAAAATACAGATTTTACGTCATCTTTGGCGCTGCCTAGTCTGATTGTAAATGATTATAAACTGTGACGGTCTTAAATCGGCAAATTTAGCCATCATTATTATTATTATTAATATTATAATAAAAATAAATATAAGTCACAACTCCTACAGTCACTGAATGTAAGTAAAGAAAGACGATTCTGGTGAGGTGAAGTATTTATTTATTTAATATTAGGATGAAATTGAAGTTTAACTGTAACAGTTGTCATTACGAGACATTTTTAAGCAGACTAACAAAAATATCAATGAACTAGAGATTCATTCATAATTTCTTTCAGTAAAATTACAACGTTTTTCCCAAGAATTAAGTCGACAAATAAAAAGAAAAAATATGAAATAAATAGCAATTTAATTTATATTTATGGCTTAGCCATAATTTAAATTGCCATTTATTTAATATTTTTAATTAAAAAAAAAAAATTAATAATTAGAATTATTTTTTTAAAATTTCCCTATTAATTACAAATACATAATCCTGATTTTGTTGTCTGGTAATTTTCCGTAGTGAAATGGTCAGCAAGCTAGACTGATAGACCATTGCTGGTGAGCTCGCGTCTCACCGAGTGCCCCATACTTCTGGCCTTGTGCGAAACACAGCCAAACAAAAATTAGTTACATGTATTTTTATCCTCTTAAAAAATGTGTCTAGGGATACCCAATTTTTCGTCTGCTTTTCATTTTAAAAACGAATTAAAATTAATTAAATCAATTATTTAAGGTCAAATTTTGTCTAAGTCGAAAAGTAGTAACATAATGGGCATCAGAAGAAAAAAATTTAAAAAAATAAAAAAATAATATTACACATGTAATTCATTTTTAATACATTTAAAACGATTTTTCGGCCAATTTTGATCGCGTATGGCCAGAAACGCTGTTTAAAGATGGCGTAAAATCCGTGTTTACAAAATAAATGTAACACTCTCGATTGAAAAATTTTTTTACCAAAAATCAGGGAGTTATCCGATTTTAATGAAATTTTCATCATTGATTTATCAATGAATGAATTTTATAATGCATCAGTTATTTTATTTCAAAACTTTCTGACATAATTAGGTATTTCTGCTATGATAAATTAAAATTCTTTTAAAATATGAGCAGCATGATGTTAAGTTTAAAATGTCATTATTAGATTCTAAAAACATCTTTTTTTAATAACTACTTTACTTTAGTCACCTATAATTTTTTTTGTCGAAAATTACATTGGAAATTTAGCGCCCCCCTTTTAAACGGAACAAATATTGATGTATATATTTTTTCTTTTATAAAATAATAGCCAATTAAATAATTATCGAAATGAGTCTTCAAAAATAATTTTTTATTTTCATTTTATTTTCAGATTTTCGGTACTTATTTACTACCAGAGCAGATTCCTTTAAAAAAAATTATATTCAAAACTTCGGTCTTTTGTCTTTTTATTTATGCAGAAAAAAGTATAACATATCGATATTTTGTGCCACAAAAATAGGGAGGGGGTGAATGTTAAGTGACCTGAAAAAAATCAGAAAGTTTTGAAATAAAATAATTGATGTATTATAAAATTCATTCATTGATAAATCAACACTGAAAATTTCATTAAAATTGGATAATTCCCTGATTTTTTGGAATTTTTTTTTTTAACGGGTGTATGTGTGTGGTGTGTGTAAATCTATATTGTAAAAACACGGATTTTTTCGACAAATTGAGTATACCTAGGTCCAGCATAAAAAAAAAAAAACAATACATTTTTAATCGATATTAATGTAGCATATAATCGATTGCAATAATGGTGTTAATTAATCTAATATTATTTAGATATTAATTAATTAATAGGAATTGAGCTATAACAACATTTTAACCGCAAAAGTTTAGCGTTAAATTAACTCAATTAAGTCCATTTTGTACAAGAGCAACAAAACTGGTATTTTAATTATAGGCTCCAACAATTCAGGAGTCAATTATTATTTAAAAAGAAATTAAAAGTTGTGTACAAATATCTTTAGTGATTTAAATAGTTTTTCAGTGACAAGAAAAAAAGAAAAAAAAAAAAAATTGAAACAGATCATTAAGTAGGCCTGTGACCACGTTTGAATTCAGAGTTTTCCTTCTCCTAGACTGGTTGCATAACCAAGGTTAAAGAGCCCAGTCTGCCCTACTATTTACCCATAGCTGGAGGGAGAATAGTTGGATTCATACTTTTCCCAAGGGTAATAGCGCTATGTGAACTGTGGCTTCGTCCAGGAATTGAACTCTGGTCGACGAGTCCATTTCCTGCGACTCTAACCAGTACAAAAAAATGTCGGACTTCGAGCTGTGACACCCAAACTAAAACTCTAAGTGACAATTAAGGGGGAAAAAAAAGGAAAAACGATTTCTTCTTGCCTCAAGTTTCGTTGTTTAAGATGATAATAATAATTAAAACGCAATGACTAGGGTTGTTATGGACGGACAAATATTTAAAATTTTAAGCAGAGATGCCCTGCGTCCCTGACGCACAAAAATCTTAAAGGACGCAGTAAAATCGTATCCAGTGTTTTTCTTTTTTCTTCCCTCGCCATCTCAGGTTAACTGTATAGTTTCTTAGAAACGAACTACACAGGATAGGTTACAAGGTACGAGTTAGACATAAATTTTCCGGGGACTCATCCAAAGCAGATATGTGCGTCCCAGGACGCACTAAATAAAAAAAAGCTATCAGCATCACCGTTTTAAGTAATACTTATTTCTAATTTATTAGAGCCGATTTAAGAAAATTCGACAATTAAAAAAAATTAAAAAATACTCCTCTAAATTTGAAGTAAAATCAAAAATATTCTTAAATTCTAATGTTTAATTTCTAAGAAAAAATTCTATGTTTAATTCCTAAGAAAAAGGATTTAACTTAATTGGAAAACCCAGTGAAGCCAATTATATTTTCCGTTACTTTTTAAAGTTATTTTTATTTATTTATTTTTTTTACGTTTGATTTAAAAAAAAAATGATTTTGAAATGCATGATCGATTTAATTTCAAAATAAAGTTTTTTTTGTCTCCCTGAAAAATAACTAGTGTCATTTTTAAAAGATTTAAAACAAAATACTTAAAATTAACGTTTACTTACTACGTAATCCTTAAGTATTACTTAAGTAAGTAAGGTAAAAAAAGTGTAAGACGATTAAACATTTTATATATATATATATATATATAAAAAATACGTAGTTTTTACTTATATATACAATTTAGTGTAAAAAAAAAAAAAACTTCAGAGAAGTGCGGTTATTTCCAAAATAAAATCGGGGGTTCGAGGGGATTTATCCCCTCGAACCCCCGACAATTATTTTTATTTTTAAATATAAAGAAAGCTATTGTGAATAAATGAAAGAAACATTCAGTTGCCAATAAAACAATTCGCAGAAAATTCTTCAGTTTTATCGTAATAATCAAATGAAACATGATTTTTACACAAAGTTGTTTTTTTATGTTCAAAAAGGTTGACAAATTCTTGGGGATTATTTTACCAATTCCCTCTATTCTTATGACAGCTAAATTTGCAACTAACTTCCAGGAAATTGTAATACTTTCTTTGGTCAAAAACTGGACGGTTTAATAATAAAACAATTTTTAGTTATTTGTTTTTATCTTTAAATATAAGCACCAACTTTTGACATATCAAGAAATAAACTCAAAAAATGAAGACAGTAATAAACTCTCTCCCTTTCTCTCTACTATTTATAAATATCATTTTTCAGTTTATTATAAGTGAAAATACATTTATAAAAGATTAAAAACTATTTTCTATCTATAATAACAAAATATAAAACAGCATTGATCAGTAAAATCCAAAGAAAAAAATTATTCCGTTTTATGGGAATAATAAAACATGATTTTTAAGAATTACAAAGTTTGTTTTTTTTAATGTTTAAAAAGGTTGACTAATTCTTGGAGATTATTTTACCAATTCCCACTTTTTATGATAGGTAAATTTGCAATTAACTTCCTGGGAATTTGTAATTCTTTCTTTGGTCAAAAACTGGACAGTTTAATAATTAATAATAAAAACAATTTTTAGTTATTTCTTTGAATATAAGTACCAACTTTTTGACATATCAAGAAATAAACTCAAAAAATAAAGAAGACAGTAATAAACTCTCTCTTTCTCTCTATTATTTATATAGATAAATATATTTTTTCAGTTTATTATAAGTGAAAATACATCTTTAAAACTATTTTCTAGTTATAAGAACAAAATATAAAAAAGCATTGATCTGTAAAATCAAAAGAAAAAAAAGTTTTTAAAGTTTGTTTTTTTAAGTAGTCGAGTCCATTTTTGTAACGTAGCTGTAAAGTTTTTTATTCTTTTCTTGTTTATATACTTAAAAAAATAAGATGACAAATAAAATAAAGTAACAAAAATAAAAACAGGATTAATGCTTAAATTTAGAGTGATTTATGCGTGTATAGCAAGTGTTTAAATATAAGCAAAAAAATAAAAATAAAGCTTGGGGGTGCATAAGATTTTCAGTTTCAAGAAAGAATTATCCTCGACGTTTTTCCATGGAAGACAAACAAGAAGCGTCAACAAGAACAGAAATGAAATGAAACTTAAAACATTTACGATAAATGTCGAATTAAATAAATCCAAACGGACTTTAAAATTAATCCAACTGTTTTTAATCATAATTTAAAAAAATATATATTGGATAACTTACATATATATCCAAAATCGGCTAAAATAAACCCAGAGAGGCGTAAATTTCTCGACCACAGAGCACCCTCGTACTGCAAGATCGTAAACTCTTTCCATCCGGCTTTTCTCCCTCTCTCTTTTTCACTCCCTGTCTATCTCTATCTCTCCTTTTCCCACCCCCTTTATTTCTCTCTCTCTTTCTCTCTCCCTCCCTCTTCTCCTGTGTAAGTGAGTGAAAGGTTAACTGTGCGTGACCTTCAATATTTGCAAAAAGGTCACTTCCTGTCGTAACGGACGCAGAATTTGGTGACGTATTACAGCAACAACAACTTTTATTTACTATTTACATTATTTTTTATATCTACCAAGACGAGAAGATCGATTTTTTAATTTGATTCGTTAATAGCTATCTAGATTTATTAAATAATACAGTTCGTGAATCATTAAAAAAAAATATTACGCGAAAACTGTTGACGTCACAGGAAGAAAAAGCTTTAATGGTGGCCGTCGCGAGAGTTGTGGAGGCGACTCAGGTAATAAGCAAGACTTTTAGTTAGTGGTACGGACTGTTTATAGTAATCCCCATATTGGGAACACTGACAGTACGTCCACTCTAGTTTATATGTTCTGATTGTTTGTCAAATAATTTATTGTTTTTGTGTCCTGTTGTTATTTTTTGTGGTACAGTTTTGGTGGAGTGAATACGAAGAGTTAGAGAACTGAAATGGTGGAGGTGATCGTCATCGTCGTCGTTGTAGTAGTAACACTAATAATAATGATAATAATAATAATAAGACATATCTATCTATTTTTCTCTATTGCTTTGGTTTTAGTACCATCGAATAACATTACTTTAGTGGACAGTGTACTTTCTTATTCATTTAATCGTATACATCTGTCTTGATTTTTAACTTGTTATGTTAACAGTCACTCACTCAAACTGTGCTACTCATCGTTCATCTTTCGTATTTTTTCCTTTTACATTTTAATTTTCCGCCGAATTGTGTTACTACTGTTTGCTTACAAAAAAAGATAAGAAATATATATAAAACAGTTTTATCTTACTATATATCTAGTCTCATGTTTTTTTTTTCTTCTTTATATTACCTGATGTACAATTTTAACCAAAACGTGTAAGTACAAAAAAAAAAGTAAAAGAAAAAAAAACAAGTATCTTGTTGCTTTCTCTTTCTCTACTTCCCTATAATTATTATATCACCATCAAATTTTATTATTAACCATTTGTTTATTTAGTGTGTATGACATTTAATTCTGTTCTATAACTTATCTTTTTTAATAACATATTCTTCCTTTTCCTGCTTAGGATAACATTTAAGTAATTTACATGAATTTTATCCCTAGGAACGAATTCATCAAAATTAGATCTTAACACCTGATGGTAGTCCAAAATTTATAGGTAAGTTAATCATCAAAGAACCTTTTTATCGATCCCGTTTTCAAATCTTATTTTTACCGATTCATGTTTTTTAATCTACAAGATTTATCTACAATTTATAGTTAAGATTTTTAATTAATTTCAAAATTGAATTGACCTACACAATCTCGTCATCTTCATTTATATTTTCGTTTTATTTTCATTTTGGTTAAATTCTTCGGCGATTAAATTGATATATTTTAACGCTCTAATTCTAAAATCCTTTTTTTTTTCTTTACTTATTTTAATTTTATTTGTTTAGTCATTCATTAATATCATTACCTTTCCAATACTTCAAATTTATTTATTTTTATTTTTATTTCTTACTATTTGTGTTTACCGTGTTTTAAAATACACTAGTCTTTTAAAACGACGACGAAGATTGTCATGGGACCTTAACTTTAGAAGTGATAAAAAAAAGCATTTTGTATTGTTAGAACTCCCTGTTAATATATAATATAATAATATATATAATCTGGTCATTTCGTTTTAAAAGATCAAGGATTAAGAAATTTAGAATATGTTAGTCTTCCATATAAGATTAGTATATCATCTGCTTTCACTATTTGAGTATTCGTTTCTGAATTATCTATTTCCTTTCTAAAAAGGTGTACGTTGCTAATAATTGATTACTTTCTATAAGAAAACTGTTGATTCGATTTATTTATTTGTTAGATTGTTAATATCCAAATATCTCTATTTACTTTTATTACCCCATTGACTATTTTAAAAATAAATATTATTTAAATAATTTAAGTTGTGTGTGTCACTCTTATTCTAGCTCGGTCTTCTTCTGAAAAGAATTACTTCATTTTTTATTGTTCGTCTATTTTTACATTGTCTTTCTCCATATTTAGATATATTGTTATATACATTTCTCGTATTTGTTTGTTTGTTTTTTTAATAGTGGATATGATATTGAAATATTTTTGGTAGTGTCTTGACAAGATTCGAAACAATGTTTTAAATTGACAGCTGCCGTGCTCTTAATACACACCGTACCCTCCTCTTTTCTTGTAGTGTATCATGATATCTGTGTACAAGTACACACACTTGTGTATCAGAATCTCCATATTTTTACTCTCAGTCGGTTATGAAACAAACCCATCTCATCATGTTTTAATTTTTATCTAACCAGAAAAACACTTGTGATTTTCATACACAAGAACGGCTTTTTTATTACCCATGTGTATATTACCTTCTAATACATACGCAAATACTTAATCAATGCAAATAAGTTAAAGGTATTGATCAATTCTGGTATGAGATTTGCTCCAACAACGTGAATCTTGAAATTAACACAATGGAATTAATAATAATTTGACAATAACGGTATTGTTTCTTTTTATTCAGTTTTTTATTATCTTTTTTATGATTTTCTTTTTATAAATATCCCCAAAGCAATTGTACTTCATTTTCCACTAGAAAAGTTAATATTAATAACTATAACATTTTCTTTTTTTTCCCCATCAAATTCTTTTTTTTTTTTTTTTTTTTAATACTTAAAGCAAAGTCACACATGTTTCTTTTATTCATTTTTTGGTCTTTTCTTCTTTTTTTTTTTAATACTCCCAAAATTATACTTAATTTTCCACCAGAGAAGTTAATATTAATAATTCTAACATTTTTTTCTTTTATTTCTTTTTTCTCCCATCAAATTCTTTTTTTTTTTTTTTTTAAACCTCAAAGCAAAGTCACACATGTTGCTGACCGTAGTGAAATAGTATTTTTATTATTTATATATTTATTTTTTGTCCAACGAGTTTAAAAATCTCAGACTTTAATTTCCAATTTCATGCTTTAGTATTTTGATTATTCGGACTATTGTCCTCATCTTTGTTATCTTTACGGAGGGCACATCGGCCGAAACGTTGTACAGATAACAATAAAGATGAGGACAATAGTCCGAATAATACTAATTATCAAGCTTCATGCTTATATATTCGATAGATACTGAAGTCATTCTTATTAGGCATCTCTTTCTTTCAATGTGTGTGTGTATGCGTGTGAGAAAGTTGTAGAAGCCGAGTTGATTTCAGCTTGAAAAATGAATGGCGTGGTAGTACGATTGCTTTAGTGAATAATGTATTATTGGTAATTAACATACAAGGTGACTTTTATTTTAAATGTTTTCTTCTTCATGTTGTCATCAACTGTCGCAGATGTTTCGGCGACATGCTGCTGTTCAAAAGGTTCATCATCAGGACGACTGTTGCTACTTCTACCCGTTTTTTTATTGTGTAATGTGTACTTAGTGTCCCATTTGGGTAAAAATAGGGGAAAACATTAAATTGTTTCTAGATATTAGGATTATTTTTTTGTCTTTTTTTCGTTTTAAGTCATTCTTTTTTTTTGTTTGTTTTTTGTAAATCTTTTTATGATCAATTTGTCACCCGTTTACGTATGTTTGTATATCCTAAACTACACATGATGGATGCTTAAGACTGAAAAGATATACATATATATATATATATCTATATATCTAAGGTTGCAGTTTCATGTTCGTAGTAGTGCTGATATTTGAACAGTACTTCCTCCTCCCCCTCTTTCTCTCTTTTTCTTCTTTCTCTCTTTCTTCTTCTTCCTCTTATTTAACCTGATGTTATTTATCAATATTAATTAAGAATCGAGGGTTTATTTTTATTTTTTAATATTATCAATCTGATTTTCTTAAATCAAAAAGGATATGTATATGTTTTCTCTTCGGCAAATTGACCCTAGATGAATTTAGAAATGAATTCACCAGGCAACTGATCTAAAATTTGATTTTGTTTAAAATTAGGCATGAATCTTTCGATTACTTTATTTTGTATTGGATTATTTTTAGTTTTATATCCCCTCACTTTCGCTCAGTCAATCGTTATTTATCTCAGTGGATCTAATAACTTACGATTAATTTTATTATTATTCAACAGCTCAATTTTAGTTAGCCCTTTACTATTTTTTATTTATTTTATTTCATTTCATTTCATTTTTGTTCCTCCTTTTTTAATTTTTTTTTTTTTTTACATTTTTTTTTCCGCTTATGTAATATCACAAAATTATTTCTTCGTTATTTTATTTTATTTTTTACTTTTTTATATCATAAAAGATGTTTTCATTCGTATTTATTACCTATTCAAAGATAAACTATGTAGGAAAAAAAAATATTTTAAAGATGAGATTTTAAATTTATTTAACCCGATCTCAATATTGGAATTTTTTCCCACTATTTCAGCAACTTTTATTTTCACATTTAAGGCTTGTCAATAAATTGTTTAAAGATCATAATTCCTTTATTTTTAATTTTGTACCTTGAAAAAAAAAAAAAAAGCCGATTAAAATGTATTATAATTTTGTATATATTTTTATTGTAAATGATTTTTTTTTATTTGGTTTTAAATTAGCCATTCAACATTTATTTTTCTTGATAATTGACTATTTTCACAAAAAAAAAAAATTTTTTTTTTTTCGTTTTATGAAAAACTGTAAATGGAAGGTATATATCTCCAATTTTCATAAAACTGTCTTTTTTTATAACTTAAAATGTTTAAAATTAACGGAAATGTATTTTTATAGATATTTAAATGTTGACAAATTGAATGGTATTCCAGCAATTTGATAATTTTTTTTTTTATCTAGTCATTTTGACAAAGTTGAAAAATGGTTACTGTATTTCACCAGACAAAAAAACATTTCTTATTCATTTATTATATATTACTCCATTTTCCTTTTCTTCTGTATATTAACATTTTTAAAAAAAAATATTTTTGATTACCATGGAATATATCATAGCCTTTTCCTTTATGAACTCATAAAAAATAATGGATATTTATCATTTTAACTAATTTTATTTTCTGTACTTAATTTTTTGTTTATTTATTTTTATAAATCTCCACGTGTATTTGTATATTTATTATTTTTCGTTCGTAAAAACTTAATGGAAATAACTATTAAATGCTACCTTATAGAGTAGTCTCCCTTTTGTAGTTCTTTATTTCTTTGCAACTGGTCATATGAAACGGGGGGGGGGGATCCAACAGGTCAGTTATTATTCTACTACATAATAATGAACAGTAGTATTTTTTTTTTTTCTGTGTTTGTCCATGGCATATATATATAATCAATGGTGATATATATATATCAAATGAATTCTACCCTGATTTGAATGTTGAACTTTAAGATCATAATTAATTTACACCTTCACTATGTCAGTGTTCTTCTGCTATTTGAAGAGTAAAGTGAAATAAGTTGGGCTAAACCAGAGATGCTGATAAGTATGCGTCTTGTGTCCCTGACGCGCAAAAATCTAAAAGGACGCAGTAAAATCATATCCATGCGTCCCAGTGTTTTTTTTTTTGTTTTTTGTTTTTTTGTTCTTTTTTCTTCCCTCACCATTTCAAGCTAACTGTAAATACATTTCAATAGTTTCTTAGAAATGAATTACACAGGATAGGTTACAAGGTAGGAGTTAGACAGCTTTAGTTGTTTCCCCAGATCATAAATAAAACCCTACAATCTATTCAAAAACTTTAGTTGGGACCCATTAATTTTTTCCGTGGGCTCATTCAAAGCAAATATGTGCATCCCAGGATGCACTAAATCAAAAAGCTATCAGTATCAATGCTAAACACTTGGGAGTGACACTTTGATCTGGGGCAAAAGTGTGAATCCATACATAAAAGATCCTGTTATTTATTTTTTATGGGTACTGTGCCTAAATTGGCTATAATTATAAAACTATTGAAATGATAATCATGTTGTGAATAGTGTAATTCAATAATGTTTGAAATTTAATAGTTAACTTTTCATTTTAGCTATAATCATTGGTATTGTTTATATTAACAATAAAGTTATCCTTCCCTTTCCTTCCTTTATTTATTTATTTATATATATATATGTATATGTTTATTTAGGTATATATATCTAATTTGGGCATTAGTGTGAAGCATTAAAGAAATTAAAAAATAAGATATATTATTTTTTTTTCTTTAATGCTTCACACTAATGCCCAAATTAGATATACCTCCAACAAACGGATATATATACCTAAATAAACATTATATATTATATGTATGTATTTTGGCAGCATTCTTTCATTTATACATGTAGAATTAAACAAAATACATGTCTCCTGTTTAACAATTTTATTAATGATCTTTTCAAGCTTTTTGGCCAACTTTTTTTACATTTGGATGGAATCCATGGATTAGCCCACCAAAGTTTTTATCCCAAGTACTTTCAACACTTCAAAGTGCCATCATCAGGGGTGATGTGTTTGTGTTCCAGATTTTTTTTTTTTTTTTTTTCAAGTTAGTAGTAGTGTGAGTAAATATATATATATATATATATATATATATATATAGGGCCGGTTTAGCTCAGTCGGTAGAGTGTCTAGCTGGGAATCTCAAGGTTCCTGGTTCGATAGCAGCCCTCGGCGTATGAGTAGCCCTGGGATCTGTGTGGTAAAGTGAGGAGCTGATGGTAGGTGTGGCGCTCCACCTAAGATACTAGCAAAACAATCTCTTTGGTCTAGTGCCAGTGAAAAGGGGATAGACTCCTTCACAGTCTGGCTGATACCGACTTTACTTTTACTTATATATATTTAGTTAAGGTAGCATGGACATGGAGTCAATATCTGGTTACTAACAGTTTTTCACCTATGCAATCTTCAGACCAATATATGTGTGTATATTTATATTATATATTTTTGCTGATTAGAATCATTCCATGTAAGGTTCATCTGTAGTGAGAGCTCGATGTGCCTAGTCCCCCAAAATTCATAGTAGATTATTTGGGCTTAAATGCCCAAATAATCCCAGAATAAATCTGTAAAAAATCATGTTTTGGCTCTGACTGAAGATGCTGTGATTTGCACTTGAAATCAATTATCACAGGAAGCAAATTCAAAGTTTTTTTTTTTTTTTTTTTTTTTCCCTTCATTTAATCACTATCTATTAATAATGGAGATTCACTTCCGGTTTTTGTCTGTAACAAAAACTACATCACTGCTTATGTCACTATACCCGAAATTGTCATAATAGAATAAATACACTCACAATTTGAGCATGCAACATTAGACAGTCCTCATTGTTTTTTAAAACAAGTTTTAATAGATACATCCCCAGTATCATATATTTATATATAGTTTGTTTTATTTTAATAGATATTCAAAGTTAATAGAACTTAGTTTCGATTTCAAATTGTTTTATTTTTATTACTCCTTTAATAAATTTGATTTCATGATTTATGGTTCAAGCTCTCCAACATTTAATTTTTAACTTCCACCTCCTCAGGCAATATCTTTCAAAAATTTATTTTTACATCGCCCAGAGGGTGTTTTTTTTTTTTTATTTTGCTAGTATAATAAATATCTCGGATTATTTTAAGGATTTGTGTATTTTTCTACATGTGGTACTAACTTAAATTGCCAGCAATATTGCTTTTTTTTATGTGGATATATAGACACAATTGTTTTCATTGCTATTTAATTAAAAGAAAAATTAACTTTTTTTTTTTCTTTTTAAAGAAAAAAATCTGACACTGTATGAGGCACATACAGACAAAAACATTAAAATTTCATAAAGGTTTCTCTCTTTAAAATTCATTAGTTATTTTTCATTCTAACCTTACACATTCTTTATATGCTAATGTCAAATTATTACTGTAACATTAGCAAGAATGTTTCGCATGATAATAGATATAAAATGATATTTATAGACTATAACCTTAAATATTTTAACTACCAAGAAATACCTTTAGTTATGATCTAACATCACATCTATTAATTATGGAGATTCGCTTCCGGTTTTTGGCTGTAACAAAAACTAAGTCACTGCTTACATCACATTACCCAAAATCTTCATAACATAGAATAAATACACTCAAAATTTGAACATGCAACATTAGACAGTCCTCATTGTTTTTTAAAACAAGTTTTAATAAATACATGACTGGTATTATATATCTATATATAGTTTGTTTTATTTTAATACATATTTAAAGTTTACATTTCAAATTGTTTTATTTTTTAATCCTTTTATGAATTTGATGATTTTACTTACTTAGGGTACAAACTCGCTGACATTGAATTTTTTACTTCCACCCCTCAGGCAATGTTTCAAAAATCTATTTTTACATTGCCCAGGGGGCGTTTTTTATTTTGTACTAGTGTATATAATGTAAATAATAGAAGAACTTAACTATATCATGTATTAGCAAGAATATGCACCTTCCAGGTGTATGTATTTAAGATTTAATGTAAAGAAATATATTAAATTAGAAAGGCTAACGAAATTAAATAACACATGAAAATATTACTTAATTATATTTTAATTGGTTTCTATATAAAATCATTCATAGGATCAATTTTAATATGTTGGAGAATAAAACAATGATATTAGATTAATAACACCAAGTAATTATTTATTAAACCCGGTTTAACTATTCTCCCTTCAGCTATTGGTAAATAGTAGGGTAGACTGGGCTCATTAACCTTGGTTAGGCAACCAGTCTGGGGGGGGGGGCTTTGAATTCAGACCTGTTAAAAAATTGACTTTGTGTGGAGGGGTTGGTAAATATGTATAATTGTATTAGATGTGTGCTTAGTGTAAGAAATGGAATCTGTGGCCCAAGTTCAAATCCAAGACTAGTCTGCATTTCACTTTGTGGTAATGCCCTTTAGAAAGGCATGAATCCATCTCTTCTCACCCCCAGCTATAGGTAAATAGTAGGGCAGATTGGGTTCTTTAGCTTGCCTTGAGTTAGGCAACCAGTCTAGAAGGAAAACACTGAATTCAAACTAGCTTTACACTGCTTAACAAATTAACCTTGTGTCACATCCGACCTGTGGCAGAGTTGAATAAATATATACATCAGTATATAATCTTATTATAATGGAGATTGTGTGTTTTTCTGTCTGTAACCGAAACTATATTACTATTCGAGTTACAATTCTCTTAGTTATTTACGTCAAATTCTACAGGATTTTATTTTTATTTAAACCTCAATTATTAATAAGATTGGTTAACATTATTAATACTGTTGACAATATCTACATATTAATAACATGCAACTGTATTTATATACACAACAAAATAGCGGTTTACAGTGCGAAACGGAAGGCTAATTTGCATGTTGATATAAAAAATTTGATTTTAATAAATATGTGCTTAGTATAATTGATTTCTAATTGTTTGGTTTTATCTTAATGAATATTAGCAATAATCTCAGGGATAAATCTTAAAAGAAATCCATTAACAAGAAGAAACAACTGTAATTTTATTCTTTACTTCCTATTTTAACTAAATACTTAAATTAGGAAGATTTAGCAATGAAAGACAGGAGTGAGGGAAGAGTAAGTTTCAGTTGTTCTATTTTTGATTATACACCCTCAGTTTCAAATCTTTTTATCTGCATTCTTATTTAGTTTCATTAGCATTTCTAATTTGATACAATATTTTATTACATTAAAACTTAAATACTTGCACCTGGAGGGTGCATATATTTGCTAGTAATCATAATTTCTCATCTCATGAATTAAAAACCTCCAAGCTGGTACTCTTTTATAAGATATAACCTTTTTTTTCTCTATTAACCAGTTGATAAAATTAATAAAACAATCTGATAATTTTATTCAGATGGAGAAGGGGTGTCCAGAATTTTGACCAAGTGATTCAAATTTGATAGTGAAGATGCTGAGGGCCAGTAGTTCTGGGTGATTTTTTTTTTTTTTTTTTTAACCAGAAAATTATATGCAATTATACATTGTTATGATATAATAAACAGATAAAAAGCAAATAATAAAAATAAATAAAAACAATTATATTTATTTTTTCAAATGGAAATGTAGTCAATAACTTGTTGATACTAATGAGAGGATCTTCACGAAACATTGTTTATGTTTACAAATCAACCTGAAAGAAAGCAAAGTGTGACATTTTCAAACTTGTCTGGTGTATTCTGGTCCAAGTTGTTCAAGCCCTAGCACCTATATGATTGCCCCAACCCCTTTTTATCGTATGGGTGCTAGATGGCGGTGGCT
The DNA here is from genome assembly GCA_023376005.1 of Doryteuthis pealeii. Lineage (NCBI taxonomy): Eukaryota > Metazoa > Mollusca > Cephalopoda > Myopsida > Loliginidae > Doryteuthis > Doryteuthis pealeii. The sequence goes on from CM042173.1 coordinate 42,923,250, forward strand.
GCGGGTCTACATGTCCTGGGAATGACGTTAAACTCTATCTGATGGTAAGGTTCCAGTTTTGGAAGTTTGGGGAATGTGGAGCACCCCTTCATCACCATTGCTCCCTGGTCCACTCTGATCCGGAGTGGTAGTACCTGTTAGGGTCCCATCTATGGGTTAAATAGAAAAACATGAGTTTATAAACAAAATTGTATCATCCATTAAGAATTGATTTATTTCAAAACTTTATTGGCATTAAATGACCCACTGAGGTTGATATGCCGTAAAACAAAACAAACCAAAAAAAACCCACACTGTTTGTGTTATGTTTTTAGATACAGGTAAAATGCGGATCACTGAATGAAAATACAAGACCAGGTTGTTGGAAAGTAACAAGTTTTTTGTTTGTTTTTTTTTTACATGGTAGAAAATGCTTCTTCTACCATAAAAGTGACTTGATTAGCTCAACCGTGTTGTGCATGCATCCTGACCACACGGATCCCAATCCACAAGTGTCATGATGGAAACCCTACTGATCAAGGAGAGTAACTCTAGATTTTGTTAGGTCTGGGACCTAATAGTTTCACTTCTCACTAATGTGCTTAGGAAAAGCATAAATCCATTTATGTTGTGCGTGCATCCTGACCACATAAGTCCATTTGTTTTCTACCCCAGCTTTGGCAAATAGTAGAGCAGATTGGGTTTTTTAACCTTGGTTAGTCAAGTAGTATAAGAGAAAAGAAAAACTCTGAATTCAAACCAACTACAGCCCAATCCATTATTATTCCTTATATCTTATAGACTTCAGATATAACCTGAATTCTGCAGTAAAGTCGACGGAATGGTTTATTGTCAGTATCAGCTGGATAGTGTGGGAGTCTATCCCCTTTTTGCTAGCGCTAGACCAAGGAGATTGTGTGTGTGTGTTGTTTTTTTTCTTCTGAGGTGGATTGCTATGCCTACTGTCAGCTCCCAGATGCTTTACTGCACAGATCAGATTACCGAAGCTGTGCTACTCATCCGCTGAGTTGGTTAGGACTGGTACCGAACCCAGAACCTTGCAATTCCTAGACTGATACTCTACCAACTGATCTGCAGTAACCTGTAAAAACAGGTCGATTTGGTGGGTTACTTTAAATTAGGTTAAATAGAAATAATAAAAAAAAATTTATATCTCGTTCAAAAGAAAATCTATATTTAAGGACATTCATTAGATATTAGATTATAAAAAGAGTAGGTTTTCTAACCATCACTTGACAAAAAAAATGGCATTTATTATAATACTCGTGTTCCTTATTTGTACAACCTTTATCATCTTGCAACACACACAGACAACAGGTGGACCCATGCAGTTGTTGGAGGTATCTGAGAGACTATAAATGACCACTTGGAAGACCTACAAGATGATAAGATGAAATTCAAAGCAAGAAGGGAATGGAGGTGCATTGTGGCCAGTGATGTGGGAAATAATCACACACTTGGCCAAGTGTGTGTGTGTGTGTGTGTGTGTGTATATATATATAATATATATATATATATATATATATATATATATATAAAAATAAAATTTTAAACAGAAAAAAGGAGAAACTTAAGAGCCATTTCGACCGGTGCTTTTTAAAAAGTAATGACTGGTAGATCATTTAAAAGTCACACTGTATGTATGTATATATATATATATATAGGGTAAAAGAGGGGGATTAAACCATACAAAAAATGGTAGGGAAATATGAAGGAAGGCAAAGAGGGGGGGATTGTATATTATACCTTCATGTTACCCCCACATCAGCTGTCACATCCCCAGCAAAAATTACCAGGGAGTGTTTCAAGTGTCTTTGTCTACACAAGGACATACAGTAAAAAAGAAAATGGTGATTGCCTTGAGGACATTAAGGTGGTGGTTTGTCTTAGCCCTGTATAGAACAGAAAATTGCTGATCACTATAGTTGATTTTACAACTATTTATGCTACAGAGGTGGTCACCGATGGCAGAATCTTGTGCCTGTGAGAGCCCGGCTGTAATTTGGGGGATGCTTCTTATTCCCCTCAGGATTTATTTATATATATATATATATTATATAGATTTGGTTTCTTGTTGAATGGGATATTAACATTCATGGGTTATTTAATTCCAAGTCTATCCTTGGAGATAAATAGACTAAGATTGATAGATAGATATGAACAGTTTGAGATATAGATAAATTGATAAGTTGTCTCAATTTAGAAATAGTGTTTAAATTGTCCAAGCATTTATTTAAAAGATAACAAATGATGGAAAGACACACAGACAGACAAATACTGATAAAGAATGATAAAATGAAGAATAGAATAAAATACGAGAAAGAAAGATGTCCGATGAAGGAAAGACGTATATAAGACCAAAAGATAAAATGGAAACTAACATAGAAAAACATACATTATAGATTGTTAGTTCAATGGTATTAAAATGGTCTTATAGAATAAAGAGATGGTGTTTTCAGTTGTGCTCTCCTCAATCATTATAATTTCTCAATGTGAATGATAATTATAGAGTAAAAAAAAAGAAATGTAAAGTCAGCTGGGTGGCCTATAGTTGGTATTGGCTGGACGGCCTTCTTCAAGTTTTTTTTTTTTTAAAACTCTGGAGCTCTCACATTATAACTGGGAGCCTTCACAGAACCAAACACTTTATTTAATCCATAGGGGTAGATTGTTCTCATTCCATTAACCATGACCGGGTACAATTGTTAAGCTATTTTAAGAAACACCCAAAGAAGGCCAAACGGCACATTAGCTGGACGGGCTTCTTAGTATTTTTTTTTTTTTTTTTTTTTTAACTCTAGAGCTCTCATGTCATACGTGGGAGCCTTCACAGAACCAAACTCTTTATTTAATCCCCAATGGATGTTTTTTTTTGTTTTTTTTTGTTTTTTTTTAAACTCTGGAGCTCTCACATTATAACTGGGAGCCTTCACAGAACCAAACACTTTATTTAATCCATTGGGGTAGATTGTTCTCATTCAGTTAACCATGACAGGATACAAGTGTTAAGCTATTTTAAGAAACACCTGAAGAAGGCCAAACGGCACATTGCCCGAAATGTTGTGTATATAACTAATATATGAATAAAGTAAGACACTAGAGTTTGAACACCAACCATCTGTAAGCAAAAATGTCAAACCTCTGTATAGTATAGAGGTGCCATGCTGTTAGCAAATGTTAAGCTATGTTAAACACTTGAAGAAGGACGGAAGGCACATTGGCTGGAATGTTGTGTATATAACAATAAAGATGCGGACAACAGTCCTAAAAATCTAAATGAATCAAATTATCAAGCCTCATCTAAAAAAAAATTCAGACAAATAATATAAGTTTAGCTGAGTTTTGTTATTATACCCACAATGTTTTTCAGCCATTGTACTCTGAAGTTTTTGGACCATATGACCTTTAGGCACCCCTTCCACAATCTTAATTCACAAGGACACTTTTCTCATTTACACTGTCAAAATCCGGTTGTTTGTTAGGGGTTAGGGTTAGTTTTATAATTTAAAAAAAAAAAAAACCTCTAAAAATCATCTGTTAATGATTAACCGGATTTTGACGGTGTAAATGGAAAAAATGTCCCCACGAATTGAGATCGCAAAAGGGGTGCCTAAAGGTCATATGGTCCAAGTTTTCATATAGTGTCTGTCATAGGCAGTATTCTGGGAATTCCAAATGGAATCATTTTATTCAATCTACAGGAGTATACTTAGGAAAGGTATCTCCCTCCTGGCTATAGTTTAATAGTACAGCAAACTGTTCTTTGACCTTGGTTGGGCAGCCAGTCTAGGAGAAAAACTGGATTCAAACCAAAAAAAATATTTATTTCAATTCTGAAGACATCATTCTAAATAGTATTTTTCGTCTTTGATACTCATGGTGTAATGATTATCATCATAGGAAATGGACACGGAGACCAGAGTTCAAATTAGAGACGAGGCTGTTAGCATTTCACTTAGTGAAATTTAGATGAGTTTCCTGATCTTGATTGTTATTATACCCACAATGTTTTTCAGCCATTGTACTCTGAAGTTTTCGGACCATATGACCTTTAGGCACCCCTTCCGCGATCTCGATTCACAAGGACACTTTTCTCATTTACACCGTCAAAATCCGGATAGTAATACCCTTGTGTGAAAAGTATGAATTCAACTATTCTCCCTCCAGATATACGTAAATAGAAAGCAGACTGGTATGGCAACCAGTTTAGGAGAAGGAAGTCTCTGAATTCAAACCTGTTAAACTCTGCTTAAAAATTAACCTTGTGTCATACCTGCTCTTGCAAAGGGTTAGGTAAATACATAAACAGTATTTTATATATATATATATATATATATATATATATAAGAATCATTGTGGCCAGTGATGTGGAAAAACATCAGAAAAAATAGAAACTAATACAGAAAAAAGATACATTATAGATATTGTTGGACTGATACACACACACACACACACACACACACTTATAGATTCACATACGCAGAGAATTTGGAGGAAGATATCACCTGGCATACAACAGAATGGACAAATCCTAGCAACAAGTTAACAGCTCCAGAAATTAGCTTTCAGAAATCTTCTGACGAAGCGACCTTTATCCCGAAATATTAAGAGAATAAATCAAAGGTAAATGAATAACATCATAGTTACCTCATTTTTCTTTACACTTGTATTGTAATAGCCTTCAAAACCAACCACCAAACCAATATAAAGACAATGCTTCAAGCAAATTGTAAAACTTTTATTCATTATAGATTTTTGTTAGCACAATGGTGTAATACAATAAAGAAATTTTCGGTTAGATATGCAATAGGCATGGAGTCTTCAGTTGCACTCACCTCAATCATTATAATTTCTCAATATGTGAATGCTAATCATTGAATAAGTAAGTACAGTTGGCGGAGTGGCCTATTGTCTGTATCAGCCAGACAGCGAGGGAGTCTATCATCTTTTTGTTAGCGCTGGATCAGGTAGATTGTCAATGATGCACTGTGAGAAGAGTGAGTAGGGGTACTCCACTCCTTCCTGAGTTCTGGAACAGGAGCCTCACCACCGGATGTAATAATGTAATGCTGGCAGAGTGGCCTATTGTCAGTATCAGACGGACAGAGGGGAAGTCCTCTTTTCATTAGCATTAGACCAGGGAGAATTTTTTTTCCTGAGTTGGAGCACCACACCTACCGTCAGCTTAATGACTGCCTAATAGTGGCTTTGTAAATTATATAAATGGTAATTTCTGTCTGTGTATAACCAGTTGGAACTTACACCAGTGATCTGATGAAACTTTACACATATTAAGCTAATATTCACAAACAGGACTGGCTTATTGGATTTCAATAAAAAAAATCAATAATGAAACCCCTGGGGACATCTTTACAATGGAGGAGGTAAGAGAAAACATTTCAATGAGAGGTAGGGGGAGGGGAATTGAGTTATAGTGAGATTAAATACTTATGACTTAAACAGTTAATTATAGTTCCACAAAAATTGATCTGCCATAAACATGCTTAGCAAAGGTTGCTATTGAAAATCCAGTATGGGCACCCAGGTTCACAATCATTTTCAGGTTAACTTGGGGAACTGCGAATAATCCCACCTTTCTTGGGTATTACCGGGTATGGCAACTAGTTTTTGAATAAATTATTTTCTCTAATCTGTATATTAAAACTCGTGTTCCTTAATTGTATGACCGTTATCATCTTGTGACACCTGGTTAGAAATGAAACCGTCCAAATCTTCCAAGGTGAAATGCAAAGATGTAATGTTATCTGGTGTTGCTTATCCGTCAAATTCTTATTTCTCATGAGTGATGTTGCCTCAGCTAAATGGACCATTCTGTTTTTATTATAAAGAAAGGGAAGAAAAAGGACATGCTATACAGAAAACAATATCAGAAAGATAGAGAGATGGGGTGAGCACATGGAAGCAATGACACTAATCTGTTTCAATTGAACATAATGAAAAGATAAAAACATCAAATGTTGTAATAATTAAATTATCATACCGTGCTATTTCCACAGTTCCTGCTAGTCTATATATTAATACTCTTGTTCCTTAATTGTATGACCATTATCATCTTGCAACATCCTCTGGTTAAAAATGAGACCGTCCAAGATGAAATGCAAAAATGTAAATCCTGATCATCTGATGTTGCTTATCTGCTGAATTCTTGTTTCTTATGAATGTCATCACTTCAGTTAAATAATGTACCATTCCGTTTTTATTCTAAGGGAAGAAAAAGGCCATGCTACACAGAAAAAAATATATAATAAAGTAGGAAAAATAGAGAGAGGGGGTGAGTGTGCAGAAGTGATAACGCTAAACTGTTTCAATCGAAAAAAAATGAAAAAAAAAAAAGTTTTTTTATTGTCAGTATCAGCTGGACTGCGAGGAAGTCTATCCCCTTTTTGCTAGCACCAGACCAGCGAGATTGTTTTTACATCTGAGGAGTAATGCCACACCTACCATCAGCTCCCCACTTTATCGCACAGATCAGATTACCCAATGTGCTATTCATGCGCTGAGTTGGCGGGAACTTGTATAGAACCAGGGACCTTGCAATTCCTTGCTTTACCGACTAAGATTATTATGCTTTTTATGCATTGAACTATTACAATAGCTCTTAAGTAAACATATCAAACTTAATAATTAAACTATCATACTGTGGTATATCCACTGGTCCTGCTAGTAACTTAACTATTGACATTCAAACATAATCCTTTCATTTCTCGGAATTTTTTAGATACTGCTTGATTCTTAATATTATTCAGACTATTGTCCTCATCTTCCTAGAATTTATTAGATATATTATATGTTGAATCAGTATCAAACTTAATGCAAAAATTATAAACGTTTCTCTGAATTTTTGAGATGAGGCTTGATAATTTGTATTATTTGGATTATTGACTATTGTCATCATCTTCCTTGTTATCTGTACAATGTTTCGGCTGATGTGCCCTCTGGCCTTCTTCATGTAGTTCTTGTCGGACTAGGGAATTCAACTGTGAGGCTTCCAAGTCCGACAAGAAATATCTGAAGAAGGCCGGAGGGCACATTGGCCGAAACGTTATACAGATAACAATGAAGATGAGGACAATAGTCCGAATAATACAAATAATACTAATAATCCTTTCATTTTCTGAAATTTTTAATTTGATATCTAAGATAGCATTGTAATTTTAATGAGGAATGAACTAGGATCATGTGATTTAATCAGATTAAAAGTAGAAATTTTAGTTAATGGATAAAGAGACACTTATCTTTATAGTGTTTCTTAGTACAATATGTTAAGCCTGTAAACACAACAATATACTAATATACAATGTTTGAGATGAGGCTTGATGATTAGTATTATCTGCGTTATTCGGACTATTGTCCTTATCTTCATTGTTTTGTACAACGTTTAGCCGATATACCCTCCGGCCTTCTTCAGGTATTTCTTGTCAAACAGGATACCCCGTGGACTGAATAAAGGGTTAGTTTCAAAGTTCCGTGATGGCTCTCGATTATGACAGAAGGTTCCCGAGTCAGAGAAGAAATACCTGAAGTAGGCCGGAGGGCATATCGGCTGAAACGATGTACGAATAACAATGAAGATGAGGACAATTGTCTGAATAATGCAGATAATACAATGTTTAAATATTCACTATTACCTATATTTACTATATAATTCCATGCGAAGACCGTGATAAAAAATATATTGAGACTTCCAGAAAATTTAGAAAATGTTTATATGACCACAACTGTGATATTAGATTAGGTAATTTGAAAATCGCCCTTTGAACTAATCATAATTTTATTTAATGATGCTACCTCATTTGGTAGAACGTCTGCCTAGAAACCATAAGGTTCCTGGTTCAATACTGTCTCTTGCCAACTCGGTGTATGAGTCGCACAGGTATCTGTGCGGTAAAGTAAGTGTTAAGTTTTTATAGACCATTCAAGCAAGAGCACTTGTCCAGCAGAAATCCTTTGGTAATCCTCTTGGTAAAGAATCCTGAGTATTGTAAGTTCCTTCGTCAATGGTCGCAAGTATACTGTGAAAGAATCAGTGTTTAAGTAGTGTATCAGCCGAACATTATGACTGCTGATTGGTAAAGGAATAGATCATGTGACCTCGCCTAGTCTATAAATTCAGGGTGGGAATTGGAGCACACCTTATATACAAAATAAGTGCACGGTGTAATGGTTAAAGTCATGGGAAATGGACTCGTCACACCGAGTTCAAATCCTGGACGTGCTAATTGCATTTCACTTAACGCTAATACCCTTGGGAAAGGTATGAATCCTACTCTTCCTCCAGCTATGGGTGAATAGTAGGGCAGACTGGGCTCTTTAATCTTGGTTAGGCAACCTGTCTAGGAGAAGGAAAACTCTGAATTCAAACCTGTTGAACTCCGCTTAAGAAATTGACTTTGTGTCGCATCCTGCTTGTGCAGAGGGGCTGGTATATATATATATATATATATATACAAAATAAGTCCAACAGGAATGAGCTGATGGTAGGTGTGGCGCTCTACTTCAGATGACAAATCAATCTCCTTGTTCTAGCGCTAGTGAAAAAGCGATAGACTTCCTCATTTGGCTGATATCGACTTTGGGCCACCCTGAAGATGACGTTTTTCAAATTCACGTCTTTTATCCTGATGAATTAAATTTATTCCAATTCTATCTTCTTCTATCTTGTTTGGTCATGGTAATTTAATTAGTATATTTCTTATTTATAAAAAATGATATGTCCAACAAATATTAATTATTGTTAATGGTTTGCCAAATAATTTTACTGTATTTACTCAGCCCTTCCACCATGAACAAGAATTGACACAAGGCCAATTTATTAAGCGGAGTACAGGTGGTTTGATTTCAGTGATTTCCTTCTTGACTGGTTGAAAAAGGCTAAAGAACCTAATCTGTACTATTTACCCATAGTTAGGGGCCAGGTGGATTCATGCCTTTCCCAAGGGCATTAATTCTACTTAAAAATCTCCAGCATTTGTAAATCTCAAAAGTAAACAAATCAATACACCAGGGTTTTTTTTTCTTCCTTCTCTTCCCAGTCAAGACTGTAAAAAATGGTAAAGTATAAATAAAGGTACCATGCTGTTAGAATGAAGGACTTCAGTCATAGCTTATAGGGTTTTTATCGACTAGTAAATGTAAATATTTTATCCCTCCCCCCCTTTTTTTTTCTTCTTTTTTTTTTGATATTTTCATTCTATTTTAATTCAGAACAACTGTCATGTATATTTTAAATAAATAAGGTTCCTAGTTTGATACCGGCCCTCGCCAACTCAGCATATGAGTAGCACAACGATCTGTGCGGTAAAGTAAGGAACTGATGGTAGGTGTGGCACTCCACAGGCACAAAAACAATCTCCTTGGTCTAGCGCTAGTGGAAAGGGGATATACTCCCTCGCTGATTGGCTGATACCGACTTTAGGCCACCCCGACGACTTTACTTTTACTTTACAATTCCTGAGAAGTTATAAATTGTGAACAGACCTGTAGCTAGAAATATTTAAATTAAGAGCCATTAACTTTAGAATCAAGGAGTTCCCATGGAAAATTACCGGTGACTGTTAATAACCCTTGACCCCTTAGAGGTGTGCGATTTGGGCGCCATGACAGACACGTGATATAGTTTTAGTCAGTTATTCAGATGCGAGCCAGCTTTTCAGAGTGTGTAAACGTAATTGTCAGCTCTGATAGGATCCATCTTTCACCGCTGCAGAATAATCAATATATAAGTAACAATCTTTTTTCTTTGTCTTATTTTCTTTTTTAATGTATCAATTTTGGTAAGAATGAAATACATATGCTTTTATTAAGTTGTTTTTTTCTTCTTTTATGTACACATTTGAGTATTACAAAAATAACAAACTGTATCTAATAGGATTCTGGAGCTTTGGGGAGTGTGGAGTACCCCTTCATCACCATTACTCCCAAGTCCACTCTGACCAGGAGTGGTAGTACCTGTTAGCATCCTATCTATGTGTTAAATAGAAAAAAAATGAGTTTGAAATAATATTTAAAAAAGAAATTTTGAATATCCATCAAGAAAGAATAAAACAAAACATCTTTGGCATCCAACAAGGTTGACATGTTGTAAAAACCTAACCAACCAACCAACAATAACAAAGATGTGCACAACAGTCAAAAAAATTTAAATGATTCAAATTATCAAGCCTCATCTAAAAAATTCAGACAAATAATATAAGTTTAGATGAGTTTTGTTATTATACCCACAATGTTTTTCAGCCATTGTACTCTGAAGTTTTCGGACCATATGACCTTTAGGCACCCCTTCCGCAATCTCTATTCACAAGGACACTTTTCTCATTTACACCGTCAAAATCCGGTTGTTTGTTAGGGGTTAGGGTTAGTTTTATAATAATAAAAAAACAAACCTCTAAAAATTGTCTGTTAATACTTAACTGGATTTTGACAGTGTAAATAGAAAAAATGTCCCCACGAATTGAGATCACAAAAGGGGTGCCTAAAGGTCATATGGTCCAAGTTTTCATATAGTGTCTGTCATAGGCAGTATTCTGGGAATTCCAAATGGAATCATTTTATTCAATCTACAGGAGTATACTTAGGAAAGGTATCTCCCTCCTAGCTATAGTTTAATAGTACAGCAAACTGTGTTCTTTAGCCTTGGTTGGGCAGCCAGTCTAGGAGAAAAACTAAATTACTCTGCTTGAAAGTTGACCCTGTGTCACATGCTGCCTATGGTGAAGGGGTTTGGTGAATACATACTATTTACAAAATCTGCACTTATGGTCAAGTCATGCTAAAAGCACCAGTTCCTGCTAGATTACCAAAGTTAAGCAGTGATGAGCCTGTTTAATACTTATATGAGTGACCATTTAAGACATTGGTTCTCAACTGGGGGCCATATGGCCTTTTTTTGGGTCCACGTAAGCAAAACATCTAATTATAAAAATACAATAGGATTTTTAAACATCGAATGGCTGGGGGGGGGTGGCGTTGTTTCACCACCGTAAAATAGAAATCAAAGGGATCCATTGGTAAAAAAAAAAAAGTTGAGAGCCACTGATTTAAGCAACAGCAGGTACTGTAAGTTACTTGATTCAGTATTAAATGACCCTAAGAGGGTTGATATGCCGTAAAAACAAAATCTGTAGGGAGCAAAGATTGTCCACCCTGTTGGTTGGGGCATTAGAATACACTGACTGCACCTCTGCAGAGAAGTAAGACCCCCCCCAAAAAAAAAAATGGGGCCACTTGTTGGCCATGTGTGGTGACCCATGATGCTTAAAGATGGAATCCTGGCGAATGAGCTGTCCATGACATGTAACACTCCACTTTGGCCCTTACTTAGGCTCTGATGAATTGGCTAGTCACGTCAAGCCCTAGCACCTATATGATTTTCCCAACCCTATTGCCCTTATGGCAAGCCCCAACCCTTTTTATCATATGGGTACTAGAAGGCGGTGGCTGAGGGTTTTCATGTCCTGGGAATGACATTAAACTCTAACATGGTGAAGTTCTAGTTTGGGAGGTCTGGGGAATGTGGAGCACCCTTTCATCACTATTGCTCCCAAGTCTACTCTGACCCCGAGTGGTAGTACCTTTTAGGGTTCCATCTATGGGTTAAATAGAAAGCTGTGTTTAAAACTAAAAACTATTTTTTAAAAACTAATTTAGTACCCATCAAGAATGAATAAAACAAAAACATTTTAGGCATAATTGACCCAATAGGGGTTGACATGCCATAAAAACTAACCAACCAACATCACTACTATGTTACTTATCCTTGTAGTCAAGATTAATGCACTTATCTGATTGATGCACAACCATCAAGTCAATTGTTTTTCAGATTCAAGATGATATCCCAACTTCTTGTGAATAATTTCATGGCCCACCGACTTTGGAAGATCAAATCACAAAGTTTGCACTGTCTATAATCTCAAATCAAAATTTCAATGTTTTCAACAAAAGACAATATTGCACACATTAAAACAGGCACCAAATGTTTATGTACAACTAATGGGATATTGAGTTAACTCTTAAAGTCCTATACCACCTCGTTCCACCCGGCCGGTAGTCTCATTTGTTTTCCCAATCTACCCCATATGATAGGCTTTATTTAAATATAATATTAAACATATTTAGAAGTCTTTGATTTAAGGGAAATAACAGGTGACTTTAGATGCGAAGGTCATTTTTAGCCATTTTTTAAAATATATCCTTATAGGAATGCTCTGGACTTAGAAAATTCTCAATAGGACATTAAGAGTTAACAATTAAAAACCTGTGACAGAGAACACGAGGCAAGTGGCAGAAATGGGGACCGTCAAATTGCGAATTCCTTACACCCAAGGACTAAGCGTGTCCATATATGTCTGGCCCACGTGAGGGGGGGGGGTATAGTGAGTGACTCTAGATTAAACTCGCAACCTCCTGATCATGAATGGTGGAATTGCTGTCACCTCTGTTAACTGAAGTGGTTCGGCTACTGAGAGAAATAAATGCCGAGGCGAGTTCTCTCAGTGAGAACATATTTTTCAGTGGAGAGAACAGGTGTTGTGTTTTGATCTTCATAAAGTCGGTCGTCACTTGAGACTAACAACTAGAAAACCATTTAGAGTCAATTTACAATCTTGGATTGGTTGGTTGTTTGGTTTTATGGCATGTCAACCCATTGGGGTCATTTTATGCTGAAGATACTTTTGTTTTATTAATTGATGATGGGTACTCATATTTTTTTTAAACTCATGTTCTTCTATTGTCGGTGTATTTTAAAGCCCCATAGTAGTGCTGCCAACATAGTTATGAAAAAATGTTATGTCCTAGAATTTTATTAGATGTATTGTATGTTGAATCAGTATCAAACTTAATGTAAAAATTATAAACGTTTCTCTGAATTTTTGAGATGAGGCTTGATAATTAGTATTATTTGTATTATTCGACTATTGTCCTCATCTTTATTGTTATCTATACAACGTTTCGGACGATGTGCCCTCCGGCCTTCTTCAGGTATTTCTTGTTGGACTCGGGAACCTTCTTGTCATAATCACGGAACTTTGAACCTAACCTTTTATTCAGTCTACGGCAGTATCCTGTTCTCATTCCGCTAACCATAGTTGGGGTACAGCTGTGTTAATTATTATTCTATGATACTGCTGCCCTGACCAGGATTGAACCTGCAGTCTAGAGATAACTGTCACTTAGAACTGTCTTAATCTAACTCCTTTATCCACTACGCTATGGACCGAAACATTGTACAGATAACAGTGAAGATGAGGACAATAGTCCGGATAATACAAATAATACAAATTATAACCGGTTTCATTTAAATTTTTAAAGAATATTTTCTTAATAAACATAAGGCAATTTTTGTGTATGTGTGTTTAAGCTAAACTTTGTTTTATAATAAAAATACTAAAAATAATGCAAATTTCTTGTTAAAAACCTTTCAGTTCTTGTAATGGATAATCATAGAAGATAAAGTTATTGTTAAAATAGAGAAAATGATTATTTTTATACGTACAAGTTGCTTACCAAAAAATCACTATAAAATGTTTAACAGATGTTTATAAAAATAAATGTTACATTATAGTAAATTTTTCTTCTCTATTCTCCAAATATAGCAAATTAACCACTCCTTCAAAAGTTCCAATTAAAGTGAGTATTGCCATGGTAACAGCCTCATTTTAAACATTTCTATTAGTCTATATGTTATTGAACTTTTTCAGTCTTCTTTCTTTCTTACTAATACAATTTATATATCTATTATTATACTAAAGCTGAATGAATCAATTTTTATCTCCTAAAGGCTTTTTTACTGTTTAGTTTAATGACATGAAAGTTATACTAAATTATTCCTTACTTTTAGGATTGAATTATGTTTGAAAAAAATTCCATTTTAATTAGTTCTAATTAGTCGTAATTTGTAATTAAGTAAAAAAACTGACCAGTCTCTTACTTGACATTCTGCCTGTCACTTTCCACCTCTCTATGTATATCTTGATTACCTCCTCATTATATATATAAGTCTCTCAGTGAGGGTAGAGAGGGAGATATTGGAGAGTTATGAAACGTATGTGTATGTTATGTTTCATACATAGCCAGCCGGGCCAACATCTTGGCTCTTAATACATTTTAAAAAAGTAAAGTCATCAGGGCGGCCTAATGTCAGTATCAGCCAGACAGCGAGGGAGTCTATCCCCTTTTCACTAGTGCTAGACCAAGGAGATTATCTTTGCATCTGAGGTGGAGAACCACACCTACCATCAGCTCCTCACTTTACCGCACAGATCCCTGTGCTACTCATACGCTGAGGTGGCGAGGACCTGTATCGAACCAAGAACCTTTAGGTTAAATGTTTCCTTTCTTAGAAATCTTACAAAATGATTTTAATGTCTTTGTTTTTTTTTGTTTTTTTTATTCTTTGGTTGTATTTATTTATTTATTTTTGATTTAATTTACTTTGCAAACTCATTTTTCCCTAATCCCAAATATCTACCTAAAGCTCAATGGGTGATCCAACGGTTCACGTTTTGTCTAGTATATATATATATATATATATATATATATATTTATCACTCGGTTAGTGATTATTCTCTTTCTCTCTCATTGTCATTAACAATACAAAGTTCAACCTTTTTTTGAAATCAAGAGTCTTTTTTTTTTCTTTTTTTTTTTCATTCATTTACTTGAAATACAGACGTCTGGTTTGTTTGGATTTTCCAATGATTTATTTTTAGTGCATAGAGATAGTAAATTAGACAAGACAAGATTAGAGTATTAGTTGGAACATTTTAGAATATTATTATTCTTATTCATCAAAATCCTTTTGTCTTTCCCACCCCCCAGAAAAAAAAAACCTATCCATTCTTTTTCCTGGGTTTTTATTTCATTCAAAAATTTTTTTAGATATATGTTATCTGACAATTTGAGGTCACCTTGAAATATATGAATGAAAAGATTAATGTTCTAATTTCATTCATTTTTTTTTTTAATGTCAGATTTACAAATATAAAATTTAATATTCATGTAGTGTAGGCATATACTTTAAAAGTTTATTTTACTAAAATTGTAGTAGTTACGCCTATGAGTATAGTCTCCATATTAAAAATACTTGTGGCTCAGTCAGCTTTTATATAAATTGTATTGACTATATATATATATATATATATATATATATGAAGAAAAAGTGGAAGTAAATCTGACAATATGTATTTTATAAAAAATTAAAAAAAAAAAAAAAACACAAGTTTTATTTACGAGTGATGTTTAATAAGCCAATGCTGCAGTGTTTTGGTTTGTTTAACAAACCTTCAGGGCCTTCTTTTTTCTTTAAACAAACGCAGGCCCTGAGGAA
>CM042173.1:42943595-43068595 GCA_023376005.1 Doryteuthis pealeii
GGGGAGTGAAGAGTACCCCTTTATCGCCATTCAAATCCAACTAACCAACAAATTAATTCTACAAAAAATGAATAACTAAATAGATAAGAGATAACTTAAAAATTACAATTGTTTAAATATGTTGAGTTCTCCAATTATTTACAAGGTTTGTTTGGAATATATCCAGCTATATTTAATATGTCAAGAACCAGTTGCCCAGTTTTTAAAAAAATAAGTTGGCAATTAAACAGAGGAAAAGTCTACTAGTGCATTTATGAACAGAGGATCCCATGAGGTTAGTAAATCAACAATGTGAAGTCCATGTGAACTTGTATACTATGTGACCATCATGTTCAAACTGACTGAGGAAGTAGTTGGTTTTTGTTTTGTTTTATGGTATATCAACCCTTTTCTCTTATTTTTTTTAATTATGCATATTTACCAACCCTCTCCTTCTACTAGACTGGTTGCCTAACCAAGGTTAAAGAGCCCAGTTTGCCCTACTATTTACACATATCTGGGGGGAGAATAGTTGGATTCATACATTTCCCAAGGGTATTAGCACTATGTGAAATGCAAACAGCTGCATCCAGGATTTGAACTTGCATTGCTGTACCCATTTCCAATAATGGTAACCACTACACCAGTTTTTTTTTATTATTTTTTTTTTTAAATAATTTGCCATACCCCAAGTTTTGGGAAGAAACTTTCTTTCTCTTAAGTGAACTGTTGACACTAATCAAATACTGGCTACTAAAGGAAAAAAAAATGTTTATGGTTTGTATTATTTGGACTATTGTCCTAATCTTTATTGTTATCTATACAATATTTCGGACGATGTGCTCTCTGGCCTTCTGCAGGTGTTTCTTGACAGACTCAGGAACCTTCTTGAAGAACTCAGGAGCCTTCATGGGACTTTGAACCAAACCCTTTATTCAATCTATAGGGGTATACTGTTCTAATTCTGTTAACCATAACAGGGTACAAGTGTTAAGCTATGTTAAGTATTCCATGTTATCGCCCTTGGCCAAGATTGAACCTGCCACCTTCAGATGATTGTCACTTAGAACTGTATTAACTCGACCCTTATATCCATTGCACCACATGTCAAAACGTTATGTAGATAACAATAAAGATGAGGACAATAGTCAGAGTAATATAAATTATCAAGCCTCATCTCAAAAAATTGATAAGAAACACCTGAAGAAGGCAGGTGGGCACATCGGCTGAAACGTTGTGTAGATAACAATAAAGATGAGGACAGTAGTCCGAATAATCCAATTAATACAAATTATCAAGCCTCATCTCAAAAATTCGGTAAGAAACACCTGAAAAAGGCAGGTGGACACATCAGCTGAAACATTGTGTAGATAACAATAAAGATGAGGACGGTAGTCCGAATAATCCAAGTAATACAAATTATCAAGCCTCATCTCAAAAATTCGGTAAGAAACACCTGAAGAAGGCAGGTGGACACATCGGCTGAAACGTTGTGTAGATAACAATAAAGATGAAGACAGTAGTCCGAATAATCCAATTAATACAAATTATCAAGCCTCATCTCAAAAATTCGGTAAGAAACACCTGAAAAAGGCAGGTGGACACATCAGCTGAAACATTGTGTAGATAACAATAAAGATGAGGACGGTAGTCCGAATAATCCAAGTAATACAAATTATCAAGCCTCATCTCAAAAATTCGGTAAGAAACACCTGAAGAAGGCAGGTGGACACATCAGCTGAAACGTTGTGTAGATAACAATAAAGATGAGGACAGTAGTCCGAATAATCCAAGTAATACAAATTATCAAGTCTCATCTGAAAAATTCAGAGAAATGTTTATGGTTATTTGGTGCAGGTTTAAATCTTTTTTTTTTTTTTTTTCTAACTGTTTTGTAACTTGTTATTTGTTTAGTGGCATCATTTGGCATAAACACAAAATGGTATTTTACTCTCACTAAATCTCTTTTAGCAGAAATAATCTTTTTACACTGTTAATGATGCTTTTGGAATGGTAACAACTACTTTTTCAAAGAGTTTCTCTTTCTTCTTTTTCTACAGTTCCATACATGAACGAAGCCATTAGTTTTACTAAATTTTTTAACCCATTTCCCTACCCAGAAAGAAATATGAATAATTACTGTTAGTAGCTTTTAAGATATGCTTTGCTCCATATTTAGGAAATATAAAGCTTGTTAATTAATATTATGACAGTATTAATATTTTTCAATTAAAATTAGGTTCTACATTCTCTATGAAGGTCTAGCTGAGATAGCTTTTAACAGCCCATATTATTAATGCGTTTAAATTCCTGCAATGTGTTTTAGATATCACAAAGAAATAAAGGTTTACATAGTATATAATGTGGATAATTTGCATACTGTTTTTAACAAAATTGATTTTAATAAATGATTTCTTGGTGTTATTGATTTCTAATATTATTGTTTTATTCTCAGACATGTTAAATCAATTTTATGTATAATTTCATATAGAAATCAATTAGAATAAGTTTAATCTTTTTATATGTGTTCTTGTTTAGTTTCATGAGTCTTCCTAATTTAATATCTATATCTATATATATATTCATTAAAACTGAAATACTTGTGCATGATGGCGCATATTTTTGCTAGTATAAATAATTACTGTTAGTAGCTTTTAAGATATGCTTTGCTGCATACTTAGGAAAAATATTACCATTACTCCCAGGTCTAAAAGGGGTACTTTACACTCCTCAGATGTTCAAAACTGGAGCCTCACCATCAGATGCTGTTTAGTGTCATACACAGAACACCTCTCTTTGGGCCTAGTCTTCCCCCTCTGCATTCAGCGTATTCTAAACCCCGCAGCACAGGGTGATATGACAGTGATAGTATCTCCATTGTATATATTTTTAAAATTATTTTTTATTTTTTTAGATTATAGATAATGGACAAATAAAATTAGTATTATTATTCGGACTATTCTCCTCATCTTCATTGTTATCTGTACAACGTTTCGGCCGATCTGCCCTCCGGCCTTCTTCAAGTATTTCTTGTCAGACTCTGGAACCTTCTCAGACTCGGGAACCTTCCTTTCAAACTCATGAACCTTCTTGTCGTAATCGTGAGCCATCATGGAATTTTGGACCTAACCCTTTATTCAGTCCACGCGGGTATCCTGTTCTCATTCTGCTAACCCTAGCTGGAGTAGAGGCATTAAGCTGTGTTAATTATTATTCTATGTTACTGCTGCTCCTGACCATGATTGAACCTGCTCTAAAGATAACTGTCACTTAGAACTGTCTTAACCTAACTCCTTCATCCACTAGGCTATGTGTCCAATTGGAAATGTTGTACAGATAACAATGAAGATGAGAACAATAGTCCGAATAATACAAATAATAATACTAATCATCAAGCCTCATCTAAAAAATTCAGAGAATTAGTATGACAAATAAAATATTTTCATATTATAAGTGAAAGTAAAAAAACGAAAAAAAAAAGCAAGTGGGTGGTTTTTAATTGTCATTTTTGGCAAGTCTTTCAGCCCATCATCGATTTGTAATTGATCTTAACAAAACTGCAGTGTTCTATTTGAACTTTCCTTACTACTCTTAACTTTTTGGGGACTATTTTACGACTAGTGATGCTTTTTTTCATAATTTCTTAATGCCAAAGTTTTTCCATTAAGTTTTATAAAAGAAGACCAAGATAGTTTTATTTGCTTTACTTCTATTACTATACAAAGATTGGCTGAAAAGTTCATGGGCTGACCAAGATAAACCTTCATAGTTGGATCATCGATGACTAACCCCACAGATTTTATTTACTGTGAAGAGTGGCTAGACACCCTGCAGAACAAAAAACAAGATCTGTAAAAGGACAGAGGAAGCTCTTTGCTCAATGGCCATCTATCACATTAATATTTCTAAAGTCCAACCCCTTCTCATCGTGGCAGGGTTGTGTAAACGTAGTAGTGTCAGAGCCATGGTTTCAGGAACTTAAGTTCCTGGTAGGGTCATTAAAAGCAGACAGGTCTGGCACCCAGTGGCATTAGGGCCACAACTTGACCAAAAGGGCTCTAGCCACTCTGCCAACACACACACACACACACATATATATATGTATATATAAACCAACCCCTCCACACAAGTAGGATGTGACTCAAGGTCAATTTCTTAAGCAGAGTTTAACAGGATTGAATTCTGTGTTTTCCTTCTAGACTCTTTACCTAACCAAAGTTAAAGAGCCCAATCTGCCCTAATATTTACTTATAGCTGGGTAATTTACTTATATAGAATCAAAAATGAATTTCTTCATAATATTACAACACTCTTATGAATGCAGAGTTTAATGGGATTGAAATCTGTTTTCGTTCTTCTAGACTTGTTGCCTAACTAAGTTTAAAGAGCCCAGTCTGCCCTACTATTTACTTATATAGAATCATTAATTAATTTCTTTATAATAATATAACACTCTTATGAATATGTCAAATAAATGTAAGTATAAAAACGTACATAGGGCAGAGACCAGTCTGCCCTACTATTTACTCATAGCTGGGTAATTGACTTACTTATATAGAATCATAAATTAATTTCTTTATAATATTACATAGGGCCGTGTTAGCTCAGTCGGTAGAGCGTTTGGCTAGAAACCACAAGGTTCCTAGTTCGATACCCGCCCTCGCCAACTCAGTGTTATGAGTAGCACAGGGATCTGTGCGGTAAAGTAAGGAGCTGATGGTAGGTGTGGCGCTCCACCTCAGACGCTAAAACAATCTCCTTGGTCTAGCGCTATTGAAAAGGGGATAGACTCCCTCGCTGATTGGCTGATACCGACTTTAGGCCGCCCCGACGACTTTACTTTTTCTTTTTTAATAATATTACAACACTCTTATAAATACATCAAATAAATGTAAGTATAAAGATGTACGCATAATTATCTGAAAAGTTTACTTTATGTTTTCTTTCGCTATTGAAAAGGGAATAGACTCCCTCGCTGATTGGCTGATACCGACTTTAGGCCACCCCGACGACTTTACTTTTTTTTTTTTTAATATTACAACACTCTTATAAATGCATCAAATAAATGTAAGTATAAAGATGTACGCATAATTATCTGAAAAGTTTACTTTATGTTTTCTTTCGCTATTGAAAAGGGAATAGACTCCCTCGCTGATTGGCTGATACCGACTTTAGGCTGCCCCGACGACTTTACTTTTTTTTTTTTATATTTACAACACTCTTATAAATGCATCAAATAAATGTAAGTATAAAGATGTACGCATAATTATCTGAAAAGTTTACTTTATGTTTTCTTCGCTATTGAAAAGGGAATAGACTCCCTCGCTGATTGGCTGATACCGACTTTAGGCTGCCCCGACGACTTTACTTTTTTTTTTTATAATATTACAACACTCTTATAAATGCATCAAATAAATGTAAGTATAAAAGATGTACGCATAATTATCTGAAAAGTTTACTTTATGTTTTCTTTCGCTATTGAAAAGGAATAGACTCCCTCGCTGATTGGCTGATACCGACTTTAGGCCGCCCCGACGACTTTACTTTTTTTTTTTATAATATTACAACACTCTTATAAATGCATCAAATAAATGTAAGTATAAAGATGTACGCATAATTATCTGAAAAGTTTTCTTTATGTTTTCTTTCGCTATTGAAAAGGGAATAGACTCCCTCGCTGATTGGCTGATACCGACTTTAGGCCGCCCCGACGACTTTACTTTTTTTTTTATAATATTACAACACTCTTATAAATGCATCAAATAAATGTAAGTATAAAGATGTACGCATAATTATCTGAAAAGTTTACTTTATGTTTTCTTTGAAAAGGGAATAGACTCCCTCGCTGATTGGCTGATACCGACTTTAGGCCGCCCGACGACTTTACTTTTTTTTTTTTAATAATATTACAACACTCTTATAATGCATCAAATAAATGTAAGTATAAAGATGTACGCATAATTATCTGAAAGTTTACTTTATGTTTTCTTTCGCTATTGAAAAGGGATAGACTCCCTCGCTGATTGGCTGATACCGACTTTAGGCTTTACTTTTTTTTTTACAACACTCTTATAAATGCATCAAATAAATGTAAGTATAAAGATGTACGCATCTGAAAAGTTTACTTTATGTTTTCTTTCGCTATTGAAAAGGGAATAGACTCCCTCGCTGATTGCTGATACCGACTTTAGGCGCCCCGACGACTTTACTTTTTTTTTTTTTAATATTACAACACTCTTATAAATGCATCAAATAAATGTAAGTATAAAGATGTACGCATAATTATCTGAAAAGTTTACTTTATGTTTTCTTTAGCTAGTGGATTAGTCAATATTTTGGCATTTGGCTCGTTTATTTTAAAGTAAAAGGTATTGATTATATAACATCTTTATACAGTTGGACTTTCACAAAATTTCATCTTTATCTTGATCTGAATTCAAATTTTCATTTCCTTCAATGAATTTTTATTTTATATATAATATATTTTATTACATTAAAACGTAAATACAAGGGGTGCATACTTTGCTAGTTAATGTAATACTAGCAGGACCTGTTGATATACCACAGTATGATAATTTAATTATTATGTTTGATTTGTTTACTTAAGAGCTATTGCAAAATAGTTCAATATATAAAAAGTATAATAATAATGATTTAACTCTCTTTTTTAACTACTATATTTGTGAATCTTATATAGTCATCAAGAAATAAAACCAATTTTAAATTTGGGCAAAAAAAACATTATTAGCATTCCAAGTTGATTTGGGGTTATTGTTATTTAATCACATTAGTTATATAGAGCTGTGTAAATGGAGTTCAGAACTGTTTGAATTATGTAAATATCCCCAGTGGTTCAAAAGTTATGAGAATTTAAAGCTTGGGGTACAAAAGTGGACATGATTTTATTAAAAAAATATGTCAAATTACGGACCAATTCAAAACAAGAAATTCAGCAATTTCTTCACCATTTCTTTATTTTTGGAACAATTTTGATAAAACTTTGCATTCTTATGTAAAATTGTATGTTCTTTCTGATAATGCACTCAAATTTTATGTATCTCCGTGCTGGAACCCATTATGTGGGGAATAATAAATAGGGATATCAACGTTATTTGTTTTTTTAATGTTTACCACAAGATTATTCAACATTTTTATTTTAATACAGTATATATACACATATATAATATTAATTTAAATAAATAATATCACTTTGGACTTAAAAATGCCTTTTATGTTATATTACATACAAGAAATAGAATAACTCTTTATAGAATTTTATTTAATAAAGCGTGTCCTGCGTGTACAGCTTTGTTTACGTAAGTTATTTTTCCAAAATTGAAAATTTGACAAAAACCCAGACTGTATACAATCATTAAAATTTCTCACATTATATATGAAAATAATTCTAGGACTGTCTTCTATTATTGGTATATTGCTTTTTTTCTTTCTTTTTTTTTTGCTTCTCTTATATTTTTTGAAGAAATTGCCTTCAACTTTGCTCTATTGTATTTTCGCTTCCATGGGACCTAGAAACAAAAAAAAAAAAGGGTTCTGTTTGTACTTCCAGGTGTCTTCTAATTTACTGGAAAAATTTCAAGAATATTGATAAAGATTAGCCACTATGATTTTGAAAAACAAGGTAGCGTGTAAAAATTAGTCTTAAAAAAAGTCATATTTTATGTTTTCGGCTGTTCGAAGCAAAATATCATTTTAACTCACTGTAAAAAATAATTCAATGGAGAAAAACACATAAAAATTACATATTTAAAAAGATTATTTTATTTTCCAACCATATAGATATTTTTAAGATTGGACGAGAAATACCCGAAAAATTGCGATTTGAACCGATTAAAGTGAAAATTTGTCAATATCCACTGATTTTACTGGTAATGCTAATATTATGCTTGTAAAACCTGATTATTGTGGGAGTGAGTGAGTGGGTGGGTGTATTTCTAGAGGAAGTTGGCAGGGAATCAGATAGAGAGTGTCTTATTGGAATAAAGATTGATTCTTAGGATTGAACTTGGTTTCAGTTGCTGTAAAACATGCTATCTATCTATTATCTACATATTCTAGGTAATTAGTTTCTGCCATAGATCTAGCATTGATCAAATCAAGGAAGGAAGAAATCGTTGATTGGCTTGGATATAAATAAATAAATAAATAAATTTGAAAAAGAAAATAAATAACAAGATGTAGACAATTTTTCTTCTATCTTTTGAAATCATCATCCACTTTTCTTGTAACCGTAATTAGTTTTCATGCCCTTGATCTTCAGTGTCACTAGGCCTGTCTCATGGTTACTGAGATAATTGCATAGTTACCTGTTGATGCCAGTGGCAGGGGTGTTCGAGCCCAGATGTTATATACTCGTTTGACTTGGGTATATACGAGGGTGAGTCAAAAAGTAATGCAATTTTGTTTGGTTGGGTTGGCAGTCTTCCGTCTACAAGAGATGATGGAGTAGTGTCAAAGTTTGTTTTTTTCTTTTTTCTCTTTGAGCTACTTAGCCTGGGCAGGTTCATATGGAGGATAAGCTGTTGCCCATGTAGCAAATCTCCTCACTCCACACTGCCGCTGTAATCCAAATGAAAGGTAAGGTACCAATGCGGTTTGGTAACGGTAGTGTCGCAGGAGTTGATGGGTTGCACTGGAGTTCAGCATCACACCACCTTAGGGGCTCCGGCTCCTGATTTGTTTTCGGGGTTTACTCCCTTAGCCTTCCTTGAAAGGCAGCAGAGGTTTTGGGTTGGACTTACCGTCCAAGGCTAAAGAACCCCTTTTGATCCATTTGGGGATCCATGCGAGTAGCAAATACCGCGATCCTACTACTATTGGTGTTCCTGCGAAATGAAATGAGATTGGAGACATATGGTATACAAATGCCTTTGTTTTTAGGACAAGTATAATTATCAACACAGAAACATGTATCATACATCAAAATGAAGCTGGTCCTGTGTGGATCACATCCCTACTTCTCCACATAGTCACCGTTTCTCTCAATAGCATTATTCCACCTTCGAATGAGAGCATGTATCCCTGTCCCATAAAATTCTGTTGACTGTTCTTTGAGCCACTTCTTCACTACAGATTTCACTTCCTCATCACTGGAATAATGTTTGCCCCTCAAACCCTCTTTCATGGGGCCGAAGAGATGATAGTATGAAGGCACTAAATCTGGTGAGTATGGAGGACATGGTAAAGTTGTCCACCCGAATGAGGCGATTTTCTTCTTGTCCTGATGCTTGTGTGTGGTTGAGCATTCTTATGCTGAAGGAGGACATTGTCAGTTGACAAGTTGGGTCTTACTCATCAGATTCTTGCTCTGAGCCTTGTTAGGGTCTCAATGTAGGCCTTAGTTTTATAAATAAAAAAAACTTCACACGCAATAAAGAAAATGGCATTACTTTTTGACTCACTTTCATAAATGGCGAGAGGAAAGGAGATAAGTTGTTACTGGTTCTGTTTCATAGGCGGCCATCTTGTTCTGGGCTGATTCCTTTGCTGGGCTGGGTGTCTGTGGTTATCTCTTGGTTGTAATGCGGTGAGAAGTTAGCATCTTAGAAACAAAGGACCTACACATCTGCTCCTTTCTACTAATGGCCAAAATCTGACTAACTAAACTTAACTTCTGCTCTCACACTCCCATTGGCAGAAGCCTAGGGGTCAACTGAAGGTCATTACCTATCAGTAATATAACTCGCTCCGATTTTGAATTTCAACTAATTTGAATTCAAAATTCAAAATCTAACTACACTTGTAGGCTACCCACAAATTATGTAACACAGACCCCCCCCCCTCTAAAACAAGATTTCAAATGCTGATTTTCAAGGTGGGTACGCCCCCCCCCCAACCTCTCACTTGGAAGATTGGTATAACCTAATCTTCATCGAGGCACTTAGTGTAATATTATCTTCGTCAACCAAATGAAAAAGTAAAGACATTTGGTTGGTTGGTTGGTTGGTTGGATTTTATGGCACCTCAACTCTTGTTAGGTTATTTTATACTGAAGACATTTTGTTTTATTCCTTCAAACACAATGAGATGAGTTCAAATTCTGGATGAGGCTGTTTGCATTTCACATAGTGCTAAGAGCCTTGGGAAAGTTATGAATCCAACTATTCTCCCTCCAGCTATTAATAAATAGTAGGACAGACTGGGCTCCCAGACCTTGGTAAGTACCCAGTCTAGGAGAAGGAAAACTGAATTCAAAGTCCACTTAAGAAATTGACTTTGTGTCACATCCTACTCATGCGGAGAGGTTGGTATATATGTATAAAACACGGCAATGAGCCAAAGGTTAATGCTGTGACATAATATCATATTTTTATTTTTATTTTTTCCATATTTTTTTTATTTTATTCTTTCCATCTTTTTTTTATTTTATTCTTTAATTTTTTCCAAGTTGTGCAATGCCGAATTTCAACGATTACTGTTGTGAGGTTTTAAGGGGTCAAATAAGAACAAAACAACGGGTAACAAATGTTGGAAAATGTATTAACAGAAGTAGACAAATACAATACAGAGAAGTGGAAATTACGTCCGACAAATAGAGTTATTGGCTTACTCGCATTGGCTTACTGCCAAGCCACAATTATCCCTGTTACTTATAGTAACCTGTCGGCGCATTCCATTAGTCTTATAGGGTGTATCACCTATAATAATTACCATGATCGATTTTAGATGAGTTACCTCACACAATTTCGAAAGAAAAATAACGGCTAAACAACGCCAAATCCTTTCACTTCATTCATTTTTTTTCTCTCATATACAGTATTTCATTTTTCTCCAAATAGTCTCTATTCCCTATACCGTGAAAAAGGGTGAAAGTTCTCCCGAAATATCGGAATTAATCAAACCAGGGACAGAACAACAGTTGAATATTAAAATTCTGTTTTTTTGTTCTGTTTTTTGTTTTTGTTCTTTTTTTCCAATGCTTCAAAATACAAAAAAAAAACAACGTTCACAAGAACAAAGTTTATACATAACATACATATTTGTATATATAGATATATATATAGATAAAATATTTTCCTTCTTTTTCTAGAATCTATGCTATAAATTGATAGATTCTTGAGCCGTTAGTTCACTGCTGGACAACTACAAAGCTTGGACAAAATCTTTTGACTAAGCTATGCTTATTTATAGTAGTTCTTTTTAATGGATAAGAATAAGAATGGCCTATTATCTCTCCGAATGCTGAAAAACATTTCTTTTGCTATCTACTATCCAACATATGTTAAAGCACATTATTAATATGGCTAACCAAATATATTCAGATATAATACTAACATTTATCACTTTTTTTCTTCTTTCCTCTCCATCTTTTCCTTTTTCTATGGCGTCTCAATTCTTATTCTCATTGTATGACTCTACTGCGGTAGTATAGCTGTGTTATTACCCATCAATTGGCATTTTCTTTTTATCAACTACCTTGTACGATCTGAAGAGTATTTCCTTTACAATTACCATTTTATCTATTTTTAGCCGTCATTCTTAGATGTTCTTTATAATTTGTTTTCATTTATATACACATATTTCATTTATTTAAAAAAATATTTATTTACAATCATCAGTTTTTCTCAAGCTCTATTTTTGCGTTATTTGCAAGGAAATGCCTTGTTGACTCGTTTATTTCATTCAAATGATAAGTGAGAAGAGCAACTTTATTGATTATATCAGCATTATAAATTAGGTCTTACTTTTTTTTAAAGAAAAAGAAACCGGACCCGGAAATTTGTGATTTCTAGATGGGTGCTCTACCGACTGAGCTAAACCTTTCCCTCGAGATATTTTAATACTTTTATTTTATTTATTTATTTATTTTTTTAAAGTCTTCCTTTTTTAAAAAAAAAGGAAAGAAAAAAAAGAAACCGAACCCAGAACCTTGTAATTCCTAGGCGGGAGCTCTACCGACTGAGCTAAACCTTTCCCTCGAGATATTTTAATACTTTTATTTTATTTATTTATTTATTTATTTTTTTAAAGTCTTCCATTTTTTTAAAAAAGGAAAGAAAAAAAAGAAACTGAACCCAGAACCTTATGATTCCTAGGCGGGAGCTCTACCAACTGAGCTAAACCATTCCCTCAAGATATTTTAATACTTTTATTTTATTTATTTATTTATTTTTTTAAAGTCTTCCTTTTTTTAAAAAAGGAAAGAAAAAAAAGAAACTGAACCCAGAATCTTATGATTCCTAGGCGGGAGCTCTACCGACTGAGCTAAACCTTTCCCTCGAGATATTTTAATACTTTTATTTTATTTTATTTATTTATTTTTTTAAAGTCTTCCTTTTTTTTAGAAAAGGAAAGAAAAAAAAGAAACTGAACCCAGAACCTTGTGATTCCTAGGCGGGAGCTCTATTGACTGAGCTAAACCTTTCCCTCGAGATATTTTAATACTTTTATTTATTTTTATTTTATTTTTTTTTTTTTAGTCTTCCTTTTTTTTTTTAAAAAGGAAAAAAAAAAAGAAACCTAACCCAGAAGCTTGTGATTCTTAGGCAGGTGCACTACCGACTGAGCTAAACTGGCCCCTCAAGATAGATTAGTACTTTGATTTTATTTTATTTTATTTTTTTTTAGCTGTCCCTTTTTTACAAAAAAAAGAAAAGATACCGAATCTGGAACCTTTGTGATTCCTAGGTGTGATGATAGATTAGTACTTTTATTTATTTTTATTTTTATTTTTATTTTTGTTTATATTTATGAATTATTTTCTAAAAATACTCCTTATGTTGTATATTTTTTAAGTCTTTAATTTTTTTTCCCTTAAGACTATTTATATCTTTTAATTTTTTTTTTTTTTCGTTATATTATTTATTTACAATGATCAGTTTTTAAAAAGCTGTATTTTTGTGTTATTTGGATGGAAATATCTTATTAACTCACTTATTTCAGTCAAATGATTATATTATTATTATAAATTTAGTCTTTTTTTTTTTTTCTTTTAAAGATACTAGCAGCAGCTACATAGAAAAATGTTCACTAAAAATATTAAAGTTTCCAAATTTATTACACCAAAGAAAAATATTATTTATAAAAAAATAAATAAACATTAAATCATATTAAAGCACATAATTCATTACATTTTTTTTCATTGTTTTTATTTTTTTAAAATTATAACAAAAAATTAGGATGCTTTTTTGGGGGTTAGACCTGGAACAGATTAACGGCATTTCAGTTTATTTCAATAGGGAAAATTGATTTGATACACAAGGAGTTACGGGCGGAATAAATTGAACTCGTAAATCAAGGTACCACTTTTGGGGGCTGGAATAGTTTAATAGCATTTCAGTTTATTTTAATAGGGAAAATTGATTTACAAGCAGAATGAATTAAACTTGCAAGTCAAGGTACCACTTGGGGAGCTGGAACGGTTTAATGGCATTTCAGTTTATTTCAATAGGGAAAATTGATTTGATATACGAGGAAATTGAGTTACAAGCAGAATGAATTAAACTTGCAAGTCAAGGTACCACTTGGGGGGCTGGAACGGTTTAATGGCATTTCAGTTTATTTTAATAGGGAAAATTGATTTGATATACGAGGAAATTAAGTTACAAGCAGAATGAATTAAACTTGCAAGTCAAGGTACCACTTGGGGGGCTGGAACGGTTTAATGGCATTTCAGTTTATTTCAATAGGGAAAATTGATTTGATATACGAGGAAATTGAGTTACAAGCAGAATGAATTAAACTTGCAAGTCAAGGTACCACTTGGGGGGCTGGAACGGTTTAATGGCATTTCAGTTTATTTCAATAGGGAAAATTGATTTGATATACGAGGAAATTGAGTTACAAGCAGAATGAATTAAACTTGCAAGTCAAGGTACCACTTGGGGGGCTGGAACGGTTTAATGGCATTTCAGTTTATTTCAATAGGGAAAATTGATTTGATATACGAGGAAATTGAGTTACAAGCAGAATGAATTAAACTTGCAAGTCAAGGTACCACTTGGGGGCTGGAACGGTTTAATGGCATTTCAGTTTATTTCAATAGGGAAAATTGATTTGATATACGAGGAAATTGAGTTACAAGCAGAATGAATTAACTCGTAAATCAAGGTACCACTTGGGGGGCTGGAACGGATTAATGGCATTTCAGTTTATTTCAATAGGGAAAATTGATTTGATATACGAGGAAATTGAGTTACAAGCAGAATGAATTGAACTCGTAAATCAAGGTACCACTTGGGGGCTGGAACGGATTAATGGCATTTCAGTTTATTTCAATAGGGAAAATTGATTTGATATACGAGGAAATTGAGTTACAAGCAGAATGAATTAAACTTGCAAGTCAAGGTACCACTTGGGGGGCTGGAACGGTTTAATGGCATTTCAGTTTATTTCAATAGGGAAAATTGATTTGATATACGAGGAAATTGAGTTACAAGCAGAATGAATTAAACTTGCAAGTCAAGGTACCACTTGGGGGGCTGGAACGGTTTAATGGCATTTCAGTTTATTTCAATAGGGAAAATTGATTTGATATACGAGGAAATTGAGTTACAAGCAGAATGAATTAAACTTGCAAGTCAAGGTACCACTTGGGGGGCTGGAACGGTTTAATGGCATTTCAGTTTATTTCAATAGGGAAAATTGATTTGATATACGAGGAAATTGAGTTACAAGCAGAATGAATTAAACTTGCAAGTCAAGGTACCACTTGGGGGGCTGGAACGGTTTAATGGCATTTCAGTTTATTTCAATAGGGAAAATTGATTTGATATACGAGGAAATTGAGTTACAAGCAGAATGAATTGAACTCGTAAATCAAGGTACCACTTGGGGGGCTGGAACGGATTAATGGCATTTCAGTTTATTTCAATAGGGAAAATTGATTTGATATACGAGGAAATTGAGTTACAAGCAGAATGAATTGAACTCGTAAATCAAGGTACCACTTGGGGGGCTGGAACGGATTAATGGCATTTCAGTTTATTTCAATAGGGAAAATTGATTTACAAGCAGAATGAATTAAACTTGCAAGTCAAGGTACCACTTGGGGGGCTGGAACGGATTAATGGCATTTCAGTTTATTTCAATAGGGAAAATTGATTTACAAGCAGAATGAATTAAACTTGCAAGTCAAGGTACCACTGTATATTGATTTCTTTCCTTTTCTGTTTTTTTTGTTGTTTTTTTTTTTCTAATGGGAATAGTTTAACACATTATCTATAATTACATTCATTACATATCTTTAAATACTTATGTTGACTTGCCAGCTGAGCAAGCTCAATTATTCCATCAACCCTCTTGGAAGGTTTTATTTTTTAATCTAAGTCTCTATAGGAATCTAAATCTATATGAATTTACTAGGTAAGTCAAAAAGTAATGCCATTTTGTTTAGGACAGGTATAATTACCAACACAGGAACATGTATCATACATCAAAAGGAAGCTGGTCCTCTGTGGATCACATCCCTACTTCTACACATAGTCACTGTTTCTCTCAATAGCAATGTTCTACCTTTTGAATGAGAGCATGTATCCCTACCCCGTAAAATTCTGTTGACTGTTCTTTGAGCCACCTCTTCACTACAGATTTCACTTCCTTGTCACTGGAATAATGTTTCCCTCAGACTATCATCTCTTCACGCCTCATAAAAGAGGGTTTGAGAGGCAAACATTATTGCATGGCATTACTTTTTGACTCACCCTCGTTCCAACCCCTCCGCACAAGCAGGATGTGACACAAGGTTGATTTCTTAGTGGAGTTTAACAGGTTTTAATTCAGAGTTTTCCTTCTAGACCGGTTGCCTAACCAAGGTTAAATAGCCCAGTCTGCCCTACTATTTGCAAACCGCTTTGTCCAGGAATTGAACTCGGTTCGACAAGTCCATTTCCTACGACTCCCACCCTTACACCATGCGCCTCCATAATCTATTCTGTATGAGTATGTATAGGAATATTGATGAGTATTTTGCTGCTGCTGCTTACCATTCTTTCTTTCTTTCTTTTTTATTTATTTATTTATTTATTTTGTCAGCTGGTCAGCAACACAAAAGAAGAACCTAATTGTTTTTGGCTTGATAATTTTCATTGATTAATCAATATAATAAGTGCACATTTAAAAATATAATGTTTTAATTTGATAGCAAAACAATTTCCATTTCTAAATTGTGGTCAGACAACTGGACTCTTTTTCTTATATATCCCCTTTTGTCCGAGTATTTATTCTGAGGGGGGATGCCCTCATATTTGATAGTCTATTTTATTCATCTATCAGGTAGTAGCTGGCTTCATGGCTGGATTTCTTCTATCTTCTGTAGTCTGTAGCTATCTTCATGGCTTCTTTTATTTCTTCTACTTTTGTTGACTGGTCTGGTTCTGACTTCTTAGGTTATGCCAAGGTTGTCATTAGTTCTTAGTGACAACACAAGGCATATTTATTTATTTATTTATTTTATTTTTTTTTGTGATCTAATTTTTATTAACATCAGAACCAGAACTTATTCAACCACACAGGAGCAAAGCCAATTCCATGCTTACATTAGGATGTCTAACAGCTTGACTGACTCTAAGCTAACTAAGCCTTCTGTGCCCACTGTTTTCGTAACCGGAAGAAGTCAGGTCGGATTGCAGTTACAGAATATCAATCACCTAACGGCTCACATTTGAATTCAACAACACTTGGATTCAAATTATGTTTCTACACTAACCATCTAAAAAATTATGGTAGCCATCAATATATATCATTTTGTTTTACTGTTGGTCTTATATACAAGGGTAATCCCTGAAACTTTTATTGTCTTTAGAATACAACGACTGCACCTCTGCATTCTTGATATAACAACAGCAAAACATTTTCTATTTACAAGGGTTGGCTAAATTTGCTGTTGGTGACTTTTTTTACCAATGGGATCCATAAAGTCACTGTTAGCTTAAAAAGTAACAGGCCATTGATCAGAAAGTCTATGTGTAATGATAGCAGTGAGGCAGGTGCATGCACAACAAAACACAACAGTGTTGTCAACAGCCACACAAACAGTTCCCATATGTCTTCCAGCCCTTTGGAGGCCTTACTTTTGGGATTACCCTCATGTATCAGTTTAAATCAGCAAAAGATAGAAAAGAGCATAAAAAAGTGCTCTTCCATAACAGCAGTGCATTTCAAAACTGTATTACCATAACTTAGCTGTTGCAGGGGAGAGCTAATAGATTGCTTTAGATTATGAATTTGCCTTTAAGTTAAGGGGGTTAGTGGATAGATTTAGACCAGTGGTTCCCCATCTTTTTTGTATGGCGACACACCAATGAGCTGTTTAAAATTTTTGCGGCACACCCATAAAAGGAATACATTCTATAGATCCAAGAATGAAAGAATATGAAAAATATTTATTATTAGCTAGTTTTAATAAAAGTGAATGTAGTGTTACAACACTAGACACTAGTGTGTTGGTGTGGATTCAACCTATAGGATCTATTTCATGCACTAAGATAGGCTCTACTAGAACAGTGAGTAGCGTCTTGCATTGAAATTCTGTGTACAGATATGGTCTTCAGTTCTAATCCTCACTGAGGCATTTTTCATATCGCCCTACATCGTTACAGTGAAGTTTTTTCCTCTCATATTGCAGTTTCTTCTACATCAATATATATAATATATAGGCCAGACTTTGTTGAAATAATATTTTCGTTTATATATTGAATACTTTCCCGCGACACACCTAATGACATCTTGTGACTATTGGGAACCACTGCTTTAGACTATAAATTTCTAGTCTAGTAGATAGCTTTAGATTTTAAAGTAATTTGCCCTTAGGTTCACTAGTGTCACAATGTTAGGTGTATGCACAACAAATATAACAGTGTTGCCAATAGCCGCACAAACAATTTCCCTATATCCCCTAGACTTTGGAGACCTTACTTTTGGGTTCACTCTCATATAATTAAGTGTTTGATTCGACTGCCAAGCCATTGGTTAGTGTGCCACAGAGGTGTGTGCAAGGGCAGGCGCATGCACAACAAACACAACAATGTTGTCAATTGCCGCAAAAACAGTCCCCATATGTCCCCAGCACTTTGGAGACCTTACTTTTGGGATTACCGTCATATATCAGTTTAGACCAGCAAAAGATAGCTTTATATTATAAAACTAAGTTGCCTTTAAGTTCACCAGAGTCACAATGTTAGCTGCAGGAGCATGCACAACAAACACAACAGTGTTGCCAATAGCCACACAAACAGTCCCCATATGTCCCAGCACTTTGGAGACCTTACTTTTGGAATTACCCTCATATATCAGTTTAGACCAGCAAAAGATAGCTTTATATTATAAAACTAAGTTGCCTTTAAGTTCACCAGAGTCACAATGTTAGCTTAAAAAGTGACAGGCCATTGATCGAAAAGTCTACGTGTAATGATAGCATTATTCCTTGCATCGTTTGGTCTTAATCCGTTCATGATTAGGTTTGAGCTATAAACAGGGTGAGATAAACTCTTCTTTTTTTTTTTCCTTTCTTGTCTACTCTCTCCCACTTGATCTATTTCTTTTTTTGGTGCAGACTTTCAATTAATTTCTTTTTTAACTATTTTTTTTTCCACATTGATTACTCTTACATAAAACAAAAAACATTTAATACTTTTTCCCTATTTTTTGCTAATGTTTGTTGATTTCTATCCAATGCATCTAATCTTAAGATTTATCTTAAATCTCATCTTGTAACAATGCCAAATAAGACATTTCATACTTTTCTTATCTATTTATTAATACTTGTGTGCCTTAATTGTATGACTGTTATCTTGTAACACCCTCTGGTTAAAAATGAGACCATCCAAATCGTCCTGTGTAAATACTGCCAAATAAGACATTTCATACTTTTCTTATTTATATATTAATACTCGTGTTCCTTAATTGTATGACCGTTATCATCTTGTAACACACTCTGGTTAAAAATGAGACCGTCCTGTGTAAATACTGCCAAATAAGACATTTCATACTTTTTTTATCTATATATTAATACTTGTGTGCCTTAATTGTATGACTGTTATCATCTTGTAACACCCTCTGGTTAAAAATGAGACCATCCAAATCGTCCTGTGTAAATACTGCCAAATAAGACATTTCATACTTTTCTTATTTATATATTAATACTCGTGTTCCTTAATTGTATGACCGTTATCATCTTGTAACACACTCTGGTTAAAAATGAGACCGTCCTGTGTAAATACTGCCAAATAAGACATTTCATACTTTTTTTATCTATATATTAATACTTGTGTGCCTTAATTGTATGACTGTTATCATCTTGTAACACCCTCTGGTTAAAAATGAGACCATCCAAATCGTCCTGTGTAAATACTGCCAAATAAGACATTTCATACTTTTCTTATTTATATATTAATACTCGTGTTCCTTAATTGTATGACCGTTATCATCTTGTAACACCCTCTGGTTAAAAATGAGACCGTCCTGTGTAAATAATTCCAAATAAGACATTTCATACTTTTCTTATCTATTTATTAATACTTGTGTGCCTTAATTGTATGACTGTTATCATCTTGTAACACCCTCTGGTTAAAAATGAGACCATCCAAATTGTTCTGTATAAATACTGCCAAATAAGACATTTCATACTTTTCTTATTTATATATTAATACTCTTGATCCTTAATTGTACAACCGTTATCATCTTGCACCACCCTCTGGTTAAAAATGAGATCATCCAAATTGTTTTTTTTATTTTTTGTCACGCTTTTTGTCTGCCCTCTAATCTCAATTTCCATATCTAGACACTGAAATGCCAGCCTGAATACAATATTCTATATGAGGTCTTATTAGGCCTTTAAAAGAACATTTTCATCCCTTGAGATAATATCTATATATTAATACTCGTGTTCCTTATTTGTGCTACATCATATTGCAACACCCCCTGGTTAAAAATGAGACTGTCCAATTTGTCCAAGATGAAATGAAACAATGTAAATCCTGATTATTTGGTATTGCCTATCCAATCCGTTTTTATTAGAAGGAAAGAAGGAAAAGGACATGCTACGCATAAAAAATATAATAAGAAAGAAAGAGAGTAGGGGAAAGATAGAGACCATGGGTGAACGTACAGAAGTGATAACGCTAATTTGTTTCAATCAAACATAATGAAAAGATGAAAACAAGGAAAAAAAAGAAGGGGAAAAAAAGACTGAGAGAGAGTTAAATCAAGATTATTATACTTTTTACATATTAAACTATTTCACCAGAGCTCTTAAATAAACATATCACATGTTGTAATAATTAAATGTGGTATGTCCATACATCCTGGTAGTATTTATTATAATAATCATTTATTAAGTTTCTAATAAATGTAACCACTCATTTTGGTTTTATAATCTTAATGACTTTCTTAAACTAACATTAACCCTTAACGTCCTATACTGCCTCATTCCGCCCACCCGGAAGTCACATTCGTTTTCCTAATCCACCCAAAACGATAGCCTTTGTTTAAATGTAATATTAAACCATATTTAGAAGTCTTTATTTTTAGGGAAATAACAGGTAACTTAAAATGAAAAGGAAATTTTTAGCCATTTTTTTATAAATCCTTAGAGGACTTGTTTGTTAGGGGTTAGGGGTTAGTTTTATAATTAAAAAAAAAATCTAAAAATTATCTGTTAAAACAACCAGATATTGATGGTGTAAATGAAAAACATGTCCTTTCTTAACCGAGATCAAAAAGCAGTGCCTAAAGGTCATATGGTCCAAATTAATATTAAACCATATTTAGAAGTCTTTATTTTTAGGGAAATAACAGGTAACTTTAAATGAAAAGGAAATTTTTATCCATTTTTTAAAATAAATCCTTAGAGGAACGGGGCTCTGGACTTAAAAAAATCTCAACAGGATGTTGAGAGTTAAAGCTAATTGTAAGAGAACTAAACATTATAAGAAAGTAAGTATATGTTAGAATAGTTATCTAGAGAAAAAAAACCTCAGCTTTTGTTTGTTATATATAGTTAAATTTGTTTGTCAACTGTAAAGCACTAGTGTGTATGATTTGGGTTATTAGAGAAACTTTGGGTTTCCTATTTAAAATCCTATTTCCTTACAGTTTCTATTTATTGCTTTTCATTTACCTCCTTTCTAAAATTAATCAATGGATTTCCTCTCCATGTACTTCCTGTATAGCCTTAAAAGGTTATTTTAGAGACATTGCTGCTTTCACAAGAGACGTGTGCAGCCTAACGGTTAATGACCCAGGTAATGGAATCTGTGAATTGGGTTCAAACTCCAGCTTGGACATTTTGCACTGTGTGCCCCAGGAAAGGCATGAACCCAATTGTTTTTCTAGATAGAAGTAAATTGTTGGAACCCTTTAACCTTGTAAAGGCAAAGTGTTCTGGGTATGATGTTAAACTGCATCTAAGGATGAAGTTCCAATTCTGGAGCTCTGTATGATGGTCCTAACCCTATTGCCCTTATGGCAATCCCCCCAACCCTTTTTATCATATAATATACTTATTTACTTTTAAGGCTATACAGTCAAATATTCAGTATATATGAATGAAAGTTTCCACCTTAAAACCAGCTGCTAATGAGGATCCAGGAAGTGAACTTGACCCAGTATTAAAAAAGTGTTTAAAAAATTGAGTTTGAAAAAAAAAAATTGAATACCCATCAAGAATGAATAAAATAAAATTTATTTGGCATAAAATAACCTAGCAAGGGTTGGCATGCCATAAAGTCTAACCAACCAACTGCTCATATAGTAATTGTAAAGGTCTATTTGACCAATCCTGTAGCTCTAATATCACAGTTAACAGAGAAATGATAGTAAACGTTTTTTCCCTTATTCTTGATAGTCCTTGCATTTCTTCCTAAGCAAAGATACAAGGTGAACAGAATAATTAGCAATTACTAGATTAAATTAACAAATTCCGTGAGATCTTGTTGTTTCTCTCTTCTGGGGTTTTGTCAGACATTATTTATAGGAAAAACAGATAATTTCATTCTCCTCATTTAGGTAGTATATGACATCTCCCATTTTGAGATTAAACTCCCTGGGGAGTCATGCCTATTCTCTTTTGGGTTTATCTCATTCATGTCGCCAATTGTTGTAAGTTTAGTATCAGAGTTAACAGAGAAATAATATTAAACCTTTTTCCCTATTCTTAATACTCATTGCATTTCTTCCTAAGCAAAGATACAAGGTGAACAGAGTAATCAGCAATTGCTAGATTAAATAAACAAGTTCCGTGGGATCTCATTGTTTCTCTTCTTCTGAGGTTTCGTCAGACATTATTTATAGAAAAAACAGAAGATTCCATTGTCATTATTTAGGTACTATATGACAGTTACCTGCTTATATAGTAACTGTAAAGGTTAGTTTAACTAATACTACTTTGAAAACTTGTAACTTGAGTATTAGAATTAACAGAAAAATAATAGAAAGAAACACAATCAGTATTAAGTTTTGAAAAAAAGGGTTTACTAAGAAAAGATACAAGGTGAACAGAGTTATTAGCAATTGCTTGGTTGAATTAACAAGTCCCGTGAGAACTCGTTTCTCCCTTCCGAGGTTTCATCAGACATTATTTATAGGAAAAACAGATGATTCCATTTTCATTATTTAGGTACTATATATATTTACCAACCCCTCCGCACGAGCAGGATGTGATACAAAGTCAATTTCTTAAGTGGAGTTCAACAGGTTTGAATTCAGAGTTTTCCTTCTAGACCGGTTGCCAACCAAGGTTAAATAGCCCAGTCTGCCCTACTATCTGTCCTTAGCTGGAGAGATAGAGAGAGAGAGTAGAATTCATACCTTTCCCAAGGGTATTAGCGCTAAGTGAAATGCAATTACCACATCGAGGATTTGAACTCGGGGCGACAAGTACATTTCCCATGACTTTAACCATTACACCACACGCTTCCATTATTTAGGTACTATATGACACAGTGAGAATCACACTCACTCATAATGGTCTCCTAAACAAACTTGCTAACCAATATAACATACTAAGCACTCTAATAGTAATTGGTACTATATGACAAAAAATTACACTACAAGGAAGTCACTAGTTTCAATACAAAGCAATGCTACCGAACTAAGTAATCATACACTCAATTACACACTGACTATATTTATAGCAGTAGTAGTATTAGTAGTGATAGTAGTAGTAGTAGTAGTAGTGGTGGTGGTGGTGGTGGTAGTGGTAAGCACAAATTAACATAACTGAAATTAAGACTGTTTAAAAGTAAAGTAGACTGAGTGACCCATTGTCAATATCAGCTGGATAGTGGAGTAATCTATTCCCTTTTCACCAGCTCTAGACCAAGGAGATTGTTTTTGCATTTGAGGTGGAGTGCCACACTTACCATCAATTATGTTAGTGATTTCGTAATGCCCATTGTGCTAAAGTTTTAAATTGGTAACTAGATACTTAAATGCACAGATTAATTTGGAAAACAGATTTTTAAAATAAATTTTTTTTTTTTTTTTTTTTTACTACCCGTAGCGAACAGTTTGGGTAAATCACCTACTGTCAGATTGTATCCTTCAACTTTTCAGGAGCCAGCTTTTTCGATGTCAAAGTAGCTAGAATATACAACCTACATTTTCCGGAATCGGCTTTGACCTGATACTGACCTTATGGCACCAACATAAGTAAAAAAAAAAATACCATGTGACAAAAACAGATATAAGTAACTTCCTGTATTAAATCTAATATCAGTTAGATGAACAAACACCTAAAGACAAGTTTAGCAACAAGTGTGTGTGTGTATATATATATATATATATATATATATATGTGTGTGTGTGTGTGTGTGTGTGTGATAATGACAGTGGCTCAGAGGCCTACTCAAACTGAACTTTCGAATAAGGGGCAGCTATTATCTTGAAAGAGAAAACAAAACAAAAACAAAACAAATAGCAGAACCAATCTAGTAAAACCAATAGTTGTAATCAGAACCGCAGAGTTACACTAAAGATATACTGTCATTAGCAATAGAATTATCTTAACTGGGTTAGCTCAGTCGGTAGAGCGTTCGGCTAGAAACCACAAGGTTCCTAGTTCGATACCGGTCCTCACCAACTTAGCGTATGAGTAGCACAGAGATCTGTGTGGTAAAGTAAGGAGCTGGTGGTAGGTGTAGTGCTCCACCTCAGACGCCAAAACAATCTCCTTGGTCTAGCGCTATTGAAAAGGGGATAGACTCCCTCGCTGACTGGCTGATACCGACTTTAGGCCGCACCGATGACTTTACTTTATTTTTTAAATATATATATATATATAAATACATACATACACACACACACACATGGCAATAGCATAATCTTTACAGATCATGCTTATGATACATACATACATATACACACACACACACATATATATATATATACATACACACACACACACATATATATATATATATACATACACATATATATATACATACACATATATATACATACACATATATATATACATACATATATACATACATATATATACATACACATATATACATACATATATATACATACACATATATATACATATATATACATACACATATATATACATACACATATATATATACATACATACACACACACACACATATATATATATATCAAAGTGGAAAGACGTTGATTTTCGGCACTTTAAGAAAGAAAATATTCTCTCAATGGATAATAAAGAAATACATTTTGAATTAAACAAATCAAAGTGGAAAGACGTTGATTTTTAGGACTCTTAAGAAAGAAAAATATATATACTAATATATATACACACACATATATATAAATTCTCATTAAAAATACTAAAATCATCTATAAATATAACAATAAGAAACACCTACAAATTCTTGAGGCGATATGCATAAAAAATAAAAAACCTAACTTTAATAAAATAGCATTCAACATCGGTCATAATATATTAGCTATCTTTAATAACTAATACACTAATCATAGCAACCCTCTAGAATTAATAGACTCTTCTAGTTTAAAAACAAACTAGATAAAAGAACAAGAAAAAGAAAAAAAGAACTAACACCAAAACATATACCCCCCTGATGATGACTGAAGAAACAGTCGAAAGCGCTCGGGCTGTTAGTATGGGAAGAATCCTATTTCAACTGGATCCTAACATTAGAAAGATAGCCAGAAGACTGGAAAAAATACAAAAAAGAAATGTTCTGTGTTGTTTAATTACACCTGCCTACAATATATATATATATATATATATATATATACAGACATACATACATATAAATTTTTGATTATTTATAAAAGGGGTTAGTTTAGCTTTGTCAGTAGAGTACCAACCTAGGAACTGGTCTCCGCCAACTCAGCGTATGAGTAGCACTGATTGGCTAATGTGATCTATGTTTTAAAGTGGGGAGCTGACGGTTGGTGTGGCGCTCCACCTCAGCAAAAACAATCTCCCTGGTCTAGCGCAAGTGAAAAGGGGATAGACTCCCTTGCTGTCCGGCTGATACTGACAATATGCCACTCCGACAACTTATATATATATATATATTATAGTCACCCACAAACACCATGTTTCAACGTATCATGTCTCCTTAATGTAGCTAGACTTAGTAGACTACCTCCAGCCAGGAGCGAAATATATATATATATATATATATATATATATATATATATATAACTAATACAAAACCTATAAGTAAACCCTTGCGGTAAGGAAAAAACCCAGGTAAATAATTTGCAAGTAAAAATATAACCGAAACTGATCAATTGACATGATATCACCTGACCAAAAGAAAAATATATATACCGCTAGGTTTGTCTAAAACTAAATTGTAAAGAGTGTGCAATACCTAAGTAGAGTGAAATATATAAGAAACTATTCATGAAATAAACATCTATCTATCCACAGAGATTTCATGCCTCATCACTATTACAATTTACATAGTTATGTAGAATGTAAGATTGATTTTCCGTCGTTCGTCAATGTAAACAAAACCTCTTTTTTTTTTAAAATTTTTTTAAAGATTAAAGATTTAAAGATTTTTTTATCGTTTTACATTAATTTGATTACTTTATTTAATTTTTTTTTTTAAATATTAATTTCAAATTTATCGAATCGTGTCATTTATATTTCACTTAAAAAATATAGTTAATCATTGAATTAAAATTTCTTACTATATCATTATGTGATGTCATTCCCTCAAATCTGACGAAAAGAAAATTCCCTGACCTCCCGCCAGATTAAATTAAGATCTTTTTTACGTGGTGATTTTTATGGGTCATCCTGCGAGGATCTAACTCGCTATTC
Organism: Doryteuthis pealeii; assembly: GCA_023376005.1. Classification (NCBI taxonomy): domain Eukaryota; kingdom Metazoa; phylum Mollusca; class Cephalopoda; order Myopsida; family Loliginidae; genus Doryteuthis; species Doryteuthis pealeii. Next base: position 42,969,817 of record CM042173.1, read on the forward strand.
AGTAGTAAAAATTCTGCAAACGATTATTAAACCATGTTTTTATCTCCTCTACCCAGCCTAGTGTATATATATATAAATTATAAAAACAAATGGTATGGACAATTTTTTTTAATGAAATGATCTCGGGCAAATAAAAACAAAACAAATAAATTTCCTGATAAAAGAAATCTCGGACTGACACTCTACACTTGTGAAATTTGGTATCTAAAGAACAAACTTCACTGGTAGAAACATTTCTTTGAAACAATGAAGCTCTGAAATTCTTTAATAAAACAACGAGCAATAATAAAAGACTTGATAAAAATCCTTCCAAAAAAAAAAAAAAAAAAGAAAGAAATAAAGAAAAATTCTTCTCCCAAGAAAGAAATTCTAGAACCCCTTTTTTCACCAAGAAAGATAAACAGGTATGATTTGATAAAAGTGGAGAGGATAAAAATCATGTCAGAATTTGGGGGTTATCTTGTATTTCCAGCTGTTATCACATATTTTCATTCGGTCAGTTAATTAAAAAAAAAAAAAAAAAAAATCCACAGTAGAAATAACAGTTTATCTTTTGAAGATATTATACAATGGAGCTTTTGAGTGAAATAACTTAAAACAAAAAGGCAAAGAAAATGGTGGACAGTGTAACATATTTTCAATTTATGTTTTTATTGCTCTATCATCATCGAGTCGTGCTGTTACCATGGATTTCCTTGACTCTCCCTCTCCAACAATCCCTATCAGTCATCGCTGCTGGGGAGTGCTCTGCATAGCATACAGAATCCACACACAGCTGATTAATGTAGGTTTTTGCTGGTCAGCCTACACTGGTAAAACATCATGTATGCATTGACATTGCCTTCTGTAGATGAGATACTGCTTGAAATAACTAAGGAATTTAGAGAGACACAAAACACACCTCCAAAATTAGAGAGTAACTATTTATGGCAGTCACATTTTAAGCCACAAAAATAATGGCCATGTTATTTCAATCCTAAAAAGACATGCTTGATCTCAAGGTCATCTCATTAAAAATTTGGTAAAAGCACTACACACACACACACACACACACACACACCGTGTTTCAATGTTGCACGTCTCATCAGTGTGGTTAGACACAGCAACTACTTCTGATCAGGAGCGAAACCCGACTGACTTTTCATTAGCCCGTTCCTTGACCCCTCATCCGTCGACAGCTGCCATCAAGGAGTAGTGTTTTAACTGATAAATACATACATCGGTGTATATATTTTATGATCACCAGAGAGATCAAATCTGTAAACAATAGACAATTACTGCTCCACTACTCTGGCAGTGAAAGTCAATTAATGTCGTTCCTAGAGGGCTCTGCTGGGTTTTGGGAGCATATAATAACTATATATATATATATATATATATATATATATATATATATATATAATGTATAGATAGATAGATTTCACTGATGACTGCCAACTAAAACGTGTAAACACCATGCTCTCCTATAAAAGGGGTGGAGCACTCTCTGGTGGCCTTTACATACATACAGATGTGTTAAAACAGTTAAAATCCCCTTCGTATTCCGTGCGTGACGATAGCCGAGTGGTTAAGCAGTCCGACTGATGCTGAATCGCTCAGTGTTCTATCCCGGCTGTAGGTAGCTCATGGAATGTCTAGGCACACTGAAGAGACTTGATAAGCCAAAACACGTGTGCAGATGACATACATATATATATATATATATATATATATTATATATATAGTATTCCTCTTCCAGAAAAAAATTATATTAATTGATTTGCTTTTTACTGAGAGGCTACAGCACTTCCTGGTAGAGTTATTGAGTGAATGTTAAGTGGTCTGAGATTCAATTTCCACTGTTATACTTTGACTGAGAAGAAGAAGAAGAAGAAGGAGGAGGAAGAGGAGGAGGAGGAGAAAAATCACAAGATAGTCAGGTGTCAGCCAAGTACTTACAAAAATATGGACTAAGAAATTTAAAAAAAAAAAATTTTGTGACACAATCTGAACCTGGAGCTCAAGGGAAGTGGGAAGTTCTCCTTCATTGCTATTTCTCCCAAGTCCACTCCGGCACTGAGTGGTAGTGCCTGTTTGAGTCACATTCTATTGGTCAAATAGATCTATTTGAAAATTATTAGTATTAGATAGGAATACTTGATACCATATAACTATAGGTTATTTGTATTAAGGATAGTTACTTGAAGCTATTTTTTTTTTTACTAAGGATTATTATCATTAGTTACTTGAAACCATATAACTCTGATCAAACAAATGATAATTATTGAATAGAAATAACTACTTGAAACCATGTAATTGGGTATAGATTATTAGTAAGGGCCGGTTTAGCTCAGTCGGTAGAGCGTTCGGCTAGAAACCACGAGGTTCCTAGTTCAATACCGGTCCTCGTCAACTCAGCGTATGAGTAGGACAGGGATCTGTGCGGTAAAATAGGGATCTGATGGTAGGTGTGGCGCTCCACCTCAGACGCATAAAAACAATCTCCTTGGTCTAGCACTAGTGAAAAGGGGATAAACTCCCTCGCTGATTGGCTGATACTGACTTAGGCCACCCCGACGACTTTACTTTATTGGTACTAGATAGGAATACTTTAAACCATAGAACTGTAAATTATTTGTACTAGCGAAATAAAAAAAACGTCCTGGGCGATGTAAAATAAATATTGCCTGAGGGGATGAGAGTTGAAAATTTAATATCTGAGAGTTTGTATCATAAGTAAAGTAAAATCATCAAATTTATTAAAGGAGTTAAAAATATAAAAAATTGAAATGGAAACTTAGTTCTGATAACTTTAAATATATATTAAGATTAAAACAAACTATATATAGATAGATAATACCAGGTATGTATTTATTAAAACTTGTTTAAAAAGCTAATGAGGACTGTCTAACATTGCATGCTCAAATTTTGAGTGTATTCTGTTTATGACGATTTTAGGCAGTGTGACGTAGTTTTTGTTACAGACAAAAACCGGAAGCGAATCTCCATTATTAATAGATTGGATGAGAATACTTGATATCATATAAACTGTGTGCAAAAAATATAGATGTACAATGAACAAGAGTTCTTAATCTCTAGTCATAAAATAACCCTACACAGGTTGACATGTCGTTAAAATCAATCAATCATTCAAGATGTTTATAACTGCAATCAATTAGCTAAGAATAGTTTATTTCTATATACCAAAAACCAGGACTGTGCAATCAGTCAGAAGCAGTTAAGAGTTCACTAAAGTTGGACTGACTCCAACTCCAGTTGAATTTACACTTTATGTGGCACTAGATTAATTTGTTAAATTATACAGTGCACACTCCTTATAAATAGATTATTTTAAAAAATCAGGTAGGATGTGACACAGGCCACAAGTATGGGGCATCCAGTGATCATCAAACTCACTATTCAATAGTAATGAGTCTGTGAGACCCATTACACCACAATAGAACACCCTAAAATAATGTAGTGTATGTACACATATTGCTATCTGGTTTTTATATCAGAATGGCCTTCCATATTTCTTCTTACGCATGACAAAAGGGTTGGTATTTACCCAACCCATTTACCATGGGTAGGATGTGACACAAGGTCACAAGTATGGGGCATCCAGTTATGATCGAAATTGCTTTTCAGTCATAATGGGTCTGCGAATCTAGCTTGTTAACCATTACACCCACAATGAGATGCCTAATTGATAAAGTAAACCATATCATGTGCAAGATTTTCACATGAATATGTGAGGTTAGATTTCCATGTTTTTAATTGAAAATTAAGATTAATGTCTATTTTCAAGAAAATGGAGCCAAAAAATTAATTACAGAGTTCTAAGTAGAATATTGTGGCAAAATGCCAGGAAAAAAAAAATCTATGATGCTGAAATGAAAAAAATAAATGAAACTCATTAAAATTATTTTTTTACTTTGATCTTCAGAATTAGATTGAAATATTTTCTCTATGATTTTGAAAAGAATCATTAACATTCTAGTGTTGTTTAATTTTAATTAGTTATCTTAAATTTGATAAGCAGATATTTTTTCTATTCAAATATACTGTATATATATTTGTATTTTATCTAAATGTACTGCATATATATATATATATATATATATATATATATATATATATATATATATAGTATTTACATTTCATTAAACCATTTTTATCCATTCAAAATTTTCTTTCCTTTATTTATTCATCCTTTCCACATATGTATTTACTGTATATACTGTATTATTATTACTTTGATCTTAATTCAGAATTAGTTTGAAATATAATAATTTTTTAGAAGAGTCATTAACATTCTAGTGTTTGTTTCAATTTTAATTACTTATCTTAAAATTGATAAGCAGATATTTTTTATTGGAACTAGCAAAAAAAACAACTTCCAGGTACAAGTATTTAAGTTTTAACATAATTAGATATTACTAGCAAATATATGCACCCTCCGGGTGCAAGTATTTAAGTTCTAATGTAATAAAATATCATATTAGATTATAAAGGCTGATGAAACTAAATAAAAATGCAGATAAAAAGGTTTTGAAACAGAGGGGGGTATAATTGAAAAAGAGAACAACTGAAACTTACTCTTCTATCATTCCTGTCTTTTTTTGTTAAATTTTCCTAATTTAACTATTTAGTTAAATTAGTAAGTAAAGAATAAGTTAGTTATTTCTTTTTGTTAATGGATTTCTTTTAATATTTATTTCCGAAATTTTTGCTCATATTCATTAATATAAAACCGAACAATTAGAAGTCAATAATACCTATATTAACCATCATCAGAGCATATGATTCTCTGGGCATGAAATAACCCTAGACTGGTTGACATGCCATAAAATCAATCAATCATTTTTTTTTTTTAATTTTTTAAAAAGCATTGTCCCTCCCTCCCCTTGAGAGTGTCTTTACCCCAGGGTTAAAAATAACTGATCTAAGGTCACTGTAGATCAATGGTTCCCAACCTTTTTTTACCTATTGGCCCACTTTTAATCCTATTTTACTCTGGTGGACCCTCCCATAGCCATTCTTTATTTAAAAATCCCATTGTATTTTTATAGTTAAATACATTTTACTTGCCTGGGTCCCCAAAAATGTTATATGGTCGCCGGGGGTCCATATGGACCCTGGTTGAGAACCACTGCTGTAGATCATTTTCCCCCTTTAATATTTCAATCTGATACACATTCTTTCTTTCTATTTTTTTATTTTTTATTTTTTTTATTTCTCCTCTTGGAAAATATCCATTTTATATTTCTAAACCATGTTTTTTTTTGTTTTTTTTCTTTTTGTTTTTTTTTTTTTTTTTTTTTTGTTTGTTTTTTTTTTTTCATTGTCATCTCACCTGCTAATGGCATAAACTTTCACTTGATTATTGCCAGAATCACTTCTTTACATTTTCACACAGCACCAACCTAGACTCAAAAGTCCAGTCTCTGATTAGTATACTGTTATAAGTACCAATTATTTTTTGCTATTTTAAAATATTCGTATTAAATAAGAATTGAATTTGTATTAATAATTGGTGAGAATATGTTTGTCTATCATCCAGACAGTCAAATGGTTTGATGTAGAGTTACTAAATTTGCTATTTTTACTAATTGGTCTCAAAGGGAAAATTTTAATGATTTTTTTTGTTCTTCTTAGGGTGGGGGTGGGGGGTCTCATAATGAGACATGTCCTGGGTATGACATTAAACTGTATGATGATATAAAAATATATTAACTTTATCAAATGATATACAAAAAATATTAATTTTATCAAATGATATAAAAATATTTATCAGATAATATAAAAAATATTAACTTTATTAAATAATATAAAAAATATTGACTTTATCAACTGATATAAAGAAGATATTAACTTTATCAAATGATATAAAAAATATTAATTTTATCAAATGTTATAAAAATATTTATTAAATAATATAAAAGATATTAACTTTATCAAATGATATAAAGAAGATATTAATTTTATCTAATGATATAAAGATATTTATTAAATAATATCAAAAATATTAACTTTATCAAATGATATAAAAAATATTAATTTTATCAAATGATATAAAAATATTTATCAAATAATATAAAAAATATTAACTTTATCAAATGATATATAAAGAAATATTAACTTCATAAGACAATCTATAATTTTCTTTGCTGTTATGTAGATTTCTTTTTATACTAACAATTTCTGTTTGTGTAGAATTTTAATTAATAACAAAAGACTGTAAAATAGACATTGTTTAGATTGTAGACATTTTTGTAAATTTTAATTGATAACAAAGATTATAAAAACATCTGAGATCTGTGTGTAATTTATTCAACTAGCTAAGCTACCCCGCATTGCCCGGGATTTAAAAAGTTAAAAATAAATCTCATCTCTATTATATATAGATTAATAAAAACAAGCGACACCAGATAATCAGGAATTTTTGCATTTCATCTTAGATTATTTGGACTGTCTCATTTTTAACCGGGGGGTATTGCAAGATGATAACAGTCATAGTTTTTAGGTACACGGGTATTACTATATAGATTGATAGCAAAGATTTTAAAATAGGTGTTGAGAAAATGGAATGGGTAGAAGGAATTTAGGGTATTTACAGAAATGGCCCGTCCTGTCGGCTGGGGCATTAGAATGCATTGACTGCACCTCTGCAGAGGGGTAAGACTCCCCAAAATGGGGCCACCTGTTAGCTGTGGGTGGTGACCCGTGATGCTTAAGGACATAGTCTTGGTGGATGAGCTGTCCTGCAACACTCCACTTAGACCCTTACTTAGGCTAGACGGGCAGTCGGAGAGGCCCACTCCGATCAATCGACTGGTCACGTCAAGCTCTAGTACCTATATAATTGTCCCAACCCTATTGCCCTTTTGGCAAGCCCCAACCCTTTTTATCATATGGGTGCTAGAAGGCAGTGGCTGGGGGTCTACATGTCCTGAACTCTATCTGATGGTGAGGTTCCAGGTTTGGAGAATGTGGAGCACCCCTTCATCACCATTGCTCCCTGGTCCACTCTGACCCGGAGTGGTAGTACCTGTTAGGGTCCCATCTATGGGTTAAATAGAAAAACATGAGTTTATAAACAAAATTGTGTATCCATTAAGAATGAATTTATTTCAAAACTTCATTGGCATTAAATGACCCACTGAGGTTGATATGCCGTAAAACAAAACAAACCAACCAGAAATGGCTTTTCATAAAAAGCCTAGGACTTTCCAGGACTCAAAAGTAGTTTCATATAACTTGACTCTGACGGAAACAACACTTACCAACTCCCCATAAGAGCACTAATTGTTTTACTCTCATTATAAAAAGCAGCTGCAAATATATAAGTTTGACCTCTTCTTAGCCCAGTACAAATGAGGAGTACTTCAATTTATACTCTTTAGATTTTCACAACTTTTAGTATCAACACAGATTACTTTTCAGAAAAAAAAAGAAGAAATAATTGTAAATTCATTTGTCAAATGCTTTTTTCAAAATATTAAATACACATTTCTTGTGTATTGACCTTGTGTCATTTCCTGCTCATTTGGAGAGGTTGGTAAACATATATATATATATATATATATATATATATATATGTGTGTGTGTGTGTGTTATATTAGTAAAGAATTGTTTTACTTTTATTATAAGAAACAGCTGCAATCCAAGAATCACTTCTCATCTGTACTGAGCTAAAAAGAAGTCTTGAATTGCAGGAGATTCTTTATAATGAGAGTAAAACAATTCTTTACTAATATATAATTCACACACACACATATATAATCCAAAGATTCCAGCTATGGATAAATAGTAGGGCAGACTGGTCTCTTTAACCTTGGTTAGGCAACCGGTCTAGAAGGAAAACTCTGAATTCAAACCTGTTCGTGCTGAGGGATTGGTAAATATATATATGTGTGTGTGTGTATGTTATATCTATTAATAATGGAGATTCGCTTCCGGTTTTTATCTGTAACAAAAATTACGTCACTGCTTACATCACATTACCCAAAATTGTCATAACATAGAATAAATACACTCAAAATTTGAACATGCAACATTAGACAGTCCTCATTGTTTTTTTAAAACAAGTTTTAATAAATACATGACTGGTATTATATATCTATATATAGTTTGTTTTATTTTAATACATATTTAAAGTTTACATTTCAAATTGTTTTATTTTTTAATCCTTTAATGAATTTGATGATTTTACTTACTTAGGGTACAAACTCGCTGACATTGAATTTTTTACTACCACCCCTCAGGCAATATGTTTCAAAAATCTATTTTTACATCGCCCGGATGGTGTTTTTTATTTTGTACTAGTATTAGTAAAGAATTGTTTTAGTCTTATTATAAGAAGCAGCTGCAATCTAAGACTTGACCTCTTTTCAACTCAGTAAAGATGAGGAGTGCTTCACCTTGTACTCTTAGATTTTCTCAACTTTCAATATCAGCACGGTTCATGTTTCAGGAAAAAAATTGGTTATTTCCTATAACTCCAACATAAACAAAGGGGAACCACTCTTGACTGATAAATTATTTATTTATTTTCCCATTAAACTAACTCTAAACCCTAACCCTAACCCCATCTTCTTTTTCCTAGTTGATCAATAAATAAATAAATAATGTATCAATCAATAGTGGTTCCCCTTTGTTTATGTTGGAGTTATAGGAAATAACCAAAAAATCATTGTAAATTTATTTGACAATTGCTTTTTTCAAAACATCAAATAAACATTTCAATAAAGGTGTGGTAGCACCTGTTAGGATCCCATCTATGGGTTGAATAGATTTTTTTTTTAAATGAGTCCAAAAACAATCTGTTAATAAAAGGAAATTAGTTAAAACAAAAACTGAATACCAAACAAGAATGAATAAACATAAAACGACTTCAGCATAAAATAACTGTTATATACCCTACCTATGAAATGGGTATGTCCCAATCCTCATATACCCTACCTATGAAATGGGTATGTCCCAATCCTCATATACCCTACCTATGAAATGGGTATGTCCCAATTCTCATATACCCTACCTATGAAATGGGTATGTCCCAATCCTCATATACCCTACCTATGAAATGGCTGTCCCAATCCTCATATACCCTACCTATGAAATGGCTGTCTCAATCCTCATATACCCTACCTATGAACATTAATGGCTATATCCCAATCCTCATATACCCAACCTATGAAAATTAATGGCTATGTCCCAATCCTCATAAATATAGAAGTATTATGCTGACTGAGTAGTCTTATATCACTAGCAGTGGTTTACCTTCTTTCACACCGCTGGCGAGTATTGTATTTTGTTAATGTTATAAAAATTCCATTTTATTTTCAACCTACGTTTAGTTATTTCTCATTTAGTAACCTTTGTTAGGTTACAAATCTCTCCCTCTCTCTCTCACATACCCTACCTATGAACATTAATGGCTATGTCCCAATTCTCATAAATACGTGAGTATTATGCTGACTAGGTAGTCTTATACCACTAGCAGTGGTTTACCTTCTTCTGTCCACTGGCTAGTATTGTATTTTGTTAATGTTATAAAGATTCCATTTCATTTCCAACCTTTGTTTGGTTATTTCTCATTTGTTAGGTTACAACATTTTGGCGAAGAGGATGAGATATCCACTCTGTGTATAGTAAATATAAAAATAGGGGTATTATATGAACATTAATGGGTATGCCCCAATCCCCATAAATACAGGAGTATTATGCTGATTGGGTTGTCTTATACTACTAGCATTGGTTTACCCTTTTCCACGCCGCTGGCGAGTATTGTATTTTGTTCATGTTATAAAGATTCTATTTCATTTCCAACCTCCATTTGGTTATTTCTCATTTAGTAACCTTTGTTAGATTACAACAATAAACCAAGAGTTGATTGATATGCCATAAAATCCAACCAACCAACCAACCAACCATTTCAATAAAGTCAACCATAAGTGAACATTTCACCTTAAGAAGGAAAATATTTTGGGCACAAATGAAGATAGATGGTCCGGCCATGAAAAGCAAAATAAAAATAGGGTTTTTTGGGGGGTTTTTTTTTCAGAAATATCTTATTGTTTAACAGTCTACTATCTCTACTCTTGCAACTTGTAAGTTTTTTAAAATATTGATTTTATCAATTTTAGAAAGGGGGGTCCTGTATACAATATAAGTACCATGTCAAAATGATCCCCAGCTTTCCAACATACACCAATACACTCTCTAGCTCTCTAGAAATTGGCCTTGTGTCACATCCTGCTCATATGGAGGGGTTGGTAAATATATATGTATATGTAAATACAATATGGAAAATCATTTTCAGAAAGAGATTTATTGCACAAAAACTCTGACCTAATTATTTTCTTTTTTTTTTTCTTTCTTTTTAAGAAAAAATTTTTTTTAATCCTTTCTTAATTGTCTATCAATTCCTAATTTATTTTAATGTGTTAATTTCCTGATGTTTTGATTAGACAATATTGATTTAGCATTTATTCTTGCCATTTAGCCATTTATAAAAATATCATTCTCTATACAATGAGTACATTTCTTGGCCATTGTCTTTTGATTAAAATCTTAATTGCTTTAAATAAATGGAAAATAATTTACATTTCTTTTAATTCAAATTTATCTAATTTATATTGATATATATATATATTTTTTTTTAAATCTTAAAAGTTTATCATGTACTCTTATTTATAATATTGATTTATATATAGAGCTGTGTGTGGAGTCTGAACATAAGACCTCCAACTGCCCTGTCGGTTGGGGCCTTAGAATGCACCGACTGCACCTCTGCAGAGGGGTAAGACTTCCCCAATGGGGCCACCTGTTGGCCGTGGGTGGCGACCTGTGATGCTTAAGGATATAACCCAGGTGGATAAGCAGTCCATGACTTGCAAAACTCCACTTTAGCCCTTTCTTAGGCTAGACGGGCGGTCAGAGAGGCCCTCTCCAATCAATCGGCTGGTCACGTCAAGCCCTAGCACCTATATGATTGCCCCAACCTGATTGCCCTTTTTATCATATGGGTGCTAGAAGGCGGTGGCTGAGGGTCTACATGTCCTGGGAATGCCGTTAAACTCTATCTGATGATGAGGTTCCAGTTTTGGAGGTTTTGGGGAATGTGAAGCACCCCTTTATCACCATTGCTCCCAGGTCCACTCTGACCCGGAGAGGTAGTACCTGTTAGGGTCCTATCTATGGGTTAAATAGAAAAACATGAGTTGATAAACAAAATTGTATTATCCATTAAGAATGAATTTATTTCAAAACTTTGTCAGCATTAAATGACCCACCGAGGTTGATTTGCCGTAAAACAAACCAAACCAACTCCGACTCATGTAAAGTCATCAGGGCGGCCTAAAGTCAGTATCTGGCTGACAGCAAGAGAGTCTATTCCCTCTCCCCTTTTCACTTGCGCTAGACTAAGGAGAATATCTTAGCATCTGAGGTGGAGCACCACACCTAGTATCAGCTCCTCACTTTACTGCACATACCCCTGTGCTACTCATATGCTGAGTTGGCAAGGGCTGAACTCAGAACTTTGTGGTTCCTAAAAGTGATTATGGCCTACAAATATTATAAAGCTGAAAGCATTTATAATCTATTTATAAGGAATGTGTACTGTATAACTTTAGGTTGTAGTATTATCTGTGTTATTCGGACTATTGTCCTCATCTTCATTGTTATCTGTATAACGTTTCGGCCGATGTGCCCTCCGGCCTTCTTCAGGTATAACATTGTACAGATAACAATAAAGTTGAGGACAATAGTCCGAATAACGCAGATAATACTAATCATCAAGTCTCATCTCAAACATTCAGAGAAACACCGGTTTTTTTTGTCCTCTTCTACCCAGGCAATGCTGGGTAGCCACTTCTAGTCTATTTATAAGGAGTGTGCACTGTCTAACTTTACAGACTAAACTAGGGCCATATAAAGTGTAAATTTAACTGAGGTTGGAGTTGGTATAGTTTTTCAGACTCCATGACTCCTGAGTTCAACAAGAAACACCTGAAGAAGGCAGGAGGGAACATCGGTTGAAACATTGTGTATATAACTTGGGCTGAGGAATTTGAACACAAAACCTCTGAATTTGACTCCTCTTTATGTATTTAAATGATTATGGTCTACAAATAAATATAAAACTATAATTTTTTTATAATCTATTTATATAAGGATGTGCACTGTAGAACTTTACAGACTAAACTAGGGCCATGTAAAGTGTAAATTCAACTGGAGTTGGAGTTGTTATAGTTTTTCGGACTCCAACTTTAGTGAGCCCCTAATTGTTTACAACTCTAACTCCAGAGCCTTTTGTTTCTACAAATGTATTTTCCCCTGGCTAATATTCATTCTAAACTAGTTTAATAATGTAAAACAAAGTGTTGTATCAATTTAATTCAATAAACTATTAAAGTGATTATCCTAAAAATGCATGACACTTTGGGATATTCTTCAATTATGAATTTACTGAATCCCCCCCGGAAAAATCCTGTGGCATTGTGGGTAATATGCTGGACTGACATTTGTAGTAAGAGAGTTTGAACTCTGGTCACGTTAAAAATTCACTTTCAGATTAATACCTTTGGGAAAAGTATGAACCCTCCTCTTCCCTCCAGTTATGGGTTAAATAGTTAAATTGTCGTTACTGTTCTTCTATAAGGATGACTTTGGCATTAAATAACCCACAAAGGTTGATATGCCATTAAATCTGAAACCAAACCTATATGTAATCATGAGTTGGATCCTTGCAGGATGCCCCATTAAAATCCCTATGTAAAAAAGGCCTAGTATTGATTTGGCCAAGTGGAGTGTCAGAAAAAAGTGCACAGAAACTCTGTAAAGAAATATCAGTGTCTCCTATTTAAAATACTAGAAGCGGCTACCCGGCGTCACCTGGGTAGAGAGGGGATTTTTTTAAAATTAGTCTCCCAGATCTATTATTACTTATCACAAGTTGGATCCTCACTGGTTGCCCATAAAAATCCCCAAGGAAATATATAACAATATAGTAAGAAATTTCCATTCAATGATTTACAATTTAAAAAGAAAAAATATATAAATGATGCAATTAATTCAATCAATCAAAGCAAAAAAAAAACATACAAAAAAAGATAAACAAAATAACATGCAAATGACTTTCCCTTCTGTTACTTTTCAAATTTGAATTTTTAAATATCTTCCAAATATAAATCAAATCTTCATTACTTTTGCTCAAAAACCAAGCCCTGGTGATATTTAATGTGTATATATATTTACTTTGTTGTTAATTGTTTTATTTTCATAGTTTCCTCTGGATATACATACATATACACACAACTGCCTTTTATATATGTACCAGAAGTGGCTACCTGGCGTCGCCTGGTAGAGGGGGGGGTGCAAAAAAATTCATCTCACTGATCCATTATTACTGAATCATGAGTTGGATTCTCACAGAATGCCCCATTAAAATCACTACATAGAAAATACCCTGCATTGATCCAGCCTGGTGGAGCATCAGAAATATAGTGCACAAACATTCTGAAAAGAAAAATTAATGTCTTCTATTTAGAATATTAAATGCAAAAACATAATCTATGATTTATTTAAATTTTATTCTCTGATTACCTGAATATAAATTAAATCTTTAATATTTTCACTCAAAATGCAAGATCTGGGGATATTGAATCTGTTCATGTATTTACTTTGTCGTTAATTGTTTTATTTTCATAGTTTCCTCCCGACGTACATACATACACACCCACCAACTGCCCTTTATATATATGTATATATATATACTTGCAGCGGCTACCCAGTGTCGCCTGGGTAGAGAGGGATTTTTTAAAGTTAGTCCCATTATTACTGAATCATGAGTTGAATCTTCATGGGATGTCCCATTTAAATCCCTATGTAAAAAAATAGACCATGCATTGATCCAGCTACTCTTAAAAGAAATATTGATGTCTACTATATAGAATATTAAATTTTTTTTTAAATGCATGCTGTTATCATTTAAATTTTATTTTTTAATTATCTTCATGAATATGAATCAAATCTCTATTAGTTTTGCTCAAAAACCAAGCCCTGGTGATATTTAATGTGTATATATATTTACTTTGTCGTTAATTGTTTTATTTTTGAAGTTTCCTCCGGACATATGTATACACACAACTGCCTTTTATATATGTACTAGAAGTGGCTACCTGGCGTCGCCTGGGTAGAGAGGGACTTTTTTTAAAGTTAGTCCTGCACATCCATTATTACTGAATCGGGAATTGGATCCTCATCGGATGCCCCATTAAAATCCCTACGCTAAAAAAGATTTTGCATTGATCCAGATACTCTAAAAAGAAACGTTAATGTCTACTATTAAAAATATTAAATGCAAAAAGATATTCCATGCTGTTATCATTTACATTTTATTTTTTAATTATCTTCACGAATATAAATCTAATCTCTATTATTTTTTTATCATAAACCAAGCCCTGGTGATATTTAATGTGTATATATATATTTACTTTGTCGTTGTTTTATTTTTAAAGTTTCCTCTGGACATACACATGCACACAACTGCCCTTTATATATGTATAGATAGATAGATGTATATGAACTTTTCAGCCTATATTTGTATATTTAATTTTGTCTTCTTTATCTAATATGTAGTCTTTGTTATTTTATTACCTATGATTTCCTTATTCTTTATTTGCAGGAGTTTTTGTGGAAGCTTTGGCTTCATCAGATGAAGATTGATGATATTGAATACATAGTGGATAAAGTACTGCCTGAGGAGGTTAGTTTTACACTCTTTTTTTCTCTTTCATTCATAAACTTCAATATTTATTTGACTGCAATGTTGGGCTAAATGTGTACAAACCTTGGAAATTTTTTTATTCTGCTTTCAATATGATCTTGCTACTAAAGTATAGCTTCTTTTTTTTTTTCCACAAAGATTATCCATCAGAAGTTCATTTGAAAGGGCCAGGTTAGCGTTTCGGATAGAAATCACAAGGTTCCTAGTTCGATACCGGCCCTCGCTAACTCAGCGTATGAATAGTACAGGGATCTGTGCGGTAAAGTAAAGAGCTGATGGTAGGTGTGGTGCTTCACTTCAGACGCAAAAACAATCTCCTTGGTCTAGTGCTAGTGAAAAGGGGATAGACTCCCTCGCTGTCTGGCTGATATGACTTTAGGCCACCCCGACAACTTTTTATTACACAGATACTGATACTGTTGTATCAGTGCTGCTGTAGGGCTGCACCACTTGGACCCTAACAAGGCGCATTGAGAATAAGCTAGTGAAAAGTGGATAGACTCCCTCGCTGATTGGCTGATGTCGACTTTACTTTCTGTACTTTGACTTACAAGTTTAATTTATTCCACTTGTAACACAAATCAATTTTCCTTATTTGAATAAACTTAAATGTCATTAATCCATTTCAGTCAAACCCAGATCCCTTTCTTTTCTTTTTTTTTTGTTTCATTTTTTTCTTCTTTTTTTTTAAATAAAAAAAAATAGCACTGTATTATATAAAAACATAATAAAATAGAATGTAAGGAATTATGTGCTCTAATATGTTTTAAGGTTTGTTTTTTTTTATAAATGATATTTTTCTTTGGCATTATAAATTTGTAAACTTAAATGTTTTTATTGAACTTATTAACATAAGCGTATCTGAAGCTTGCTTGTACCATAAATTTTAAGTCTCAACACAAAGCAAAAAATTGATTTAATGTCAGCTCATAACTCATAACTTAAATGTTTTTATTGAACTTATAAACATAAGTGTGAGTATAGATAAAAGGATATGAAAACATCACAAAATGCTGTTAAAGTGAAAACATTTTATAACATATTCATAGCTGATATTGAACAATATTTCGATTTTATAAAAATCATCTTCAGAGCTTGTTTATACTCTGTGTTGTTAAGAGCGGAGACAAAAGTCCTGAAGCTTGCTTGTACCACAAATTTTAAGTCTCAACACAAAGCAAATAATCGATTTAGTGTCAGCTTGTAACTCATAACTTAAATGTTTTTATTGAACTTATGGACCATATGACATTTAGGCACCCCTTTTGCGATCTCGATTCATAAGGACATGTTAATTTACACTGTCAAAATCCGGTTGTTTGTTAACAGACAATTTTTAGAATTTTTTTTTTTTTTAATTATAAAACTAACCCCTAAACCTTAACAAACAACCAGATTTTGACGGTGTAAATGAAAAACATCCCTATGAATCGCGATCGCAAAAGGGTCATATGGTCTGAACTTATTAACATAAGTGTATCTGAAGCTTGCTTGTACCTCAAGTTTTAATTCTCAACACAAAGCAAAAAATCGACTGAGTATCAGCTCGTAACTCTGAAAACTTGTAAGTTGGGGTACTTGTAAGTCAAGGTACCACTGTAATATTTTTCTGTGGCCCGATAAATTTGGAAACTTAAATGTTTTTAGTGAACTTATTAACATAAAACTCGCTTGTACCTCAAATTTTAAGTCTCAACACTAAACAGTCCCATCTATGGGTTAAATAGAAAAACATGTATTTATAAAAAAATTGTATTATCCATTAAGAATTGATTTATTTCAAAACTTTATTGGCATTAAATGACCCACTGAGGTTGATATGCCGTAAAACAAAACAAACCAAATCAACACTAAACAAAAAATTGATTGAGTGACTCGTAACTTACTTGTTTTTAGTGAACTTATTAACATAAATACATCATTTCACTTATTGCTAATACCCTTGGGAAAGGTATGAATCCTACTCTCCCTCCAGCTATGGGTAAATAGTAGGGTAGTCCGGGCTAGGTAACCAGTCTAGGAGAAGGAAAACTCTGAATTCAAACCTGTTAAACTCCGCTTAAGAAATTGACCTTGTGTCGCATCCTGCTCGTGTGGAGGGGGTTGGTAAATATATATTAACATAAATACATCTGATGGTCGCTCATACCTTAAATTTTAGTTCTCAACACAAAAGCATTGTACTAAATTTTTTTTATTTATTGTAGTATAGGATTGATAGTATACAACCCAATTTAGCTGCCTAATGAAATTAAGAGACAACTGATTTTCCTGAATAATTGCTCAGGATATAATACCCCCCCTACACTGACCTAACTAAGAATGACCAAGATTATAATATATCCTCAAAGTTTGTTGATCCATGAATATGCACCAATGATTTCTTGGTGGGTAAAGGTCAATTTTTTAAGCAGTGTAAAGCTGGTTTGAATTTAGAGTTTTTCCTTCTCCCAACCAAGGCTAAAAGAACCCAGTTTGACATACTGTTTATCCATGGCTGGGAGAGGAGAACAGATAAATTCATGCCTTTCGCACTGGAAAATACAAACAACCTTATCCAGGATTTGAATTCGGGCAGCTGATTCCATTATTTAGACAATAACAGTTATGGTAAGCATGCCTCCCCCAATATATATATATATATATATATATATATATATATATATAGTTTATTTTATTTTTATATATATATATATATATATATATATATATATATATATATGGTTATTTTATTTTATATATATTATATATATATATATATATATATATATATATGATAATAACTTGCAGTAATAATGGAGATCAACAGTGCTCAATATCTGCCTCAGCAAAAAGAATGGGCTAATGATTGTTATTCAGTGTGAAATATTTAGATGCACTTATATTAATTTTATTTTGATACAAATTTACCATAAATATTTTACCATATATATATTATATTATATATATATATATATAATATATATATATATAAGTTAATATATCATAGACACAACTTGGCTTAATGACCACATAGGCGAGAAACTGATAGTGACCAAGCACTGTTGATTCTGTCTCGCTACACTACCCTAACTTAGGTGTGTGTGTGTATATATATATATATATATGTATACATATGCACACACACACTACTGTAACTTTGATGTGTGTTTGTGTGTATATATATATATATATATATATATATATATATATTACCCTAACTTAGATGTGCATACACACATATATATATATATATATATACACACTACCCTAACTTAGATGTGTATGCACACACACACACACACACACATATATATATATATACCTCTACACTGCCGTAACTTAGGTGTGTGTACACAAACATACACACACACACACACACACACATATATATATATATATATATATATATATATATATACTGAATAAATCTAATTTTTTTGCATTGACCATTTTATCTTTTTGCTCTTGACATCCAATTTTTTATCATGGCTACTGTAAAACTTTTGAAGTATTTTTCATTTAGAATATTACAGACAAATAATAGATAAATATATAAACATACTCACGCACACACACACACACATAGTGTCTTATTATAATGGATTTGATTTTTATTTAGGTTAGAATTAAGCCAGCCAGTTCAATATCCAACTAACGTTATTGACTTTGCTCCATTTGTTACACCTTGAAAATAATGTTTATAAGGACATTTTGTTTTTTCAAGCTTTCATATATATATATATATATATATATATATATATATATATACAGATTGGAAAATAATCTGACAAAATGTGAAAAATATAAATGGAATTTAGATAAATCAACAGAAACAATTGATTCAATTTATATTTTGTCTTTATTTATTAAGACTTTCTCAGAATGAATATATATATATATATATTATATATATATATATATATATATTTAGCGTAGTGACGATTAAAATCCACAAAGTAAATAAAGATAAAAACTTAAATACTCAGTGATTTTTTGCACTAAAAACGTGTAAAAATGCTCAATAAAAAGACCTATACCCCGAAGATTCACAATTTGCAAGAAACTTGAGTCGCTCTTTTTTAAGCCTTTCACTTTTAATCATATATATAACAATATTGATACTATAGTGTGCTATATTTACAGTTAAATAGTAGTCAATATCGTTCATACAGCATGTATATCTAAGTTAGGGTAGTTAACTTCATCTCCATGATACCCTAACCTATATATATATGTGTATGTATCTATGTCTGTATAAAAAAAAAAGAGCAAAGGAAATGGTCTTACTCATGCACGAGTTGACAAACAACACAGACACACACACACATATATATATATATATATATATATGTGTGTGTGTGTGTGGTGGCTGTCAATTTGTGCACGAGTAAGACCATTTTCTGTTCTTTCTTTTCTTTTCTTTTTTTTACACACACACACACACACTCACACACGTATGTATATATATATATATATATATATAATATATATATATATATATATATATATCTCGTTGATTTTTTTCACATTTATTTCATTTTATTTTCCTATTAAGTTATATTCAGTTGTCAAAAAATACCTGGACAAAGGGTGAATGTCACCTGAAATATTGGAAAAATAAGATAAACTGACAAAATAACAGTTATATATTAGAACTCTAATTTTTGTTCATTTTCTATATATTTCCTATGCTTTCTGTTATCACAGAAAACGTTCACAAGAACAAAATTGATACACAATTAAATTCATATATATATATATATATATATATATATTGAATTTAGTCGTGTATCAATTTTGTTTGTTTCTCGTCTTTCCTTGTGCAGACAAATAAGACCCAAGCACTCACTATTTTTTTAGGCTTGGGTTAAGTGTGACTTGATGGGGTTTTCTTAATTTTTTTTTCGCCCCCTCTTGTCTAACCTATTCCATATTTATTCCCGACTTATTTAATTTACTATTTGACTTTTAATTGTTTCCAGGTGTAAAACTTGAAAAGCACCGGATGAAAGGGCCCTTGTTTTATCAATAAACAACCTTTTTTCCACTCCTTTTAGTCTTCCATTCTGTATCATTGTGTAGATCGCTATATTGCTATACATGATAGCCTTTAACATATATATATATATATGGACCGGGTTAGCTCAGTCGGTAGAGCGTTCAGCTAGAAACCACAAGGTTCCTAGTTCGATACCGGTCCTCGCCAACTCAGCGTATGAGTAGCACAGGGATCTGTGCGGTAAAGTAAGGAGCTGATGGTAGGTGTGGTGCTCCACCTCAGATGCTAAAACAATCTCCTTGGTCTAGCGCTATTGAAAAGGGGATAGACTCCCTCGCTGACTGGCTGATACCGACTTTAGGCCGCCCCGACGACTTTACTTTTTTTTACTTACATATATAATATATATATATATATATATATATATATATATACTTTTATTATTATCATTGATATACCCCCCCACCACCACCAAAAAAAAAACAGCTAGTAATTTTCTCCTTTCAAATCCCAACTCTTAACAGTGTATATTATCTTAATTGTTTCATTTAACAAAAAAAAAAGAAAGAAAAAAAGAAGAAGCAATGTGGTATTTAAAGTACAAGCAACTACCATTGTGTTCTTTCCTCCCACCTTTCCCTTTAGTGTACTGATATTACAATACATACATCAATTGTACCAGCAAATGGAATGTTTTTACTGACCTAAAGCATTACTTGTAAATCTCTTGACCTTAAAAATACTAATCCTGATTATATACTTGGAGTTTTACATATTAATCCATTGTTAATCAAATAATTCCACACTTTGTAATTAATCTTCTGCAGGTATTTTTTGTTTGCCAGGTGTAAATGGCTGTTCATGTTTGTTATAATGGATTTGGGTGATGATAATTTGTATAACTCTTAAGCAGTTTGAATTGTTTATATATATATATATATATATATATATATATATAAGGTATCCAAATGACTGGTTGTAAGGGATGATTCTATTTGGGATCATCAAAATCTCATGGTATAACTATACTGTGTGCTCTTGTAGGTGCAAACATATATTCATACAAGGATTTTTATAAATCCCTAAAGAGAGCTCAATGTATAATAATCAATAAATTGGATTAAATACAGAGCAATATATATGGAATCAAATCCGACAGTTTAAGGTATATATATATATATGTACTTTATCTGTACCTTAAACTGTCAGTTTGATTCCATTTTTTATACACTCTATCACACACACAACACACACACACACACACACACATATATATATATATTAGTAATTTGTGGATAATATGGGTGCTCTATTTCTAAGCAGATAGTGCTCAATATCATTGATATAGCGTTTATATGGAGTCAACACCTGGTTATTGATAGTTTTTCAGATCTGAAAATCGCATAGGCGAGAAACTATCAGTAACCAGGTGTTGATTCCATGTCCATGCTACCTTAACACAAATATATATATATATATATATATAAATACACACACACACACACACACACACACACACACACACACACACACACATATATATATATATATATATATACCATAATCAATGATTAATATCCAGAAAGAATAAATAAATATCCAAATTTAGATACTCTTTGTATTCACAGCTCAACAAACGTGTAAAAGTGCTTGATGAAAAAAGCTAAATGTACAATTAAAATCAAATGGTCGAAAACCAGACCGACTCGATTTTCCAATAAACCAACCCATTCAAAAAAATCAAAAATGCAATTCAAATCCATTGGTGTATCATTGCTTGTAATAAAGCGTTGAAATTGAAGATATTCTTGTATCTAAGTGCATATAAATCATGGCAAATAATATAGATTTTAATCAATTTTTTTTTTTTTTAATTCTAGAAATTGACATATTGCTAAGATATATGAATATCTACCGTTATTTATAAAGCAGTTGTTTAAATGGATGCTCGTATATTTTTTTCCTCGCTTTTTATTTTTTTTATTTATTTTTTCTTTTAAATTTTTTTTTTATTTCTCTGAATTTTTTAGATGAAGCTTGATTATTTGTATTATTTGTATCTTTTTTTTTTTTTTTCTTTATTATATCAGACTTTCTTGAAGCTGCTTTTAAATTGGTGCAGCTGTTTTTCTTTCAATCTAAATGGAAAGAGGCGTAAAGTAGAAATAGAAAGAGAAATGGAATTAAAACATTTGAATCGTAGCTGTGATTCAATCATATTTTTACAACCATCAGTGATGAGCTTAGTCCGCTGTACCATGGCAAAATGATGCAGTACTCGTATTCAATGCTAAGGTGCCCTTAAAAATCTAGTCATGTCCACAGCCATTTTTGCCTTCAACTTAAAATAAGAAATAATTTTTTATTTGTTTAAAAGAAGAAGAAAAGAAAGAAAAAAAATTAGAAAATTAACTAATTTTATCATCGCAAAACTTTTTTTGAATTGAAATAATATTGTAATATTTGTTGTTTTTTTTTTTTGTTGTTGTTGTTTTTTTTTTAAAATATTCCACTGCAATGTATCATCTATACATATATAAAGGGTAGTTGGTGTATATGTATGTATGTATGAAACTACAAAAATAAAACAATTAATGACAAAGTAAATATATACACATGTGAAATATCACCAGCTCTTGCTTTTTGTGCAAAAATTATGAAGATTTGATTTATATTTGAAGATATTTATAAATTGAAATATACATAGTAATAGCATTGAAATTTTTCTTAAAGATGTCCAGCATTTGTAAATCTCAAAAGTAAACAAATCAATACATCAGTTTTTTTTTTCTCCTTTCTACCCAGTTGACACTTGGTAGCTGCTTCTAGTTGCTAATAATTTTAGTCATCATAATCTATGTTATGTGACAATTAAAATATTTGATTTTAAAGCTTTTTATTTATTTTTATCAATTTTTCTTAAAGATTTTACTTTATTAAATTTCATAAATAAAAACATAAATTTTGCAAATTCTAAAAAGAATTGCCCCTGTGCCCTTAGTCATTGCCGTGATGTCCTCGTTTTTTTGCCTGTACTTCTCTCTTGGGCTAAACTCATCCCTGCAACCATTGATACTAGAATGTCCTTATTTTATTTAAGATGTATAACAAAAATTATTTTTAATAGTGTTAACTAGAGCAGATATAAATTGTGGAAAGTTAGACTGCCTTATAGAATAATTGTAATACAGACTAAAATCATTCTGACTTTTTGACCTGGGTATGACATTAAACTGCATCTAGTAGGGAGGTTCCAATTCTGGAGCTTCATTGCCATTACTCCCAGGTCCACTCTGACACAGAGTGGTAGTACCTGTTAAGGTCCCATGGGTTAAATCCGGGTTGTGTAGTCTGAGTTTGAAGCAATTAAGGGGTCACTAAAGTTTGAGTCGGTAAAACTATATCAACCCTGACTCCAGTTGAATTTACACTTTATATGGCCCTAGTTTAGTCTGTAAAGTTATACAGTGCACACTCCTTATAAATAGATTATTAAAAAAAAAATCATGGTCAAAAGTTTTGTGTTTCGACTCCATATTGGATCCTTTCCGTCCACTAAGGACGGTGACGTAGTGTCCAAAATAAAAAATAAAAGTTTTATCTGCATCTGCGCAAGTGACCCTGCAGACCAATTCTTGAGTGACAATCTTTGGTGCACTGAATGCACACAAACTGTGATGCTTTCTGGGGCTGCTGACTTTTCTCTCTCTTTCTGGCTCTCTTTTCTGTCGAGGCTACTCTCCTCTCTGCCTCAACCCTCTCCATGCCTTGCTTAACGTTGAGGCGCCAGGCCGCTCTATTTTTTGCATCTACCTCCCACGTGTTTGTGTCAATATGGCAATAGTTTTGACTCCATAGCCTTTGGTTAAATAGATCAAAAAATGAGTTTAAAAAATGAATCTTTAAAAAATTAGAATACTCAACAAGAATGAATAAAAGAAAAATGTCTTTGGTATAAAATAACGCAAGGGTTAACATGCCGTGAAATCCACAAACAACCAACCAACCAACCAACCATTCTGATTTCATTAATATCAATTATGTGAAGGTGAAATGCATCTCTTCACTTCCTCTGAATAATAATGATGAGAGAAACTTATATCTTCAATAAACTTGATAGAATGTCTTTATTTAATCTATTTTCTAAAATTAGATCATTTGAATTGAATGATTTTAGAACAAATTTATTTCTGGATTATTTTTTAAAAATTGACTGTTGTCCTCATTATTGAAGTAAGTCAGTCAGACAGTCAACAATTGGTTTGAGCAATGTGACTGGCCAAGCACAACTGCACCAGTGTCAAGACAACTGGTATTTATGGGAATTCAGAACAGTCCACCCATGCATTTGGGTGAGTCCATTCCCTGAGTCCTGATTGGCTGCTTGGTTTGTAGGATCCTCTGAGGCTCCATAAATCCTGCCACTTTGCAGTGGTCTTTACTGCATCTCAGAATCGTATTCAGTTACGACTGTTTGCCGTCTTGTCTTGCCAATTCGATGGTGATTGGACTTAGTATTCTATACTCATCTTTATTGTGAAATACACATACTGTTGGATTATTTTGTAATATAAGGTGTCTTGCAATACCCTACCTAAATTTATAGACTGGGCAAGGTCACATGGTTTATTCATCTGGCCAATCAACAGCCATACTGCGTGGCTGATTCACTACTTAAACACTGATACTTGCCATAGTTTATTTGCAATCATTGAGGAGGAACTTACAATACTGAGGAATCTTTACTAGAGGATTACCAAGGATTTCTGCTGGACAATCACTCTTGCTTAAAGATTAAAGGATGGCACATAAGATTGTTACACATACACAACATTTTGACCAATGTACCTTCTTCATCCCCAACTCTTTTATCATATATGTGCTAGAAGGCAGTGGGTGAGGGTCTTAGTGTCCTAGGTATGAAGTTAAACTGCATCTAGTGTTGAAGTTCCAATTCTTGAGCTCTAGGGAGTATGGAGTGCCCTTTCATCACCATTACTCTCTATCTATCTTTGCTCTCTCTCTCTCTCTCTCTCTCTCTCTCTCTCTCTCTCTCTCTCTCTCTCTCTCTCTCTCTTGTTGTTTTTCTTGTCTCTCTCTCTCTTCTCTCTCTCTCTCTTTGTTCTTTTTCTTTGTCTCTCTCTCTCTCTCTCTCTCTCTCTCTCTCTCTCTCTCTAATTCATTCTGCTCATAAATCATTTCCCTCACCAGTTAGATCACTGAAGTTAAGCAGCAATGTGCCTGTTCAATACTTAATTGGATGTCCACTTAAGCAAAAGCAGGTATAGTAAGCAATTTGAATCCTTTGTTTATCAAAATGACTTGATTTGGCATTAAATGTCCCAAAAAGGGTTGATATGCCATAAAACAAAACCAACCAAAGTTAAGCAGCAGTGAGCCTGTTCAATACTTAATTGGGTGTCCACTTAAGCAACAGCAGGTACTGTAAGCAACCTGATTCCTTTGTTTATCAAAATGATTCAGAATTAAATGATCCAAAAAGGGTTAACATGCCATAAAACAAAAACAACCAACCAAAATCAATTTCCTCGTATATCAAATTAATTTTTCTGATTAAACAGGTCCTTTGATTTGGCATTAAATTACCTGAAAGAGGGTTGGAATGCCATAAAACAAAATTAACCAACCCACCAGCACGTTAGTCACTAGGCCACAGGGATCCCCCCTCCACACACACACACACTAAGGGTTTTAATCCACTTCATTGTATTTCTGTTATAAATCAATTTTTATTTTTTACACATCTTATTATAATGAAGATTGTGTTTTTCTGTCTGTAACTGAAACTATATTACTACTCAAGTCACAATTCCCTTAGTTATTAACGTCCCATTCTCCATGAATTTATTTTTATTTAAACCTCAATTATTAATAAAATTGTTGTACATTATTAATACTGATGGCCATATCTACATGATATTTTCCACGTACCCCACTTGTACGGGTCAGGCACAAGGCCCTATTTATGTGGGACCACCCACAAGCCGAGACTCATGGGTGGCGGGTGAAAAATTGCGTCGATCCCGTCGGCATTCCCCCTCAAGGGGGGCGCCTCAGGCGCTGGGCAATAAACCCAGCCCTGCCCCTTTAAATCAAGGGGGCAGATGTTGCCTGGGGGGATAGCCCCCTGGGATCGACGCTGTTAATTATATCAATGGTCCAGAGGCCGAAGCCACTGTTGACCATATCTACATACTAATAACATGAAATGGTATTTATATATACAACAAAATAGCACTTTACAGTGTGGACTGGAAGGCTAATTTGCATATTGATATTAAAAATTTGATTTTAATAAATATGTGCTTAGTATTATTGATTTCAATTGTGAATATGAGCAAAAATCTAAGGGATAAATCTTTTAAAAAATCCATTAACAAGAAGAAATAACTAATTTTATTCTTTACTTCCTATTTTCACTAAATAGTTAAATTAGGAAAATTTAACAAAAATAGACAGGAATGATGGAAGAGTTAGTTTTAGTTGATCTATTTTTCGATTATACCCTTCTATGTTTCAAATCTTTTTATCTGCATTATTATTTAGTTTTGTTAGTCTTTCTAATTTAATATAATATTTTATTACATTAAAACTTAAATACTTGCACCCGGAGGGTGCATATATTTGCTAGTAATATCTAATTACGTTAAAACTTAAATACTTGTGCCTGGAAGGGGGCACATTTTTTTGCTAGTTCTAATAAAAAATGTCTACTTATCAATTTTAAGATAAGTAATTAAAATTAAAACAAACACTAGAATGTTAATGACTCTTCTAATAAATTATTATATTTCAAACTAATTCTGAATTAAGATCAAAGTAATAATAATACAGTATATACAGTAAATACATATGTGGAAAGGATGAATAAATAAAGGAAAGAAAATGTTGAATGGATAAAAATGGTTTAATGAAATGTAAATACAATATTTATACAGTAAATATATATATTATATATAGAGAGAGAGAGAGAGAGAAAGTGAACTCGTTTGGAAATATAGGCATTTGAACAAATTTTTACTGTGTCACTTACCACCTGACCCTAATTGATCCTTAAATTTTCGCTCTCCTTTTATTTATTTAAAAAAAAAAAAAAAATAAAATTCATTTGAACACCGCGTGCATTAACACCAATGAAAGTTTGTTTGATTATATGTTTTTTAAATACAAATTTAACGTCATGACATTACATCACATGAACACAATCCACGTCACATAAACGTTAAACAAGCTACAGTTTAAAAAAAACAATTTTTAGCTTTATATTTCCCATCGCGTGAAAACACTTCATATAAACGCTAAAAAATTTGGTTTTTAACATCTCAACCATTTCACGACTGGTTTTTAACATCTCAACCATTGATCTCATCTGATGATTGGATTACCATGAAACTTTAAGTTATGAGTATAAAACCATAATATTACCATTGATTTTATATATATATATATATATATATATATAATCACATGTTGGTCTTTTTTGGGTTTAGAAAAAATAAAAACGGAATGAATTGAATCGCAAACTGAAAGATTAACTTGAGACTGAATGAGATTTTTGCTTTTGAGCCGATTTTTTTCTTCTTTTTGTTTCTCCCCGCCTCATTTACCATTTTTTTTTTTATTTTTGATTGTTTCATTCTTTTCACAATTGACATTATTTCCTCTCTTTATAATTTTTTTTCTTCTTCTCCTTACATACATTTCTCCTTCATTATTTCTCTGATTTCTACAAATCTTCTATTTATCTTTGTACATAATCTGAGAAAGAAAAAAAGAAAGTTGTTGACATATATAATGCATTGAATATGTTTTACATGTTGCGAGAAAATTCTAGTCTCAGAAAATTAGGTCACAAAAAGTTCAGTCATAGAAAATTTTAAATAACTTAAAAATAGCATTACAAGCAGTTAGCTGAAATCAGCGGACATTGACAAATTTGCGACCTTAATCAGTTTAATTCAAAATTTCTCAAGTATTTCTCATCCAATCTTAAAAATATTTGTATGGTTGGAAAGAAAAGAAAATAACCTTTCTAAATATGTAAATTTCCATGGGTTTTTATCCATTGAATTATTTTTTACAGCAATTTAAAACCGTATTTTGCTTCGAACAGCTGAAAACAAAAAATATGAATTTTTTTTTCAAGGCTAAATTTTAGTCGTTAGTTTGCATTGCAAAATCAAAGAGATAATCTTTATCAATATTCTTGAAATTGAACACTTAATTAGTAGACACTTTATACTACATCATGTAGGTTTTTTTTTCTTCTTTGACCTTCGGAAGCGAAACCACTACCAACGAAAGTTGATGCAGGTTCCTTCAAAAAGTATAAGCTAAGCAAAAAAAAAAAAAAAAAGCACTATATCCTTAATAGAAGATAGTCTCATAATTATTTTGACATATAATATGTGACATTTGGATGATGATTAACCATCAGGATTTTTTGTTAAACATTCAATTTTGGAAAAAAAACAAACTTAAGATATAGTATTAAAACGTTAACAAAACACATCATTACATGCCGGCCAAACAGTCTTTGTTTAAAAAGAAATTGATGTAAATAGGTATTCTATTTCTTGTATGTAATACAACATATCAAGTATTTAAAAAGGTATTTTTAAGTTCAAAGTGATGTTATTTATTTACATTAATACTATATATGTGTATACATGCAGTATTAAAATTAAAATGTTGAATAACCTTGTGGTAAACTTTTTATTTTTTTAATGTTGATATCTGTACCTCTTATTCTCTAAATAATAGGTTACAGCATAGAGATACATACAATTTCAGTGCAGAATCACGAAAAACATAGAATGTTACTTAAACATGCAAAGTTTTATGAAAATTGTTCTAAAAATAAAGAAATGGTGAAGAAATTACTGATTTGACATGTTTTTTTAACAAAATCATGTCCACTTTTGTACCCCCAATTTCGGGGCTTTAAATTCTCATAACTTTTGAACCACTGGGGATATTTGTATAATCAAACAGTTCTGAACTCCATTTACAAAGCTCTATATAACTAATGTGATTAAATGACTATAACCTCAAATTAAAAAAATCAACTGGGAATGCTACTAAAAAGGAAATTAAAAGAACAGGAATTAATGAAAGACCATCACAGAAATATTGATGGCATATTTGATAACCGATTCTTGAGACCAAATTTTCTAATCCCCATTTTACATACCAAGAAACTTGTGCTTAATTTAAAGTCAATCTCTTGAGTTTTTTTTATAAATTGATAGTCAACTTAGTGTAATACAAGTGCAGATAAAGATATGTGTATCTATCAGTAATGATCTTATCACTAACACAACAAAAATGGTGTATTTTATATATTGTTAGATATGACCAGTAGTGCAACAATATATTGACGTAATATTTACAGACGGTAAGCACTGAATTAAATCAATTTTAGCAGAATATTTCTATTTTTAAATTGTATAGTAAAAACCATTCTTATAAAAAACAAAATGTCTACATTTTTTTAAATATACTAAAAGACTTGTAAGATGATATTGATGCTTTTCCTTAGGAAGAAGTGCAAATTTTTCCAATTAACATTTCATAATTATCTTCATTTCATCGAGTATTTATATGATTAAAAAAAAAAAAGAAATCAAACTTAAACCTTAGAAAATTATTATTCAGTTGTAAATCAGACTCTTTTCCAGATCCTGGGGAACCGTTCCCAGGTCACCAATTATTCTTGGTACAACCTTTACCTTCATGTTCCTTTAGTGTCTCAGTTCTCTAGCAAGGTCCAAGTATTTGTCCTTTTGCTTTCTTTCACTTTCACATCTGCCAGGATGGCAAAATCCATGAGATGGCAAGTTTTCTTCTTGTTAACTCTTAACATCCTGTTGAGAATTTTCCAAGTCCATAGTCCCATTCCTATAAGGATTTATAAAAAAAAAAATAAATAAAACGCTAAAAATGGCCTTTTGATTTAAATTTACCTGTTATTAAAAGAAAGACTTCTAAATATGTTTAATATTACTTTTAAACAAAGGCTATTGTTTGGGGCAGATTAGGAAATGTGACTTCTGGCTGGATGGAATAAGGTAGCATAGGACATTAAGAGTTAAATAACATTAGGTCTTGTCTCCTGGCCAGGATGAGGTGATCCATCCGTATCTCAAAGTCGTATAGAATCTTATGTTTCTCATTCTCTAAAACAGATTCAGGTTTTTGCATTTCTTGCACAATTCCTGAAAATTGAGTTTATTATTATTATTATTATTATTATTATTATGATTATTATTATTATTATCATTATTATTATTATCATTATTATTATTATTATTATTATTATTAGCAAATATATGCACCCTCCGGGTACAAGTATTTAAGTTTTAATGTAATAAAATATTACATTAAATTAGAAAGGCTAATGAAACTAAATAAGAATGCAGTTAAAAAGATTTGAAACAGAAGAGGGTATAATCGAAAAATAGAACAACTGAAACTTACTCTTCCATCACTCTCGTCTTTCATTGTTATTTTTTCTAATTTAAGTATTGAGTTAAAAGAGGAAGTAAAGAATAAAATGACAGTTATTTTTCTTGTTAATGGATTTCATTTAAGATTCATTGAAGAGATTTTTGCTTATATTCATTAAAATAAAACCAAACAGTTAGAAATCAATAATACTAAGCACATATTTATTAAAATCACATTTTTAATATCAATATGCAAATTAACCTTCCCATTCACACTGTAAACCGCTATTTTGTTGTATATATAAATACAATTGCATATTATTAGTATGTAGATATGGTTAACAGTATCAATAATGTAAAACAATTTTATTGATAATTGAGGTTTAAATAAAAAGAATGTGATGTTAATAACTGAGAGAATTGTTACTTGAGTAGTGACATAGTTTCGGTTACAGACAGAAAAACACACAATCTCCATTATAATAAGATTATTATTGTGCAAGTTATTTGCAGCAGAGAATGTATTATGGTATCACTTCACTACCATTTTGCTTACATTCAGTTCAATTTTAACTACAAAATCCACTGAAATCAGCAATTTTTAATTTTTGATTAATTTCTTTTTTTAATTTGCATCTTTTTTTTTTTTTTTCTCCGCCTTTTAAGTATTGAATTTAAGAACAAAAAATGTTTTTCCTTACTAAGAATTTTTGTGAATTTATACACAATCGTCCTGAATAGTTTCTCTGAATAATTAAAAAATAAATAAATAAAATAAAATAAAGAGAGTGTGTGGGGGGGGGGTGAAGTAATTACGCAGATGCTTTTTTTTTTCTTTTCTTTTTTTCTTCAATTCAAATATAAGCGTGTCTGTGTATAAATGCAAACATTCACTTTTATACTATAAATAAGAATTGCCTTGAATAAATTTCACATTGAATTCAGTTTAAATTCAAAGTTTAAAACAAAAGAATGTATTTGTTAATTACTTGTTATGAATTAAAATATAGAAACTTGTAGATTTCTAGATGGAAAATATCCTACATGTTAGACATTACTGTCAATGTTTCTTTTATTTCAATAGAAATTGCTTGGATAAATCAAATTATACCATTAATTCATTTCTAAGAAACTATTGAAATTTATTAAACCCGGTTTTGTTAAAACCAGTGTGCAAATTAACCACATCATATATTATGTAAACCTTTATTCCTTAGTGATATATAAGACACATTGCAGGATTTTAAACGCACTAATAACATGGACTATTTTGGGGGAAATCTAACTCAGATTTTCATAGAGACATCATTAATTGATAAAATTTATTCTATGTATTAATAATTTTGAGTATAAATTAAATATTGATTGATTAATTTATGCAATTCCTGAGGGTATTGTGATGTAAGCAGTGACATAGTTTTGGTTACAGACAGACACTGAATCTCCATTATAATAAGATATAGACAGTGATGCTGATAGCTTTTTGATTTAGTGCATCCTGGGATGCACATATTTGCTTTGAATGGGTCCCGACTAAAGCTGGCTAACTCCTACCTTGTAACCTATCCTGTGTAATTAATTTCTAAGAAACTATTGAAATGCATTTACAGTTAGCTTGAAATGGTGAGAGAAGAAAAAAAAAGAAAAACACTGGGATGCATGGATACGATTTTACTGCGTCCTTTTAGATTTTTGTGCGTCAGGGACACAGGACGCGTACCTATCAGCATCTGTGTGTGTGTGTATGTATGTATGTATGTATATATATATATATATATATATATATATATACGCAGCAAAATATAGATAAATAAATGAAAACCTTACAGTTATCAGATATAAGTTTATTTTAGCTTCCTGAAATCAGATTTAAAAAAGCCAGGAGGCTGAAATAAATTTATATCTGATGAAGGTTTTCATTTTTCTTATTTATTCATTTATTTATGTATATATAATCTCTCTCTCTCTCTCTCTCTCTATATATATATATATATATATATATATATATATATATATATATCTTGTGTTAGTAATATTTAGTAGGGTAAGGAAAATTAAAGAATCACATTAGAGGGATTTTTAAATTGAAAGACTTCATTTATAATTTTACTTTTAAGAAATACTTGAATAATACTTTTTTTTTATATTCGTTTTTTTTTTTTTTTTTTTTTCTCTCATAAATATTGATAAAATATAATTATTTATTTTTCATGGTCTCTCCATTGTATCTTTCACTTCCACAATAAATTGTACCTTGTCCATTCAACAATTTTAAAATGTATTTTATAAAAGATGAAAGTAACTCAAAAATCATGCTTATATGTAATCAATATATGACTAATCAAGTATATTTTTTCTTTGATTAGGTATTGATTTTAAAAAAGACTAGGTTTTTATTTTATTTGTTTTTTTAACCGTGAATTGATTTTGTGTATATGAACCTCTTTGTAAAATTTAAAAAAAAAAACATAAATCAAAATGGTGGATCTGTGTTTGTGCTAAGAACCAGAAGATGTCTAAAGACTTATGCAACCTTATAAGATTTAATCAATATTTCTACCCAGTCTATAAAATCAACTGACAAAAAAAACAAAATGGTGGACGTGATCTGTGTTTGTGCTAAGAACCAGAAGATGTCTAAAGACTTATGCAACCTCATAAGATTTAATCAATATTTCTACCCAGTCTATAAAATCAACTGACAAAAAAACAAAATGGTGGACGTGATCTGTGTTTGTGCTAAGAACCAGAAGATGTCTAAAGACTTATGCAACCTTATAAGATTTAATCAATATTTCTACCCAGTCTATAAAATCAACTGACAAAAAAAAACAAAATGGTGGACATGATCTGTGATGTCTAAAGACTTATGCAACCTTATAAGATTTAATCAATATTTCTACCCAGTCTATAAAATCAACTGACAAAAAAAACAAAATGGTGGACATGATCTGTGATGTCTAAAGACTTATGCAACCTTATAAGATTTAATCAATATTTCTACCCAGTCTATAAAATCAACTGACAAAAAAAAACAAAATGGTGGACATGATCTGTGATGTCTAAAGACTTATGCAACCTTATAAGATTTAATCAATATTTCTACCCAGTCTATAAAATCAACTGACAAAAAAACAAAATGGTGGACATGATCTGTGTTTGTGCTAAGAACCAGAAGATGTCTAAAGACTTATGCAACCTCATAAGATTTAATCAATATTTCTACCCAGTCTATAAAATCAACTGACAAAAAAACAAAATGGTGGACGTGATCTGTGTTTGTGCTAAGAACCAGAAGATGTCTAAAGACTTATGCAACCTTATAAGATTTAATCAATATTTCTACCCAGTCTATAAAATCAACTGACAAAAAAAACAAAATGGTGGACATGATCTGTGATGTCTAAAGACTTATGCAACCTTATAAGATTTAATCAATATTTCTACCCAGTCTATAAAATCAACTGACAAAAAAAAAACAAAATGGTGGACATGATCTGTGATGTCTAAAGACTTATGCAACCTTATAAGATTTAATCAATATTTCTACCCAGTCTATAAAATCAACTGACAAAAAAAACAAAAATGGTGGACATGATCTGTGATGTCTAAAGACTTATGCAACCTTATAAGATTTAATCAATATTTCTACCCAGTCTATAAAATCAACTGACAAAAAAAACAAAATGTTGGACGTGATCTGTGTTTGTGCTAAGAACCAGAAGATGTCTAAAGACTTATGCAACCTCATAAGATTTAATCAATATTTCTACCCAGTCTATAAAATCAACTGACAAAAAAAATATTGGACACATGTCGTAGTGGATATAGGTGTTGGGTTAATACAGTTCTAAGTGACAGTTATCTCTACAGGTTCAATCCTTGTCAAGGGCAACAGTCAGATAGAATAATAATTAATACAGCTTAACACTTAACAGTCATAGTTAAAGGAATGAGAGCAGTATACCTCCATGGATTGAATAAAAGGTTGGATTCAAAGTTCTGTGAAGACTCCTGAGTCAAACTAGAAATGTGAAGAAGGCTGGATGGCACATCACCCGAAACGTTGTACGGATAACAATAAAGATTAGGTCAATAGTCTGAATAATCCAAATAATCAAGCCTCATCTATAAAAAAAAAAAAAAAAATTCAGAGAAATAAAAGTGAAAATAAAAATAAAATATAACCAATTCTCTTTTTTTTTACAACACATTCTTTTGCTGCAAACAAATTGAGACTTTTTACAAATTGATACAATATTATAATTCATTTTAGTCTCTTACTTATCATTCTAATTCATAACAGTGTTCTTATTATATTATTCATTATCACTACTGTGATACCTTGACTTACAAGTACCCCAACTTACTAGTTTTCCGAGTTACAAGCTAAAATTTGAGCTACCAGCGAGCTTCCAATATGCTTATATTAATAAGTTCATTAAAACATTTAAGTTTCCATATTTATTATGCTAAAGGAAAATATTTATAACAAAATAAATATTGAAAAATATTATGTCACATAATTCATTAAATTCTATTTTTATTATAAAAGGGTTTTATAATTTGCTTGAAGCATTGTGTGTATATTGGTTTCTTGGTTGGTTTTGAAGGCTATCACAATGCAAGTGTAAAGAAAAATAAGGTAACTATGGTGTTGTTTGTTAACCTGTCATTTATTCTTAATATTTCGAGATAAAAATCTCTTCTACAGAAGATGTCCGGAACTGAAGTTGATGCTAGTGGCTGTCTATATTTTATTATGTTTTTTTATACAATACAGTGCTATTTTTCTTATTTAAAAAAATGTAACAAAAAGAAATTGGAATACTTGTGAGGGGGATGGCTGGAGCGGATTAATAGCATTTCAGTTTATTTCAATGGGGAAAATTGATTTGATCTACAAAGAAATTGAGTTACGAGTGGAAGAAATTGAACTAGTAACCCAAGGTACTACTGTATTTCTCGCTAGTCTATAGAATCAACTGATAAAAAGAAAATAACGAATTCAATATTCTCTTTCTTTAGGATATTCTTTTACTGCTGCTAAATTCAGACTTTTTACACATCTATATATGGGAGTAAATATGGAAAATAAATCCTACAATATAAAGAAAATTTGAAAAAACAAGTGTTCCGAAAATGGGATGAATTTAATTCAAATTTAAATTTATATCATCGTAGTGTCATTATTAGTAAACTAGTCATGCAGATCCATTACTACTGAATACTGAGTTTGATCCTCAATGAATGCCCCATACTTGGGACCTTGGATCAAATGGTGAAGGGGTTGCATAAATGTTGATTGATAATGACCATAAAGATCAGATTATTGAACCTGTGTTGCGCTTTCTCTGAATGTTTGAGGTGAGGCTTGATAATTAGTATTATTTGGATTATTTGGACTATTGCCCTCATCTTCATTGTTATCTGTACAACGTTTCTGCTGATGTGCCCTCCGGCCTTCTTCCTGAAGAAGGCCGGAGGACCGAAACATTGTAGAGATAACAATGAAGATGAGGGCAATAGTCCGAATAATCCAAATAATACTGCGCTGCTCATATGCTGATTTAGCTTGGACCGGTATTGAACCTGGAATCTTGTGATTCCTC
Source organism: Doryteuthis pealeii (assembly GCA_023376005.1). NCBI lineage: Eukaryota > Metazoa > Mollusca > Cephalopoda > Myopsida > Loliginidae > Doryteuthis > Doryteuthis pealeii. The sequence continues at coordinate 43,005,652 of CM042173.1, forward strand.
AGCTGATGCTCTAACAACTGCGCTACGTAAATCTCATTGTTGATTGTTAATGACTGCTTCAAAATACGAGAGAAAAGCCCCAGTTTTTCAGGATTATTTTATGGCTGTTGTGAAATAAACAGAAAGTGGAGGATTTTGTGTAAATCAATAATAAGAGTCGATAATAAAAAGTGACATAGTAATTGCTTTATGCTAACAGGACGAATGAGTGGAAGGAAATACATGCATAATATCAATTGATGATGAATTATTTGCAAAACTCTAATTCTCAGAAGAAATATCAAAACAGAAATAAAATACAAAAATATATATAAACAAAATGGACCATATGACATTTAGGCACCCATTTTTGATCTCGATTAAAAAAGGACATGTTTTTCATTTACACAGTCAATATCCGGTTGTTTTAACAGACGATTTTTAGATTTTTTTTTTTTTTAATTATAAAACTAACCCCTAACCCTAACCCCTAACAAACAACCGGATATTGACAGTGTAAATTAAAAACATGTCCTTTCTTAATCGAGATCAAAAAGGGGTGTCTAAAGGTAATATGGTCCAACAAAATAAATAAATGCCTAGATCCAGGATAAAAATCATCATCATCATTATCATGTGCTAGCAGCACAGATATCCATGACAATCTCTTGCTAAATATCCCTATCGTTCATTGCCCCTGGTAAGTCCTCTGTATAGCATCTAGTATCTGCACAGTGTTGGTTTATATATGTCTTTGCTAGACAGCCTATACTGGCCTTCCCATGTGAACAAAGACGGATAAAAATAATTTTTAGGAAAAACCACGTAAGTCTTGATTAGCTGCCAGAAGAGTGAGCCCTGTCGGCTCGGGCTTTAAAATACATCAACTGCACCTCTGCAGGTGGATAAGCAGTCCATGACATGCTACACTCCACTTTGGCCCTTACTTAGGCTAGACAGGCGGTCGGAGAGAGCCTCTCCAATCAATGGGCTGGTAACATCAAGCCCTAGCACCTATATGATAGTCTTAACCCTATTGCCAACTCAAATTCTCAGAAGAAATATCAAAACAGAAATAAAATAAATGCCTTGATCCAGGATAAAAATGATTTCTATGAAAAACATGTAAGTCTTGATTATCTGCCAGAAGAATGTTACTTTGAAGGACTTTGGTGCATTGTGTGGGAGTGATGTTTTTCAAAACCCCCACTATAGATTGAACTCATAACCTCAAATCAATAACTGGTTAATTGTCAACTTTTTTTTTTTTTTTTTTTTTTTTTTTTTTGACATTTTATTCTAGGCAAGTGCAACTGACCTCAAGAGTTGTGTAGATAATTATTCTAATATACATAAAGCCAGCTGTTAGTAGACAGTTACTTCTATCAACAACAGCTTAGTATGTATAAGCTTTAATAACAGTAAGTAAGTAAAGTCGTCGGTATCAGCCAGACAGCAAGGGAGTCTATCCTCTTTTCACTAGGGTCTTGATTAGAAAGGGTGCCAATCCCAATTTCTCTGTTAAATATGGAGTCCAATGTCTTATAAGTAAATTTATAAGTAAAGTCATGGAGGTGGCCTAAAGTCGGTATCAGCCAGACAGCGAGGGAGTCTATCTCCTTTTCACTAAGGTCTTGATTAGAAAGGGTGCCAATCTGTCAAGTATGACATCCAATGTCTTCTAATTAAAGTAAGTAAAGTTGTCAGGGGTGGCCTAAAGTTGGTATCAGCCAGAGAGTGAAGGAATCTATCCCCTTTTCACTAGTGCAAAACCAAGGAGATTGTTTTTGTGGTAGAGCTCCACACCTACCATCAGCTCCTTGCTTTACTGCACAGATCTCTGTGCTACTCATACGCCAAGTTGGCAATGGACGGGCTCGAACCAGAAACCTTGTGGTTCCTAGGCGGATGCTCTACCAACTGAGCTAAACCGACCTTATAGCTTTATTATAATTTTTCTTAATAGATTGCAAAATAGTCTTTTTAGTGGTTATACAGACTATCTCTTTATGTTCATACAGACTAGTTCTGTGGAGGCACATGGTGTAATGGTTAATATCGGGGGGGAATGGACTTGTCAATCTGAGTTCAAATCCTGGACAAAAAAAAATTGCTGAATTATGTCGATTTTTAGCTCTCCAAATTTGGGGTGTGTGGGGTGCACAAAAAAATTGTCATCATTTGTTATCTATTTTTGTGTGTAAAATGAGTTCTAGAGTTTTCCCAAATCCTAAAAATTAGTTTATAAAAGCTTTTTGTAGGTCATAATCACTTAATTAGATAAAGAGGAGTTGGAGTCAGTCAGAGTCAGAGTCAGAGGTGCCAAAAATGTCATGTGAAGTGCAAACAGTCTCTGTTTGTATTTCCCATAGTGCTAATACCATTGGGAAAGGTGTGCATCTAATTACTCTCCCTCCAGCCTAGGTAAATAGTAGGGTAGCCTGGGCTCTTTAACCTTGACTAGGTAGCCAGTCTAGTCGATGGAAAACTCTGATTTTAAACCTGTTGAACTCTGCTTAAGAAATTGACCTGCTCGTGTGGAGAGGTTGGTATACATATATATACAGGGAAGGTTTCAAAAATATTTAGAAAATCACAGAAACGTCAGCATGTTATCCATGCGAACATTTCTGTGATTTCTAAATATTTTGGATTAAGCAATCCTTAATCCCTATGGAGTAGGGATTTCTTAATCTTATCCATGCCAACAGATCTAACAATAGAACTTTTTTTTTTTAAATGGTTAACAATAAACATTTCTGTGATTTCTAAATATTTTGGAGACCTTACCTTTGGGGTTACCCTCTTATGAATGTGTCTAACTGTATAAATCATATTGCAGGGATTAAGGATTGCTTAATCCAATGGATTTAACAATTGAACATAAAAAACAAATCCTTCACACTAGGTTATATGGAATTAATATTCCAATTACTGTTGAATTGGCAGACAAAGCAACAAGTAAGCTGTAACTCAATACGAATCCTGCATTGTTGCAAGCCTACTGTAGAATGGTAGATTATTTATCTGGCACAATAACACCACTGAAACCAAGCAGTTAATCAGGACTCAAGGAATGGAATCCCCCAAATGCATGAATGGAGTATTCCTGAGTGCCATAAATACCAGCTGCTTTGGGCACCAGTTCAATTGTGCTTAGTTTGTTGTTGTTCAAACCAACAGTATACTAACAATGTAAAAATAATAGATACATGTTCAAACTTTAAAATTCAGAATAAACAATGAACATTTCTGTGATTTCTAAATATTTTTGGAGACCCTATCTTTGGGATTACCCTCGTATGAATGTGTCTAATTGGATCAATCATATTGGAGGGATTAGGGATTGCTTTATCTTATCCGTGCCAATGGATCTAAAAATAAAACATTTTAAAAAATGGTTGACAATAAACATTTCTGTGATTTCTAGATATTTTTGGAGACCCTATCTTTGGGATTACCCTCGTATGAATGTGTCTAACTGGATCAATCATGTTGCAGGGATTAGGGATTGCTTAATCTCATCCGTGCCAATGGATCTAAAAATAGAACATTAAAAAAAAACAAATGCTTCACACTAGGTTACCTTTTTATCCGAGCGATGAACGCTATTATGTCATTAAAAGTCACAACAATAACTTGGCTTACTCTGATAAAAAATGAAGATAAGATAAAAATTACCATTTAGTCTATTGTCACCATTGTTGTTTCTCTTTATCATCATTTTTTGGGCCCACCCTTTATTAACAAAATAATCCTTACCGCAGAAGAAAAACTAACCAAGATGTGATAGTAATGAACAATCAATATCATTTTGTTATTTACTCAAAAGCCATATTACCCTCAGGCTAGTTCAGTGTTCTAATTTTATTAAGTCTCTCTCTCTCTCTCTCTCTCTCTCTCTCGGTAATTTGAAGGAATTAGTACGATAGGTGATTTTTTTTTAAAAGTATAAAAGCTTAACTTATAGCCACTAGTTCGCACTATTTAATGATCTATTCACAACTAACATTTTAGATACAATTAAAAATCAGGGTTGTGGAGTTGGAGACAATAAAGGGGTCACTGGAGTTTTCTATCTTATTTTCTCCTATTTTTATCTATATGTTCAAATTGGATTTTACAAAAATCTTCATAATTTTACCAGCCAGTTCCTTTTCTTTTTTTTAATTAAATGCAAAAAATAAATAATACACATTTTTTGTGTGTGTACTTAATAAATTCAACATGAGTATGAGTCGGAAGCAATTAAAGGGGTCACTGGAGTCAATAAAACTATACCAACTCTGACTCCATTTGAACTTACATGGCCCTAGTTTAGTCTGTAAAGTTATACAGTGCACCCTCCTTATAAATAGATTATAAAAAATCATGGTTTTATATTTGTAGGACATAATCACATAATTACATAAAAAGGAGTCATAGTCAGTGCTAAAAATAGAGGAGTCTGAGTCAAAGGTTTTGTCTTCCAACTCCACAGTGGCCCTAGTTTAGTTTGCAAAGTTATACAGTGCACCCTCTTTATAAATAGATTATAAAAAATAATGGTTTTATATTTATTTGTAGGCCATAATCACTTAATTACATAAAGAGGAATCAGTCGGAGGTTTTGTGTTCCAACTCCACAGCCCTGATTAAAATAAGAGCATACAGATACTTTTGTGCTGTGAAGGTTTCTTGTTTTTTTGTTTGTTTTTTTTTTTTGGGGGGGGTCATTTAACCAATTAAAAAAATTTTTTTATTGATGACTTTAAAAATAATCAATCCTAACTTTCTGCTCTCTTTTCATATTTTCATTAGTCTTGCCTATTATAGGTAACAGACGAACATCGAGGGAGTCTATCCCCTTTTCGCTAGCGCTATTTAGGTGATTGTTTTTGCTGAGGTGGAGCACCACACCTAACATCAGCTCCCCACTTTATTGCACAGATCAGATTACCCAATCTTATCAAGAAGGTTCAACAAGAAACATCTGAAGAAAGGGCACATCAGCTGAAACGTATATAAAAAATAAAGATGAGGACAACAGTCCAAAAAATCCGAATAATACAAATTATCAAGCCTCATCTCAAAAATTCAGACAAATAATGTTTTTGTCACAACCGTTCAGCTAGTGTAATGTCTATGGAACAACAAGCGAGAATCAAACTCGCTTTTCAATAGTAGCGGATCTGCAAGACTAGCCTGCTAACCATTACATCACGATGGGACGGAGAACTATGATAATAATGAATTCAACTGAAACTGAATATTTTTTAATGAAATATTTACTGTGGGTAAAAAAATGATATGCATATTGGATCACTTTCTCTTTCACCATCTAAAAAGTAGCTGAATGCTTTGTGCACTGGCTTACTGTAGTCTTTACCACTGTTAGCATTAAAGTTAACAATCTCTCTGGTGTAGCACTAGTGGAAAGGGGATAAACTCCCTCACTATCTAGCTGATACTGACAATAGGCCAGTCCACCTACTTTACTTACTTCTAAGTATGGAATATTTTCTTAATGCAAATTATAGCTGTTAGCATATATATATATATATATATATATATATATATATATATATATTTACCAACTCCTCCGCACAAGTAGGATGTGACACAAGTTCAGTCTCTTAAGCGGAGTTTAACAGGTTTTCCTTCTCCTAGACCGGTTGCCTAACCAAGGTTAAAGAGCCCAGTCTGCCCTACTATTTACCCATAGCTGGAGGGAGAGTAGAATTCATACCTTTCCCAAGGGTATTAGCACTAAGTGAAATGCAGTTACCATGTCCAAGATTTTAACTCGGGGCGACGAGTCCATCTCCTATGACTTTAAGCATTACACCATGCGCTTCCTTATAGCTGTTATATAGCATGTAAGTTAATAATCTTCCTGGTCTAGCACTAATGAAAAGGGGATAGGCTCCCTTACCATCCTGTTGATACTGACAATAGGCCACTCCACCTACTTTACTTAATGTAATGTAAATTATAACTGTTAACATTTAAGTTAACAATATCTCTGGTCTAGCACTAATGGAAGGAGGATAGACTCCCTCACTGTCCGGCTGATTCCTACAATATCCTACTCTACCAACTTTACTTCTACTATTGCACAATAAACTAGTTTGACTTCTTTTTTCTTTCTTTTCTTTAAATAAAAAATAAAGAACTTCCCTGAAGTCACCATTGTTGATAAGAATCACAAGATGTTCATATTTATTGAATCCTACACTTAAATATATATGTAATGTATCAGTTGAGATTTTTTAATGTTTTATTTCATTGATTCTATATTTATAATTAACAATAAACATAAATGAATAGATATCTTAGAGTTTCTATTATATCCCAAAGGAATAAGATTTGAAATTCTCAGTTTATCATAAATACCAAAATTATCTATAGTTTTAAATTATCTTTCAGTCTGAACATATTCCAAGTGTATTGTACAATTATCCAAAAATTCTTTGAAACTAGAATCTTGCATTATAAAAGATTCTTTTTGAATGCAGACAGCAGCAATGTCAAGTTTTCACAGTATTATCATCACTCCAATATTGTTATGTGTAGAATGAACATTATATTCAGCTTCACAGAAAAGCAGTCAATCAGGACTCAAGGAATGGAATCCCCCAAATGCATAAATGAAATATTCCTGAGTGCCATAAATACCAGCTGCATTGGGCACCAGTTCAGTTGTGCTTAGTTTGTTGTTGTTCAAACCAACAGTATACTAACAATGTAAAAATAATAGATACATGTTCAAACTTTAAAATTCAGAATAAACAATGAACGTTTCTGTGATTTCTAAATATCTTTGGAGACCATATCTTTGGGATTACCCTCGTATGAATGTGTCTAACTGGATCAATCTTTTTGGGAACCAGTCACCAGACAAAAAAAAAAAACAGGGAGTAACCGAATGCACTCTGTAGCAACTGACAGTACATGGTTAAGTGTTCAGTATATATGAATAAAAATATACACACTAAAACAACCAGCCAATCAAAATCCTGGAAATAGATTTGACCATGCCACAAAGAAGGATAGCCCAACCTGCTATTAACCACTTAACAAGTCTGGATTCTGAGAAACAGATTCAACTTGCAACACAGTTGAATACTGTTCAGTGTACACAAATCTCTACATTATGATTATAATTGCTTACTTGTATTATTTAGATTTTTGGGACTGTTGTTCTCATCTTTATTGTAATATACACAGCATTTTGGCTGATGTGCCCTCTTGCCTTCTTCAGATGTTTTCTTGTCGAACTAGGGAGCCTTCATGGAACTTTGAACCGAAACCTTTATTTAATCTATTAAGCTAGATTGTTATTTTGTCAACCGTTGACCAGGAACAAGTGTTAAGCTATGTTAAGTATTCTATGTTATTTTTACCTGTAGTCAGGATTGAACTTGCAACCTCCAGATGATTCTCACTTATAACCATATTAATTCAACCCTTGCTTACAGTCAACTCATGTTGAAAACACTGTTTCCTGCAAGATCACCAAAGTTAAGCATCAATGAGCCTGTTCAATAATTAAATGGGAGACAATTTAAGCAACAGCAGGTACTGTAAGAAACTGAATATCAAAAGGACTTGATTTGGCATTAAATGACCCGAAAAGGGTTGATATGCCATAAAACAAAATAACCAACTCAATCCTTATATCCATTGCGCCATGTGTCCAAGTGGAAAACCTTTACTTAATCTATTGGGCTAGATTGTTCTCATTCAGTTAACCATGACTGGATATAAGTGTTAAGTATTCTGTTATTATTGCCCTTGGCCAGGATTGAACCTGCAATCCACTGGGGTAGATAGTTCTCATTCTGTTAACCATGACTGGGTACAAGTGTTAAGCTATATTAAGTATTCTGTTATTATTGCCCTTGGCCAGGATTGAACCTACAATCCACTGGGGTAGATAGTTCTCATTCTGTTAACCATGACTGGGTACAAGTGTTAAGCTATGTTAAGTATTTTATGTTATTATTGCCCTTGGCCAGGATTGAACCTGCAATCCACTGGGGTAGATTGTTCTCATTCCGTTAACCATGACTGGGTACAAGTGTTAAGTATTCTATGTTATTATCGCCCTTGGTCAGGATTGAACCTGCAATCCACTGGGGTAGATTGTTCTCATTCCGTTAACCATGACTGGGTACAAGTGTTAAGTTATGTTAAGTGTTCTATGTTATTTTCACTCGTGGTCACCATTGAAGCATAATCTGCTGCATAAAATAACCCAACAAGGGTTGACATGCCATAAAATCCAGTTAGTTAATTTATAGAGGATAGACAAACAAACTCTTTCTAAATAATTCATATAGATGCAGTGATGCTGATAACTTTTTAATTTAGTGCCTCCTGGGACACACATATTTTCTTTGAATGAGTCCCCAGGAAAATTTATGGGCCCCAACTAAAGTTTCTTAATAGATTGTAGGGTTTTTATTTATGATCTCGGGAAACAACTAAAGCCATCTAAATCCTACCTTGTAACCTATCCCGTGTAATTCGTTTCCAAGAAAATATTGAAATGTACTTACAGTTAGCTTGTAAATGGTGAGGGAAGAAAAAAGAAAAACACTGGGATGCATGGATATGATTTTACTGCATCCTTTTAGATTTGTGTGCGTCAGGAATGCAGGATGCGTACCTATCAGCATCTCTTTTGATGAGGGAGGGTAACTAGTTTATTAGTTTCATCCAGGAGTTACAATATTTGCCAATTTTTCTCTCTAAAGATTTTGTCTCACTTCCTGGGTTATTTTATATATTTAATTTCCTGTCATATATATCATTAGTCGTTTATTTTATTTACTATTAGTTTATTTTGTAATCATTACTTCTCACATTAAATAGCAACTTTTATTTGTTGTAGCCCCCTACTGTGTACATAAACAACTCGCAGGGTTAATATGAGAAATGTTTGCTTTCTTCTTCTGACAAACTGCTTTTTTTTGGGGGGGGGGTAGGGATATTGATCGTCAATCCCCATACCACAACTCTCTAGTCTATTTTAACTCTTAAAGTCCTATACCACCTCATTCCACCCGGCTGGATGTCACATTCGTTTTTAACTAATCAGCCCCAAACAATAGCCTTTGTTTAAATTTAATATTAAACATATGTAGAAATCTTTGATTTAAGGGAAATAATAGGTAACTTTTAGATGCAAAGGTCATTTTTAGCCATTTTTTTTATATATCCTTATAGGAATACTCTGGACTTAGAAAAATCTCAACAGGATTTTATGAGTTAATGATGTTTACATATTTATCTAAGTGGCCAGTTTAGTTCAGTTGTTAGAGCATCCACCAAGGTAAAGGTGGAGCCGATGGTAGGTGTGGTGCTCCACTTCAGACAAGTTCTCAAATTAGTTGTTCATCTGTGCAGCTTTCAAATCACACACAGAGTGAAGCAATGCAAAATGTATCAGTGGCTCAACTGAATACACTGGACAGTAAGACAGTGACAAGTATGTCAAAAGCCGTTGATTCGTGGCGATAATGGAGACACCCTTTAGATTTTAAACAGAGCCCCTTTAGCTGGGTTGTGTCCCTAATACCAATGGGTGACAGACCAATCTGCCTTGGGAGGCTCTACCAGGAATTTGAGTTCTGAACAGGATAGTTCTGACACAATCACGTTGTCACCACCCTGCCACAGTGAGTCCAGTGAGCTTCGGCCTCTGAACCGGTGAGGTGTTAAATTAATAGCGTCGATCCCAGAGGGCCATCCCTCCAAGCAATACCTGCCCCTTTGGGGGCAGGCTGTGTTTGTTGCCCAGCGCCTGAGGCGCTCCCTTGAGGGGGAATGCCGATGGGATCGACGCAATTTTTGTTCTCTCCCACCCATTAGCTTCAGCTTGTGGGTGGGCCCACGTTAAAATGGAGCCTTGTGCCCAGTCCATACAGGTGGGGTATGAGACAAATAAACACCCTGCCACAGGGAGGAGGAGTTGAACTTTAAGATGGGAATGAATGTGATTCCCTAACCGCTAGGCATAAAATAACCTGAGATAGATTGACATTGTGTTGAAATCAATCAATCAATCATATATTGCTCTATGGCATAGATTTTGTATAGGTGATATAATCTTAATCTCTGTGCTTAATAAATAAATCTTCTTATGCTATTATTACTTGTAAAATGAGACACTTGAAATGATACTTAGAAAAGAAGAAAAAAAAAGATTGTACTAATGTAGGGTATACTGCCTTCTCACTTGTGTGAAGGAATCAGGAAGAAGTTTAGCCAAACGGCAGTGAAAGAACATAAAATAATGAAATAAAAATAATAAAAGACAAAACTGGAGACAGTAAATATAACGTAAGAGTTAGGTATTATTAACAGATATGTACAGTTAAGAAGAAATAACAGAAAAGGTTATAGAAAAGTTCAATGTCTTTGAACCAAAAAAAAGAATATGGAATGTCTTTTGGAGAGTTGTGTAGATGTGTCTGGATTGAGTGTCAGACTCAGAAGGAACTGAAGAAAAGTCTAAAACTAAGAGCCAAAATCTGATAACATAGTTCGTTTTGAATTAAGGCATGTTCAGCTATAAACATAAAATCTATCCCCTTTACGCTAGTACTTGATCAGGGAGATTGTTTTGCTTAGGTGGTGCACCACACTATACTGCACAGATCAGATTACCCAAGCTGTGCTACTCATGCACTGAGTTGACAGAGACTGGTATTGAACCAGAAATGTTGTGATTCCTAAGCGAGTGCTCTACTGACTGAACTAAACCGGACACTTTTGAAATAAAAACTTAGAAATATGCTATATATAATAATATGATTTGAATAACAGCTGTAAAAACTACTATGACCAATACATTCATTGTGAAGTAAATTCATCATACGGTAAATTATTTGTAGTTAAATTCAGGGAAATTCTATATTATAATAGCAGTGATTATTAGACTTGGAAGAGCTCTATAATGTTGTTGAGTTTTATGGCATATCAACCTCTATTGGGTCATTTAATGCCTCAAATTATTTTTTTCTGAATGTTTGAGATGAGGCTTGATGATTAGTATTATCTGTGCTATTCAGACTATTGTCCTCATCTTCATTGTTATCTGTACAATGTATCGGCCGAAACGTTGTACAGATAACAATGAAGAATTTTAAAAAAATTATTTTTTCATAAAATTAATATTGTTAATATTATTTGTGGCTAAATTCAGAATTCAAAAATTGTCGTCTGGGGCGTTAGAATGCACCTCTGCAGAGGGGTAAGACTCCCCCAATGGGGCCACCTGTTGGCCATGGGTGGCGACTCGTGATGCTTAAGGATAAAACCCAGGTGGATGAGCAGTTCATGACTTGCAATACTCCACTTAGGCCCTTTCTTGGGCTAGATGGGCGGTCGGAGAGGCCTCCTCCGATCAATTGGCTGGTCACGTCAAGCCCTAGCACCTATATGATTTTCCCAACCCTATTGCCCTTATGACAAGCCCCAACCCCTTTTTGTAATGTGGGTGCTAGAAGGCGGTGGCTGAGGGTCTTCATGTCCTGGGAATGATGTTAAACTCTATATGATGGTGAGGTTACAGTTTTGGAGTTTGGGGAATGTGGAGCACCCCTTCATCACCATTGCTCCCTGGTCCACTCTGACCCGGAGTGGTAGTACCTGTTAGGGTCCCATCTATGGGTTAAATAGAAAAACATGAGTTTATAAACAAAATTTGACTATTATCCATTAAGAATGAATTTATTTCAAAACTTTGTCGGCATTAAATGACCCACTGAGGTTGATATGCCGTAAAACAAAACAAACCAAACCATTATTAAGAATTTAATAAAAAGAGCTAAAAGGGTTAAGTTTAGAGAAACCCTATATCATAAGAGCAATTAATCTGATACAATGAATTTTCACATGATAAATTTACGGCAAATCAAAAACATCTCATTAAGAAACTAGAAGAATGAAGACGAGATATTTTTTTTTTTTTTTTTTTTTCATTTAATGTTAAAGTGCATTTAAAAAAATAATTTTTAATACTTCATTCTTTCTCTCAATTGATAGCTTGAATATAATAAAAACCTCATAATGCACTACTTATCAATGTGTCTTAATCAGCTTAAAGATTATCCATTATACTTGATGTATCTTTACTAATACACGTGTTTGTATGCATGTGTAAGTTGATAGCTCAATTGACTTGAATATTCTGCATAGAACTATTAGATAAAAGGAAAAACAATATAGATAACTATAATAAATATATTATATATACTACAAAAAAAAAATGCACTCCGGGTGGTATAAAAAATTATTTTTTAAAGATATTGCCTGGGGTAGGTTTTTTTTTCCCTAGATTTTTTCCATAAATGTAAAGCCTGCATTGTTTGTGATTGGTTTATAGCAAAAATTATTTTAATCTCGCAGAAAATTAAACCTGTTAAACTCCACTTAAGAAATTGACCTTGTGTCACATCCTGCTCGTGCGGATCTTTATTGCAAAATTCACATTGAATGACCTTTGTTTTTAAAAGAATTATTATATTTGTTTAAATGTTTAAAACTGTATGTTAGTTATCCTGTTATTAGACTATTGAAATAATTACTTATTTCATTCTATATGGTTCAATAAACTGATAGCTTGTATGTTTATTGACTTTTAAGATGAATGATAATTACCATTTTCAAAAGTTTTTCTCATTTCTGATATATATATATATATATATATATGGGAGAAATAAGAGGAAATTAATCCGACAGTATGTGAAGAAAGGTAGACAAACATGAGATGTTGTAGAAAATGGATGTTTATTGTAGGTAGTGATGTCGACGTTGTAACATTTCGGTCTGTTGGGCCTTCTTCCATTGAAGCAAGAACTCTATCCAAAGTCCTGAAGAAGGCCTAACAGACTGAAACATTACAACGTCGACATCACTACCTACAATAAACATCGATTTTCTGCAACATCCTGTATTTGTTTGTCTACCTTTCACCATATATATATATATATATATATATATATATATATATATATATATATAGTGATGTTCGTAGCTTTTTGATTTAGTGCGTCCTGGGATGCACATATTTGCTTTGAATGAGTGAATGAGTCCCTGGAAAATTTATGGGTCCCGACTAAAATTTCTTAATAGATTGTAGGGTTTTTATTTATGATCTGGGGAAACAACTAAAGCCATCTAACTCCTACCTTGTAACCTATCCTATCCTGTGTAATTCATTTCTAAGAAACTATTGAGATGTATTTATAGTTAGCTTGAAATAGTGAAGGAAGAAAAAAGAAAAACACTGGGACTCTTTACCTTTCTACTACGAATTTTATGGCGAATAGAAATAGTAGAAGTAAAGTAAAGTCGTTAGGGTGGCCTAAAGTCGGTATCAGTCAATCAGTGAGGGAGTCTATCTTCTTTTCACTAGCGCTAGACCAAGGAGATTGTTTTGTCATGGATCAACAAATAAGTTTCCGTTTTAATTTTGAGGTCGATTTGCAAGTTTAACCAAGATATCTCGGGTGTTTCTGTATTCATTTATAGGATTACAGTCAAATAAAAAAAGATTATGTCACCATTTCTTATAAAATACCTACGTTAGATAACTTTAAATATATAAAGTAAGTAAAGTCGTCTGGATAACCTAATGTCAGTATCAGCCAATCAGTGAGGGAGTCTATCCCCTTTTCACTAGCGCTAAACAAAGGAGATGGTTTTTGCATCTGAGGTGGAGCGACACACCTATTATCTGCTCCTTACTTTACCGCACAGATCCCTGTGCTACTCGTACGCTGAGTTGGTGAGGGCCGGTATCGAGCTAGGAACCTTGTGGTTTCTAGCAGAATGCTCTACCGACTGAGCTAACCCGGCCCTATACTAAAAATAAAGATAATTGATAATGAAATTACTAATTTAATCAATAGACAGTGGTTTTAGATTCAAGATAAAATATTCAAACTTATTTGTAGTGAATTTGCTAATATTTAAAAGAATCCTAGTCCTCTTTATTCATTTCTTAGTAAAATTAGCACAAGTTTGATTTTCACACATTAGCAATCAATAAATTTAACTGTTTGTAATGTTAAGTTTATTTCTAAGAAAAAACTAACAATCAATGCCCAATATTTAAATACTAGCAGAGTTAAATTTACAAAATTCTCTTCATAATTACAAAGTGAATAAACACATCAGTTTATTTCAAAATATTTTTGTTTCTTCAATTCTTCACTGACTGATAGATAAGATATCCCATTGTAGTGTAATGGCTAACAAGCTTTTTATTTTGTTTGTTGGTCCCTTTCCGTCTACTAAAGACAATGGCGTAGTATCCACTTTTTTTTTTTTTTTTTTTTTCTTGCACATTCATTACTCTTGAAAAGCGAGTTCAATCCCCACTGAATGCCCCCATACTTGTGGGTCAATAATTTTTTTATTTTTTTAAAAATTTTTTAGATAAGGTTTACAAAATTCTTTTGACATAATTACGCAGTGAATAAACGCATCAGTTTATTTCAAAATATTGTTGTTTCCTCAATTCTCTGACTGGCCAGTTTGGCTGTTTTTATTGTCTTGTTAGTTTAAATGTTGAGATGACATCATTGCTTTATATACATATTGTTTGATAAGACTAATAGTCCAAATTTAATGGATTCATTTTAGTGTTAGCTTGGTAGGCAACTTGGATCAATACTTAGAAGATGCTTCTTGGGTATTAACAAAAACAAAAATGGTCACTTTTTTTTTTTTATTCTGTTTTCTCCAGATTGTAGATATTAGTTAAGTGTCCTGTTCTTGATATGATGATAAACTGCATCTAGTGGTGAGGTTTCTCTCTCTCTCTCTCTCTCTCTCTCTCCTCTCTCTCTCTCCTCTCTCCCCTCTCTCTCTCTCTCCTTTTCTCCTCTCTCTCACTTTCTCCTCTCTCTCTCTCTCTCTCTCCTCTCTCTCTTTATCCTCTCTCTCCCTCTTTATCCCCTCTCTCTCCCTTTATCCCCTATCTCTCTCTCTTTATCCCTCTCTCTCTCTCTGTATCTCCCCTCTCTCTCTTCTTTCTCCCCTCTCTCTCTCTCTTTCTCCCCTCTCTCTCTTTCTCTCTCTCTCTCCCCTCTCTTTCTCCTCCCTCTCTCTCTTTCTCACCCCCTCTCTCTCTTTCTCCCCTTCTTCCCCCCACCTTTCTCTCATGCAAAAAAAGTTTAAAAAATTATTTTCCCTGACTTCCCACCAGGCCGGATTAACACAAGGTCTTTTTTGTTTTTTAAATTTTTAAATTTTTTTATTTTTATGTGGCATCCAGCAAGTTCGATCCTTGATTGGATGCCCCACTAAAAGAAAAATCCCCCACGTAAAAAAAAGGACCTTGTGTTAATCTAGCTTGGTAGGAGGTCAGGAAAATAATTTCTTTCTTTCTTTGTGTGTCAGACAGACAGACAGACAGACTGACTGACACAGAGATGAATGTGTTTTTAAAATATATTTTTTCTATGTGAGGGTGTATGAGACAGACAGATAGACAGAGACGGGAGAGATGAGAGTGTGTTTTTTAAAGATCTTTTTTGTGTGTGTGTGTGTGTGAGAGAGAGAGAGATAGACAGACAGAGAGAGATGCAGAGAGTGTGTTTTTTAAAGACCCTATGATCCTCTGTTATGGTGTAGGAGCTAAAATTGTGCGTCTAATTGAAGATAATTGATTTTTTTTTTTTTTTACAAGTTAATTACCTTCCTTATTTTAGGTTATGCCTTTTTCATTTTGTGCCAAATGCATTTATCCCAATCCAAAGCTTAAAAGCTAATCTACTTTGGCCTCAATATTTAATTTTAAATTAGACAATTGAGGGGGGGGGGTATATCCTAATAATCCATAAAAGGATTGGGTTGTTGATTAGTTAGTCCTTTTAGCCATTTCAAAAACTACTTCATCAAAATTAACAGCTTACCTTAGTCTGAAACAGGGGTAAGACCCCCCCCCCCCCAAAAAAAAAAGGGGGGGTCCTGGATATGACACTAAACTGTATCTGGTGGTGAATTTCCAGATCTGAGGAGTGTGGAATACTCCTTCATCGCCCTAACCAACAGTGATTATTCTATACTCCTTTTAAAAACAAACAAAACACTACTCTCTCTCTATCTCTCTAATTCTATACTCATTTTAAAACAAAAAAAAACACTACTCTCTCTCTCTCTCTCTTTCTCTCTCCCGCTAATTCTATACTCCTTTTTAAAAACAAACAAAACACTACTCTCTCTCTCTCTCTCTCTCTCTTTTAAAAACAAAAAACTACTCCTCTCTCTCTCTCTCTCTCTCTCTCTCTCTCTCTCTCTCTCTCTAATTCTATACTCATTTTAAAAACAAACAAAACACTACTCTCTCTCTCTCTCTCTCTCTCTCTATACTCTTTTAAAAAACAAACAAAACACTACTCTCTCTCTCTTTTTAGCTAATTCTATACTCCTTTTAAAAACAAACAAAACACTCTTCTCTCTCTCTCTCTCTCTCTCTCTAATTCTAAAAACAAAACAAAAACACTACTCTCTCTCTCTCTCTAGCTAATTCTATACTCATTTTAAAAACAAACAAAACACTTCTCTCTCTCTCTCTCTCTCTCTCTCTCTCTCTCTCTCTCTCTCTCTCTCTCTTTCTATACTCCTTTTAAAAACAAACAAAACACTACTCTCTGTCTCTCTCTCTCTCTAGCTAATTATATACTCCTTTTAAACTCCAACTCACCAGCAAGATCTAGTGCAGTTATTTAAGCTTTATCCCAATAGTTAGACTGCAATATCTACAAAGTTGAATGTTAACAACAAGGTAATGTCTGTTAAAAGTAAATCAGCTTGTACAAAAGAAAGAGACTTTGAAGTTGAAATACCTTGATCTTAAGTTAATCTTGTTCTTGTCTTTATCCACGACTCCAAAGAATCCGCCTTGGCAAATGTTTTAAAGAGCTTTTGTTACTTTGACTAAGACAACTTAAATGGAAAATTTACAGACTTATTTCCTTTGTGAATACAAAGTCTCTCTAACAAGAATATCTTTTACCTTTATACTTTTTACATTACGGTAAATACTGATACTTAATACATTAGCAGTGCAATTAGTACAAAGATTTTTTGGGAAGTTTGAAAATATTCTGGATCTAGATACACCACAAAAGTTGATATTGTAGATAAACCACTTCATATAATTATTAGTATTAGATAGGAATACTTGAAACCATATAATCTTTATAATATAGATTCAGAAGTTATTTGGCTTGACTTCCTCCCAAACCTCTGACTCCCACTCTATCCAAAATTCCGACTCCCACATGACCCAAAACCTCTGACTCCAATTCCACCTATTGGCCATGGGTGGTGACCCATGATGCTTAAGGACAGAATCCTGGTGGATGAGAAGTCTATGACCTGTAACACTCCACTTAGACGCTGCGGTCGGAGAGGGCCCCTCCAATTGCCCCAACCCTATTGCCCTTATGGCAAGCCCCAACCTTTTTTATAATATATGTGCTAGAAGGTGGTGGCTGAGGGTCTTCGTGTCCTGAGAATGACCTTAAACTGATAGTGAGGTTCCAGTTCTGGAGGTCTGAGGAATGTGGAGCACCCCTTCATCACCATTTCTCGCTGGTCCACTCTGACCTAGAGTGGTAGTATCTATTAGGGTCCCATCTATGGGTTAAATAGAAAAAAATGTTTATAAAAAAAACTGAGTATCCATTAAGAATGAATTTATTTCAAAACTTTGTTGGCATTAAATGAGAGACCGAGGTTGATATGCTGTAAAACAAAAAAACCAAACCAAACTAATCAAGACTGACTACCTCAAACTCTACCCAAAACCTCCAACTCTGACTCTACACAAAACCTTCAACTCCAAATCCAATCAAGATCTCCAACTACCTCAAAGCTTATCCAAAACATTCAACTCCCCCAGACTCCAACTCTACCCAAAACCTCCAACTCTGACTCTTCACTAAACCTTTGACTCCAATTCTAATCAAAACCTCCGACTACCTCAGACCCTATATAAAACCTCCCCCCCCCCCGACTCCCACTCTATTCAAAACCTCCAACTTAGCAACCCTGATTGAATCTATAATATACTAAGCTTTATACATCTTACAAAAAACATTAGGTCATTGCATTGATTTGTTAGAAATATTATTTATACCTTATGTAACTGTGGCATTTCATAACGGAATGTAGCACTCAATCTCACCTCCAGCTTTTCTTTCATTCTATTACTACATTTGTTTTTTGTTTGGCTGGTTTAGCTCAGTTGGTAGAGGGTCCGCCTAGGACCCACAAGGTTACTGGTTCAATACTGGCCCTTGCCAACTCAGTGCATGAGTAGCACATGGATCTGTGCAGTGAAGTGAGGAGCTGTGGCACTCCACCTCAGACGCTAAAACAATCTCCTTGGTCTAGTACTAGTGAAAAGGGTATAGACTCCCTCACTGTCTGGCTGATACCGACTTTAGGCCATCCTGACGACTTTACTTACTATTGCATATTTGAAACATAAAATAGTGTTACTGACAAATTGACTGTTTCCACTTCAATCTTTTCGAATCTCTTTTCTCCAAAAGGATTTTATTTTAAAGAAATAATTTTATTAGGTTAATCAACAAACAGAAGAAATTCTTTCAGACCAGTTGATATACCAAAGAGTCTCTATACTTATCCAGGGTTCATATTACATTTGGCCTGAAACTAAAATCTATTTATTCGCTTTTTAGCGACTGCATTGATCTCTCAAAACTAGCCTTACTTGTTTTGCAAGGAAGGGGGGGGGTGAGTTGGGATTTATTTTAGTAGCTTTTCAATTTACTTGTTTGTTTTTATTCTTAATATTTATCATCCAAAAATATATAAAATATAATAATAAGAAGAAGAATAGTAATAGTAATAATAATAGAAGAAGAAAAATAGTCATAATAATAATAAAAATAAGAAGAAGAATAGTAAAAAGAAGAAGAAGAAGCAGAAGAAGAAAAATAGTAATAATAATAATAATAAGAACAGTAAAAATAATAAGAACAAGAAAATAATAATAAGAAGAAGAATAGTAATAATAATAATAAGAAGAAGAAGAAGAAGAATAGTAATAATAATAATAAGAAGATGAATAATAGAAGAAGAATAGTAATAATAATAAAAAGAAGAATAGTAATAATAATAACAAAAATAGTAATAACAAGAATAGTAATAGTAATAATAATAATAGTAATAATAAGAAGAATCATAATAATAAGAAGAATAGTAATAATAAGAAGAAGAATCATAATAATTATAATAATAAGAAGAATAGTAATAATAATAATAATAGTAATAGTAATAAGAAGAATAATAATAACTATAATGATAATAATAAGGATAAGAATAAGAATAGTAATAATAAGAAGAAGAAGAATCATAATAATTATAATAATGAGAAAATAGTAATAATAATAATAGTGATAGGAAGAATCATAATAATTATAATGATGATAATAATAATAAGAATAGTAATAATAATAATGAGAAGAATAAGAATAGTAATAATAATAAGAAGAAGAATCATAATAATTATAATAAGAAGAAGAATGATAATAATAAGGAGAAGAATAAGAATAGTAATAATAATAATAAGAAGAATAAGAATAGTAATAATATAATAATAAGAAGAAGAAGAATCATAATAATAAGAATAATAATAATAATAATAATAAGAATAATAATAATAATAAGAAGAAGAATGGTAATAATAATAATAAGAAGAAGAAGAAGAGAAGAATAGTAAAAATAATAAGAAGAAGAATAGTAATAATAATAATAATAAGAAGAAGAATAGTAAAAATAATAATAAGAAGAGCAAGAAAATAATGATAAGAAGAAGAAAATAATAATAATAATAAGAAGAAACAGAAGAAGAAGAAGAAAATAATAATAATAAGGAGTATCATAATAATAATAATAAGAGTAGTAGTAGTAGTATATGTTGAACCCAAATCTTGTAAAACATACGGTCAGGCCCGTATCTAAAATGCTCTTAATATGTTTCATTATAAATAGCCAATATTGTTGGCAGATTAATGTATATGACCCGACCACCAACTATACGGGGTATCTAATCTGATATTGAACATTCTGCTTCCACTTCAACTAAATATAACAATTATATTTTGGCATATTGATATATTTTTCTTCTTTCTAGATGGCACGACAGTGTATAGGATTAACCCTTTGACCCTTGTTACACTGGGGGTACTTTCATTTTCCCCCAACCCCAGACCGTAGCACTAGTTTACAGGTGCGGAGATCATGCATAAATGGCAGAGGATAAATTTTCGCTCAGGAGCACAAAGAGTTAATTTTAAAAACTGTCTATTCAAAAGCGAAAGTACCCCCCCTCCCAATAAAAAAAAAAGAAAGGGAAAGAAAAATAAGGTTCCTGAGTTTAAGAAGGCTACCGAGTCTGACAAGAAATACCTGAAGAAGGCCGGAGGGCACATTGGCCGAAATGTTGTATAGATAACAATTAAGATGAGGACAATAGTCCGAATAATCCAAATAATAAAACACTAAAAATTATCAATTTCAATGACTGCAATTATGTTTTTTCATATTTTAGATTCTGATGATGATGCAAATGATTATTGAAATATTAAACCAAACTATAATTCTTGACATTTTTTTCATTCTCATAACATCTATATTAAACAAAATGGACCTAAAATTATTATATATACTGATGGAAAATAAAATTGTATCACTGAATGTTAATTTCAGTTTACTCCATGGCTTACTATACTCCAGGCGAGCTCATGGCGTAACTGAGAGCCAGAATTGGAGGCCTATTTTAAATCTATTCACCTCATATCTTTGCTTAATAAACCCTTTTTCCCATGGTGTACCATACCCCAGGCCTGCTCATGGCACAACTGAGAGCCAGAACTGGAGGCCTATTTTAAATCTATTCACCTCATATCTTTGCTTAATAAACCCTTTTTCCCATGGTGTACCATACCCCAGGCCAGCTCATGGCACAACTGAGAGCAAGAATTGGAGGCCTATTTTAAATCTATTCACCTCATATCTTTGCTTAATAAACCCTTTTTCCCATGGTGTACCATACCCCAGGCCTGCTCATGGCACAACTGAGAGCCAGAACTGGATACTTATTTTAACCATTCCTTGATCCAATAAGAGCAGGAGATTTTACTTTCAGTTTCATTTTGAACTAGCTACTCCAGTGTTGTTTTCTTATGAAATTTAAAGAAATTTTTACTTAAATTTGGAATATAATTTATCATTTGAATAAAAGGTTTGCTGAGACCTGTAAATAGTGTGAATGTTTCTGTTTCAATATTAGATCATACCTTTTACCAGAAATCTTAATCATCTCTTTGTTATGTTTAATACTTATCAGTATCCACAACAATGCATACTTTAAGGCCGCTCGCAGCCTTTCCCAGCTCTGCCCAAGTACAAAAACTGATAGTTCACTATAATTTAACAGAAGGACTCAGATTACAATAACAATAGGACTTTATTTTAATAGAATGAGTTCTCAGGTGAATAGTGAACTTTGAAATATCCCATCATACAGATAAAATATACCAAGAAAATTTGATACAGCCCTAAGAGAAATTTGGTAGGGAAGAGTTTTAAAAAAAAATTATTTTTATTTATTTTTTTTTTTTTTAAGGTAACAAATGAATCAAATTATCTTTTTGACCTCTTGATAGCAAATTTACTTATATTATCTACTACTATATTTATAGTCGCACCAGTTTTATCTAATGTACATATTTTTTAAATTTATTATTATAGTATCTTACAATTATTTTCTCTTCTTCCGTTACAGTTTATCTTCACTTAGCATATAAAGATGTTTATATCCATTTATGAATAGCTATTAATTAGGTGTTTATTCTACGTAAAAATAAATAACAATTGGATAATAAATTTTCTGTATTCCTTCTCAAGATGTTTTCCTGTTTACCAACAGTAACAGCTTTCAACTGTATATGTATATTAATGTTATCATCATCATCAGCACCACCATTATTATTATTATTATTATTATTTTAAATAGTTATATTTGGGCAACATCTTTTCATTCAAACAAATTTGGTTAAAAAATAATGCAGTTCTTATTGTTTTGGAGTTTTTATATTTTCTAACAATTTTTTTAATGTTATCATCATGAAAGAAATTAATGAATTGTCCAAAAGAGTTTTCATTTGTAGACCAAGTACTTTCAGTTCTTTTCTGAAGGCTGTTTTATGTATTATTTTAATAAATTATTAGGTATTTTATTTTATTACTGTTTTAAGTTGTTATAATTATTATTCAGTTTAGCTAAGTCAGTAGAGCATTCATAACATTCATATAACAAAGGTTCCAGAATACTTTCTTTCTTTTTAGATTTTGACCTGTTGGTCTAAAAAGAATATCAATATTCAAACTATATAAATGTATAAAAAGAGGTTTCCAATGTTATACAATAATCTGTCTCTTGAAAATTAAGATAAGTTTTTTTTTTGTTTTTTGTTTTTTTTTAAATTTTCTTTGCATTGGTTTAGCTTAGTCGGTATCCTGATAACCAATATAATTTGGTGGGGGTGATAATTACTAGAAATCATATAATTATTAGTATTAGATAGGAATACTTGAAACCATACAACTCTGTGCAAATTATTTGGATTAGATAGGAATACCTGAAACCATACAACTCTGTGCAAATTATTAGTATTAGATAGGAATACTTGAAACCATACAACTGTGTGCAAATTATTAGTATTAGATAGGCAAATTATTAGTATTAGATAGGAATACTTGACATCCTACAACTGTGTGCAAATTATTTGTATTAGGAATACTTGACATCCTACAACTGTGTGCAAATTATTTGGATTAGATAGGAATACTTGAACCCTACAACTGTGTGCAAATTATTAGTATTAGATAGGAATACTTGGAACCATACAACTGTGTGCAAATTATTAGTATTAGATAGGAATACTTGAAACCCTACAACTGTGTGCAAATTATTAGTATTAGATAGGAATACTTGACATCCTACAACTGTGTGCAAATTATTTGTATTAGATAGGAATACTTGACATCCTACAACTCTTATTAGTATTAGATAGGAATACTTGGAACCATACAACTGTGCAAATTATTAGTATTAGATAGGAATACTTGAAACCATACAACTCTGTGCAAATTATTAGTATTAGATGGAATACTTGGAAACATACAATTGTGTGCAGTATTAGATAGGAATACTTGGAAACATACAATTGTGTGCAAATTATTAGTATTAGATAGGAATACTTGGAAACATACAATTGTGTGCAAATTATTAGTATTAGATAGGAATACTGGAAACATACAATTGTGTGCAAATTATTAGTATTAGATAGGATTACTTGAAACCATACAACTGTGTGCAAATTATTAGTATTAGATAAGAATACTTGAAATTATATAACTGTGTGCAAATTATTAGTATTAGATAGGATTACTTGATATCATAACTGTGCAAAAACCTCTTAAGAAACAACTACACAAAAAATGTAAATATAAATGTATAATGAATGCAATTCCCTAACCTCTAGGATAGAAAATCAATCAACTGACTTTATTTTTTATTTTTTTATTGTTTTAAGGTAAATTCTTCTTTGTTTATCTATATATGTATATGTGTATGTTATTTTTAATAATGTCTTTTTTTTTTCTTTCTTTACTTTTAGAGTAAAGAAAAAGTAGAAATTATTAAAAATAGTAAGTCAATTTATTAACTCTTTGCCTACTTTAAGTTAAACTGCATCTAATGGTGAAGTCTGACCCAGAGTGATTGTACCTGCTAGGGTCCTATCTATGGGTTAGATAGAAAAAAATTGTTTTAAAAAAAAAAAAAGATTGAGTTTTTAAAAAAATGTTGAATACCCATAAAAAATGAAGGAAACAAAATGTCTTTGGCATAAAATAACCCAACGAGGGTTGACATGCTGTAAAATCCAACCAACCAGCTTGTGCTGAGTTGGTGGGGACTGTAGAATAAACGTCATACTCACCTTCATGGGAAGGCTGTGAAGATTGGGCTACCATCACTGCTGAATTCTTCCGGAGTACCATAGTTCTGGAATATCTATCGACAAAATGAGATATTCCAGAACTATGGCGCCCCGTTAAAAAACAGCAGTGATGGTGGTCCACCCTTCACAGATGAAGATGAGTATGATGTTTATTCTACAGGGACCAGTATTGAACCTAAAACATTGTGATTCCTAGGCGAGTGCTCTACCAACTGAGCTAAACCAAATGGAATTATTGATTGGTCCACCGTTGTTGCTGGAGGGAAGTGGGAGGGGTGACTTTTTGAAGTTTGTATAAATTCCCCCTTTTTTCAAATGTCACTCTTCACTGAATATTCTTTATTCTCTAACTGTCATCAAATATCACTCTATTTCTCCAACTGTAAGCGTCTCAAATAATTTTAAAAAAAAAATTTTTTTCAAACACTTTAAATTTCTCTGTATTTTGACCATTTTATCTTCAAATATCAAACATTTTACCTGAAGAAGGCCGTTTTTGTATACTTAAATATTTTATAATTTTCTATTATTATTATTTTATTTTATATTTAAGATAATAATAAATAGAATACAATGTGTTCATGAACAAACTCCTGGCCGAAACATGTGTTGTAACTCATTAAATCAATTTTATCCATTCAACATTTTCTTTCCTTTATTTATTTATCCTTTCAACATAAGATCATTATACATACAACAACGCTTAGGCAATACAAGCAATTAGACAATAGCAAATTATATCCACACATGGAGTATTGTTGAGTTTCAATTGAGATTTTTGATATCCTTCAATTAGAATGAAATTGTTTAGTTTTGGTAATTAAAGTAGATACACCAATATTTGTCAAATCAAATGTAAATATCAAGCAAATACCATTTTGGTCATTTTTACATTTCAGTGAATTTTAGCCTCCCTCAAGCTAAGATATATTACAGTCATGCTGAAAGCACTGGTTCCCACTAGATCACTTAAGTTAAGCAGCAATGAACCTATTTAATACTTAATTGGGTGACCATTAAAGCAAAGCAGGTACTGTAAGCTTGAGTCCATTCTTTATCAAAATGACTTGATTTGGCATTAAATTTGGCATTTAAAATCCTGCAGTATGTTTTATATATCACTAAGAAATAAAGGTTTACATATATATGATGTAGTTAATTTGCATACTGGTTTTAACAAAACCAGGTTTAATAATTAATAAATAATTATGTGGTGTTATTGATTTCTAATATTTTATTCTCCAATGTATTAAAATCAATCCTATGAATTATTTTATATAGAAACCATTAAAATATGATTAAAATAAGTGTTATCTTTTTATATGTGTTCTTATTTAATTTCTTAAGTCTTTCTAATTTAATATATTTCATTACATTAAATCTAAATATTTACACCCGGAGGGCGTATACTCTTACTAGTAATTGATAATATTTCTACAATATTGCACTACACAACCTTTTTCTTTGTAGATGGTAAAAGTTAAACATTTTGGTAAAATGTTATTGGGGAATGGATTGTCTTTTACTGATTTTCAAGACTACTTTAAAAAGACATAAAGAAAATTCTAACATGTTGGCAATTTAGGTTTCGCCTTTTCAATCTTGAAATTTTAGTTATCTTAGAAATGAAATTAACTCTTAATCTCCTGTTAAAAATTTTTGTAAGTCCAGAGCCCCATTCCTATAAGGATTTATCAATAAATGGCTAAAAATGGCCTTTTCATTTAAAGTTAACTGTTATTTACCGAAAATCAAAGACTTTTAAATATGTTTAATATTACATTTAAACAAAGCTATCGTTTGGGCTAGATTAGGAAAACAAATGTGATTTCCAGTCGGGTGGAATGAGGCGGTATAGGACGTTAAGAGTTAAAGAACTATTATAAACAACTTTAAGAATATACAAGTCTTATTCGCCTAAGCACAATTTTAATGAGGTGAAAAATGAGAATGTTAGTTTGATAAGATTACAATTAAAGTTGGGATTATATATTTCTAGATTTTTTTTTTGTTCTTTTACTTGCCATTTCAATAACATTATTCTACTTATTCTGAATGTAGTTATATATACAGCGCATTCACAAAGTCTGCATGCACTTTAAAATTCTTTAAGGTTTACCTGGAGTTTATGGATGCCATGTATATATATATATATATATAGAGAGAGAGAGAGAGAGATGCTGATAGTGCGTGTCCTGTGTCACTGATGCATAAAAATCTAAAAGGATGCAGTAAAATCCCTGCATCCCAGTGTTTTTCTTTTTTTTTTCCTCACTATTTTAAGCTAACTGTAAATACATTTCAATATTTTCTTGGAAATGAATTACACTCTATGAGGTACAAGGTAGGGGTTAGACAGCTTTAGTTGTTCATAGATAAAAACTCTATAATTTATTAAGAAACTTTAGTTGGGACCCATCAAATTTCCTCGGGCGCACTAAATAAAAAAAGCTATCTGCATCACTGTGTATATATATATATACATGTATGAAAAAATGAGTAAAGAAAAGAAATGTAGATGGATAAAAATGAATTTTATCGATATCACTTTTAATCGATATCACTTGCACATGTGTTTCGGTCTGTTTATCAAAATGTATACAGAATTACGTTATTATTATTATTAAAATAATCAGATGGAGTTGAAATGATGATGATAATAATAATAGGAAAAATACATAAAATGTTTCGTACACAGATTTTGCCGACCTTCATCAGAGTGCTATCTTTATTTTTTTTGACATGGGGTCACAAGTATGGGGAATCCAGTTAGAATCGAATTCACTTTTCTGTACTAACAGATTTGTGAGACTAGCTTGCTAACCATTACACCATGATGCAATGGAACCCAAATATACATATACATATATATTGTAAACGTGTACTCACAAAATGTATTTAGACTTTTGATTTAATTTTCATTAGCATACTTTATAAAATCATTTATTTTTGTTCTTTTTTATAATAGTATATTTTCTGATAAAGATCTGTTTTTGTATCTAATTTTTTTTCCTCAAATCATTAGTCCTTTTACTTACCATTACAATAACATATTATTCTACTTATTCTGAATATATATATATATATATATATATATATATATATATATATATAGTCAACGGGGTGGCCTAAAGTCGGTATCTCAGCGAGGGAGTGTATCCCCTTTTCAATAGCGTTAGACCAAGGAGATTGTTTTGCATCTGAGGTGGAGCGCTACACCTACTATCAGCTCCTTACTTTACCACACAGATCCCTGTGTTACGCATACACTGAGTTGGCGAGGACTGGTATCGAACTAGGAACCTTGTGGTTTCTAGCCGAATGCTCTACCGACTGAGCTAACCCGGCCCATATATATATAATATTCTTAAAAAATACACACACACACATATATATATATATATATATATTTATATTATTTACCCTACAGGTAAGATTTGACACAAAGTCACTTGTGTAGGACCTCCAGCAAGGATCAAACTCTCTTTTTAGTTGTAGCAGATTTGCAAGACTAGCATTACACCACTATGGGATGAAACCCTAATATATATATATATATATATATAAACATGCACACACAAAAAAACACATTTGGATTTTTTATTTAATTTTCATTAGCATACTTTATAAAATCATTTATTTTTGTTTCTTTGATATTTTTGTGTATTTTTTTTACAAAGATCTGTTCTTATATCTATCTATCTATCTATCTATCTATCTATATATATATATATATATATATTATATATATATATATTCTCAAATCATTAGTTCTTTTACTTACCATTTCAATAACATATTATTCTACTTATTCTGATTATCGTTGGGTTGGCCTAAAGTCAGTATTAGCCAGATAGTGAGGGAGTCTATCCACTTTTCACTAGCGCTAGACCAAGGAGATTATTTTAGCATCTGAGATGGGGTACCACACCTACCATCAGCTCCTCAGTTTACTGCACAGCTCCCTGTGCTACTTATATGCTGAGTTGGTGAGGGCTGGTATCGAACCAAGAACCTTGTGATTCCTAGCCAAATGCTCTACCGGCTGAGCTAAACTGGGGGGGGGGTAATATACTTATATATATATATGTGTGTGTGTGTATATATATATTATTTTTTTTAAAATTATTTACTCTATAGGTAGGATTTGACTCAAAGTCACATATATGGGACGTCCAGCGAGGATCAAACTCTCTTTTCAGTTGTAACAAATTTGCGAGACTAGCTTGCTAACAGTTACACCCTGACAGGATGGAACCCTAATATACTTATATATGTAAACATAAACACACAAAAACACATTTCAACTGTTTATTTAATTTTTGTTTCTTTACTGACAAGAATTTTTTTATATTTAATTTCTCTAGTTTTTCGGTTTTTTGTTTGCTTGGTTTTTTTTGGGGGGAGGGGTTATGAAATTTAAAAGTCCAGAAAGACAATGTTCCTAGCAAATTGTACTACTACTACTATTACTACTACTGTTGCTGCTGTTCCTTCCTGTTGCTCTAGAGAGTATTGGTACAAATTGCCAATTTTTAGTTACTATTTTGAGTTGTGTTATGTTCCAATCTATTCTAGTCTTTTCCCTTACCCCCCTCCCTCCCTCCCTCTCTCTCTAAATTACTTGAGATTGCCAAATTACTTAGTCCACTTATAGATAAAGATAGGTTTTTCTTTTCAGATCATTGCTCCTTCATATCCACCCTTCAAATCAGTCAATAATTTTTTTTTTCTATTTAAAATTCATTGCTCCCTTCCCCCTCTCTCTCTCTCTCTCTCTCTCTCTCTCTCTCTCTCTCTCTCTCTCTCTCTCTCTCTCTCTCTCTCTCGTTTTCCATCTTCACTCTTTTTCTTTTTATGATTTAATTAAAATTATTTAAAATTCATTGCTCCCTTTCTCTCTTCCTCCATCTTGTCTCTCTTTCTTCTATGATTTACTCTCTCTCTCTCTCTCTCTCTCTATCCCTTCTTCTTTCTTCTTTGATTAATCTCCCTCCCCCTCTCTCTCCATCCTCTCTCTTTTTCTTTCTTCTTTCATTCTCTCTCTTCTCTCTCTTTCTTCTTTCATTCTCTCTCTCTCTCTCTCTCTCTCTCTCTTACTCTTTTCTTTCTTCTTTGATTTAGTATCTCTCTCTCTCTCTCTCTCTCTCTCCATTCTCTTTTCTTCTCTCTCTCTCTCTCTCTCTCTCCATTCTCTTTTCTTCTCTCTCTCTCTCTCTCTCTCTCCCCGCTCTCTCTTTTTCTCCCCCCCCCACTCTCTCGCTCTCTCTCCTTATCTCTCCTCATTCTTTTCTTCTTTCTTCTTTGATTTAATTAAAATTGAAGCTAACACTTTTGATAATATTGAACATTTTTTTAATTATTATTATTATTATTATTATTATTATTATTATTATTATTATTTTCTTGTTGTTGTTGTTGTTACAGGTCAATCAATAGAAAAACACACACATTGGGATGATACTACTCTTCTTCCTGGTTCAGTCTCTCTCCTCTTTTACTTCAAGCCCCCACCCCCCATATCTGTGCGTTTGTTCATTCTTCAGCCATCCGTTGTCACTACTAGTGAATTGCAAGACTACCTGCTAGTATCAAGCAGTATATAACTTAAGTGTTCAATAATAGTCGTTGGCAACAGCTAGTGGATCTGAATGAAATTAGTGCTGACCAACTACTTATATTATTGTCTTTTTGCTATGTACTATCAATATACGAATTTGGAGAAGCACCAAAAGTGAATAGAAGAACTACTGCTTGGAACATATACACACATACATATATATATATCTGTATGTATATAGAGAGATATTTAAATATATATATATAAATATACATATATATAAAGAAAGGTTTATTAGAAAGGTTTGTGTATTGTGTAGATCTGTGAAACTAGGAACAATTACAATCATGAGGTAAGAACTTTCTTATTCTCTGGTTAAAAAACCCTTCTTTTTTTTTTTTTACATTACTTTGTATACAGAATTGTAAAAAGGTACTTTTTTTTTTTTTTTTTTTTTTTTTTTAACTAAAAAAGGTTTCCATGTTAATTATATGGTTAACTTCTTATTTTTTGGTTAAAAAACACTTTCTTTTCGGTTTTTTTTTTTTTTTTTTTTACACTACTTTTTTTTTTGGTGTTAATTTCTTTAAATGTTTTTACTTTTCTGTATTTATAACTCAATTGTTTCCAGTTCTGGAGGTTTGGGAAATGTGGAGCACCCCTTCATCACCATTGCTCCCTGGTCCTCTCTGACCCAGAGTGGTAGTACCTGTTATGGTCCCATCTAGGGGTTAAATAGAAAAATGTGTTTATAAAAAAAATTTCAGTATCCATTAAGAATGAATTTATTTCAAAACTTTGCTGGCAGTAAATGACCGACCAAGGTTGATATGCCGTGAAACAGACAAACCAAGATATAACTCAATTGGATTGGATCCTTCATTTAAGGAAGAAATATACAATGCCATAGGTGCCAGGGAGTGGGGGGTTCTGTATCCCATCCAACCCCAAAATTTTTACCACTTGTAATATTTTTACAAGGTTTTATTTTAACAAAATACAATAAAGAAATACAAGAAAGAAAAAATCTATCCAAAGAACTAGCAAATTTCAAATGTGCTTGCAGCTAACCATGTTGGCGGCCTTTGATAACTTAAGGCCACATTCTAAATTTTGTGTGCACCCCACTCTCTGAAAAAAATATCTCTGCTACGGTTCGGAATATATTAAAATAATACTATAATATAGTTTGGAATTTTCATTCATTCTTTCTGTGTTTTTCTTTATTTTCAAGATTTATTTTAAAGTTAAAATAAAATATCTTCTTTGTATTCAATATTATATTTATACTATTTCACTGAATTTTTTTTTTAGATGAGGCTTGATAATTTGGATTATTTGAACTATTGTCCTCATCTTTATTGTTATCTGTACAACGTTTCTGCTGATGTACCCTCCGACCTTCCTTCCTCGGAAATTTTTTGTCGGACTCTGGATCCTTCTTGTTGTAATCAGGAAACGTTGTACAGATAACAATTAAGATTAGGACAATAGTTTGAATAATCCAAATTATATTTATGTTTTGAAATTACTAAAACTTAAATATTTTAACAAAACTTTCTAAAAAAATGATTTTATTTACTGTACTCTGCAAAGTATTATTTATAATATACTAAACCGATAAAATAAACCAAATAAAATTCACAAACTCTGAGTTAAGCCTGATTAAACATTGTATTTTTATTATTTATTTATTTCTAATTGTTTTCTTTGTTTTTTGTTTTCATTTTCAACCCAATTAAATATATAATTTTTCTTCAACTAGTTTATAACTTAGTTTTTGTTTTATGATGAATTTAAATTATCAAAAAATATTTTTAAACATTTGAAAATAACTTATATTTGCTCTTTTTTGTGCTTTTGTATTTTTATTTTGTGGTAGATTATATATTGCTAAAATGAAAAAATATTGAACTAAAAGTTTTTAAGTATTTTGAAATTTATTCTGCAAACAAACAAACAAACAAAATTATTTCTCTGAATTTTTAAGATTGAGGCATGATATTTTGGATTATTTGCATTATTCAGACTATTGTCCTCATCTTTATTGTTATCTACAGATAACAATAAAGATGAGGACAATAGTCCGAATAATCCAAATAATCCAAAAAAAAAAGTATTGATTTCCTTTTCCTGAATTGGTTAATGGAGCAACAGTGTTCAGACTATAACCTTCCCATAGGTCAAAGTCAATTCTTTCATTCAAGATTTCAGTTTATAAATTGAGAAATTTTCATTATAGAAATCTATTTTAAAAAGTTTCTTTAAAACAGAAAAAATTTAAAAAATGATATTTGGGTTTATTTTATAATTTCTATTAAATGTTTCCTCTATCAAAAACACTTACTACTTATTTCATTTAACTACTTCTTTTTTTGTTAGTATTTTTTCTTATTCAAAATAACTTTTTTTAATTCATTATTTTTTTCCGCCCTTTACATAATACAAATAATATTTTCTGTATCATAATTATAACATGTAAATGATGATTTTAAAATTTTTCTAAATTATACATTTTTAAAAATAAACATTTTTAATTGAAAATGCTTTTGTTTTTACACATTGAAAAAAATAAGTGAAATAAGAATTATTCTATTAGAAGATATATCTAAAATATTTAACTTTTAAATATGTTTTATTTTGCTTTTATGTTATTATTCTTAAATAGAAATAATTTAGAATATTAAATGATACTCTTGTTTTCTGTATAGAAATATTATTTATCCAAAATACCCATGAGTTATTGATATGAAATATTTTTTTTTTTACATATCAAAATTTGAGTAATATTTGTTTAGAATTCATAGATAAGTTCTTTCTAAATTTCTGAAAACTTTTGTATATTTTGTATAAGTATACATTAAATTCTTTTATAATAAAAACAGTTTATCATATTGTGGTTTCTTTGTGTATTGTTTTATACAAAGTAAATTAAAAGTAATTCACTTTAAGAATAAATAATCAGTACAAATTCTTTGAATATCTACAGATATATAATTTTTATTTCTTACATAAAGTCCTAAACTTATTAATATGCTTTTATTATGTTTCTTTTTCTTTTTTTTCTTCTACCCCCCAATGGTACGTGTGTGTGTGTGTGTGTGTGGTGATTTAATCCCCTACTTTCTGGAACAACCTAAAAATTCATTGATTGCTTCTTTTTTTTCTTTTTTTTTCAAAGTTCCAGTTTGTAATTAAAAATTTTGATAAGGTTTTCTTTTAAGCTGAAAGAATAGAAAGAAAAAACAAGTAGCATTTACAAATATAATTAGAAATAAACTTTTATTTTTGTTTCATTACTAACAAGGATCTGTTTTTATATTTAATTCCTCTAGGTTTTTTTTTTTTTTTTTGTTTTTTCCTTCAATCATTAGTTCATTTTGTTGCCATTTCAATAACATATTCTACTTATTCTGGATATATTTATCTCTCTCTCTCTCTCTCTCTATATATATATATATATATATATATATATATATATATATATATATAAATTTAAGTCTCATTAAATAATGGTACTTAGAATATTTGTAATCAGTCATAGTTGAAGGTATTAAAAAGAAAAAAATGTTTATTATAATTATTAATCTATCTAAACATATATAAAAAGGCAGTTGTGTGTTTTTGTATGTCCGAAGGAAACTTTGAAAATAAAACAATTAACGACAAAGTAAATATATATATACATTAAATGTCACCTGGGCTTGGTTTTTGAGCAAAAATAATAGAGATTTGATTTATATTCGTGAAGATAATTAAAAAATAAAATTTAAATGATAACAGTATAGTTTTTTTGTTTTTTTTTCATTTAATATTTTAAATAGTAGACATTAACATTTCTTTTCATAGTAGCTGGATCAATGCAAGGTCTATTTTTTTTTTACATAGGGATTTAAATGGGCATCCCATGAGGATTCAACTCATGATTCAGTAATAATGGATCTGCGGACTAACTTAAAAAATCCCTCTCTACCCAGGCGACGCTAGTTTACAATTAAAATTGATATGTGAATTAAGATAACAAGAAAATAGTAAATCATAAAAATGATTTATTAAATTCATTTTTGTTATGTGGTTATTTATTTTTAATTATATTTATCTTATTTATCTCATCGTTTTACACTTTGTTTAAAGTACATAACTAAATGGTACTAATATCCTAGGTATGACGTTAAACTGCATCTAATGGTGAAGTTTCAATTTTGGAGCTATGGGGAGTGTGGATTACCCTTTCTTCATCATTACTCCCATGTCCACTCTGATCTGGAGTGATAGTACCTGTTAGGGTCGCATCTATGGGAAAAATAGAAAAAATGAGTTTTAAGAAATGTGTTTGAAAAAAAAAATTGAGTTTTGAAAGAAATGTTGAATACCCATCAAGAATGAATAAAACAAAACGTCTTCGGCATAAAATAACCCAACAAGGGTTGAAATGCCATAAAATCCAACCAACCAACTAAATGGTACTACCTGCATCCCGTAATAGTGGTTAGATTTGTATATAAATTTCATATATTAAATCCAACAATTAATTTGGAACAGAGATAGTATTATTTTGTTGAACTATTTGTAAATGGTTTTTGTTTTTTGTTTTTTTAATCTTTCAACTAAGATTTTTTTCTAAGTTGAAAGATTAGAAAAAAACAAATACCATTTACAAATTAAAATTTTTAATTGAGAAAAAAAAAATATTATACTAATTTTTAATCTTTTTTTTTTTCTTTTTTTCTTTTTCATGTATGATAATTTAAGGGATTCAAACTTTACTATAAATTTGTTATTTAAAAAAAAAAACAGGGTTTGGTTTGGTTTGTTTGGTTTGGTTGGGTTTTACGGCATGTCAACCCCTTGGGTTATTTTATGCTGGATACTTCTATTGGTAATTAGGTATTCAAAAATGTATAGGGGTTTATTTGCTGTAGTCAAGTTTTCTGTTGAGAATTTTAACATCAAAAGAGTGGGTGATTTTTGTAGGTCTATAAACTTACATCCTTGATAGGAGGCCGGTTCTTTTCAAAAAGTTTAATATGCTCTTGGGATCTATTTTTCCAAATAGTTTGTCCATGCTGTTAACATTGTAGAACTTTCTTTGAGTGTGAAAGAGGTGTGTGCATTCAATCAGAATATGTTTTATTGTGTATCGGTTTCCACATGAACATTTAGGTGGAGGTTCTTTTAAAATGAAGGAGTGGGTTAATCTAGTGTGGCCAATGCGTAGCCGGGTGATAGTGGTTACTTCTCTTCTGGTATTATTAGAATCAGGTGTCCTTTCTTTTAAGTTGGGCTGTAGTTTGTTGTGGGGATTTTCATTCCATAATTGCTGCCATTTGATCATCATTATTTGCGCAAGGAAAAAAAAGAAGATATTTACCCTATGAGTTGGATTTGACACAAAGTTCTAAGTATGGGGCATCCAGTGAGGATCAAACTCACTTTTCAGTAATAACAAATCTATGGGACTAGCTTGCTAACCATTAGGCCATGATGGGACCCCGCTATCAATTAGTTATATAGTGATCTGAGGATCAGTTTAAACACTACTATAAGAAGAGATGCTGATAGGTACGTGTCCTGCGTCCCTGGCGCACAAAAATCTAAAAGGGCACAGTAAAATCATATCCATGCATCCAAGTGTTTTTCTTTTTTCTTCCCTCACTATTTTAAGCTAACTGTAAATACATTTCAATATTTTCTTGGAAATGGATCACACAGGATAGATACAAGGTAGGAGGAGTTAGATGGCTTTAGTTGGGACCCATGAATTTTCCCGGGACTCATTCAAAGCAAATATGTGCATCCCAGGATGAACTAAATCAAAAAGCTATCAACATCATGTATAAGTATCCCATTTTCTGTGTATATAGAATTGGAAAAAAGAACACTTTTTTTTTTCTTCTTTTTTTTTTTAATTAAAAAAGGTATCCATGATTAATTAAGATGTTAATATTCTTGTATTTATCTCCCTGTTAAAAATCCTTCTTAAACTATTTCTGTGAATTTTTGAGTAATAGTCCAAATAATCCAAATATATCTTCTTAAACATAATCTTATATTCTGAATAAATTATTTGGTTTACATGTTGTCTTGTCAGCATAAATTGAAAAACATCAGTCGGTAGAGCATTAGACTAGGATCTATACGGTTCCTGGTTCGATACTGGCCCTCGCCAACTAAGCGTATAAGTAGTAGAGGGATCTGTGCGTAAAGTGAGGAGCTGATGGTAGGTGTGGCGCTCCACCTCAGACGCCAAAATAATCTCCTTGGTCTAGAGCTAATGAAAAGGGGATAGACTCCCTCGCTGTCTGGCTGATACAGACTTTAGGCCACACTGACAACTTTACTTACTTTTACTTATTAAAAGAATATAAGAAATTGACTTCTTGTTTTTCATTACTTTTTTTTTTTTAAAGAAATAACTGCCTTCCATTTCAAATTCTGATGTAAATTTTGTTATTTTTGTTTTACCTTTAGATTTCCTTTCAATAAAATGCTGAAGATTAAAATCATTAAATAGCAATTATAAAATAATTAGCCTTTTATTATTCTCCTGTGAAAAAAAGTACACAGCAAAATATAAAAATGGTCTAACATCTTCAAATGGCCAAATTCACTATGAAGAAAGAACAAAAAATGATACATATATTTTGCTGTGTACTTTTTTCACAAGAGAATAATAAAAGGCTCATTATTTTATAATTAATATTTAATAATTTTAATCTTCAGTATTTTATTGAAAGAGGAGTCTGGTTGAAGTAAATATTTATAATAGCCAACATGACTGGATTTTAAGTTTTTCTTATTTCAAATTTACATACATATATATATATATATATATATATATATATATATATATAT
Source organism: Doryteuthis pealeii (assembly GCA_023376005.1). Lineage (NCBI taxonomy): Eukaryota > Metazoa > Mollusca > Cephalopoda > Myopsida > Loliginidae > Doryteuthis > Doryteuthis pealeii. The sequence goes on from CM042173.1 coordinate 43,042,111, forward strand.
ATATACATACACACACACACACACATACACACACACACAGTGATGCTTATAGCTTTTTGATTTAGTGCATCCTAATTTTCGAAAAAAGAAAAACACTGTGAGGCGTGGATATAATTTTATTGTGTCAGGGACTCAGGGCACATATCTATCAGCATCTCTGTTTGAGAAAGCTTCAGCCAATAATGAGGCAAAATATCAATTGAACTTAGTTGTTTGGGGTGTTATATCCACACTTTCCTTTATTCTCAACCACATTTTGTCGGATTTATTCAATCCTTCACTCCTCATATATATATATATATATATATATATATATATATATATATATATATATATATATATATATACACACAACTCCGTTTAGACAATACTATACTCATGTTAATGTCCTCATGAAGGTTTTATAACAAAACAAAATGTTTTCATGTCAACTTCACTATTTACAAATAAATAATTTTTTTTTTAGATATTTTGTTCTTTCTTATTTCTACACACAAACACACACACACACACTTTCTTATAATCATCATTATATTTTTTACATTGCATATAATACACAGAAAAGAAACAGTAAATATGTTGTGTATGTATATGTGTGTGTGTGTGTGTGTGTGTGTGTATATATATATATATATATATATATATACACACACACACACACACACACACACACACACGCCAGTGACCACAGCAGTCAACCAGTCTAAAAAAAAATCCTTGTAAAAGAAGAATCATTCCCTCAAAATATTGGATGAAATAAAATGGAACTTAGCACATAACTTCTAACTCTGTTTCTCATTTATTTCACACTTATTACCATGCTTCACACTAAATCCCAAAAATATATATTATAGACATATATATATATATATATATATATATATATAACTCACCAGATATACCAACAAAGAAGCATGCGTGGACTCCACAATGACAATTTATATATATTTATATATGTGTGTGTGTGTGTGTGTGTGGCAGGGCTTGCCTGTCAAGGGCTGGTCTCTTAAGTCATATGCGGTCCCATGGTGACAGACGACCACGTGTGTGTACAAGTGAAAGTTGAGGGTCTCACGTGTATTTTATGCAACAGGACGTTTTTCTTCCCTCACCATTTCAAGCTAACTGTAAATACATTTCAATAGTTTCTTAGAAACGAATTACACAGGATAGATTACAAGGTAGGAGTTAGATGGCTTTCATTGGGACCCATAAATTTTCCCGGGTACTCATTCAAATCAAATATGTGCATCCCAGGATGCACTAAATCAAATTGCTATCAGCATCACTGTGTGTATATATGTATGTATCCACAAATACCATATATATATATATATAATCTAATTTTGTATTATATAAAAGTACTCTCTTACATACACTATATGTAACAACTATTATAGGACATAGGTTATATATATATATATATATATATATATATATATATTCTCACTAGCTCTGCAATAGTTCTTTGTTTAATAACTTCTGTTCATAGCCAAAGCTATTGGTATTTGCTTTGTATTTAAATGTATGGCTACTAATTTCCTATTCATGATATTTTTGGTAACTCTACAATGTTTTTGACAATTAGAAACCAATCTTTGAGATACAAATTATATTGCTACATTGTCTAATTTTGCCAAAAGAGCAGAATATGAAACGCATATTATCTTCATCATTTTGGCAAGGTCTACTGCCCAGATGTCTTGTATGTGTATAAACCACCTTTCTACCAATCTGATGCCAGTATTAGAGAAAGAGCAGCCATGTTTGTTTGTTTGTTTTTTTGCTTGGTTTTCTCTTGTTTCTCTCTCTCTCTCTCTCTCTCTCTCTCTCTCTCTCTCTCTCTCTTCTCTCTCTCTCTCTCTCTCTCTTTTTTTCTCTCATTTTCCCTCATTTCTTTCTCTCTTTTCCCTCTTCTCTTTTCTTTTATCTCTTTTCCCCCTCTCTCTCTTTTCTTTTTTCTCTTCACTTTTCTTTTCTCTCTATTCTTTTTCTTCTCTCTCTCTCTCTTCTCTCTCTCCTCTCTCTCTTTTCTCTCTTTCTTTTCTCTCTCTCTTTTCTTTTCTCTCCTCTCTCTTTTCTTTTCTCTCTTTTCTCCCTCTCTCTTTTCTTTTCTCTCCTCTCTCATTTCTTTTCTCTCTTTTTCCCCCCTCTCTCTTTTATTTTTTCTCTTCTTTTTTTTTTCTCTTTTTCTTTTCTAACCTAACAGAGAAAGGAAAAAAAAAAAAAACCCTTCACCGATTAAAGTTGTTTGCATTTGTTTTTGGCAAGGATTTTAATAAAAATAAGTTTTTGTGGTTTTTACTGCCAGAAATATTTTTGACATATCACAGTTCTGGTTTTTAATAACATTTTATTTTATTTTTTATTTTTCATCTATTTATTTAATTAATTATTTTTTTGGTTAGGTTTTGTACCGAAATGACTTTGCTTAGCATAAAATTATTTGTTTGTGCAAATATGAAAGAATTGTCAGAAATTGTTCGGACAAATGAGCTTCTTATTCTATTTTTCTGAATTTTTGAACACATGGTATAGTGGATATAGGCGTTAATACAGTTCTAAGTGACAGTTATCTCTAGGCTGCAGGTTCAATCCTGGTCGACAGTAACAGAATGATAATTAACACAGCTTAACACTTGTACACAGTCATGGTTAGTGGAATGAAAATAGCATACCTACATGGATTGAATAAAGGGTTGGGTTCAGAGTTCCGTGAAGGCTCCTTATCATGACAAGAATGTTCCCCAGTTCGAAGATAAGGTTCCTGAATCCAACAAAAAAATACTTGAAGAAGGCCAGAGGGCACATCGGCCGAATCGTAGTGCAGATAACAATAAAGATGAGGACAATAGTCCAAATAATCCAAGTAATACAAATTGCCAGAAAATGATTTCCATTACTTCCAGGTCCACTCTGACCAAGAGTGGTAGTTCTTTTTAGGGTCCCAACTATGGATTAAATAGATCAAAAAATAAGTTTAAAAAAATCTGTTGTTTTTTTTTTGGGGGGGGGGGGGCAGGGGTAAATGAGGTCTAAAAATATGTTGAATACTCAACAAGACAGAATAAAACAAAATGTCGTTGGCATAAAATAACCCATACCGGGAAATCCAACCAACCAACCAATTTTTGATTAAATGTTTAATGTGACACTTTTTAAAATTCTTGGCAAGATGAAAGACTTTTTTTCTTTTTTTTTTTTTTTATTAAAAGAGAAGGGTGTTGCCAACTGCTAGTTAGAAGTTCATTGAGAATTTTCTAAGTCTATAAGGATTTATCACAAAATAGCTAAAAATGGCCTTTTCATTTAAAGTTACCTGTTATTTCCCTTGAAATAAAGACTTCTAAATATGTTTAATATTAAATTTATACAAAGGCTACTGTTTGGGGCGGATTAGGAAAACAAATGTGACTTCCAGATGGGTGGAATAAGGTGGTATAGGACATTAAGATTTAGGTATTATCAAAACACATGAGTGAACTTGTGCCAACATCGGATGCCATACTTGACAGACAAATCAGGATTGGCACCCTTTCTAATCGAAACGGTAATGAAAAAGGGGTAGACTCCCTCGCTGTCTGGCTGATACCAACATTAGACCCCCTCAACGACTTTACTTACAACAGATATTTGTATTTGGATTATTCAAAGTATTGTCCTCATCTTCATTGTTATATACATGTTTCAGCTAATGTGCCCTCATTGTGTATATAACATTGAAGATGGGGATAATAGTCCGAATAATCCAAATAATAAAGCCCCATCTAAAAAAGTCAGAGAAATAGTATTTCATAATTGTGGAGAATATAACTTAAATAACTAAGGAAATCGTGACGTCAGTGGTGACATAGTTTTGGTTACAGACTGACAGTTACATAATCTCCAATATAATGAGATTATTATTAAATAAATTTACTGCTAAACTTGGTATCTACACAGGTTTTCTTGATAAGGAAACAATGAAGATGAGGATAATAATCCGAATAATCCAAATTATCAAACCTCTAAAAATTCAGAGAAATAATCATTGAGAATATAACTTAAATAATTAAGGAAATCTTGATGTCAGTAGTGATATAGTTTGTGTATATAACATTGAAGATGAGGATAATAGTCTAAAAAATTCAGAGAAATAGTATTTCATAATTGTTGAGAATATAACTTAAATAACTAAGGAAATCTTGATGTCAGTGGTGACATAGTTTGTGTATATAACATTGAAGATGAGGATAATAGTCTAAAAAATTCAGAGAAATAGTATTTCATAATTGTTGAGAATATAACTTAAATAACTAAGGAAATCATGACGTCAGTGGTGACATAGTTTTGGTTACAGACAGACAGTAACATAATCTCTGTTATAATACATTATAATAAGATTATTATTATTAAATAAATTCAGTGCTAAACTTGGTATCTGATAAGCTCAACTTCGACTGATGAATTCTATTTTGTTAACTGTGCTCATTAGATTTGGCATCGTTGCCAAGTGCATTGCAAAGGAACCAGAATCAATAGGATGAATTTGAAGAAGTGCTAACATCAATATCTACCAAGACAGACGATAACCTTAAATAAACTCAAATTGGTGAATGCCACTAACTTAGACTTCAGATTTCTACCTGTTCCTATTAAACATTTCCTCCTCCGCCACCTGGTTATTTATAACTTACATCATTTACTTATATATTTGTATATATATATATATATATATATATATATATATATATATATGAAGTAGTCAAACAGTGTGTTTGAAAATGGCGAAGGCCGACAATTTGTGGAGATTATGTGCTTAATTAAAGTCATACTTAATTTTGTTAATTAATTAATTAATTATAACTAAATGAATAGTGGTTAGAATGTCTGCCTGTCAGCCTGACAGGTAGGGTTCGAATCCCGCACAAAGCACTGCCCTGTCTATAGCTCTGCTGATGAGGCCTAATGGTCTGAAATGTACATACAGAGATGACTTTTTCTCGATTTGTTTACACTTTACATTTAAACCAATATGCACGCCTAATTCGTTATAATTAATCAATTAACAAAATTAGGTATGACTTTAGTTAAGCACATAATCTCCCACATATATATATATATATATATATATATATATATGCATGCGTGTGTGTGTATAATATGAAAAAATTGAAAAAACAAAAAAAAAGTTTATAATCGAGTAATGTTTATTTCGCCTACGCTGCAGTGTTTCGATCTATTTCAATAGATCTTTATCAGGGCTTTCATTAGTTTGAGGGGGAAAAAAATAAAAGTATCACAGAAAAATAAGAAATCTTCCAGACCCTTTTGTTTCATGGTCAGTCGGTCTATCTATTTGAAATTGTTGATGAAAAAAAATTTTTATTACACACGTGTGTGTGTGTAGATGAAATATTATTGTGTTAATTTTCCATAGTTTCATGCATATGCAATCTTCAGACACTTCAATATTGAAATATTAAAACGGTGGCTTGTTCAGCATTTATATAAAGTTATATAAACACTGAACATGCCACCATTTTAATATTTTGATATTTAACCGGCTGAAGATTGCATTATATATATATATATATATATATATATATATATATATATATACGCACACACCTCTGCATGAGCAGGATGTGACACAAAGTCAATTTCTTAAGCAGGTTTGAATTCAGGGTTTTCCTTCTAGACTGGCTGCCTAACCAAGGTTATAAGTTATAATAGTGAGGCATCCATTGAAGATAAATAATAGTTATATAGTAAGATTAACTTGCTAACCATAATTAATTGAAAGAAGTACTTTTCCCAATTAGACCCGTTACAATATGTAATCAACAAATGACATTCAGAATTAGACATAAGATAAAGTGTAATATTTCATGGTTGGTTTACCTCAGTCGGTAGAGCATCCACCATAGAATTCGTCCTGTCGGCTGAGGAGTTAGAAGGCACCGACTGCACCTCTGCAGAGGTGTAAGACTCCCCCAATGGGGCCACCTGTTGGCCGTGGGTGGTGACCCGTGATGCTTAAGGATAGAGGATGAGCAATCCATGACTTGCAAAACTCCACTTTGGCCCTTTCTTGGGTTAGATGGGCAGTCGGAGAGGCCCCTTCCGTTCAATCGGCTGGTCACGTCAACCCCAAGCACCTATATGATTGCCCCAACCCTATTGCCCTTATGGCAAGCCCTAACCCTTTTTATCATATGGGTGCTAGATGGCAGTGGCTGAGGGTCTTCATCTCCTGGGAATGATGTTAAACTCTTTGATGGTGAGGTTCCAGGTCTGGGGAATGTGGAGCACCCCTTCATCAGCATTGCTCCCTGGTCCACTCCGACCCAGAGTGGTAGAACCTAGGGTCCCATTTACCTGTTAGGGTCCCATCTAGGGGTTAGAAAAACATGAGTTTATAAACAAAATTTGATTATCTATTAAGAATGAATTTATTTCAAAACTTTGTTGGCATTAAATGACCCACCGAGGTTGATATGCCGTAAACCCAAACCAAACCAAACCCCCATAGAAGACAGATTTTTTTCTTACTTTTTATTCTGGATTCTTTTGCATGTCTATCTATACCAGAGTTTTTCAACCGGTGTGCCACGGAGCTTCCATGGGTGTGCTATGAGGACAGTTGATCATCCTGTTATATTCTATTACTTTAATATTTTTTGTTTTAATTAAATATTTTTTGGTATTAGTATTATTTGGACTATTGTCCTCATCTTCATTGTTATCTGTACAACGTTTCAGCTGATGTGCCCTCCAGCCTTTTTCAGGTATTTCTTGTCAGACTCGGGAACTTTATCGGACTCGGAAACCTTATTTTCATAATCGGGAGCCATCACTAAACTTTGAACCTAACCCTCTATTCAATCCATGGGGGTATCCTGTTCTCATTCCGCTAACCATAGCTGGGGTACAGGTGTTAAGCTGTGTTAATTATTATTCCATGTTACTGCTGCCTATGACCAAATTATTTTCGTTTTAATTATGTTATACTTGTAGCAGATTTCCACTATTTTTTTCTTTTAAAATTTGAAAGATGAAATAATTATATGTTTATATACTAATGATGTACCTTGATCAATTTATTGCCCAGCTCACTGTGCCGTGAGATGAAAAAGGTTGAAAAACTCTGATCTATACATATATAAAGGGCAGTTGTGTGTATGTATGTATGTATGGGTGTATGTCCAGATGAAACTATGAAAATACAATAAAGTAAATATATGTACACATTAAATATCACCAGTTCTTGCTTTTTGTGCAAGAACTATGAAAGATGTTTAAAAAAAAAAAAAAAAGGCATTGAAATTCTACTAAAAATGTCCAGTGTTTGTCAGTCTCAAAAGTAAGCAAATCAATACACCAGAGTTCCCCCCGCTACCCAATTGATGCTGGGTAACTGCTTCTAGTACATATATAAAGGGCAGTTGGTGTGTATGTATGTATGTATGTGTGTGTGTGTATATATATATATATATATATATATACACACACACACACACATTCAATATAACCGGTTCTTGCTTTTTGTACCAAAATTATGAAGATTTGATTTATATTCGAAGATAGAAATTTAAAAAATTACATAGAAATAGCATTGAAAGTCTACTTAAAAATGTCCTGTGTCTAATATACCAGGTGTTTGTTTGTTTTTCTACTCTACCCACGTGACACTGGGTAGTTGCTAATAGTTTAGCTTTGATAATAACAGTACAAGCTACTCAGTCCTGACCTTTGAAAATTAAAATGTTTTTTTTTTTTTAAGTTTAAGAAAAACATTTCATTCAAATTTCAGCCTTGATTTAACAATTCTTAAATGTCATTAAAGTGTATTTCTATTAACATGTCTCAAATAATGTGTAAAAACATTTCTATACAAATTCATATTTAATAGGGATACTTGATATCATATAACTATGGAAAATAAAACAAGTACACAAGTGTCCTGGGTATGACATTAAATTGTATTTAATGGTGAAGTTCCTATTCTGGATCTTTGGGGAATGTGGAGTACCCCTTCATCACCAATATATATATTTACCAACCTCTCCGCATGAGCAGGATATGACACAAGGTCAATTTCTTAAGTGGAGTTCAGCAGGTTTGAATTCAGAGTTTTCCTTCTCCTAGACCAGTTGCCTAACCAAGGTTAAAGAGCCCAGTCTGCCCTACTATTTATCCATAGCTGGAGGGAGAGTAGGATTTATACCTTTCTCAAGGTGAACTCGGGGTGACGAGTCCATTTTCAATGAGTTTAACCATTACACCATGTGCTTCATTACCATTATAATGGGGAGCCATGCACAAACCGAAGCTCATGCATGTGTGGCTAGTATTTAAAAATTGTGAGAATCCCATCGGCATTCCTCTTTTGCTGCACCTTAAACACTGGGTAATAAACCCAGCCCTGCCCTTTTTAGACAAGGGGGAAGGTCCTACCTAGGGGGATGGCCCCCTGGGATCATGCTGATATTAAATATCTTACCAGATATGGCTTCAGCCATTGGACACAAGGACACTAGTTATGTATTTAGCCAACCCCTCTGCCATGGGCAGGATGTGACACAAGGTCAATTTTTAACTCTTTGCCTACCAAATTTCCCCTACGGCTGTACTAAATTTTCTTGGAATTTTTTACCTGTATGATGGAATATTTCAAAGTTCATTATCTATTCACCTCAGAACTCATTCTATTCAAATAAAGTCCAATTATTATTATAATCAGAGTTCTTCTGCTCAATTATAATGAACTAACCATCAGTTTTTGTACTTTACTTGGCCGTGGTGGGAGAGCCACTGTGAGCGGTTTAAAGTAGGTTAAGAGTTAAGATAGTTTTCTTGTTAAATAAATCTTAACTCCTCCATGATAATATTTCCCTCTGCCCCATAAGTTTTTTTCCTCCTCAAAATTTGTCCATTTTGGGGATCTGGAATTCAGTTTGTTTATATATATACATATATATATATATATGAAAGGGTTCAAAAACTTTCAAATACATATTGTACACAATTCATGTCATTGTAATAGCTGATTGTTGCAACTTAATGATAAATAAAAGTTAAAGTAGTGCTTTGTATTATTTGGACTATTGTCCTCATCTTTATTATTAATTATTCTATGTTACTATTGCCCTTGACCAGGATTGAACCTGCAGTCTAGAGATGATTGACAAGAAACATCTGAAGAAGGCTGGAAGGCATACTGGTCGAAACGTGTAGATAACAATAATGATGAGGGCAATAATACAAATTATCAAGCCTCATCTCAATAGAGATAAAGTAGTTCTGTTTTACATTTATGTCAAATGGATAGGTTGTACCACTGATTTTGGTGGAATTTTTGGTTAAAAAAGATGCAACCTGTTAAGTTTTTATGGGCCATCCTTTGGCCTTCAAGCAAGAGTGCTTGTTCAGCAGAAATCCTTTGGTAATCCTCTGGTAAAGAATCCTGAGTATTGTAAGTTCCTTCGTCAATGGTTGCAAGTAGACTTTGAAAGAATCAGCGTTTAAGTAGTTAATCAGCTGAACATTATGGCTGCTGATTGGCGAAGGAATAGACCACGTGACCTTGCCTAGTCTATAAATTCAGGGTGGGAATTAGAGCACACCTTATATACAAATAACATATCCGCAAGTATATATGGTACTTATAATTTTATTTGGTAGCATAATGGACAGGTGTTTTTTAGGTTTTTTTTTTCTTTTTTTATGGAAATGGAGAAGTTCCGAAGTTTTTGTCTGATGTTATTCCAAGTTTAATAATTGTTTGTTAGACATCATGAGAAATTCTCTACTTCAAAATTAATATTTAATTTCACTTCTCTACTTGGGTTAAATGTTTCATAAGTAGGTATTTTTTTTATATATCTATTTTCTCAAGTATACAACAATTATTATACATATAATGAGCCTATTCTGTCAGATTACAGTCAAGTCATACTGAAAGCACTGGTTCCCGCTAACCAAAGTTAAGCAACGATAAGCCTGTTCAATACTTAATTGAGTGACCACTTCAGCACCATAAAGTCACTATAAGCAACCAGAATCCTTTCCATGACCTGCAACACTCCAATTACAACCATACTTAGGCTAGACGGGCTGTCTGAGAGGACCTCTCCGATCAATCGGCTGGTCACATTAGGTCCTAGCACCTATATGATTGCTCCAACCCTATTGCCCTTATGGCAACCCCAGCCCTTTTTATCAAGTGGGTGATAGAAGGCGGTGGCTGAGATTCTACATGTCCTGGGAATGACATTAAACTCTATCTGATGGTGAAGTTCCAGTTTTGGAGGTTTGGGGAATGTGGAGCACCCCTTCATCACCATTGCTCCCTGGTCTACTCTGACCCAGAGTGGTAGTACCTGTTATGGTCCCATCTCTGGGTTAAATAGAAAAATGTATTTATAACAAAAATTGTGTATCCATCAAAAATGAATTTATTTCAAAACTTTATCAGCATTAAATGATCAACTGCGGTTGATATGCCGTAAAACAAACCAAACCAAACTAAATCCTTTGTTTATCAAAATGACTTGATTTGGTATTAAATGACCCAAAAGAGGATTGATATGCCATAAAACAAAATCTATCTAATACAATCAACTCATGCCGGTTCCTGCTAGATCACTGCAGTTAAGCAGCAATGAATCTGTTCAATACTTAATTGGGTGACCACTTAAGAAACAGCAGGTACTGTAAGCAACCCGAGTCCTTTGTTTATCAAAATGACTTGATTTGGCATTAAATGACCTGAAAAGGATTGATATGCCGTAAAACAAAAACATTAAAAATAAAGCACTGGATCCGGCTAGATTACCAAAGGTAAGCAGCAATGAGCCTGTTCAATACTTAATTAGGTGACCACATAAGCAACAGCAGGTACTTTGTTGATCAAAAATGGTTTGATTCAGCATTAAATGTCCTGAAAAGGGTTTATATGCTGTAAAAAAAATAAAATAGATAAAATAAAAAAATAAAAACAAAAGACCTATTTAATACAGTCAAGTCATACTTAAAACACTGGTTCCTGCTAGATCACAAAGTTAAGCAGCAATGAGCCTATTCAATAGGCCACTTAAGCAACAGTAGGTACTATAAGCAACCTGAGTCCTTAGTTTATCAAAATGACTTAATTTGGCATTAAATGACTATGCTTACTTTAATTTCTGACCCCTGAAAATCCCTTTCTATACTGAAAAATAAGAAATGGTGCAATGGTTATCATACTAGTCTCATAGATCTACTACTACTGAAAAGTGAGTTTGATCCTTACTGGATGCCCCGTAATTGTGACCTTGTATCAATTCCTACTCTTAGGGTCGTTTTTTTTTGGGGGGGGTTAAGCATTTTCAATGATTTGAAATGTTTACTTTTTTTTTTTTATAAAGTATTTTTTATATTTTATTTATTTATTTTTCTGAAGGCTATTGCAATGCAAAAGTAATTGTCCAAGGTCTTAATTAATTTTGAGGTATCTTCATCTTCAGAGATGTTTTTTCATATGAATGCGGTGTTGTGTGTTTATATTTCTGGATGATATAAACACAGAGCTGCATGGCATGACTTAAGTTGTTCAAATCAAGTTCATTCTATTTTTTAATTTATTTTTAATTTTATTATTATTACTAATAATCCATTCTATGTTAAATTCTAATCTACTGTTAAAATCATGTTAATTAATGATATATTCAGTGTTTAATTCTAACTTGCTGTTAATCTGAGGTTGTAACCTAGCTATTAATAAAGCTTCCTTAATTCTGAAAAAAAACAACATTACATATTATTGCTTCAATTTTAATGGGAAAATTATCATTATTTTTGCATTTAATTGAATGTTTATGGAATGAGAATGCATGTGTTTTGAGGTGTTCTTTAATTCAATGGAAGTTTTTTGGGGTTTTTTTTTTAATGTTGCCCTTATGGCAAACCCTCAACCCTTTCTATCATCACCAGTTTAGCTCAGTCAGTAGGAACTAGGAACCCCAAGGTTTCTGGTTCGATACCAGCCCTTGCCAACTCAGCGTATGAGTAGCACAGGGATCTGATGGTAGGTATGGTGCTCCACCTTAGGCACCAAAAACAATCTCCTTGGTCTAGCGCTTCTGAAAAGGCAATACTCCCTTGATGTCTGACTGATACCGACTCTAGGCCACCCTGACAACGACTACTGTTAATCTGAGGATATAACCTAGCTATTAATAAAGCTTCCTTAATTCTGAGAAAACCAACATTGCGTACTATTGTTTCTATTTTAATAGAAAAATTATTGTCATTTTAAAAAAAAATTTTTTTAATTTTGTAATATATTTTTTTTTTTTTTTATTGAATGATATATTCAGTGTTTAATTCTAACTTACTGTTAATCTGAGGTTGTAACCTAGCTATTAATAAAGCTTCCTTAATTCTGAAAAAAAACATTACATATTTTTTTTCTATTTTACTAATGATTGATTTTCTTTTTCTCTTTCAGTTTGTGCATGTCCTTGGCATCTCAAAAATATCACAGGAAACATTTACCAGATAAAGAAACTTCCAAACAACCCTTTACCAATGGGAGTGTAGGTTCGCCTAAATTATCCAATAATAACAAGTTCATTATGAGTAAACACTCAAATCAGTTTTATACTGTTGAAGTTGGTGATTCTACATTTACAATCCTCAAGCGATACCAGAACCTAAAACCAATAGGTTCAGGGGCTCAGGGCATTGTATGGTAAGTCTCAATTTTTTTATTTATTATACTTGTGTTCCTTAATTGTATGACTGTTATCATCTTGCAACACCTTCTGGTTAAAAATGAGACCGTCCAAGATGAAATGCAAAAATGTAAATCCTGATTATCTGGTGTTGCTTATTTATCCCTTTTCTATTCATTTTTATTTATCATACTTGTGGCCCTTAATTGTATGACCGTTATCATCTTGCAACACCCTCTGGTTAAAAATGATACCGTCCAAATTGTCCAAGATGAAATGCAAAAAATGTAAATCCTGATTTTCTGGTGTTGCTTATCTGCCAAATTCTTATTTCTTATGAGTGTTGTCACCTCAGCTAAATAATGACCCATTCCATTTTTATTTTAAATAAAGAAAGGGAATAAAAAGGATATGCTACACAGATAAAATGTAATAAGAAAGAAAAAAGAAAGTGATGGGGAAAGATAGGGGGGGGGTGAACGTTTGAAAATAATAACACTAATATATTTCAATCGAACATAATGAAAAGATAAAAAGAAAGAAATGGAAGAAAAAGACATACTACACAGAAAAAAATTTAATAAGAAAGAAAGAATGTAGGGTAAATCTGTTTCAATCGAACATAATGAAAAGAAAGAAAGAAAGAAGAAAAAAAAGAGTGAGAGATAACTCAAGATTATTATACATTTTACATATTGAACTATTTAGCAATAGCTCTTTAGTAAACGTATCAAATGTTGTAATAATTAAATTATCATACTGTGGTATATCCACAGGTTCGGCTAGTCAAGATTATTATACTTTTTACATATTGAACTATTTAGCAATAGCTCTTAAAACATATCAAATGTTGTAATAATTAAATCATCATACTGTGGTATATCCACAGGTTCTGCTAGTCAAGATTATTATACTTTTTACATATTGAACTATTTAGCAATAGCTCTTAAAACGTATCAAATGTTGTAATAATTAAATTATCATACTGTGGTATATCCACATGTTCTGCTAGTCAAGATTATTATACTTTTTACATATTGAACTATTTAGCAATAGCTCTTTAGTAAACATATCAAATGTTGTAATAATTAAATTATTCTCTTTACTCACCAGCCACATTGTTTGTGTATATTCATTACATGTAAAACAATTTTACTGGTTTCTATTGAGGTCAGTTAGCCTACTGTTGGTTTGAATAACAGCAGCTAAGTACCACTCGAGCAGTGTCCAAGACAGTTGGTATAAATTGGACTCAAGAATGATCCATCCATGAATCTGGGTGATTTGGGTGATTCCATTCCTTGAGTTCTGATTGGCTGCTTGACTTGGATGACATTGTGGAGTCTTATATATACTCTGTCATTTTGCAGTGGACTTTGTGGCTTTCGGGTTTGTATTAAGTTACAATCATTTGCTGCCTTGTCTTCCCAGTTCGACGGTAATTGGAACTTTAATTATTCTTCAGTTTCTAATATCAATACATCAGAATTTTTATTTATATATGTGTATCTTTACAAACAAATGAATTGGTAATTGTTTACTTAGGATTATTATTTACTTGAAACCATATAACCGTATGCAATCAAAGGATTATTATTAAATCTTATTATAATGGAAATTCTGTCTATCTGTAACCAAAACTACATCACTACTTACACAATACACTCAGGAGTTGCATAAGTTTATCAATGAGTATTTAATTTATAGTCAAAATCATTAATACATAGAATAAATCTTATTTATTAATGATGTCTCTGATGATGGAGTTAGATTTGCCTCAAAACAACCCATGTTATTAACGCATTTAAAATTCTGCAATTTGTCTTATATATCACAAAGGAAGCGCGTGGTGTAATGGTTAAAGTCATGGGAAATGGACTCGTCGACCCGAGTTCAAATCCTGGACATGGCAATTATTTCACTTAGTGCTAATACCCTTGGGAAAGGTATGAATCCTACTCTCCCTGCAGCTATGGGTAAATAGTAGGGCAGACTGGGCTCTTTAACCTTGGTTAGGCAACCGGTCTAGGAGAAGGAAAACTCTGAATTCAAACCTGCTGAACTCCGCTTAAGAAATTGACCTTGTGTCGCATCCTGCTCGTGCGGAGGGGTTGATAAATATATATATATCACAAAAAAAAAATGGTTTACATGATATATTGTGTGGTTAATTTGCATACTGGTTTTAACAAAACCAGGTTTGATAAATAATTGGTGTTATTGATCTCTAATATTATTGTTTTATTCTCCAACATATTAAAATCAATCCTATGAATGATTTCATATGTAAACCAATTAGAGTATAATTAAGATAAGTGTAATCTTTTTATATGCGTTCTTATTTAATTTTGTTAGTCTTTCTAATTTGGGTCTGGCTAACACCTGGGAAATCTGATTTTGAGCTCATGTCCAAACATTTAACTGTGAATGGTTGGACATTCCTTGAAATCCTAGGTAGAACAAGAGTGGAGCTCCTTGTTGCAGAGAATCCAGTTGTAGTCCTTCTGGTATTAAGTCCAGTTAGCAACTGATTTCAGGTCAATTACTAAGGACCTTAAATGCATTCCATGTCATTTTTCATTGGTCAGTGCCTACTGCTGATTTTTGGGAAAGTCCATAAATAAAAGTGGTGACTTCTTGTACATCATATACCTATGATAAGTGGAATTCCTCTTCAAAAACAAAACAACAAAACCCAAAACAATTTTGTTTTTCCTTGGTCAGTGCCTACTGCTGATTTTGGGAAAGTCCATAAATAAAAGTGGTGACTTCTTGTACATCATATACCTATGATAAGTGGAATTCCTCCTCAAAAACAAAACAACAAAACCCAAAACAAAGTTGTTTTTCATTGGTCAGTGCCTACTGCTGATTTTGGGAAAGTCCATAAATAAAAGTGGTGACTTCTTGTACATCATATACCTATGATAAGTGGAATTCCTCCTCAAAAACAAAACAACAAAACCAAAACAACGTTGTTTTTCATTGGTCAGTGCCTACTGCTGATTTTGGGAAAGTCTATAAATAAAAGTCATAGCCAATATTCAACTCTGGAGCATGGTGATCCACAATGTCATAAATTCAATATGTGAAGCTGGTTTAACCCACATTGGGTGAATGTTATCACCCACACACCTCCACCACCACAGCAAAATATTTAAAAAGGCAGATGTTTGTTTTTTGAAAGATCTGTAAGGAAATTATTCTGAAGAGTCTAAAATTTCTTTAAATTACTAAACTAATTAAGAGTGTGTGTGTGTTGAAAAAGGTCGAGGGAGTGAGAAAATTAAGGTGAAGCACTTAATACACTGAGGCAAAATATTAATTGAATGAAATTGTTTGTGTTTTATCCACTTTTATTCCTCAACTTTTAATCACATTTTGTTGGGTTTTACCCATTTTTCATTATATTCAAATGATTGACTTATAAAAGAAGAAAAACTCAATAAGAGACAAATTAGTTTTGGGTGTGCATGTTTCCTCTCTAACCCAAAATGTTGATTAAGTTTTTTTTGTTTGTTTTTTTTTTCCAAAAATCTTCCTTCCTGGCAGGGACAGTTGGAAAATTGTGCCATAGACTATAACAGGGTATCTATCAGTAAAGTGTTTGGTGGGTGGGGTGAGGATCCTAAAAATGCTTTTAATTTATTAGATGAAATTTGACAGAAGAGTTATTTTTCTTTATTTTTTTCATCATCTTCTTCCATATTTTGTCCAATGTGTACAGATGAGGTTAAGTGAAATATATATATATATATATATATAGTCTTTGTGATCATCACTATGTTTATTAAGTGCGCATATATCTTGTGGTACCAGTGGATGCACATTCAGATATTGGGCATCTTCATTGCAACCAGTTCAATAATGCAGTATGTGCTCATCTAAGAAGAAGAAAGAGAAACTTTAATTTTATTCTCTCTCTCTCTCTCTCTCTCTCTCTCTCTCTATATATATATATATATATATATATATATATATATATGTATACAAATGATTTACTTGTGAAAAAAAAATCACTAGAGACAAATTAATTTTGGCTGTGCAAATTTTCCCTTTAACTCTATTGGTGATCAACATAACTTTTTTTAAATGTTCATGGCTGGCAGAATGGAAAATACAACTAATGCTCATACAACTTGATTTGAACATTGATAACTTTTTCTTTTTGTCCAATGTGCACAGATGAGATAAGGGGAATATATATATATATATATATATATATATATATATATATATATGGGAATGAATCTGACAGTATGTAGAAAGTAGGAGAACAAAGTATTCCAAAAACATGATTTTATTCTTGATGGACACAAATTACCATTCTCCCATTTGTCGCAAATCATCCAGACATTCTGCACAATTCAAGTCCTGATGAAGGTTACAAAAATTGAAACTTTATAACATCAACTTTTCCACCTAGAATAAATTCATCTTTTTGAATACTTTGTTTTTCTATTTTCTACATATATATATATATATATATATATATGTATATATATATAGATAAAAAGTGGCTTACCAGGGAATATGAATAACGTAACATCTTATTCAATGAACACACGTGTAATCGGCTGCAATTAATTGGTACCTCGATTAATTCAGTGGATTTAACCCTAAAGATCCGTATGGTGAAACTCGAGTAGGTTTCTATTGTATCCATTTCTTCTATATATATATATATATATATATACTTACCTGGTCCTTGAGCCACTGAACCGGTAATGGAATAACAGTGTGATCCCAGGAGGGCCCCCCCCCCCCAGCAACATCTACCCCCTTGATTTGAAGAGACAGGGATGGGTTTATTGCCCAGTGCTTGAGGCACCCACCTTGAGAGGGAATGCCGATAGGATCCACACAATTTTTGTGCATGCCATTCATGAGCTTCGGTTCGTGGGTGGTCCCATATTAATAGGACCTTGTGTCTGACCCACATAAGTAGAATACGTGGTAAATACCATATATATATATATATATATAAGTTAAACCTAATGAGTCATATATACCAACTAAGAGTTTCGCTTAGTAGCTCATCAGGGCAAGAATCTTTTCTTTTTTTCTTTTTTTTTTTTCATTTTTTCCCTAGGTGAAGTTTGGTAGTATATTTTTACTATCAAACCATTTGGCTTTTTTTTCTTACCACAAGGGTTTATCAATAAGTTTAGTATATATATATATATATATATATATATATATATATATGAGAGATAGATAGATAGATAGATAGTCTTTGTGATCATCACAGTTTATTGAGTGTGCATGCATCTTGTGGCACCAGTGGATGCACATTCAGATATTGTGTGTCTTGGTTGCAACCAGTTCAATAATGCAGTATGTGATCATCCAAAAAAGAATAAATTTTCCAAGAAAAGTAAAATGCTAATTTTATTCAGTCAAAGGGATTGTTTACGAGCAGCAGTCAAAATGCTAAATGCTGATTGGTTGAGATTTTTCTGTTCTGCAGCCAAAAAAAAATTGAAATATGGTCTGTGAATTCTAAGAAAGTCTTTCTTATTATTGAACCGTTTCTTAAAAATCAAATTTCCAATGGACCAATAAGTTAGAGGCGTGGTATAACAGTTATCAGTTAGGGAAATGGACTTGATGAGACAAGATCAAATCCTGGTTGGTTGGTTGGTTTTTATGGCATGTCAACCCTTGGGGGTTATTTTAGGCCGAAGACGTCTTGTTTTTTTTTTCATTCTTGTTGTGTATTCAATTTGCTTTTTCAAACTCAATTTTTTTAAAACACATTTTTAAAAACTCATTTTGATCTATTTAACCTATAGATAGTACCCTAATAGGTAATACCCTCTGGTCAGAGTGGGCCTAGGAGTAATGACAATGAAGGTATACTTTAGGGAATCATGTTTATTGTACATTCAGATTTAATTTTTTTTGTGTAGTTATTTCTTAAGTTTTTTTTTGTTTAGTTTTTTTTTTCATACAGTGCTATTGAATATGAATAATTTTAAATAGTTCTATTTGACCCATAGATGGGACCCTAACAGGTACTACCACTCAGGGTCAGAGTGGACCTGGGAGTAATGACAATGAAGGTGTGCTCCAAACTCTCCAGAATCAGAATTTCACCATTAGATGCAGTTTAATATCATACCCTAGACAAAAGACCCTCAACCACCGCCTTCTAGCATATATATTATAAAAAGGGTTAGGAGTTTGCCAGAACATTACGGTCGGGACAATCATATAGGTACTAGGGCTTGATGTGATTAGCCAATTGATCAAAGGGAGCATCTCCAACTGCCCGTCTAGACTAAGTAACAACAAAGTGGAGTATTGCAAGTCATGGATTGCTCAGCTACCAGGATTCCTTCCTTAAATATCATGAGTCACCACCCACAACCAACAAGTGGCACCATTGGGGGGATTTTACCCCTCTGCAGAGCTGCATATTCTACAGCCCCAGATGACAGGGCAGATCAACCCAGTCTGCCCCACTTGTTAAGCGTTGCTGGTTGGGAAGAACAGAAGGGTTCATGTTTTTCAAGGGTAATAGTGTAAAGTGAAATGCAATGCAAACAGCCTTGTCCAGGATTTGAACTTGGGTCACCAATTCCATTTATAATGATGATAATCGTTACACACTCAAAGAAAGTTCTACAATGTTAACAGCATGGACAAACTATTTGGAAAAATAAATCCCAAGAGTATATTAAACGTTTTGAAAAGAACCGGCCTCCTATCAAGGATGTAAGTTCATAGACCTACAAAAATCATGCACACACTCTCTTGATGTTCAATTCCTCAACAGAAAACTTGATTTCAATAATAACTAAACCCCTATCACTATACCTAATTACCAATAGAAGCAAGATCTGGAATGATATGCAGGTGGTTGTACACGTGGCAGCTGTACCTTACAAAGAAATAAAACAAAACGTCTTCAGCATAAAATAACCCAATGGGTTGACATGCTGTAAAACCCAACCAACCAACCATGTTGAGGTGTATGAAAGTATGCTTTCAAGAAGACGATCCGACACTTCCTGGATCAGATCAGGGTTGCTGATTTTTATTTTTTGTGTGGATCCATTCTTGTTGTATTCATTTGTGCAATTCCCTTTTCCTATCATTCAAGTTTGGCGCAAAGTAGTGCGCTGTGTGCCCCTACACACACAGACGCACATACTTAATTTTACATATGCACACAGGCGCAGATGGTACTCTACTTTGCACCATGGGAGGGAAATTGCATGGATGAATTCAACAACAACCTGAGCCAACCTGATGCTTAAAAACCCGAAATTCACAATGGTCACAGTGCATCACTGAATGCCGCCCTTAATGCATCAAGAAGATTTATGATTTGTCTCACAGACGTGGTGCAACTGCAGCCGTATGTTGCTCATAGGTGAGAGACATTTTAAATATGCTGATAAATCATCATCATCATCATGTCTTGCTGGCAACAGGAATATCTATGACAATCTTTTGCCAACCATTCCTATCTGTGATTGTCCACAGGAGGTCCTCTGTGCAATATCCAGAATACACATAGGGCTGATTGATGTAGGTGCTTGCTGGGCAGCCCACACATGTGTGTCCATGTGCTGTTGTCTGCTAAAGTGCTGGCTGGGTGTGCCAATGACCTCTGTCACAGTCTACGTATAAATTCATGCAAAGTATTTTGGTATTTCTGTGGAAGCTAAGAAATTAGTCAAAGACTATGAAAAATTCTTCCTTTTTTAATACGAGCATTAAGAACGGTAAGTGGATAGAATAAAAGTACAAGAAGTCATCTACCTTTGAGTCTACCGCTTCAACGACTGGGTGGTGGCCTATTTAGCTTCTTTTCTTTTCTTTTTTCTTTTTTTTTTTTTTTCTTTTTCGTACGTCAGCATAACTTCCTCGTATCTTCACTGACACCTGAAAAGATAATTGGAATTTTGAGTGTTGGCTCGAATGGGTGGAACAACATTGCAGCTACTTGTTGCTTGACACTGTACCTGCATTAATATAATACTCTTACCACGATGGCGGCGTTCCAAGCTATGAAATTTTAGGCAGTCGCAAGAGATTTAGGTTCTTCCAATCTTCTAGATGAGGATAAAGAATATGCTATCCAATACAGCCATAACTTTGACAGAAGAGTATGTTGGTTTATATGGGGCTACTATTCTTCTACAAGGATGGCTTTGGCATTAAATAACAGTGAAACCGAACATGACAGAATATTATATTGGTTTATATTGGGCTACCTGAGTAGTGCATCTATTCCTTATTAAATAGTACCACTACTGTTGTTCTAGAAGGATGGATTTGGCATTAAGTAACCCATGAAGGTTGATATGCCATTAAACAAAAGAAAACAAAACAAACTTGATAGAACATTTTGTTAGTTTATATGGGGCTAGCCGAGCAGCGAATCTATTTCTTGTTAAATAGTCCTACTACTGTTCTTCTACAAGGATGGCTTTGACATTAAATAACCCACAAAGGTTAATATGCTATTAAACAATGGAACCAAACCAAACTTGACAGAAGAGTATGTTGGTTTATATGGGGCAACCTGAGCCGTGTCATGCATTCCTTTTTGTGTACAGTTTGCTGTATCCGCTTTTTATGCAATTTATTGTTTAATCTCTGTCTCCACAAAACTTACACTTTGTATTCTGCTGCATATTGTCAATTTTTCTTTATGAAATTTTTTGACAAGCATTTTTTATTATAATTTTAATTTTTTTTTTTTTTTTTTCTTCTTCTTAGTATGTCATTTAGGTCATCATTAGAGACAATTGAGAAACAATAATAATGAATAAACCCTTACTGAAACTCTTGAACTCTGACCCCCGGTTTTGCCCCAAGGGAAGGATAATTAAGGCTACAAGTTTTTGAAGTTTCACTTACTGAACATTTTTTTAGAGCTAAGTAACATTTAGATTTGACCTCCAGGTCAAATAAGCTGTTAGGTTGTTAGAAAGTTCTCTCTCTCTCTCTCTCTCTCTCTCTCTCTCTCTCTCTCTCTCTCTCATCTTACCCGATTCTCATCATCTTCTTTCTTCCTTCTTTTTACATTCCCTCTTCTTTTTTCTCTCTCTATCTCTCTCTCTCACACTTTCACTCTCTCTCTCTCTTTCTTTCTCTAGT
Organism: Doryteuthis pealeii; assembly: GCA_023376005.1. NCBI lineage: Eukaryota > Metazoa > Mollusca > Cephalopoda > Myopsida > Loliginidae > Doryteuthis > Doryteuthis pealeii. The sequence goes on from CM042173.1 coordinate 43,063,926, forward strand.
GTCATCATCTTTTCTTTTTTCTTCTCTATTTTTCCACTCTCTCTCTCTCTCTCTCTCTCTCTCTCTAGTGTCATCATCTTTCTTTTTTCTTCTCTCTTTTTCCATTCCCTCTGCATTCTCTCTCTCTCTCTCTCTCACACATGCGCACTCTCTCTCTCTCTCTCTCTCTCTCTCTCTCTCTCTCTCTCTCTCTCTCTCTCAAAGCACATTTAGGGAAAAGCAGTTATTATTATTTTCATCATTTCCATTTAATGTATTGAAAATATTATTAAGCAAAAAAAAAAAAAAACAGTTTAACTCTTAACATCCTGTTCAGAATTTTAATTCCTATAAGGATTTATCAAATAAAGGCTTTTTTCATTTAAAGTTACCTGAGATATTTCCCTTAAATCAAAGACTTCTAAATATGTTTAATATTACATTTAAACAAAGGCTATCGTTTGGGGCCGATTAGGAAATGTGACTTCTGGCGGTATAGGACATTAAGAATTAATTATGAAAATATAATGAAACTAATTTTAAATTCTCTGCAAGTCATTTTTCTCCCTTCACTATTTGTTCATGTAATATTATAAGTAAAGTCGTCGGGGTGGCCTAAAGTCAGTATCAGCCAGACAGCGAGGGAATCTATCCCCTTTTCACTAGCGCTAGACCAAGGAGATTATTTTAACATTTGAGGTGGAGTGCCAGACCTACCATCAGCTCCTCACTTTACCGCTACTCATACACTGAGTTGGCGAGGCCGGTATTGAACTAGGAACCTTGTGATTTCTAGCCGAACGCTCTACCGACTGAGCTAACCTGGCCCTATTATAATGATTATTAATTCAATAATTTCTCTGTATTTGTGAAATGAAACTCATTCTAATCAATGCACAAGTTGTCTTCTTTAAAACGGGCAGGTTTAGCTCAGTTGGTAGAGCATTCGCCTAGGAATCACAAGGTTCCAGGTTCAATACCAGCCCTCACCAACTCAGCGCATGAGTTGCACAGCTGGGAATTGTGTGCTAAAGTGAGGAGTTGATGGTAGGTGTAGAACTCCACTCCAGATGCAAAACAATCTTCCTGGTCTAGCGCTAGTGAAAAGTATAGACTCCATCACTATCTAGCTGATACTGACAATAGGCTACTCCATCTACTTTACTTACTATATATATATATATATATATATATGTGTGTGTGTGTGAAAAATAAATCATATACCCCTCTGATGACGACTGAAGAAGCAATCGAAAGCGCTGATAGTATGGGAAGAATCCTATTTCAACTGGATCCTAACATCCATATATATATATATATATATATAGTAAGTAAATAAATAAATTGTTAGAAAAAATTGAAAGAAAAAAAAAAACTCCAAAACAATAAGGATTCCATTATTTTTAACCAAATTTGTTTGGATATATATATATATATATATATATATATATATATATATACCTTCTCCTAGCCCGGTTACCATACCAATGTTAAAATGTCAAGTCTGCTCTGCTATTTACCCATAGTTGGATGAAGAATAGTTGGATACCTACCTTTCCCAAAGGTATTAGCGCTATATAAACTTTATATATAAGTCATAAGGAGATCATAAACAACAAGAACTGACTGAATGGGATAATTACGATAGGGAGGAATCTGTACCTCCCAAATCCCAAGTATTTCTATCTAATACTAATAATTATATGGGTTCAAGTAATTATTTCTATTCAAAGATAGTCATTGCAAAGTCTCCCATACTTCAGGATAAACTCAAAGAATAAACAGGAAGTGTATTCTTGGAATTTGGTATGGCGTCTTTTTGCGTCTGAGGGATCTGCGCCTTCCAAGTCCCAAGTATTTCTATCTAATACTAATAATTATATGGTATCTAGTAATTATTTCTATTCAATAGTAATAATTGCAAAGTCTTATGCACTTCTTCGACCAGAATAAACTCAAAGAAGAAACAACTAGTGTATTCTTGGAATTCTTTTTGAGTCTGAGGCATCTGCAACTCCTAAATCTCAAGTATTTCTATCTAATACTAATAATTATATAGTTTCAAGTAAGTATTCCTATTTAACAATAATCATTTGTTTGCACACATTTACATAGTTTCAAATAACCAATGATTATAACCTTAGTAAACAATTATAGTTTCAAGTAACTATTCTTAATCTTATTATAATGGAGATTGTTTGTTTGTCTGTCTGTAACCGAAACTATATCACTACTCAAGTCACAATTCCCTTAGTTATTGACGTCACATTGACCATGATTTTATTTTTAATTTAACCTCAATTATTAATAAAATTGTTTTACATTATTAATACTGTTAACCATATCTACATACTAACGATATGCAATTATATTTATATATACAAGAAAATAGCGGTTTACAGTGTGAACGGGAAGGCTAATTTGCATATTGATTTTAAAAATGTAATTTTAATAAATATGTGCTTAGTATTATTGATTTCTAATTGTTCGGTTTTATTTTAATGAATATAAGCAAAAATCTCTACAATAAATCTTAAATGAAATCCATTAACAAGAAAAAATAACTGTCATTTTATTCTTTACTTCCTCTTTTAACTAAATACTTAAATTAGAAAAAATTACAATGAAAGACGAGAGTGGTGGAAGAGTAAGTTTCAGTTGTTCTATTTTTCGATTATACTCCCTCTGTTTCAAATCTTTTTATCTGCAGTCTTATTTAGTTTCATTAGCCTTTCTAATTTAATACAATATTTTATTACATTCAAACTTAAATACTTGCACCCGGAGGGTGCATATATTTGCTAGTACAAATAATGTACATCTATCTATACATATATAAAAGGCAGTTGTGTGTATGTGTATGTCCAGAGGAAACTTCGAAAATAAAACAATTAACAACAAAGTAAATATATATACACATCATATATCACCAGGGCTTGGTTTTTGAGCAAAAATAATAGAGATTTGATTTATATTAGTGAAGATAATTAAAAAATAAAATTTAAATGATAACAGCATGGATTTTTTTTCCATTTAATATTCTAGATAGTAGACATTAACATTTCTTTTCAGAGTAGCTGGATCAATGCAAGGTCTATTTTTTTACATAGGGATTTAAATGGGACATCCCATGAGGATTCAACTCATGATTCAGTAATAATGATCTGTGGGACTAACTTTAAAAAAATCCCTCTCTACCCAGGCGACGCTGGGTAGCCACTGCTAGTTAATATATAAAGTATTCCTTTCTAATACAAATAATTAGTACTTAGTTTCAAGTATTCCTATCTAATACAGAGATGCTGGTAGGTACGCATCCTGCGTCCCTGACGCACAAAAATTTAAAGGGACGCAGTAAAATCATAACAATGCATCTCAGTGTTTTTCTTTTTTCTTCCCTCACCATTTCAAGCTAAATGTGAATACATTCCAATAGTTTCTTAGAAATGAATTACACAGGATAGGTTACAAGGTAGGAGTTAGTGACTTTAGTTATTTTGTTAGATAAATAAAAACCTTACAATGTATTAAGAAACTTTAGTTGGGACCCATAAAATTTACCTGGGACTCATTCAAAGCAAATATATGCGTCCCAGGAGGCACTAAATCAAAAAGCTATCAGCATTACTGTAATACTAATAATTATATGGTTTCAAGTAATTATTTCTATTCAAAGATAGTCATTGCAAAGTGCCCCACACTTTAGGATAAACTCAAAGAATAAACAGGAAGTGTATTCTTGGAATTTGGTATGGCGTCTTTTTGCATCTAAGGGATCTACGCCTCCCAAATTCCAAGTATTTCTATCTAATACTAATAATTATATGCTTTCAAGTAATTATTTCTATTCAATGATAATCATTGCAAAGTCTCACACAATTCCTCGATCAGGATGCACTTAAAGAATAAACAACTAGTGTATTCTTGGAATTCTTTTTTGCATCTTTTTTTTTTTTTTCTTCTTTCTTTCTTTGTTAAGCTAACCTCTAGCTTTTGCAGTTTCAACCAGAACCTGGTAGGTGATAGATCTCCAACATGGAGGGAGACTGAGCCGAAAATACTGCCATAGTTGTACTAAAAAATAATTCTCATCTCCATTGAGATTTTTCCCCTTTTTAGATTACAGTCTGGTTGACACTGCATAAAACATGTTGTTTTCTATTTTTGGTTTACACCTAAAATAATTCCATCTGATGGCTTCCAAATAACAATGCCAACACGAGCATTTACTTTGGAAGACAAACATTTCTCTTTTTTCACTCACATAAGAGAAAAAATTTTGTCTGTAACAAATCATATCCAGTAAATACTAAGTAATAATATTGACAATAGTTGAATAGGTAAATTCATCATCTTATAAACCTATTGCAGGTAAATTCATTGTATTAAATTAATTCCTCTAACCCATGGAGTACTATAATCCGGCACAACTGAGAGTCTGAACTGGAGGCCTATTGAAAATTAAGTTAACTATTTTTTTTAAAGATATTTAGAATAACAATTTGACCAATACCTGTGATGATAATATATGTTCATCATCTGGTAAATTTATCATATTAGATTAATTCCTCTAACCCATGGTGTACTATAATCCAGGCCTGTTCATGGCCCAACTGAAAGCCAGAACTGGAGGCCTATTGAAAATTAAGTTAACTATTTTTTTAAATACTTAAAATAACAATTTGACCAAT
>CM042173.1:43073595-43101095 GCA_023376005.1 Doryteuthis pealeii
GCTGTGAACCCTATATAAAATTATACATAGGATTGCTTTTAATACATTAACTCTTAACATCCTGTTGAGAATTTTCTAAATCCAGAGCCCCGTTCCTATAAGGATCTATAAAAAAAATGGCTAAAAATGTTTTTTTCATTTAAAGTTACTTGTTATTTCCCTTAAAAGAAAAACTTCTAAATCTATTAAATATTACATTTAAACAAAGGCTATCATCGGCTATGGGTCAGATTAGGAAAATGAATGTGACTTCCAGACGGGTGGAATGGGGCGGTATAGGACGTTAAGAGTTAAAGAATAACACAATAACGAATACAGAGATGCTCATGGGTACACTTCCTGCGTCCCTGAAGCACAAAAATCTAAAAGGACACAGTAAAATCATATCCATGTGTCCTTGTGTTGTTGTTTTTTCTTCCTTCACCATTTCAAGCTAACTGTAAATACATTTCAATAGTTTCTTAGAAATTAGTTACACAGGATAGGTTACAAGGTAGGAGTTAGACAGCTTTAGTTATTTCCCCAGATCATAAATAAAAACCCTACAATTTATTAAGGAACATTAGTTGGGGCCCATCTAATTTTCCAGGGACACATTCAAAGCAAATATGTGCATCCCAGGACGCACTAAATCAAAAAGCTATCAGCATCACTGCATATGATTGCTTTTAATACATTTAAGAATAAAACAATATTGGAGTCTTTCCATCTGCTAAAGACAATGGTGTAGTATCCAGTTTTTTTTTTTTTAGTTTTTATTTTAATTGCAACTGCACGAGTGGCTGATCAGGCCAATTTTTGAGTGGCAATTTCTGGTGCAGTGACTGCATACAAACATAGATGCTTGCTGGGTTTGTTGTTGTCTCTCATTCCTTCTGGCTCTCTTTGCTGTGGCGGTTTCTTTCCTCTGTTTTTCACTCCTTTTTGTGCCTTGTTTGATAAGGAGGTACCAGGCCACTCAGTTTTTTGCACCAACCTCCCATGTGTTGTTGATGTGGCATGTCTTTCTTGCAGACATCTTTAAAGAATAAAACAATAATTAATAATAACTAAAATAAATAATAAAACAATAACTAAGGGAATTGTAATGTTGGTGGTGATGTAGTTTTGTTAAAACCAGTATGCAAATTATCCTCACAATATACTATGTAAACCTTTATTTCTCATGTGCTTATATAAAACACATTACAGGATTTTAAATGCATTATTTTTAAAAGTTTTAATGTAATTAAATAGTATAGCAATTTAGAAAGATTAACAAAACTAAATAAGAACACATACAAAAAGATTACACTTATTTTTATTTCATTTTAATAGATTTCTATATAAAATTATACATAGGATTGCTTCTAATACATTTAAGAATAAAACAATAATATTAGAAATCAATATCACCAAGTAATTATTTATTAAATTCAGTTTTGTTAAGATTATTCACACTATATACTATGTAAACCTTTATTTCTTATGTGTTTATATAAAAACACATTACAGGATTTGAAATGCATTATTAACATGGGCTGTTTTGAAGCAAATCTAGACTTTAATAGAGACATCTTTAAATAATAAGATCCTAATTAAGTTTAAATAATGATTATTCAATAATCCCCATCCTCTTCACAGATAAAGTTCTGGAGTCACTACAACTACCAAAAATATGAACCTTCCTCACCTAAAAGGGGCAGGGCTGGGTTTATTGCACGGTGCTTGATATGCCACAAAGGGGGAATGCCGACATAACCACACATTTTTTGTACTGGCCATCACATGAGCTTTGATTTATGTGTGGCTATCCACATAAAAAGACCTTGTGTTAATCCGGCTTGGTGGGAGGTCAGGAAAATAAATATTATACAACAGGCATTTGTTGGGCCATAATTACATAAAGACGAGTCTGAGATGCCAAAAATAGAGTTTTCAGATTTGAAGGTTTTGCGTTCCTACTCCACAGCCCTATTACTAGTACAAGCTCTTTTTTTAAGGTACCAGGCCACTCAGTTTTTTGCACCAACCTCCCATGTGTTGTTGTTGATGTGGCATGTCTTCATGTCTTTCTTGCAGATGTCTTTAACGAATAAAACAATAACTAATAATAACTAAAATAAATAATCAAACAATAACTAAGGGAATTGTAATGCCTTAAACTCTTTTACTAAAAAAAAAACTCTGATTGATTGGGGGGATTTTATCCCTTCGCAGAGGTGCAGTCGGTGTATTCTACAGCCTTAGTTGACAAGCTGGGTTTACTGTAGGATCGCAGTAGTGGGGGAGCTGCCATAATCACTAATTACATAAAAAAAGGAGTCTGAAGTGCCCAAAATTTTAGAGTTTTAGGATTTGAAGGTTTTGTGTTCCTACTCCACATCCCTATGGCTAGTACAAGCTTTTTCTTTTAACAGCCTTAAACTCTTTTACTAAAAAAAAAACTCTAATTGATTGGGGGGATTTTATCCTTTTGCAGAGGTGCAGTCGGTGTGTTCTACAGCCTTAGTTGACAAAGTGGGTTTACTGTAGGATCGCAGTGGTGGGGAAGCTGCTGTGAGCAGACAGTTTTAATATTTATTTGTAGGCCATAATCACTAATTAGATAAAAAAAAAAAAGGAGTCTGAGGTGCCCAAAATAGAGTTTTAGGATTTGAAGGTTTTGTGTTCCTACTCCACGTCTCTATGGCTAGTACAAGCTTTTTCTTTACAGCCTTAAACTCTTTCACTAAAAAAAAAACTCTGATTGATTGGGGGATTTTATCCCTTCGCAGAGGTGCAGTCGGTATTCTACAGCCTTAGTTGACAAGCTGGGTTTACTGTAGGATCGCAGTAATGGGGGAGCTGCCGTGAGCAGATTAATGTAGACAGTTTTAATATTTATTTATAGGCCATAATCACTAATTAAATAAAAAAGGAGTCTGAGGTGCCCAAAATAGAGTTTTAGGATTTGAAGGTTTTGTGTTCCTACTCCACGTCCTATGGCTAGTACAAGCTTTTTCTTTACAGCCTTAAACTCTTTCACTAAAAAAAAAAAACTCTTATTAACTACTACTTCAGACAGACCCAGAAAACTCATTATTCTCTCTAGGATCCCAAACTCCCAACTGCCTGGACAGGCATCAATGCCACATTATACATGCAGCATGTAACAGCCTCAATATTCATATTAGGAATAGGAAACCAAGCTGATACAGTTCCACCTCGTCTTTTAGGGATCATTTATTAATGTTAATCTTCTAGTGAATAACAGTCCATCCATCAATGATCATAAATACAATCTGCCCAGGTTTTTATTGGTTCTTCCTGAATAGTTTGGATATAATTACATTTTCATTCTGAATCATATGTTAGTCACAATATGCTTTCCATAATGTTACACTACAATGTTTTGTAGGCTTAAATTTAATCTTCACCAAAAATAAAAATGAATATTTTTAATTCTATTTTATTTATTTATTTATTTATTTTTTTAATACTGATTTGGACACTTTGACCTCAATCGACCTTGGACACTTACTTTAATATTGCAATAGCCTTCAAAAAAAATTTTTTTTTGTCATTGTTTATTTCTTCTGATGGTAGGTGTGGCCCTCCACCTCAGATGCAGAAGAAAAAAAACAATTTAATCTTAGGCAATTTTTTTTTTCTCTCTTTTTTTATTTTTTTTATTTGGACACTTTGACCTCAATAGACCTTGGACACTTACTTTTATATTGCAATAGCCTTCAAATAATATTTTGTTTTGTCATTGTTTATTTCCTCTGATGGTAGGTGTGCCCTCTACCTCAGATGCAAAAAAAAAAAACAATTTAATCTTCTGCATTTTTTTTTTTTTTTTTTTTTTTTTTTTTTGACATTTTGACCTCAATAGATCTTGGACACTTACTTTTACATTACAATAGCCTTGAAATAAAATTTTTTAAATATTTTTTTTGGGGGGGGGGGTCTCTCTCTCTAATATATTAAAGAAAATGAATGTGACTTCCGGTTGGAAGGAGGCGTTATAGGACGTTAAGAGTTAATAAATTTGATGATTTTACTTACTTAGGATACAAACCCTCTGACATTAAATTTTTAACTCCCTACTCCCTCAGACAATGTCTTTCAAAAATTAATTTTTACAGCAACGGGAGGTTGTTTTGTTTATTGTTTTTTGTTTGTTTGTTGTTTTTTTTGCTAGTTATTTTTAATAATTGTAGTCATTCTATGAGAAGTGTATCTAAACAAGCATTGGTTATTTCCTATAACTCAACATAAACAAAGGGAAACCACTCTTGACTGATAAATTATTTATTTATTTATTGATCTACTAGGAAAACAGAAGATGGGGTTAGGTTTAGGGTTAGTTTAATGGGAAAATAAATAATTTATCAGTCAAGAGTGATTTCCCTTTGTTTATGTTAGACTTATAGGAAATAACCCAAGCATTTATTGAAATTTGTTTAAAGGTCATTAAACTCGGTGTCAAGTCCTATTGAGGAAGTACTCAATAATTAATGTTTAATAGTTATCTCCTATGGGAAATTATAACGTTCAGAGTTGTAGAGATTTTTGTAGACTGACCAGTATTCAACTGTGTTGCAAGTTGAATCTGCTTCTGAGAATCTAGACTTGGTAGGTGGTTTAAATAGCTGGTTGGGCTATTCTACTATGTAGCATGGCCAAGTCTATTTTCAGGATTCTGATTGGCTGGTGATTTTAGTGTGGATATTTTTATCCATATATTTACTGAACATTTCACTGTGTCCTGTTAGTTGCTACAGAGTGTATTTGGTTACACTCTTTTTTTTTTTTTTGTCTGGTGACTGGATGCTAGTCACAGCCTTCCTGAAAGTGAATATGATGTTCATTCTACAAGTCTCAGTGCAAATGCTGATTCCAAATATTAATTTGCAAATTTGATTGTAAATTATTTTATTGTCTAATTAAAACATTTTTGGTGAATTCAAAGGACATTGTCTGTAAACAATAATTAGAGAATAAAGAAATGAATTTTAATTTTACAGAATTTGAAAATGTCAAAACATTGAAGTTAAGGAGATTAAGATTTTCTTTTTTTCTTTTCTGTTTATGCTGTGAACTGTCAATTCATAATGGATTAATTTATGTTGTCTTCTTCTTATTGTTTAAATTTTATCTTTTTTACATGTTTGTATTGTCAATAGTGAAATGTCTTCTTTTTAACAAAGTGACAGTCTCTTTGCGAGTTATACAAATAACTGCTCTTCACAAGATGGCTTCTCTTAAAAATCATTACCTTTCCTTGTGTGTGTGTGTGTGTGTGTGTGTGTGTGTGTGTGTGTGTCTCTCTCTCTCTCTCTCTCTCTCTCTCTCTCTCTCCCCCCCCCTCTTTCTCTCTTTCTATATCTCCCCCTCTTTCTTCTTCTCTATATCTTCCCCTCTCTCTCTCTTCCTCTCTATATCTCCCCCTCTCTTCCTCTCTATATCTCCCCCTCCCTCTCTCCTCTCTATATCTCCCCTCCCTCTCTTCCTCTCTATATCTCCCCCTCTCTCTCTTCCTCTCTGTATCTCCCCCCTCTCTCTTCCTCTCTCACTTTCTTTCTATATCTCCCCCCTCTCTCTCTCTTCCTCTCTCTCTTTCTTTCTATATCTCCCCCCTCTCTCTTCCTCTCTCTCTTTCTATGTCCCCCTCTCTCTCTTCCCCTCTCTCTTCCTATGTCTCCCCTCTCTCTCTTTCACTTTCTTTCTTTCCCCCCTTCTCTCTCAAGACTAAAAAAACATATAACCTTTATATAAACAGCTCTGTGCAGCATTTTCTTTTGGAGAAATCATTCGCTCAGAATATAGGACTTTCAAGATAACATATTTGTATTTTCTGGTTTAGGATGGGGAGAAGAGGAGGAGCTGTCAAAGTAGTTTTGACTAACCAGAAGAAGAGAACACGTTTGGTTTGAACTCAGAGTTTTCCTTCTTCTAGACCGATTGCTTACCAAGGATAAAGAATCCAGTCTGCCCTATTATTTATCCATAGCTGGAAGGAGAATAGTTAGATTTGTATCTTTCCCAAGGGTATTAGCACAATGTGAAATGCAAACAGCTGCATCCAGGATTTGAACTCATCTCTCTCTATATATATTTCTCTTTCAAGTCTAAAAAAAAACATACAACGTTTATATAAACACGATTCTACAGCATTTTCTTTTGGAGAAATCATTTACTCAGAATATAGGACTTTCAAGATGATATATTTGTATTTTCTTGTTTGGGGAGAAGAGGTGGGGTTCTCAAATAGTTTTGACTAACAAAAGAGAACCCCTTTGGTTTGAATGTTCATATTGCTCACCATTGGATAGCAGTACCTATTGTTTCGCATGCTTATCATGAAAATATTACTCATAAAATTGTTCTTAAATCTAAAATGTTCTTGATATAATGAATATGTAAATACCTTGGTACCCCCTCTCTATAATCTGATTGGACAGTGTCATGTATAAATAGTCAACACTGTGTTGGTACAGGCACCTACACCTACACTTACACCTACAACCTAATCTTACTCGTTGCTCGGAAGACGTATTGCTATTCGATGCACCAGCTACTACTGCGATAATATACCAAATACCAACTTCAGAATATATCCTTAACCCGGATATATCAGTTCTCTTTTTGAATTTGTAGAATGATAAAAGAATGTGTGTCTTTAGAATGTTATGGAGTAAAACCATGCTTATATTTCCTATAATTTGGTCCCTAGAGACATAAATGAATTCAGGAGTAAATATTAATACCACCACTGGATTCCTCATGAAAATCTGCTCTAGGAAAGTTTTATTTGATCTTGGTACAGCCTTTTGTATCATAGCTCCAGAACGATATATGTATCAGAGGCCAACTCAAGTTGTAGTAGTAGTCGCCATTAGTAGTAGTAATAGTTGTTAGTTCAGAAATAACACACGCAGGTTGTATAGTCACAAGGGATGTTTACTTCTTTGATGCACGTGGGTCCTTTTTCAGAGAGAAGGAAAGATAGAAAGAGAGAGGGGGTACAGTCATACTTTGTCGTAAATCATGTTCGCTACTACTAAATCGAACCCATTGGGAACCATGAAGGTCCCACCTGCTTCCCATGAGGCCTGGCCAAAAAGAGACCGTATCTCGTCCTGGCGTCACATTTCCAGTCGAAACCCCGAACTTCCATTTTTATCTCTGAATCTATTTCTGGAGTCATTCTACAGTCATTGCTGTTGTGTGTTTACTCTTCCAAATTTCATTCACTGTGACTTTTGGAGACCTAAATTGAGACCCCTAATTATCAGGCTAAAATGATACACGAGTTTATACAGATTGAGCATACAATAAACGCGATTCCCTTACCTCTAGACATAAATAAATCTCTACGAGTTGATATGCCATCAATCAATCAATCAATCAACCTTTGTTTGTTCTTATTTCTTTTTCCTCTCTTTCTCCTTTCAATCCCCAAATTCTCTGTAGACCATAATAATTACACTATACTTTGTTTTCAATTGAAACCACAGACAGAAAGAGACACTACAAATATAGTTTAAGATTCAAGTAGATTACGATGCATCAATTGATAATTGGTTGCAGTCATAGGAAATATTAGTCTCAGAAAATTAGGTCACAATAAGTTCAGTCATAGAAAATTTTGGTTTTAAAAAGGAAATTAAAAGAATAGGAATTAATGAAAGACCATTACAGAAATATTGATGGCATATTTGATAACCAATTCTTGAGACCAAATTTTCTAATCCCCATTTTACATACCAAGAAACTTATGCTTAATTGGTCCGTGATTTGACATTTTTTAAACAAAATTATGTCCATTTTTGTACCTCCAATTTTGGGGCTTTAAATTCTCATAACTTTTGAACCACTGGGGATATTTGCATAAATCAAACAGTTCTGAACTCCATTTACAGAGCTCTATAAATAACTAATGTGATTAAATGACTATAACCTCAAATAAAAAAAAAATCAACTGGGAAGGCTACTAAAAAGGAAATTAAAAGAACAGGAATTAATGAAAGACCATCACAGAAATATTGATGGCATATTTGATAACCGATTCTTGAGACCAAATTTTCTAATCACCATTTTACATACCAAGAAACTCGTGCTTAATTTAAAGTCAATTTCTTGAGTTTTTTTTATAAATTGGTAGTCAACTTAGTGTAACACAATTGCAGATATAGATATGTGCATCTATCAGTAATGATCTTATCACTAACACAACAAAAATGGTGTATTTTATATATTGTTAGATATGACCAGTAGTGCAAAAATATATTGACGTAATATTTACAGACGGTAAGCACTGAATTAAATCAATTTTAGCAGAATATTTCTATTTTTAAATTGTATAGTAAAAACCATTCTTATAAAAAACAAAATGTCTACATTTTTTTAAAATATACTAAATGACTTGTAAGATGATATTGATGCTTTTCCTTAGGAAGGAGTGCAAATTTTCCAATTAACATTTCATAATTATCTTCATTTCATCGAGTATTTATATGATTTAAAAAAAGAAATTAAACTTAAACCTTAGAAAATTATTATTCAGTTGCAAATCAGAGTAGAATATACTTTATTCTATAAGCATTTCACGTGTATTACTCTAATCAAAATTTAATAAAGTTTGCAATTTTGTGTCCACTCTGATATGGAGTGGTAATACCTGTTAGGGTTCTATCTATAGGTTAAATAGATTTTTTTAAAATTAGTTTTTTTTTGTTTTTTTTTTAAATGGAACGCCCAACAAAAATGAATAAAACAAAACTATCTTCAGTATAAAAAAATGATGATACCCATTACACCACGGAAAATATTGTACAGTGTTACTTACTTTAAAAAAAACAACAATTAAGTGTAAGTTTGATAACTATTGAATGTTCATCACTATTTTCATCTTCTTCTTTTTTTTAATAGAGAAAAAAATGAGAAAATTTATAATTGCGTGTGTGTGTGTGTAAGGTAATCTAATCCAAATGACTGGTTGTAAGGGATGATTCTATTTGGGATCTTTGAAATCTCACTGTACAACCATACTGTATGCTCTTATAAGTGCAAATATATACTCATACAAGGATTTTTATGAATCCCTAAAAAGAGCTCAATGTATAATAATCAATAAAAATTAGATTATATACAGAGCAAATATATATATATATATATATATATATATATATATATATATATATGTGTGTGTGTGTAGAAAGGTAGACAAACAGGGGATGTTGTACACATATTTCTCCACATATTGGCAGATTAATTTCCTCTTATTTCTCCCATATATATGTATATATTTGGTTTTAAAGCTTTTTGTTTATTTTTATCAATTTTTTAAAGATTTTACTTTAATATTACTTCTTTCAAATAAAAAATACCTAAAATGTGCAAATTCTAAAATATTGATACAGTGCAAGTTAGTCATTGCTATAGTGTCCTCATTTTTAAGGGATCTACCAAGGCAATTTTTGCCTGTCCCTTTCATATGCTAATATTGATTATGAAAAAAAGAAATGTATCCCTCATCATCATCATCATGTCGCGCAATTTGCATGGATATCCATGACGATCTCTCGCCAACCCTCCCTATCATTCATCGACTCTTGGAGCTCCTCCGCGCAGCAGCCAGCATCCTTACATAGTTGGTCGATGTAGGTCCTGGTTGTGCGGCCCACGTTAGCATGTCCATGTGTTGGCCTCCACAGTAGAACATTGCTTACGAGCTCATCCTTGCTTCTCCAGCAGTGTCCTGCATGCCTAACCCTCCTTACTCGTATGGTTTGTGATATGGGAGGCAGGTGGCCATACAATTGCTTCTTTGTGGGGTGTTGTTTCCACGAATTATTCAAGACCGCTCGCAGCATTCTTGTGCAGCTCCCATCTAGCTTATTCTCAAGGCGCTTTGTTAGGGTCCAAGTGGTACAGCCATACAGCAGTACCGATATAACCACAGCCTGGAAGAATCGTCTCTTTAGCTTGTCAGGGAGGTCGGATTTCTATACGACTGATAATTTGTTGGTGGCGAACCACACGAATAGGAACGGCATGTATCCCTAGAAGCTCATTATTTTCACAATCTCAAATTTCAAATGCGATATGATAATCTCCTTGTCCATTAGTATATTAGTGATGCTAATCTTACAAAAGAGTTAAAAATCAAATTGTACAAATTGAATTTCTTATGCAATATTTTTTGTTTTATTTGTATTTTCACCAAATTACTTCTCAGCATGTCTGACCAGTTTATTTAGGCAGTTGTTCAAATTTTAGGTAAATTGCTTTTAGAATAGAGGGGTTTCCCTAACCAGTTAGGTCTCTTTTTTAAATTCTGAATTTAGTCACAAATGATTTACCTGCAATAAATATACGATGAATTTATCAGACACTTGTTCAGAATTTAAAAAAGAGACCTAACTGGTTAGGGAAACCCCTCTATTCTAAGAGCAATTTACCTAAAATTTGAACAACTGCCTAAATAAACTGGTTAGACATACTGAGAAGTAATTTGGTGAAAATACAAATAAAACAAAAAATATTGCATAAGAAATTCAATTTGATTTTCAACTCTTTTGTAAGATCAGCCTCACTAATATACTAATGAACAAGGAGATTATCATATCGCATTTGAAATTTGAGATTGTGAAAATAATGAGCTTCTAGGGATACATTTCTTTTTTTCATAATCAATATTAGCATATGAAAGGGACAGGCAAAAATTGCCTTGGTAGATCCCTTAAAAATGAGGACACTATAGCAATGACTAACGGCACTGTATCAATATTTTAGAATTTGCACATTTTAGGTCTTTTTTATTTTTAATTGCTCTTAGAATAGAGGGGTTTCCCTAACCCGTTAGGTCTCTTTTTTAAAATCTGAATTTAGTCACAAATAATTTACCTGCAATAAATATACAATGAATTTATCAGACACTTTTTGTTCGTCCTTATTTCAGAATGCAAGTAAAGGAAAAAATAGAACAATAAAATTCATTACATATAGGGCCGGGTTAGCTCAGTTGGTAGAGCGTTCGGCTAGAAACCACAAGGTTCCTAGTTCAATACCCGCCCTCGCCAACTCAGCGTATGAGTAGCACAGGGATCTGTGCAGTAAAGTAAGGAGCTGATGGTAGGTGTGGCGCTCCACCTCAGACGCTAAAAATAATCTCCTTGGTCTAGCGCTAGTGAAAAGGGGATAGACTCCCTCGCTGTATGGCTGATACCGACATTAGGCCGCCCCAACGAAAGAAGAACATATATATTTGATTTTTTTTTTTTTAAGTTAAAAATCAACCTACCCTACTGGAAACCTTGCATGATAAAATGGTTAGCCAACTAAATTAGCAGACCATTGTTAGAGAATTCGATCCTCACTGGGTGCCCCATACTTCTGGCCTTGTGCCACATCTAAGCTAAGCTTAGTAAATAACTATTAGGGAATTTAAAATCAATCATAATGTTAATTATTATATAAACTGTATGTAAAGTAGGTGGAGTGGCCTAGTGTCAGTATCAGCTGAACAGCGAGGGAGTCTATCCTCTTTTCACTAGTGCTAAACCAGGGACATTATTTTTACGTATGAGGTGGAGCACCACACCTACCATCTGCTCCTCACAGATCCAAGGTATTCTACTCATGCACTGAGTTGACGAGGTCTGGTATCGAACCCAGAACCTTGTGGTTCTGAGAATGTTTGCCTAATTATGTTATATACTAGTAGATTATTAAATTTTTTTTTTGTATGTTAACATCATATTATAGGGGTAGGCAAATGTAGGTCGAATTCCTGGGACGATGGTCACTACAGTGTGCATCCCTGCCTCCAAGTTATTGATGCTGTTAACAAGCAACTTTTGGAGGTAGAACACTTCTACCAAGATAATAATGGTGACAGAAAGTCACTATAGTATGCACCCCCCCCCCCACACAAACTTAGGATGAGAATGCCAGTTTGTTAAATTTAATAACCAAATCAGCACACATCTGTGAGTCAAGTGACAAACTTATATGGAAAATTCAATTCTTATATGTGGAAGTTAACTATTGTGAAATTGGTGATATATACAGGAAAAACGTCACTAATTTTGTAATTTTCATTTTTTTTTTTTTTTTTTTTTTTTTCTACATAATAAAGAAATTATAGCTGGTTAAATCAATAACATGAATATATTTCATATTCTGTGTTCTAAGAAAACCTATGATTAGACAGATTATATCATTATTAAGTCATATATTATCCATTTCTTTATATTCACGTCAAGCTCTAGCACCTATATGATTGCCCCAACCCTATTGCCCTTATGGCAAGCCCCAACCCTTTTTATCATATGGGTACTAGAATGCGGTGACTGATTGTCTACATGTCCTGGGAATGACGTTAAACTCTATCTGATGGTGAGGTTCCAGTTTTGGAGGTTTGGGGAATGTAGAGCACCCCTTCATCACCATTGCTCCCTGGTCCACTCTGACCCGGAGTGGTAGTACCTGTTAGGGTCCCATCTATGGGTTAAATAGAAAAATGTATTTATAAAAAAATTGTCTTATCCATTAAGAATTGATTTATTTCAAAACTTTATCGGCATTAAATGACCCACTGAGGTTGATATGCCGTAAAACAAAACAAACCAAACCAAACCATTTCTTTAAAAAAAAAAAACAAGGATTTCCAGCCGCCATTTTGGAAATCATTACATAATCAACCTAAAATGACATCTTAGGTCAACAATCTCAACAGAATCGTCATCAGCAGCAGCAAAAATGGCCACAGAAAATATTCATCTTATTTAATCTTTTGGAAAAAAGTATTCATTCCCCCCCCCCCCCTAATAATATTAAACATGTATGTATTGCTATTTTCTGTGAGTAAATGACAGTCAGAATAAAGTGTCACATCTAATCTATTACAGTTATTTGATATGATTAGCTTTGTGGCATTTATTTGATATTATTACCATGATATCATATTTCATTTATCTATTAATAACAAATAAAAATTATGATGTATCAATACTAATTACTTATCCTATCAGAACATGATACTCTGATAGAAGTATTTCATTACCATCATCAGGTTGTGCTGGCAGCTTGGATATCCATAACTCTCTCTCTCTCTCTCTCTCTCTCTCTCTCTCTCTCTCTCTCTCTCTCTCTCTCTAACCATGTCTATTGGTCATCGTCTCTGGGAGGTTCTTGACACAGCATCCAGAATCCACACAAAGCTGATTGATGTAGCTTTTTGAGCACTCTTGTACTTTCTCAACCATTTCACTTTATGTTTTTTTTTTTTGTTTTTTTTTAGTGGTGTTCAGTAAATTGTTATACCTTAAAATATATGACCATTAATCAATCAATAGACTTAAAAAATACTTTATTGTGGGTCAGGGCTGGTTTAGCTCAGTCGGTAGAGCGTCCGATGAGGAACCACAAGGTTCCGGGATCAACTCTGCGTATGAGTAGCTCAAGGATCTGTGTAGTAAAGCTAGGAGCTGATGGTAGGTGTGGCGCTCCACCTCAGACACAAAAACAATCTTCTTGGTCTAGCGCTAGGGAAAGGGGGGGGATAAACTCACTAGTTGTCTGGCTGATACCGACTTTAGGCCACCCCGAATACTCTTTGATATTGAATTTTTAACTCCCATCCCCTCAGGCTATATTTTTTCTAAAATTAAATTTTACACTGCCCGGAGAGCTTTTTTTTTTTTTTTTAAATTCCTCAAGTCACATGATCATTAACAAGTTGTCTCCACTTGATTCCAGGATTTTCATAGCCCAGTTGCACCACTGCAGAGGGGTAAGACTCCCCCAATGGGGTGATCCGTGATGCTTAAGGACGGAATCCTCGTGGTTGAGCAGTCCATGACACGCAACACTCCACTTTGGTCCTTACTTAGGTTAGACGGGCGGTCAGAGAGACCCCACCAATTAATCGGCTAGTCATGTCAAGCCCTAGCACCTATATGATTGTCCAAACCATATTGCCCTCATGGCAAACCCCAACCCTTTTTATCATATATGTGCTAGGAGGGGGTGGCTGAGGGTATTCATGTCCTGGGAATGATGTTAAACTCTATATGATGGTGAGGTTGCAGTTCTGGAGGTTTGGGGAATGGAGAGCACCCCTTTATCACCATTGCTCTCTAGTTCACTCTGACCTGTAGTGGTAGTACCTGTTAGGGTCCCATCTATGGGTTAAATAGAAAAATGGGTTTATTAAAAAAATTGAGTATCCATTAAGAATTAATTTATTTCAAAACTTTGTTGGCATTAAATGACCCACTGAGTTTGATATGCCGTAAAACAAACCAAACCAAACCAAGATTTTCTTTTTACAAGGAAATGAAACTGGCCTGGTTTGATAGTTTCAAAATGAGGCTCCATTTTAGGCAATTTTTTAAATCTTATTTTATTTCTTTACATGAATTTTATATGTTAATGTATACATTGTTTGGTATAATAAGCTTGTGGGGTGTGTTTCAATGAAAATCACCAGGTGGCAGCACTGGCGGCAGCCATATTGGAATACACGTGGAACATAGAGTGATTCCAATATAAAAGCCACACCAGGTGGTCATGAAAGAGACAGCCATATTGGATCAAGATAGTTGTAACTGAGAAATTACATTTAACATTGTCATTGTCAAGTAATGATATATCAGCAGCTTATAAATCAACAAATATCATTATGTTCAGTCATATTTATTTCTATTGAATGATATATTGAATTGAATAATAATAAATTGAATAGTAGTAATAATAATAATATATTGAATAATAATAATAATGTATTGAATTATAATAATAATATATTGAATAATAATAATAATAATCAGACTCCAGTGAAAGACTATCAGCTAACACTGATGTGAAAACTCAAATAATAATAATAATATATTGAATAATCATAATAATAATATATTGAATAATAATAAGAATAATAATGATATTGAATAATAAATAATAATAATAATAATAATAATAATATAAATGATATATTGAATAATAATAATATAAATAATATATTGAATAATAATAATAATATAAATAATATATTGAATACTAATAATAATATATTGAATAATAATAAGAAGAATAATGATATATTGAATAATAATAATAATTTGGATATCAGAGGAAGGATTGAAACCATTCAGAACACTGCACTCTGACAGAATACTCAGAAGAGTCCTGGAGACCTGAGGAGACTTGCTGTCACTCAGACTCCAGTGAAAGACCATCAGCTAACACTGATGTGAAAACTCAAAAGGAGTAAATAATAATAATAATAATATAAATGATATATTGAATAATAATATAAATAATATATTGAATAATAATAATATAAATAATATATTGAATAATAATAATAATATATTGAATAATAATAATAATAATAATAATAATGAATAATAATAATAATAATATAAATAATATATTGAATAATGATAATAATATATTGAATAATAATAATGATAATGATGATGAATAATAATAATAATAATGATGATGAATAATAATAATATATTGAATAATAATAATAATAATGATAATGAATAATAATAATATATTGAATAATGATAATAATGAATAATAATATATTGAATAATAATGATAATAATATATTGAATAATAATAATAATAATGTTTAATAATTGACCCACCAAAACAGTAAATGTAGACTATGCAGTGACAGAGATGAGACTGTAAACCATGTAGTAAGAGAATGTAGCAAACTAAAAGTTTCATGGCATTTTCTGTTTCAGTTGACCTAGGGGTCAGCATTTTTGACAATTTTGAAAGAATTAACAAGTTTGTTTATTTTGTTTGTTTTTTTTGTTTTGTTTTTTATAAAAAGAATGTTTCAAATATTCTGCGAAGGAAGAAAGATTAATTATATTACTAGCAGGACCTGTGGATATACCACAGTATGGTAATAATTTAATTATTTTTATGTTTGATATGTTTACTTAAGAGCTATTGCTAAATAGTTTGATATATGAAAAATATTATAATCTTGATTTAACTCTATCTCACTCTTTCTTAAAAGGAGGTGGGTTGTAAAATATTTACATTGATTTGCCAATAAAAATCTGGGGTGGGGGCTTAAAATATCTACATTAATTTGCCAACAAAAAAGTGACAAAAACACAACTCAGAAAATCTCTAAGTTGGGCCAGAAATTCACCTGACGCTGGCTCATTAAAATATAGCTTAAATTTAGGCAGGTGCCCGAGACGACATAGATCAAAATTACCAAAATATATTCCATAATTCACAATTTCAATATTACAAATGAAACAAACATGTAACTTTTTTTTTTTTCTTTTTTTTTTTTTCTTTTTTTTTTTTTTTTTTTTCACGTTGAGCAGTGATGCAAGGCTATTTGAAATGTTTCATTTTTAGAATTGGGTGAAATAAAATGGGACAAATAAGAAATCTGTGATTAAGCGACACCAAATAATCTGGATTTACATTTTTGCATTGCATCTGGAACAATTTGGACAGTATCATTTTTAACCAGAGTGTGTTGCAGGATGATAACAGACGGAAGATTGAGGAACACCAGTATTAAATATATTATGATGCTGTAAATCTGATGAGACGATAATAAAATTTATACTTTTCTATCCAAACATCCTATTGAAAGAATTGGCTAATAAACTATCATTGGGAGAATTTGGTAGCTATTTTTATTATGCAAGACTTGTAAAATGTAAAATTGGTCAATTAAGCTATAATTGTTGGGGGGGGGGGGTCTATTATTATTATATAGAGAATATCTATAAAATGTAAAGGTCTGCTGGTCGTTTCAGTTAGCCATGCTTGTCCAGTTCTAATTCTGTCTGAAAAGTACAATGTCCCTTGAACAGGAAATAGGTGTATCTTTTGTTGATTTAAGGTCAAATATTATAACCTCTGGACTCTCAGTTCAATGTGTGTGTGTGTGTATATAAAGTCGTCAGGGTGGCCTAAAGTCGGTATCAGCCAATCAGTGAGGGAGTCTATCCCCTGTTCGCTAGTGCTAGACCAAGGAGATTGGGTTTTTTTTGTCTGAGGTGGAGCACCACACCTACCATCAGCTCCTTACTTTACCGCACAGATCCCTGTGCTACTCATACGCCGAGTTGGTGAGAGCCGGTATCAAACTAGGAACCTTGTGGTTTCTAACTGAATGCTCTACCGACTGTGCTCATCCAGCCCTATATATATATATATATATATATATATATATATATATATATATATATATATATATATTATTATTATTATTATTATTATTATTATTATTATTATTACTCCTTTTGAGTTTTCACATCATTGTTAGCTGATGGTCTTTCACTGGAGTCTGAGTGACAGCAAGTCTCCTCAGGTCTCCAGGACTCTTCTGAGTATTCTGGCAGATTGCAGCAGTGCAGTGTTCTGAATGGTTTCAATCCTTCCTCAGATATCCAAACTTTCCAAGCCCTTTTCTAATCAAGCTGAGCAAATCAACCTTTGTGTCCTACAGGTTTTTTTCCTATTTAGTTTAATGACACAAAATTCATATTAGAATATTCCTTAGTTTTAAGATTGAGTTATGTTTTGGAAAAAATTCCATTTTAATTGGTTCTAATTAGTCAAAAAATGGCCCATCTCTTACTTAACATTCTGCCTGTCACTTTTCCCCTCTCTATATATATCTTGATTACCTCCTCTTTTTATATCTTAGTTTATCTATGAGTGTAAAGAGTGATTTAAAGAGTTAAAATATATTTGTATGTCAAGTTCCACAAGCAGCTAGCCCATAGCGTAAGTTAGGTCAAACATTCTCTTTCTTAGAAATCTTATAAAATGATTTTAATGTTTTTTTGTTTTTTTTAAATTCACCAACTGTATTTTTTTCTTTTAGATTTAATTCATTTTGTAAACTTGTAAACTCACTTTTCCCTAATCCCAATTATCTATCCAGAACTCAATGGGTAACCAATGTTTTGTCTAGTATATATATATATATATATATATATATATATATATATATATATAGCTCTTGGTTTGAGAAATGCCTAGGTGAGAAACTGTCAGCAACCAAGCACCATTGACTTCATGTCCACACTACTCTAACTTAGATATACATGCTCTATACAAGATATTGAGCACTATTTACTTATAAATATAGTACACCATATTATTAATATATACATGTGTGTGTGTGTGTGTGTGTGTGTGTGTGTGTATATTTGTAAAAAAAAGTTTTTCTCTCTACTATGGTTTCAGTGTTCAAGGTACACCTTCCTCAGGAGAACTAAAAATTATAGATAGCTAATTTTATATATATACTTGTTTGGTATAGAATTATTTTTTATTTTTATATCCATGCGTCCCAGTGTTTTTCTTTTTCTTCCCTCACCATTTCACGCTAATTTTGAATACAATTCAATAGTTTCTTAGAAACAAATAACACAGGATAGGTTACAAGGTAGGAGTTAGACGGCTTTAGTTGTTTCCCCAGATCATAAATAAAACCCTATAATCTATTCAGAAACTTTAGTTGGGACCCATTAATTTTCCCATTCAAAGCAAATATGTGCGTCCCAGGACGCACTAAATCAAAATCATCATCGCTGTGTGTGTGTGTATGTACATATATATATATATATATATATATATATATATATTGAATATTATGGATAATTTTTATGCTTTTATTTTTACATAGTTATTTTAGTCTTTTTAGTTGCTTTTATTTATTTTATTTTTTTTTTTTTTCAACAAATGTTTGTCTTTAATTAATTTCATTTTTTTCTTTTCTTTTTTTTTTTTCCAGTGCTGCCATTGACAATGTCAAACAATCAAGTGTGGCCATCAAAAAACTCAGTAGGCCCTTCCAAAATGTCACACATGCAAAACGAGCATACCGGGAATTTGTCCTGATGAAATTAGTAAATCATAAAAATGTAAGTATTTCTCATTTGTTTATCTTTTCTTACATTGACCCCCTCCCCTTTTTTTCTTTTTGTTGGAGTACATATTTTGCAGTGGAAAGCAGCGAAGTTTGTTAAGGACGCACAAGGATTTGCCAGTTGTTTGTGTGCCCCTCTCCTCCACCGAGAATGTGCTGAGCTGGCAAAATAAAGGTCCAAACTTAGAAAGATCTCAAAATTACGGCATGGAATATCCGGACAATGCTTGATAGACCCAATTCAAATAGACCAGAAAGAAGGGGCATCATAGTATCCAAAGAGGTCCAAAAATATAATATCGACCCTAACCCTACTCTGAGCGAGCATCAAGAAAAACCTGGAAGACTTGAACATCCTCATAGACAGTTGGTAAGACGTAACCAAAGATGCACAAGGGTTTGCCAGTTGTTTGTGCACCACTGACCTTCACCGAGAATGTGCTGAGCTGGCAAAATAAATACCCATACTAGCAGGACATCACCTAGAATAAAAAGGTCCAAACTTACAAAGATCTCAAACTTACATCGTGGAATATCTGGTCAATGCTCAACAGACCCAACTCAAATAGACCAGAAAGAAGGAGCGCTATAATATCAAAAGAACTCCAAAAATACAATATCGACATTGCTGCTCTTAGCGAAACATCAAGAGAAACTTGGAGGACTTGAACATCCTCACAGACAGTTAGCAAGATGCAATCAGAGATTGAAATCAAATGAAGAAAACAGATTCACATGGTGTCATCATTGGATACAATGGATAGTTTACTACTACTACTACTAATAATAATAATAATAATAATAATACTTTTTTGCGGTCAGAAATGGTCTTCGGCCAAATATGTCTGAGGATCCTTAGCACAAAGGTCCCCGTAGGCAGTTGGAACCAGAGTTTGAAATCAAATGGAGAAAACAGATTCACATGGTGCCATCATTGGATACAATGAACAACTAACGATACTATATATTGCCTATTGTTTTGAAAATTAAGTTTTTTCAGCTTTGAAAAGTTTTACTTCACTATATTAAAGCAGTTGTCGACAAACTGCAATCTACAGAGCTTTCTGAATGGTCTACCTGAAGGCTTCAATTTTTTATAAATTGAAAAGATCTTTTTACCGAAAAAAAATTCCCCACTTTTAATATCCTGGATATGACATTAAACTGCATTTAGTGATGAAATTCTAATTTTAGAGCTCTGGAGAGTGTGGAGTACTCCTTTATCACTATTACTCACACGTCCACTCTGATCTGGAATGGTAGTACCTGTTAGGTTTCCATCTATGGGTTAAATAGAGAAAAATAAGTTTTAAAAAATGACCCAATAGGTTGACATGCCATAAAACCCAACAACCAACAGCTTATTGTTTTTCAGCTTTGAAAGGTTTTGTTTCAATATATCAAAGCAGTTGTAGACAAATTGTGACCTACAGTGCTTTCTGAATAGCCTGCTTGAAGACTTCAATTTTTTATAGATTGAAAAAAAAATCTTTTTACCAAAAAAAAAAATGTTCTGTATATGAAATTAAACTGCATCTAGTGAAGTTCCAATTCTGAAGCTCTGGAGAATCTGGTCACCAGGTATCTTTGCTTAGTAAACCTTTTTCCTATCCTTATATTCATTGAGTTTCTTCCTATTATTTCTCTGTTAACTCTGATACTTGAATTACATGACATTAAACTATGTCCTCTCTTGTAAATTATTAGGGTAAGTCTTGTTGCTGGTGTCTTGTGCATCTAGTTGTTTTTGTTGTTGTTGTGCTGATGTCAAAAGTAATTCTTTTGCCTCAGAAGTAAAGAAACAAATCTCCATATCCCATATCAAGGTTAATGATACTATTTAATAATTAATACTATTTACCTTTTATATAGTACCTAAATAATGAGGATGGAATTGTCTGTTTTTTCCTATAAATAATGTCTGGCAAAACCTTGAAAGAGAGAAACATCAAGATCTCACAGGACTTTTTTTTTCTGTAATAATATCAATAGCTCATATAGCTTAGAAGTATAGCAGCTTGTACAGATACCCAGGCCTCTCCGAAGCAAAGGCTTGTGTGATTTTCAGTCTCACTTTATCATTGTCATTTCACATACAAACTGTTACCTGTCATAGAAATAATAACCAAAGTGAAATCATGTTTTTCTTATAAATAATGTCTGACAAAATCACAGAAGAGAGAAACATCAATATCTCCCAGGACTCGTTAATTCAACCTAACAATTGCTAATTACTGTGTTCATCTATTATCTTTGCTTAGTAAACCTTTTCCTCTATCCTTAATACTCCTTGTGTTTCTTATTATTATTTATATGTTAACTCTGATACTCTAGTTACAACAGTTGGTAACAAGAATGAGATAGACCCAAAAACAGAAAAGTTATAACTCAAAGGAGTTAAATCTCAAAAGGGGAGGTGTCATATAGTACCTAAATAATGAGAATGGAATTGTCTGTTTTTCCTATAAATAATGTTTGACGAAATCTCAGAAGAAAAAACATCAAGATCTCACGGGACTTGTTAATTCAACCTAGCAATTGCTAATTACTCTGTTCACTTTGTATCTTTGCTTAGTAAACCTTTTTCCCTATTCCTCCCTGAGTTACAACAAAATGGCCAAATAGAAAATCCTAGAGACTTTTTTTTTATATGGATATTGATTGACCTTGAGGTCCAACAGGTTGTTTGAGGTTGACCTCCAAGGTCATCTGAGGTCAAAATAGCCTTTTCTGGCCAAACAGTGATATGAAATACAAAAATGTTTATTGACCTTTGATGGGATGGATGAAGACAGGTTTGACCCCCAAGGTCAACAAGATCTCTGGAGGTCAAACCAAATGTCCAAAATGTTATTTTCGGCAAAACATGGTGAGGTAGACATTGTTTTAAATGAATAATTTTGATACTTCGGACTGTTGTCCTCATCTTTATTGTGTACTAGAAGCAGCTACCTAGCATTGCTTGGGTAGAGGGGTATAATAAAAAGTTAGTCTTGAAGAGCCATTAATTGTTTTGATCTTACATAATTTAATCATGAACGCAACCAATGACTCTCCCTTTTCTTACTATTCAAATCCTAATTTTTAAATATCTTCCCAGATAGAAATAAAATCTTCACTATTTTTGCAAGCTCTGGTGATGGTGAATGTGTATAGTTTCCTCTGGACATATACACACACACACACACATACACACAATTTCCCTTTATATATGTACTAGAAGCGGCTACCCAATGATGCCTGGGTAGAGGGTGGAACACTAGTGTATTGATTTGTTTATTTTTGAGATTTACAAATGCAGGACATTTTTAAGTAGAATTTCAATGCTATTTCTATGTATATTTTAATTTGTTAATATCTTCAAATATGAATTAAATCTTCATAATTTTTACACAAAAAGCAAGAACCAGTGATATTTAATGTGTGTATATATATATATATATATTTACTTTGTTGTTAATTGTTTTATTTTTGTAGTTTCCTCTGGACACACACACACACACACACACACACATACATACATACACACAATTGCCCTTTATATATGTATAGATAAACACAACATTCCGACCACAGTAACCTCAGGGTCTGCTCAGGTGTTTGTTTTTTAATTACCTTAAAAATATATGTATAAGTACATTGTCTTAATTTATGAACACTTAAAATATAGGATCTCATCTACAGAAAGTGATGTTAATGCACAAATAGGGAAGGCATGGTCGGCTATAAACAGATTATAGGAATGCGCGTGGTGCGATGGTTAAAGTCATGGGAAATGGACTCGTCGCCCCGAGTTCAAATCCTGGATCTGATAATTGCTTTTAACTTTGCGCTAATACCCTTGGGAAAGGTATGAATCCTACTCTCCCTCCAGCTATGGATAAATAGTAGGGCAGATTGGGCTCTTTAACCTTGGTTAGGCAACCGTTCTAGGAGAAGGAAAACTCTGAATTCAAACCTGTTGAACTCCGCTTAAGAAATTGACCTTGTGTCACATCCTGCTCGTGCGGAGGGGTTGGTAAATATATATAAACAGATTATCAATCATATGGAAATCCACTCTAACTGACAAGCTAAAATGACAATTCTTCCAAGCTGTGTCAGTGCTACTGTATGGCTGCACCACTTGGACCCTAATGAAGTGCTTGGAGAATAAACTAGATGGGAGCTGCACAAGAATGCTACATGCGATCTTGAACAAGTTATAGAAACAACACCCCCACAAGGAAACAACTGTATGGTTACTTGCCCCCTATCTCACAAACCATCCAGGACACTGCTGGAGAAGCAAGGATGAACTCATAAGCGACATTCTCTTGTGGAAACCAGCACATGGACATGTTAATGTGGGCTGTCAAGCAAGGACCTACATTGACCAGCTCTGTGCAGATACTGGATGCTGCGCAGAGGACCTCCCAGGGACAATGAATAATAGTGAAGGTTGGCAAGAGGTTGTCATGGATATCCATGCTAATTGTGCGACATGATGATGATAAAAATATATGAACTTTGCTAGTTTCATTAATAATTGCTAAAAAGACATTCTGACACAATTATTGCCAAAATTAGGTTTAAAAATATATTTTCTTATGTTACTAATTAACGAGAAGAAATATTATTATTTATGTATGAATCTTCTGTTTGTTAATGGGTACAAGTAAATAAGAAAGGGAATAGAGAGTTGGAAGGAAAAAGAAATTAAAAAAGAGAGATAGAATATAAAGTGATAGAGAGAAGGGGAAGACTGAAGTATAGAAAGTTGTAGAGAGAGTGGAAAAAAGTAAGAGAAGAGAGAATAATTTGGAAAGAAAGAGAAATTGAAAAAGAAAGAATACATATTTTTCTAGAGTTAAGATAAGTAAAAAAAAAAATTAAAGTCATCGGGATGGCCTAAAGTCGGTATCAGCCAGACAGTGAGGGAGTCTATCCCCTTTTCACTAGCGCTAGATCAAGGAGATTGTTTTTGCATCTGAGGTGGAGCACCACACCTACCATCAGCTCCTTACTTTACCACAGATCCCTGTGCTACTCATACACTGAGTTGGCGAGGACGGGTATCGAACTAGGAACCTTGTGGTTTCTAGCCAATAATTACATAAAACCTGAAATTATGGAAAATAGTTTAATTTTGAAATTTTTTTTTTATTTTTTTAAAGGGGTAAAAGGATTACATAACTTATATTATTAAAACAAAAAATAATGAAAATTAAAACAATATGTAATTATGGCACTCGGGAATATTCCATGCATCCATTTGGGTGATTCTATTTCTTGAGTCCTGATTGACTGTTTGGTTTCAGTGGTGTTATGGTGCCAGATAAATAATTACTATTCTGCACTAAGCTTGCAACAGTACAGGATCGGTATTGAGTTACAGCTTGCTTGTTGCCTTGTCTACCAATTCGACAGTAATTGAAATATTGCTTTTACAGTGCTATGTAAAATGCAAACAGCCGTGTCCAGTACTTGAACTCGTCTCGCCGTGTATGTTTCTTATGCCAATAATCATTACACCATGTGCATCCAAAAAACATGAGTGATATTTTCTGTTGTATAATTGCCTTGTGTTATAATTTATATTTTAAGAGGAAAATTATCTTTATCTGAAATCTTCCTGGAAGTGTTTTTATGTCATCCTTAGATTAAAGAAAGAAAGGAATAAGTAATAAAGAAAGAGAGAAAGGAGAAAGAGGAATAAGTAAGAAAGAAATAAAGAAAGGGAGAAAGAGAAATTAGAAAGAAATGGGGGGGTAGAAAAGAAGTCAAAAAGAAAGAAAGAGGAATTAGAAAGGAAGACAGAAAGAAAGTGGAATTAGGAAGAAAAAAGAAAGAAAGAAGGAAGGAAGAGGAATTAGAAAAAAAGTTAGAAAGAGGAATTAGAAAAAAAGAAGGGCAAAATTAGAAAGGAAGACAGAAAGAAAGTGGAATTAGGAAGAAAAAAGAAAGAAAGAAAGAAGGGAGGAAGAGGAATTAGAAAGAAAGAAAGAAAGAAAGGAGGGGGGAAGAGGAATTAGAAAAGAAGTTAGAAAGAAAGAAAGAGGAATTAGAAAAAAAGAAGGGTGAAATTAGAAAGGAAGACAGAAAGAAAGAAAATGGAATTAGGAAGAAAAAAGAAAGAAATAAGGAAGGAAGAGGAATTAAAAATTTTATTTGAAAAGAGTTAAAATATCTCCTGAGTTCTTTTATGCTCTACTTTTATAACCATTATATTGTGTCTGATTAAAATTCTTTAAAAACACAAAAAAAATGAAATAAAAAAATAAATAAAACATAGAATATTGAACTGATTTACTAAAAAAAAAAAAAAAAAAAAAAACTTTTTTTTAAATGAATTTAATAAGGTGGGTGGTGGTGGAACTTTCAGTGTTAAATCTTGTTGCTGCTGCTACTTCTGGGAGCTCCCCCTTCCCCCCTCCCCAAATCATCTAAAACCAACTCAGATAAAAATGACCATTTCTAACAGTCTAACAGCTTTTCCAATTGATTTCTCTTTCTATTTAATGTGTGTGATTGTACAGAATGCAGATTTAATGTTTCACTAATCATATGCTCTGTGCAAACAGCTGTCATTACTTTCATTACTCTGGCTAAACAAAAGAATGCACACCACAATCACCAGCACCAACAGCACTATTATAAAGCCCAACAAAATAAAATAAGTCAAAAAGAACAAAAAGAAAAAAGAAAAAATAATCCAACAATTTTTCATGATTTTTAGGTGATAAAATAAAAGATATTCAATGCAATATATTCAAAGAGGAACTCCCCATGGCGTAGTGGCTAACATGCTAGACTGTAACATCGTAGTTAGTTCAAACTTCAATCAAAATCAAATAAGGGAAAAAGAACAACAACAACAAAAATAATAATCCAACCAGTGTTCATGCTTTTTTAGGTGATAAAATAAATATATACAATATAATATATTCAAAATGGAGAGTCCTATGTGTATTGACTAACAGGCTGGACTGCAACATTGTAGTAAGTTCAAATTCCAAAAGCATTTTTACATTCCCTTAATCCATAGCTGGTGCAATGAAGAAATTCATACCTTTTATATTAAAAGGTATGAATTTCTTCATTGCACCAGCTATGGATTAAATAGTACCACTACTGTTCTTCTACAAGGATGGTGAGTCCCATGGCGTAGTGGTTAACATGCTTGAATGCAAATGGCGTTTTTACATTCACTTTCGGACTAAGACCCCCCAGAAAAGGTTTGAATTTCTTATTTGCCCCAGCTATGGATTAAATAGTACCACTACTGTTCTTCTACAAGGATGGGGAGTCCTCATGGCGTAGTGGTTAATATGCTTGAATGCCAATGGTGTTTTTACATTCACTTTCGGACTAAGACCCCCAAAAAAGGTTTGAATTTCTTATTTGCCCCAGCTATGGATTAAATACTACCACTACTATTTTTCTACAAGGATGGGGAGTCCCCATGACATAGTGGCTAACAGGCTGGACTGCGACATCGTAGTTAGTAAATTCAAACTCCAGTCACACTTTTACGTTCACTTTTGGACTTATACCTTTAGGGAAGATATGAAACCTCCTCATTACCCCAGCTATGGGTTAGATAGTACCACTACTGTTCTTCTACAAGGGTGGGGAGCCCGCGTGACATAGTGGCTAATATACTGGACTGCAACATTGTAGTAAGTTAGTTCAAAATCCAGTTGCACTTTTATGTTCACTAATACTCTTGGGAAAGGTATGAAACCTCCTCATCACCCCAGCTATTGGTTAAATAGTACCACTACTGTTTTTCGACAGAGTTGGTTTTTGCATTAGATAACCCACAAAGGTTGATATGCCATTAAACAAATAAACCAAACCAAGATTCAAGTGAAAATATCAGAAAACATTTTTGATTCTTTGTGCAAGAGAAACTGTTGAAAATTACAATCAACATTATTACATTGGGGTGGGGGGTAGCAATGGCACGTCAGCCCATTAAGGATTTTTTTTTTGCCTAGAGGTTAGGGAATCATGTTCATTGTACATTAAGATTTATATTTTTTTTTTTTTGTATAATTGTTTCTTTAAGTTTTTTTTTTTTTTTTTTTTTTTTTTGCACACATTCCTGTTGAATATGAATAATTTAAAACAGATCTATTTGGCCTATAGATGGGACCCTAACAGGTACTATCACTCTAGGTCAGTGGACCTGGGAGTAATGGCAATGAAGGGGTACTTCACACTACCCAGATCCCCAGAGCTGGAGCCTCACCATCAGATGCATTTTAGTGTCATACCCAAAACACCTTAGCTTACCCATCTGTAAGGGATGCAGTCTGTATATTTTAAGCCCCACCAACATGACATCTTCTTACTATAGTTGGTCCCTTAAAGGAGGGGGGGGGGCTGACAAAAGACAACTAATACATGAAATGGGCAGGCAGCTTTCCCCTTAGACTCAAGGTGCGGTTGGAAAAATCTGGAGAGAGAGAGGGGAGGGGAGAAAAGTACACATGACCTCATCTGGGATGAAGTCCAAATAAATGACAATGAGTATTTTTGGGAAGTGAGAAAGTTAAATGAGGTAGCATACATTTGGCTTGTTGACCACATACATAAGTTGGTC
>CM042173.1:43106095-43137764 GCA_023376005.1 Doryteuthis pealeii
TTTCTTTTTTTTTTTTCCTTTCTTTTTTTTCTTTTTTCTTTTTCTTTCTTTTTTGTTCTTTCTTTTCTTTTCTCTTTTCTATTAATTTATTTTGATTTCTCTCTCTCTCTCTCTCTCTCTCTCTCTCTCTCTATCTATCTATCTATCTATCTATCTATCTATCTATCTATCTATTTATCTCTCAATTTTCTTGTTTCTGTCTTTGTACTTTTGTCTATATCAACTTATTCTTGTATTCATCTTCTCAATTTCGTTTTCTTTTCTTTTTTTTTCTTTTTTTCCTTTTTTCCCTTTTTTTCCCCTTCCATCCTTCTCTCTCTCTCTTTCTCTCCTTGTACTTTTGTCTACATTAATTTATTCTTGTATTCATCTTCTTATTTTACTCTACAAACATTTTGATACATTCTCTTTTCTTTTTTCTTTTCTTTTTCTTTCTGCATTCTTTTCTCTATTAATTTATTTTAATCTCTCTCTCTCTCTCTCTCTCTCTTCTCTCTCTCTCTCTCTCTCTTCTCTCTCTCTCTCTCTTGCTCCTATTCTTTTCTTGCGTTTTTCTCACTTAAGCAACAGCAGGTACTACTATAAGCAACCTGAATCCTTTGTTTATCAAAATGACTTGATTTGGCATTAAGTGACCCAAAAGAGGATTGATATGCCGTAAAACAAAATGACCAACATATTTATCTAATAGGGTCAACTCATGTTTAAAGTACTGCTTCCTGCTAGATCACCAAAGTTAAGCAGCAATGAGCCTGTTCAATATTATAACTGGGTGACCATTTAAACAACAGCAGGTACTGTAAGCAACCTGAATCCTTTGT
This sequence comes from Doryteuthis pealeii, assembly GCA_023376005.1. Lineage (NCBI taxonomy): Eukaryota > Metazoa > Mollusca > Cephalopoda > Myopsida > Loliginidae > Doryteuthis > Doryteuthis pealeii. The sequence continues at coordinate 43,106,917 of CM042173.1, forward strand.
TTATTAAAATGACTTGATTCAGCATTAAATGATCCAAAAAGGGTTGGGTTGTTTCCTATAAGTTTAACAAACTTGACTGATAAATTATCTATTTATTTTCCTATTAAACTAACCCTAAACCTAACCCCATCTTCTTTTTTCCTAGTAGATCAATAAATAGATAAATAATTTATCAATCAAGAGTGGTTCCCCTTTGTTTATGTTAGACTTATAGGAAATAACCAAGGGTTGATATGTCATAAAACAAAACAACCATCCACCTTTCTATCTTATTTCTTTCTCTGTTGATTTATTTTGATCTCTCTCTATCTATCTATCTATCTATCTATCTATCCCCTTCATTGTCATTACTCCCAGGTCAACCCAGACCCAGTGATAGTACCTATTCAAGTCCCAGCTATAGATAATGTACATCTATTTACAAGTTAATAAAATTATTTTACCACTTTATTGATTCACATGAAGTTAATGATAAATCCCCACCCTCAAATCCAACCCCTCCTCACCATGGCAGGATAGTGACAATGTGGTAGTGTCAGAGCTATGCCATCCAGAACTTAAGTTCCTAGTAGGGCCTCTCAAAGTGGATTGGTCTGTCACCCAGTGGTATTAGGGCCACAACCAGGCTAAAGGGGCTCTGGTGAAAATCCAAAGGGCATCACCATTATCGTCAGGAATCAACGGCTTTTGAAAACAATCTTTGCCTTAAAAATGATTCTTCCTTAAAATTTTGTGAAAATTCCAGATTCCAAAAGAACAATGCTTGTACTGTTTAGAATGATGCCTGTTAACTCTTTGCCTACTTTAAACTGCTTGCAGCGGCTTTCCCACTAATTCAAAAACAAAAACTGATGGTTAGTTCAGTATGATTGAGTAGCAGGACTCAGATTACAATAATAATAGGATTTTATTTGAATAGAATGAGTTCTGAGGGGAATAGATAGTGAACTTAGAAATATCCAATCACACAGGTAAAAATTTCTTTTAAATTTGCGGCAAACAAGGGCATCTCCTTCCCTTGACTGAGATACGTATGCGGGGTTTGGGGACCCCTGGTGAATTTTCTATTCCCTTGTTACTCTTTTCAGGAGTTTACTATCTCGTTCACTCAGGATATAATGAATTCATTAGATGAAGACAGGGCAACTAACCCACGGTGAATGCCCTCACAACAACAATAATGATAAATCTAACAGAAAAATTATTTCTACCTATTTATTCATATGATGAACAAAGGCCACATCCCCAAAGACCTACTGTATGGAGAATTAGTAGAAGGCACCCAACCGGTAGGGAGACCATGCCTACGCTTTAAAGATGTCTGCAAGAAGGACATGAAGACATGCCACATCAACACCAACACATGGGAGGTTGGTGCAGAAAATCGAGCGGCCTGGCGCCTTCTTGTCAAACAAGGGACGAAAAGGAGTGAAAAAGAGAGGAAAGAAGCCGCTACAGAAAAGAGAGCCAGAAGGAAGAAGAGACAACAGCAATTCCAGCAAGCATCAATGTTTGTTTGCAGTCACTGCACCAGATTGAGATTGCCATTCAAAAATTGTTCTGTTCAGCCACTCACACAGTTGCAGATAAAAGAGAAAAAAAAAAGTGGACACTAGTCCATCATCTATAGTAGACGGACGGAAAAGAGAGCCAAAAGGAAGGAGAGACAACAGCAACTCCAGCAAGCATTACTGTTTGCAGTCACTGCACCAGAGATGGCCATTCAAAAATTGGTCTATTCAGCCACTCACGCAGTTGCAGATTAAAAATAAAAAAATGGACACTACACCTTTGTCTTTAGTAGACAGAAGGATGCCAACATAAGGAAAATTATTTCTACTTGTTTATAAAACCAAACCAAAATATCTACCTACAAACTATTCACTTAACAATTATATCTCATTATATTGGAAATTTGGTGACTGTCTGTTTGTACTCGAAATTATGTCACTGCTTATGTCACTATTCCCTCAGGTATTGTGTATCAATGAGTATTTAATTTAAAGTGAAAAGCGTTAATACATAGAATAAATCTTATTTATTGATAATGTCTCTATGAAAGTCTGAATTCGATTTGCCTCAAAACAGCCCATATTATTACTGCGTTTAAAATCCTACAATAAGTCTTATATATCACTAAGGAATAAAGATTTACATAATATATGGTGTGGTTAATTTGCATACTGTTTTCAACAAAACCAGGTTTGATAAATAATTACTTGGTGTTGATAATGTCTAATATCATTGTTTTATTCTCCAACATATTAAAATCAATCCTATGAATGATTTTATATAGAAACCAATTAAAATATAATTAAAATAAGTGTAATCTTTTATTTAACTTCGTTGGTCTTTTTAATTTAATATATTTTATTACATTAAAACATAAATACTTATGCCCGGAGGGCACATATTCTTGCTAGTATATCCAAACAAAAAAAACAACAAAAAAACAGGATTTTGCATTAAATACACAAGAGTCAGTATTCCATTAAACAAAATTAACAATCAACCATACATTTCCAGTTTAGCTCAGTTGTTAGAGTGTCGGCCTAGGAACAACAAGGTTCCTGGTTCGATGCCAGCCCTCACCAACTCTGTGTACGAGTAGCACAGGGATCTGTGCGGTAAAGTAAGGAGGTGATACTATTTCTCAGAATTTTTTAGATGAGGCTTGATAATTAGTATTATTTGGGTTATTCAGACTATTGTCCTCATCATCCTATTGTCATCTGTACAATGTTTTTGGCTACCTGAAGAAGGCTGTTGTACAGATAACAATGAAGATGAGGACAATAGTCAGAATAATCCAAACAATATTAAGGAGCTGATGGTAGATGTGGTGCTCCACTTCAGATGCCAAAACAATTTCCTTGGTCTAGCACTAGTGAAAAGGGGATAGACTCTCTCGCTGTCTGGCTGATACTGATATTAATTTTACCTTTCAATTGAAAAGTGACAATTGAAATTATTTAATTGTCAGATTGTTAATTATGCACCTGTAATTTAAAGAAAAATACTTTTAATAAGATTTTGATTCAGGGATTATGAAATTAAACATATTTATATTGAATACATTGATTTTTCAAATAATTTTCCAATTATTCCATATTGTATAATTGCAGCAGAATGTGTTAATCACAGTGATATTATTATATTAAGACTTGAATTTTTTGATAGAAAATATCTTTTTACTAAAGATTAAAAAAAAATAATTTTTTCTCTATTTCTAAGGCAGATATTATGTGGTCTTTTGTAGTGGGTATTTACTACGTACCCCACATGTACGGGTCAGGCACAAGGCCCTATCAATGTAGGAACACTCACGAACTAAAGCTCATGGGAGGTGGGTGCAAAAAATATGTCGATCTCGTCAACATTCCCCCTCAAGGAGGTGCCTCAGGCACTGGACAATAAACCCAGTCCCAAGGGGGCAGGTGTTACCTGGGGGACAGCTCCCTGGGATCAACATTGTTAACTTCTGTGGCCCAGGGATGAAGCCACTGTGGTCTTTTGTAGTAAAAATGATTGAGATACCTTCAACATAAGATTACCTTGAATTTTTTTTATAGTCCCCACCAGTAGGGAGGCCAAGCCAATACTTCAAAGATGTCTGCAAGAAAGACATGAAGACATGCCACATTAACACTAACACATGGGAGGTTGGTGTAGAAAACCGAGCGGCCTGGCGCCTCCTTTTTTTTTTCAAGGCGTGAAAAAGAGAGGAAAGAAGCTGCCACAACAAAGAAGGAAGGAGAGACAACAGCAACCCCAGCAAGTATCACTTTGTATGCAGACACTGCACCAGAGATTGCCATTCAAAAATTGGCCTGTTCAGCCACTTACGCAGATGTAGTTTTTTTTTTTTTTTTTAAATGAACACTCCGCCATCATAGCACCTTATTTATTTCGTACTTGACGACAGAACATATCGTATATCTATCGCATAGATTCTAAATGATTGAGCTGAAATGTTGAATTATTTAAAGAAGTCGGGTAATTCTACTGGAATATGTATACTATACACGACCACACGAGTGCAAATCCTGGAGGATGCTGATTGCATTTCACATAGCGCTAGCACCATTGGGAAAGGTATATATACAGAGAGAGAGAGAGAGAGAGAGACTACTAGGATGAAATTATTTTCCAAGGATACTAATACATTGATGTTGAGCCACATCTCAAAAAAAGCCTTGCCTATTCTTGAACTTAAATGATAAACCATTTAAAAAATTGGATCATCAAAAATATCTTCCTTGATTATTAAGGTGTATATTTGTTGTGGACTAGCCTATCTTACCTTTTTCTTAGAGCGTAAATGAACTGGTCCAAGATTACTTGTATACTGCTGTTTAGAGCAGTCGGCAGATCATTATGAGAACCGTCTACTTACAACTTCAATTATTAGCACTCTGTTGCAAAGTAATTTATTGTTAGTGTGAACCTTTATTTGTATGTACTAGTATACCGAACATTCTAGGTGTGTATGGGGGGGTGCAGTATTCCTTTTACAAGGGTGGTCTAAAAATTCCAGCAATGCTTAGAATTGAACGTGAAATCCTGTGACCCTTTAATCACATATACCATAACCAACGACAACCACCACCAATGTGGTCTATGAAAATTGGGGAGGGGGGTGCTTCTTTTTTTTTACCAGGTGGATGTAATAGGTTCCAGTATAACTTAGAATGGAACTTGAAATCCTGTGACCCTTTAATCAGATACACCACCTGCACCCCCATTGTGTTATATGAAAATTGCGGAGGGTGGACTTTTTTTTTGGTGGGGGTGACAGTATTCTTTTTACAAAGTGGATGTAATAAGTTCCAGCAATGCTTAAAATGAAACTTGAAATCTTTTGTCCCTTTAATGACATATACCACCACCACCACCACCATTGTGGTATATGAAAATCTTTTGGTTACTAAATATTTTATTTCTGATCCATGTCTCCTGGATTTCTCTTATTATCCATGGCTCAGGTGAAGAGAAAGGAGAAGGGGAAAAAAAGATTTGATTGCATTTCAACTCTTAGTTACTACTGCTCAGACTTGAAGGAGAATAATAATAATAATAATAAGAAGAAGAGTAATAATAATAATAATAATAAGAAGAAGAAGAAGAGTAATAATAATAATAAGAAGAAGAGTAATAATAATAATAAGAAGAAGAAGAAGAAGAAGAGTAATAATAATAATAAGAAGAAGAGTAATAATGATAATAATAATAAGAAGAAGAAGAGTAATAATGATAATAATAATAATAAGAAGAAGAAGAGTAATAATAATAATAATAAGAAGAGTAATAATAATAAGAAGAAGAAGAAGAGTAATAATAATAATAATAATAAGAAGAAGAAGAAGAGTAATAATAATAATAAGAGTAATAATAATAATAATAAGAAGAAGAGTAATAATAATAAGAAGAAGAAGAAGAGTAATAATAATAATAATGATAAGAAGAGTAATAATAATAATAATAATAATAAAAGAAGAAGAAGAAGAAGAAGAAGAAGAGTAATAATAAGAAGAAGAAGAAGAGTAATAATAATAATAAGAGAGAGAAGAGAATAAAAATAAGAAGAAGAGAGTAATAATAATAATAAGAAGAAGAAGAGTAATAATAATAATAATAATGAAGAAGAGATAATAATAATAATGATAAGAAGAGTAATATAAGAAGAAGAAGAAGAAGAGTATAATAATAATAATGATAAGAGAAGAGTAATAATAATAAGAGAAGAAGAAGAGTAAGAAGAAGAAGAAAAAGAAGAAGAGTAATAATAATAATAGTAATAAGAAGAAGAAAGAAAAAGAAGAAGAGTAATAATAGAAGAGTAATAGGAAGAAGAAAAAGAGAGAGTAATAAGAGAAATAAAAGAAGAAGAATAGAGAAGAAGAAAAAGTAATAGGAAGAAGAAGAAAAAGAAAGTAATAATAATAAGAGAGATGAAGAAATGGCGGGGAAGAAGAGAAAGCTGCAGACAATGTTGTGTCTCTAAAAATAAAGATGGTGCACTAGAAGAACAAAGATGCCATATTCTGATTCTCTTTCCTCTTTAGCTTTTTTTTTTTTTTTTTTTTTTTTTTTTTCCTTCTTCCTAACTTTGGTTACTTCAGCTATATGGAAATTTGTTTCAGTATCTAAGTCTTCTTTCTTTTTTTTTAATGTTTCTTCCCCATCTCAGCAGCCAATCTCTTCCTTAATCAAGTGACTTATATATAGTGGCGCCAATCTAGTTTGACAATCTCAAAGAACGATGTGGACTTCTTAAGCAAGCCTATTTCTATACCTCTCTTGTAGTCAAGGATCTTTTTGTCATGTCCTTATAATAATCAGTTGGATTTTTCTGAATGGTCCATCAACTAACACATCATATTGTCATTCACAATATATCAAGGGGTTTTGTGGCGTTTTTTTTTTTTGTTTTTTTGTTTTTAATTTGATAAATAGAAGGCTACACTACTGGTGTGGTCCAACCCAATTGCCCTTATGGCAAGCCCTTATGATCATACATTACCAGAAGGCAGTCGCTGAGGTTTTTAATGTCCCGGGTATGACATTAAACTACATATAGTGGTGAAGTTCGAGTTCTGGAGCTCTAAGGAATGGTGGAGTACCCCTTCATCACCATTACCCCAGGTCCACTCTGACAATTGCCCTTATGGCAAGCTCTTTTTATCATATATCTGCCAAAAATGAGGTTTTAATGTCCCGGGTATGACATTAAACTACATATAGTGGTGAGTTCGAGTTCTGGAGCTCTAGGGAATGTGGGTAAACCTCTTCATCACCATTACCCCAGGTCCACTCTGACCAATTGCCCTTATGGCAAGCTCTTTTTATCATATATCTGCCAAAACTGAGGGTTTTAATGTCCCGGGTATGAATTAACTACATAATAGTGGTGAAGTTCGAGTTCTGGAGCTCTAGGGAATGTGGAGTACCTCTTCATCACCAATTACCCCCAGGTCCTCTGACCTGAGTGTAGTACTTGCTGAAATGAATGATAAAATAAAACAAGCAAGCAGCCAAACAAATAACAGAGGTTGAGTTGAAACAGACATTGTCTTTTTATGTATTATTTTGGACAATAATCAATAAGTTACAAAATATGTTGTTGTTTTTTTTATATGTGTACAGTATACATAAATGTTTTTAGTATTTTTTTAAATTACTTACTTGTGTGTCAAATATTGAATTACTTTGAGAATAAAACTTTAATGTCAACATATTTGTTCAAATTTGCAAACAAACCAAGTGTGACTTGAAAAACTCTGCAAATAAGACCAACTGAACAGGAAAAACAAAATGGTGCTTGGCGATTTATATATATATATATATATATATATATATATAGAGAGAGAGAGAGAGAGAGAGAGAGAGAGAGAGAGCCCAACAACCACTAATTGGTGGTGCCTGATAATAAAGAATTTTTTAAGTTATAGCATTTCAGGAATTACCACTTCAACTACTCTGTGTGTGTATGTATGTATATATACAAGGATGAGTTCAGTCTAAGAGAGGGTCAGGCAAAATAGCCTTAGTGGACCCCTTAAAATGAGGCACACGACAATGACTAAGGGCACTGTGGCATTTTTTAGAATTTGTAAAATGTATGTTTTTTATTTGTAAAGAGTAATAAATCTTAAGAATTTATTAAAAAAATAAGCAAAATGCTTTAATATCCAAAAAATTTTATTGACAAATAACATACATTATGGTGACTAGAATTATTAACTGATAAGGTGCAACTGTAAACAATGCTTTCTATTGCCAACTCCTGAGGAGAAATTCATCTTATTATTGAATGGCCCTTGAAATACATTCCTATAGTAAAAACCTTTCCAATGCATTTTCATAGTAAAACTCTTTCAATACATTTTTCATAGTAAAACCCTTTCCAATGCATTTCATAGTAAAACCCTTTCCAATGTATTCTTAAGTAAACAGTGTTTCTTATTGACAACTCCTTGAGCAAAATTTACCTTATTTATTTGAATGACTGTCATATTTTCAACATATTTTACCAGTTTGTTTGTTTTTTTTACTACTTTTGAAATGTATTCAGAATTTATTGTCATCTCAGTTTATTTTTATATTTTTATTTATTTTCTTTTACAGATCATAGGTTTACTAAATGCATTCACACCACAGAAAACATTAGAAGATTTTCAAGATGTGTAAGTATATGTTTTCATCTATTCAGAATTAAAATTGTTTTTTCATAAATTTATAAATTCACTTTCTGAGGAAATAAATTTTTAACAAGATTGCGTTGAATGGTGTAATAAGCATGGAGGGGTTTTTTTTTGTATAAAGGTGGCCTTTCTGTAGGCACGTCTACCACCGTTGTCCCGCTGTCTGTGACGCCACTGCTGATGTCGTCGACCACTGGGTCTCCTCTTGGCGTTTTTCGACTTTTCCCCGCCCAAACGCCGTCGTCACCGCCAATAATGCCCGTGAAGACGACAGAGCAGGCTGAAGAGAGACTTGAAAACTCAAAAAAAAACCAAACACGTCTTCTTAAAAAAAAGAATAATGCATAGATAACACTGGCAACACAATTTTCATTGAGTTGGATCTGACACTTGCTTTTGACTAATTTTTTGATCTCTGAATCCAAAGATGATGCCATTTTTTTATATCACATCAACATTTGAGTTACAGGATCACTGGATTTTTTCAAAACATAAAAATACAGCTCTAAACAAATTTGTGCTTGTTAAATGAAATGTTTTAAAATTTTCCACATATAATGGAAAATGTAAATCATTCAGAAAAAAGTAAAATTGTCACCCACCCCTTCAATTTTTCTGAATTTTGTCCAGGTGTTATTTGATAAAGTTAGCAATCCCCAAATTTTATCTTTAAATTCCAAAAAATGACAGAGTTCTGTCGATTTTTTAGCTCTACAAATTTGGTGGGGTTGGCGAAAAATGGCAACTTTTGTAATCTATTTTGTCTGTAGAATGAGTTCTGGAAACTATGTTGAAAAATAATCTTATGTGGTTACATCCCAGAGAGTATGTATTTACCAAACCCCTCCAATACAAGAAGGGTGTGGCCACATGGTCAATTCTTAAGCAGAGTTTAACTGATTCAGAGTTTTTTCTCTTACTGGTTGGCTACGCAAAGGTTAAAGAACCCAGTTGCCCACTATTTCCATAACTAGGATGGAGAATAGTTGGAATGCATTGCTTTCCAAGGTATAAGCTCTATTGGAAATTTTAAACCAGTCTTGTCCAGGATTTGAACTCGTATCATAGAATCCAATTCTTCCGACATTAACTAATGCGCCATGAGAGTATCTTTGGTTAGCCTAGAACTTTTCAACTAACCCTTAGTTAATCGACTGACCTGTGACTACTAAAAATCTGAACCTGGCAAAAGAACTTTAAGACTTGAAATTGTAATTGTACACTGTAAAACCCAACTGCTTTATTATCATTTGGTCACATTCCATGAGAGTATCTTGGTCAGCCTATGAACTTTTTTCAGCTAACTTCAAATAACCTCATTTAGTCACATTCACTAGAGTATCTTGGTCAGTCTATGTACTTTTCAGCCAACCCCTCATATGTCTGTATAGAAAAATATTTTTTGTTTTATTTGGTCACATTTCATGAGAGTATGTATTTACCCAACCCTTCGAATGAGTGGGATGTGACACAGGACTTTAACTTATAAGTGTCACTGCATAAAAAATCAAACTGCTTTATTATCCAGAAGTGTATTTCACTTGGTTACTTTACATGAGAGTATCTTGGTCAGCCTATTAGCTGACCTAATAGACCTCATCTGGTCCGTTCCATGAGAGTATCTTGGTCAGCCTTATGAACTTTTCAGCTAACCCTCAAAATAGACCTCATTTGGTCACGTTCCATGAGAGTATTGTTGGTCAGACTATGAACTTTTTCAAGCTAAACTTCAATTAAACTTGCATTTAGTCACATTCAACTGAGTATCATGGTCAGGCCTATGAACCTTTTTCAGCAACCCTCAAATAGACCTCATTTGGTCACATTCATGAGAGGATCTTGGTCAGCTATGAAACTTTTTCAGCAGCCAACCCTCAAATTAAACCTCATTTGGTCACATTCATGAGAAGGATCTTGTTCAGCCTAATGAACTTTTTCAGCCAACCTCAAATAGCCTCATTTGGTCACATTCATGAGAGGATCTTGGTCAGCCTATGAACTTTTCAGCCAGGCCTCAATAAACCTCATTTGGTCACATTCCATGAGACATCTTGGTCAGCCTATGAACTTTTCAGCCAGGCCTCAAATAAACCTCATTTGTCACATTCCATGAGAGCATCTTGGTCAGCCTATGAACTTTTCAGCAGGCTCAAATAAACGCTCATTTGGTCACATTCATGGAGCATCTTGGTCCAGCCTATGAACTTTTCAGCCAGGGCCTCAAATAAACCTCATTTGGGTCACATTCCCATGAGAGCATTTGGTCGCCTATGGAACTTTTCAGCCAGGCCTCAAAAACTCAATTTGGTTCACATTTCCATGAGAGCATCTGTCAGCCTATGAACTTTTCAGCCAGGCTCAAAAACCTCTTTGTCAACATTCCATGAGAGCAATCTGGGTCAGCTATGACTTTTCACGCGACAACGCCTCATATGTCTGTAATGCAAAAATATTTTTGTTTCAACTATTGTAGGCTACAGCAGTCAGTCTTGAATTAGTGGAGTAGGCATTCTGTTCACAGAATTATAGTTTTGAATTTTTTTCTCTCAGCAAGTGGATTCGTCAAAATTGAAAGTAATAAGTATGAAAAAAAAATCTCCAATTCCTTCTCATAAATGAACCGACTTTGATATTCATAATAAATAAATAGAACATCTTGCCAAATAGATAACTGTATTGTTCTATACTTTTTGTTTTTTTCTTTTCCTTGCTTCATTTATGTAGAAATTGGCTGAACTATGTAAATTGAACGCAGAAAGAAATCTTAAGCCAATTTTTGGCTACCTTTTCTTTTCTTTATTATTTATTTAGAATATAATAAAAATGATTCAAATTTCTCTCTATTGAATCATCAACTTTACTGCTGGTCTTTACAATAAGGAAATATTATTGGTCTAAGATTTCTTTACACATCTGAAACTATGCTTTATCTTCAATAATTTCACTTATATATATATAAATAGTATTATTATTCACCCAACCAACCCTTCGCCCGAGCAGGATGTGACACAAGGTCAATTTGTTAGCGGATTTTAAAACAGGTTTTAATTCAAAGTTTTCCTTCTGAACTGTTGCCTAACCAAGGTTAAAGAGCCCAGTCTTGCCCTGTTTTCTTATATTATAGTGTTTTTCTAGAGTGTATGCCCTAAAGTAGACCTACTGCCTATAAACTTGTTCTGTGTATATATATATATATATATATATCTATATACTATAATATATATATATATATATCTATATATATATACACACACAGATGCTGTTAGGTAATGTGTCCTACATCACTGATGGCAGAAAAAAAACTAAAAGCCATCTAGTCCCTACCTTGTACCGCATACACTGTAATTTGTTTCCAAGAAAATATTGAAAAGTATTACAGTAAGCTGGAAATGGTGGGGAAGAAAAACAAAACAAACTGGGACTTATGGATTAGATTTTTTCTGCATCAGTGATGTAGGACACTAACCTACCAGCATCTGTGTGTGTATATATATATATATTATATATATATATAATTATATATATATATATATATATATATATATATATATACACAGACAATGTTATAGGCAGTAATGTCTACTTTAGGGGCATACACTCTAGAAACACTTATATATAAAGAAACAGGGCAGACTGGGCTCTTTAACCTTGGTTAGGCAACCAGTCAGAAGGAAAAACTTTTGAATTAAAACCTGTTAAAATCCGCTTAACAAATTGACCTTTGTGTCACATCCTGCTCGGGCGGAAGGGTGGTTGGTGAATATATATATATATATATTTATTATAAGTTGAATTATTTGAAGATAAAGCATAGTTTTCAGATGTGTAAAGAAATCTTTAGACAATAATGATTCTTATGTAAAGACCAGCAGTAAAGTTGATTTATTCAATAGAAATTTGAATCATTTTTTATATATTCTAAATAAATATAAAGAAAAGAAAAAGTGTAGCCCAAAATTGTCTTAAGATTTCTTTCTGGTTTCAATTGTACATAGTTAGCAATTTCTACATAATAATGAAGCAAGAAAAGAAAAAAAAAGTAATAGAAACAATACGTTTTATCTATTTTGCAAGATGTTTATTTATTATCATGATATTCAAAGTCGGTTTCATTTATGGAAGGAATTGGAGATTTTTTTTTCTATTTACTTATTACTTCATTTGACGAATTCCACTTGCGAGAGGAAAAATTCAAACTATAATTCCGTGAACAGAATTGGCTACTCCACTAATTCAGACTGACTGCTGTAGTGAAACAAAATATTTTTTGATACAGACATATGAGGGTTGGGTCGGTTGAAAAGTTCATAGCTGACCAAGATGCCTCATGGAATGTGACCAAATGGGTTTATTTTGGAGGCCTGGCCTGAAAAGTTCATAGGCTGACCAGATGCTTCATGAATGTGACGCAAATGAGGTTTATTTGAGGCTGGCTGAAAAGTTCATAGGCTGACCAAGATGCTCTCATGGAATGTGACCAAATGAGTTTTTTATTTGAGGCCTGGCTGAAAAGTCATAGGCTGCCAAGATGCTCTCATGGAATGTGACCAAATGAGGTTTATTTGAGGCTGGCTGAAAAGTTCTAGGCTGACCAAGATGCTCTGCATGGAATGTGACCAAATGAGGTTATTTGAGCCTGGCTGAAAGTTCATAGGCTGACCAAGATGCTCTCATGAATGTGACGCAAATGAGGTTTATTTGAGGCCTGCTGAAAAGTTTCATAGGCTGACCAAGATCTCTCATGGAATGTGACCAAATGAGGTCTATTTGAAGGTTGGCTGAAAAGTTCATAGCTGACGAAGATCTCTCATGGACCAAGAGTTTATTTGCGGGTTGGCCTGAAAGTTCATAGGCTGACCAAGATCCTCTCTGGAATGTGACCAAATGAGGTTCTATTTGAGGGTTGGCTGAAAGTTCATAGGCTGACCAAGATACTCTAGTGGGAATGTGACTAAATGAAGTTTATTTGAAGTTTAGCTGAAAGTTCATAGGCTGACCAAGATACTCTCATGGGAACGTGACCAATGAGGTCTATTTGAGGGGTTAGCTGAAAGTTCATAGGCTGACAGATACTCTCATGGAACGTGACCAGATGAGGTCTATTTAAGGGGTCAGCTATAGGCTGACCAAGATACTCTCATGTAAAGTAACAAGTGAAATACACTTCTGGATAATAAGCATGTTTGATTTTTATGCAGTGACACTTATAGTTAAAGTCCTGTGTCACATCCCACTCATTCGAAGGGGTTGGGTAAATACATACTCTCATGAAATGTGACCAAATAAACAAAAAATATTTTCTATACAGACATATGAGGGTTGGCTGAAAAGTACATAGACTGACCAAGATACTCTAGTGGAATGTGACTAAATGAGGTTTATTTGAAGGTTAGCTGAAAAGTTCATAGGCTGACCAAGATACTCTCATGGAAATGTGACCAAATGATAATAAAGCAGTTTGGTTTTTATGCAGTTACAATTACAATTTCAAGTCTTAAAGTTCTTTTGCCAGGTCAGATTTTAGTAGTCACAGGTCAGTCGATTACTAAGGGTAGTTTTGAAAAGTTCTTAGGCTAACCAAGATACTCTCATGGCGCATTAGTTAATGTCGGAAGAATTGGATTCTATGATACGAGTTCAAATCCTGGACAAGACTGTTTAAATTTCCAATAGAGCTTATACCTTGGGAAAGCAATGCATCCAACTATTCTCCATCCTAGTATGGGGAAATAGTGGGGCAGACTGGGTTCTTTAACCTTGGTTAGGCCAACCAGTTTAAGAGAAGAAAAATCTGATTCAGTTAAACTCTGCTTAAGAAATTGACCATGTGGCACACCTTCTTGTATGGAGGGTTTTGGGTAAATACATACTCTCATGGGATGTAACCACATAAGATTTATTTTTCACATAATTCCAGAACTCATTCTACAGACAAAAATAGTTACAAAAAGTTGCCATTTTTCGCCAACGCCCACCAAATTTGTAGAGCTAAAATCGACAGAACTCTGTCATTTTTTGGAATTTAAAGATAAAAATTTGGGGATTGGCTAACTTTATCATAATCAACACCTGGACAAACTTCAGAAAAATTGAAGGGGGTGGGTGACAATTTTACTTTTTTCTGAATGATTTTAACATTTTCCATTATATGGAAAATTTTAAAACATTTCATAAAACAAGCACAAATTTGTTAGAGGCTGTATTTTTATGGTTTTTGAGAAAAATCCAGTGTATCCTGTAACTCAATGTTGATGTGATTATAAAAAATGGGCATCATTTTGGATTCAGAGATCAAAAAATTAGTCCAAAAGCAAGTGTCAGATCCAACTCAATGAAAATTGTGTTGCCCAGTGTTATCTAATGGCATTATTCTTTTTTTTAGAAGGACGTGGTTTCGTTTTTTTGAAGTTTTCAGTCTTCTCTTCAGCCCTGCTGCTGTCGTCTTCCACGGGCATTATTGGCGGTGACGACGGCGTTTGGCGGGGAGAAAAGTCGAAAAACGCCAGGAGGAGACCCAGTGGTCGACGACATCAGCAGTGGCGTCACAAGACAGCGGGAAACGGTGGTAGACGTGCTACAGAAAGGCCACCTTTATACAAAAAAAAACCCTCCATGCTTATTAAACCATTCAACGCAAATCTTGTTTAAAAAATTTATTTCTCAGAAAGTGAATTATAATTTATGAAAACAATTTTAATTCTGAATAGAATGAAACATATACTTACACATCTTGAAAATCTTCTAATGTTTTCTGTGGTGTGAATGCATTTAGTAAACCTATGATCTGTAAAGAAAATAAATAAAAATATAAAAATAACTGAGATGAACAATAAATTCTGAATACATTTCAAAAGTAGTAAAAAACAAACAAATGGTAAAATATGTTGAATATGACAGTCATTTCAATAATAAGGTAAATTTTGCTCAGGAGTTGTCAAATAGAAACACTGTTTACTATAGGAATACATTGGAAAGGGTTTTACTATGAAAATGCATTGAAAGGGTTTTAGCTATGAAATGTATTGGAAGAGTTTTTATATGAAAATTGCATTGGAAGGGTTTTTTACTATAGAATGTATTTCAAGGGCCATTCATAAATAAGATGAATTTCTCCTCAGGAGTTGGCAATAGAAAGCATTGTTACAGTTGCACCTTTATCAGTTAATAATTCTAGTCACCATAATGTATTTATTTGTCATAAAATTTTTTGGATATTAAAGCATTTTGCTTATTTTTTTTTAATAAATTCTTAAGATTTATTACTCTTTACAAATATAAAAACATACATTTTACAAATTCTAAAAAAATGCCACAGTGCCTTAGTCATTGTCGTGGTGCCTCATTTTTAAATGGGTCCACTAAGGCTATTTTTTTGCCTGACCCTCTCTAGACTGAACTCATCCTTGTTATAAATATTACATACATACACACACAGAGTAGTTGAAGTGGTAATTTCCTGAAATGCTATAACTTAAAAAATTCTTTATATCAGGCAGCCACCATTAGTGGGTTGGTTGGTTTTCCTCTCTCTCTCTCTCTCTCTCTCTTCTCTCTCTCTCTCTCTATATATATATTATATATATATATATATATATAAATCGCAAGCACCATTTTGTTTTTTCCTGTCTAGTTGGTCTTATTTGCAGAGTTTTTTCAAGTCACACTTGGTTTTGTTTGCAATTTGAACAAATATGTTGACATTAAAAGTTTTATTCTCAAAAGTAATTCAATATTTGACCACAAAGTAGTAATTTAAAATAATACTAAAAACATTTTATGTATACTGTACACATATAAAAATACAACAACATATTTTGTAACTTATTGATTATTGTCCAAAATAATACATAAAAAGACAATGTCTGTTTCAACTCCCTCTTGTTAATTTGTTTGGCTGCTTGCTTGTTTTATTTATCATTCATTTCGCAATAGGTACTATCACTCAGGGTCAGAGTGGACGCTGGGGGTAATGGTGATGAAGAGGTACTCCAATTCCGCTAGAGTCCAGAACTCGAACTTCACCACTATATGTAGTTTTATGTCATACCCGGGACATTAAAACCCTCAGGTTTTTGGGCAGATATATGATAAAAAGAGCTTGCCATAAGGGCAATTGGTCAGAGTGGACCTGGGGTATGGTGATGAAAGAGGTACTCCACATTCCCTAGAGCTCCAGAAACTCGAACTTCAACCACTATATGTAGTTTAATGTCATACCCCGGGACATTAAAACCCTCAGGTTTTTGGCAGATATATGATAAAAGAGCTTGCCATAAGGGCAATTGTCAGAGTGGACCTGGGGGTAATGGTGATGAAGGGTACTCACATTCCTTAAAGAGCTCCAGACTCGAATTCACCACTATACTGTAGTTTAATGTCATACCGCGGGACATTAAGAACCCTCAGCGACTGCCTTCTGGTAGATGTATGATCATAAGGGCTTGCCATAAGGGCAATTGGGTTGGGACACACCAGTAGTGTAGCCTTCTATTTTATCAATTAAAAACAAAAAACAAAAAAAAACGCGCACAAAACCCCTTGATATATTGTGAATGAATATGATGTGTTAGTTGTGGACGCATTCAGAAATCCAACTGATTATTATAAGGACATTGACAAAAAGATCCTTGACTACAAGAGAGGTAAATAGAAATAGGCTTGCTTAAGAAGTCCACATCTGGTTCTTTGAGATTGTCAAACTAGATTGGCGCCACTATATAATAAGTCACTTGATAAGGAAGAGATTGCCTGCTGAGATGGGGAAGAAAATTAAAAAAAAAGAAAGAAGACTTTAGATACTGAAACAAATTCCATTAGGCTGAAGTAACCAAGTTTAGGAAGGAAGGAAAAAAAAAAAAAAAAAAAAAAAAAGCTAAAGAGGAAAGAGAATCAGAATATGGCATCTTTGTTCTTCTAGTGGCAACCATCTTTATTTTTAAGAGACACAACATTGTCTGCAGCTTTCTTCTTCTTCCCGCAATTTCCTTCATCTTCTTCTTAATTATTATTACTTTTTTTTTCTTCTCTTCTATTACTCTTCTTCTTTTCTTCTTCTTCTTATTACTCTTATTACTCTTCTTCTTTTCTTCTTGCTATTACTCTTCTTATTATTATCTTCTTCTTTTTCTTTTTTTCTTCTTCTTATTACTATTATTATTATTACTCTTCTTCTTTCTTCTTCTTCTTACTCTTCTTCTTCTTCTTTTATTATTACTCTTCTTCTTATCATTATTATTATTATTATCTTCTTCTTCTTCTTCTTATTTTATCTTTTATAATTTTATTATTATTACTTCTTCTTCTTCTTCTATTATTTTATATTAATTACTGCTTCTTCTTCTTCTTATTATTTTTCTTCCTTCTTCTATTCCTTATTATTACTCTTCTTCTTCTATTATTATTAATTCTCTTCTTCTTCTATTAATTACTCTTCTTCTTCTTCTTCTTCTCTTCTTATTATTATTATTATTAATTATTACTCTTCTTATCATTATTATTATTATTACTCTTCTTCTTCTTCTATTATTATTACTTCTTTTCTTATTATTATTATTATTACTCTTATTATTATTATTACTCTTCTTCTTCTTCTTATTATTATTAATTATTATTACTCTTCTTCTTCTTCTTATTATATTAACTCTTCTTATTATTATTATTATTACTCTTCTTCTTCTATTATTATTATTACTCATATTACTCTTCTTCTTCTTTATTATTAATTATCATTATTAACTCCTTCTCTTATTATTATTACTTACTCTTCTTCTTCTTCTTCTCTTATTATTATTATTACTGCTTCTTCTTATTATTATTATTACTCTTCTTCTTTCTTATTAATTATTATTAATTTATTACTCTTCTTCTTATTATTATTATTATTATTCCCTTCAAGTCTGAGGCAGTAACTAGAGTTGAAATGCAATCAAATCTTTTTTTTCCCTTCTCCTTTCTCTTCACCTCGAGCCATGGATAATAAGAGAAATCCAGGAGACATGGATCAGAAATAAAATATTTAGTAACCAAGATTTTCTGATACACAATGGTGGTGGTGGGTGGTGGTATAGTGTCATTAAAGGGACAAAAGATTTCAAGTTTCATTTTAAAGGCATTGCTGGAACTTATTACATCCACTTTGTAAAAAGAATACTGTCACCCCACCAAAAAAGAAGTCCACCCTCCGCAGTTTTCATATAAAACAATGGGGTGCAGTGGTGGTATCTGATTAAAGGGTCACAGGATTTCAAGTTCCATTCTAAGTATTACTGAAACCTATTACATCCACCTGGTAAAAAAAGAAGCACCCCCCTCGCCAATTTTTCATAAGACCACATTGGGTGGTGGTTTGTCGTTGGTTAATGGTATATGTGATTAAAGGTCACAGGAGATTTCACGTTCAATTCTAAGCATTGCTGGAATTTGTTAGACCACCCTTGTAAAAGGAATACTGCACCCCCCCATAACACTAGAAATGTTCGGTATACTAGTACATACAAATAAAAGGTTCAGCACTAACAATAAATTACTTTGCAACAGAGTGCTAATAATTGAAGTTGTAAGTAGCGGTTTCATAATGATCTGCGGACTGCTCTAACAGGCAGTATACAAGTAATCTTGGACCAGTTCATTTACGCTCTAAGAAAAAGGTAAGATAGGCTAGTCCACAACAAATATCACCTTAATAATACAAGGAAGATATTTTTGATGCTCCAATTTTTTAAATGGTTTTATCATTAAGTTCAAGAATAGGCAGGCTTTTTTGAGATGTGGCTCACATCAATGTTTAGTAATCCTTGGAAATAATTGTCATCCTAGTAGTCTCTCTCTCTCTCTCTCTCTCTGTATATATACTTTCCCATGGTGGCTGCGCTATGTGAAATGCAATCAGCATCCCCAGGATTTGCACTCGTGGTGGCGTGTATAGTATACATATTCCAGTAGAATTACCCGACCTTCTTTAAATAATTCAACATTCAGCTCATCATTTTAGAATCTATGCGATAGATATACGATATGTTCTGTTCGTAAGTACGAATAAATAAGGTGCTATGATGGCGGAGTGTTCATTTAAAAAAAAAAAAAAACTACATCTGCGTAAGTGGCTGAACAGGCAATTTTTGAATGGCATATCTCTGGTGCAGTGTCTGCATACAAAGTGATTACTTGCTGGGGTTGCTGTTGTCTCTCCTTCCTTCTTTGTTGTGGCAGCTTCTTTCCTCTCTTTTTCACGGCCTTTGAAAAAAAAAAAAAGGAGGCGCCAGGCCGCCGGTTTTCTACACCAACCTCCCATGTGGTTAGTGTTAATGTGGATGTCTTCATGTCTTTCTTGCAGACATCTTTGAAGTTTGGCTTGGCCTCCCTACTGGTGGGAGACTATAAAAAAATTCAAGGTAAATCTTAATGTTGAAGTATCTCAATCATTTTTACTACAAAAGACCACAGTGGCTTCATCCTGGGCAACAGAAGTTTAAACAATGTTGATCCAGGGAGCTGTCGCCCAGGTAAACCTGCCCCTTGGGACTGGGTTTATTGTCCAGTGCCTGAGGCACCTCCTTGAGGGGAATGTTGACGAGATGACATATTTTTTGCACCCACCTCCCATTGAGCTTTAGTTCGTGAGTGTTCTACATTGATAGGGCCTTGTGCTGACGTACATGTGGGGTACGTAGTATACCCACTACAAAAGACCACATAATATCTGCCTAGAAATAGAGAAAAAATTATTTTTTTTTAATCTTTAGTAAAAAGATATTTTCTATCAAAAATTCAGTCTTAATATAATAAATTATCACTGTGATTAACACATTCTGCTGCCAATTATACAATATGGAATAATTGGAAAATTATTGAAAATCAATGTATTCAAATATAAATATGTTTAATTTTCATAATCCCTGAATCAAAATCTTATTAAAGTATTTTCTTTAAATTACAGGTGATAATTAACAATCTGACAATTTAAATAATTTCAATTGTCACTTTTCAATTGAAAGGTAAAATTAATATCAGTATCAGCCAGACAGCGAGAGAGTTATCCCCTTTTCACTAGTGCTAGAACCAAGGAAATTGTTTTTGGCATCTGAAGTGGAGCACCACATCTACCATCAGCTCCTTAATATTGTTTGGATTTTCTGACTATTGTCCTCATCTTCATTGTTATCTGTACACACAGCTTCTTCAGGTAGCCAAAACATTGTACAGATGACAATAGGTGATGAGGACAATAGTCTGAATAACCAAATAATACTATTATCAGCCTCATCTAAAAATTCTGAGAAATAGTATCACCTCCTTACTTTACGCACAGATCCTGTTGCTACTCGTACACAGAGTTGGTGAGGGCTGGCATCGAACCAGGAACCTTGTTGTTCCTAAGGCCGACACTCTAACAACTGAGGCTAAATGGAAATGTATGGTTGATTGTTAATTTTGTTTAATGGAATACTGACTCTTGTGTATTTAATGCAAAATCTGTTTTTTTGTTGTTTTTTTTGTTTGATATACTAGGCAAGAATATGTGCCCTCCGGGCATAAGTATTTATGTTTTAATGTAATAAAAATATATTAAATTAAAAAGGACAGAAGTTAAATAAAGATTACACTTATTTTAATTATATTTTAATTGGTTTATATAAAATCATTCATAGATTGATTTTAATATGTTGGAGAATAAAACAATGATATTAGACATTATCAACACCAGTAATTATTTATCAACCTGGTTTTGTTGAAAACAGTATGCAAATTAACGCACACCATATATTATGTAAATCTTTATTCCTTAGTGATATATAAGACTATTGTAGGATTTTAAACGCAGTAATAATATGGGCTGTTTTTTGAGGCAAATCGAATTCAGACTTTCATAGAGACATTATCAATAAATAAGATTTTTCTATGTATTAACGCTTTTCACTTTAAATTAAAATACTCATTGATACAACAATACCTGAGGGAATAGTGACATAAGCAGTGACATAATTCGAGTACAAACAGACAGTCACCAAATTTTCCAATATAATGAGATATAATTGTTTAAGTGAATAGTTTGTAGGTAGATATTTTGGTTTGGTTTTTAAACAAGTAGAAATAATTTTCCTTATGTTGGCATCCTTCTGTCTACTAAAGACAAAGGTGTAGTGTCCATTTTTTTATTTTTAATCTGCAACTGCGTGAGTGGCTGAATAGACCATTTTTGAATGGCCCATCTCTGGTGGCAGTGACTGCAAACAGTAATGCTTGCTGGAGTTGCTGTTGTCTCTCCTTCCTTTTGGCTCTCTTTCCCGTCCGTGCTACTATAGATGATGGACTAGTGTCCACTTTTTTTTTCTCTTTATCTGCACTGTGTGAGTGGGCCTGAACAGAACAATTTTTTGAATGGCAATCTCAATCTGGTGCAGTGACTGCAAACAAACATTGATGCTTGCTGGAATTGCTGTTGTCTCTTCTTCCTTCTGGCTCTCTTTTCTTGTAGCGGCTTCTTTCCTCTCTTTTTTCACTCCTTTTCGTCCCTTGTTTGACAAGAAGGCGCCAGCGCTCGATTTTCTGCACCAACCTCCCATGTGTTGGTGTTGATGTGGCATGTCTTCATGTCCTTCTTGCAGACATCTTAAAGCGTAGGCATGGTCTCCTACCGGTTGGGTGCCTTCTACTAATTCTCCATACAGTAGGTCTTTGGGGATGTGGCCTTTGTCATCATATGAATAAATAGGTAGAAATAATTTTTCTGTTAGATTTATCATTATTGTTGTTTGTGAGGGCATTCACCGTGGGTTAGTTTGCCTCTGTCTTCATCTAATGAAATTCATTATATCCTGAGTGAACGAGATAGTAAACTCTGAAAAGAGTAACAAGGGAATAGAAAATTCACCCAGGGGTCCCCAACCCCGCATACGTATCTCAGTCAAGGGAAGGAGATGCCCTTGTTTGCCGCAAATTTAAAAGAAATTTTTACCTGTGTGATTGGATATTTCTAAGTTCACTATCTATTCCCTCAGAACTCATTCTATTCAAATAAAATCCTATTATTATTGTAATCTGAGTCCCTGCTACTCAATCATACTGAACTAACATCAGTTTTTGTTTTTGAATTAGTGGGAAAGCCGCTGCAAGCAGTTTAAAGTAGGCAAAGAGTTTAACAGCCATCATTCTAAACAGTAACAAGCATTGTTCTTTTGAATCTGGAATTTTCACAAAATTTTAAGGAAGAATCATTTTTAAGGCAAAGATTGTTTTCAAAAGCCGTTGATTCCTGACGATAATGGTGATGCCCTTTGGATTTTCACCAGAGCCCCTTTAGCCTGGTTGTGGCCCTAATACACTGGGTGACAGACCAAATCCACTTTGAGAGGCCCTACTAGGAACTTAAGTTCTGGATGGCATAGCTCTGACACTACCACATTGTCACTATCCTGCATGGTGAGGAGGGGTTGGATTTGAGGGTGGGATTTATCATTAACTTCATGTGAATCAATAAAGTGGTAAAATAATTTTATTAACTTGTAAATAGATGTACATTATCTATAGCTGGGACTTGAATAGGTACTATCACTGGTCTGGTTGACCTTGGGAGTAATGACAATGAAGGGGATAGATAGATAGATAGATAGATTAGATTAGAGAGAGATAAAATAAATCAACAGAGAAAGAAATAAGATAGAAAGGTGGATGGTTGTTTTGTTTTATGACATATCAACCTTGGTTATTTCCTATATAGTCTAACATAAACAAAGGGGAACCACTCTTGATTGAATAAATTTTTATCTATTTATTGATCTACTAGGAAAAAAGAAGATGGGGTTAGGTTTAGGTTAGTTTAATAGGAAAATAAATAGATAATTTTTTATATCAAGTTTGTTAAACTTATAGGAAACACACCGCAACCCTTTTTGGATCATTTAATGCTGAATCAAGTCATTTAATAAACAAAGGATTCAGTTGCTTACAGTACCTGCTGTTGTTTAAATGGTCACAGTTATAATATTGAAGGCAGGCTCATTGCTGCTTAACTTTGGTGATCTCGCAGGAAGCAGTACTTTAAACATGAGTTTGACTCCTATTAGATAAATATGTTGGTCATTTTGTTTTTAGGCATATCAATCCTCTTTTGGGTCACTTAATGCCAAATCAAGTCATTTTGATAAAGCAAGGATTCAGGTTGGCTTATAGTAGTAACCTGCTTGTTGCTTAAGTGAGAAAAACGCAAGAAAAGAATAGGAGCAGAAGAGAGAGAGAGAGAGAGAGAGAGAGAGAGAGAGGAGAGAGACGAGAGAGAGAGAGAGAGAGATTAAAATAAATTAATAGAGAAGAATGCAGAAAGAAAAAGAAAAGAAAAAAGAAAAGAGAATGTATCAAATGTTTGTAGAGTAAATAAGAAGATGAATACAAGAATAAATTAATGTAGACAAAAGTACAAGGAGAGAAAGAGAGGAGAGAAGGATGGAAGGGGAAAAAAGGGAAAAAAGGGAAAAAAGAAAAAAAAGAAAAGAAAACGAAAATTGAGAAGATGACTACAGATAAGTTGATATAGACAAAGTACACAAGACCGACACAAGAAAAATTGAGAGATAAATAGATAAGATAGATAGATAGATAGTATAGATAGATAGATAGATAGAGAGGAGAGAGAGAGAGAGCGAGAGAGAGAGAAAATCAAAATTAAATTAATAGAAAAAGAAGACAAGAAGAAAGAACAAAAAAGAAAGAAAAAGAAAAAAGCAAAAAAAGGAAAGGAAAAAAAAAAGAAAAGAAAATGAAAAAAGAGAAAGTATATTTATCTAAAAAAACAAAACAAACAAACCCCAGATTTGAATAAAGTGAGGGCAAAGAAGTGGAAATCCAGAACTATGGGGGTAAGGGATTGAAGATCATGTCAGCCACGTGGAGGGAGATTTCAATATTTGCAGCAGAGACGAATGGCAGCAGCAGCAAGCATCTTTGTCGTGGGATGCAGAGAAAGGGAAAACATGTGCAACCAGCTCAAACAGAACGAGGGAACATAACAGAGGAGATTATTTCTGTCAGCAGGTCAACACGGCAATATAATATTTTATGTACCATAGAGAATATCAATTGCTTAGTTGGCTGCTGATAGATGACTTAGAAAAGAAACACTTGTAAATTGTTCCGCAATATATACATCAATATATTGAAAAATAAATACAATCACAATAGAAACACTAGTTGACGTCAAATTCGGCTTTTTTTCTCTTCTTTTGTTTTTCATTGTGATAAATTATCAATGATCAGCTAATGTAAATTGCTCATGATCAGAAATGAAGAAATTTTTTTTTAACCTACTCAGTAATAAAGAAACTATTTTTTTCTTTTTAAAACATTTGTGACAATTATCAAATTTGTTTATTATACAATCTATTGATGATCCAGAAAGAAGATATTTTTTTTAACCATCTTATATAGAAATTGTTTTTCTTTTTTTTTAAACATTTGCGACAATTATCAATTTGTTTCTATTATACAACTTTTGCTTCATGCATCAGAAAAAAAAATTTTTTTTTCACCATCCTCATAAAGAAAACTGTTTTTATTATTATTCTTATTATTATTAATTATTATTTTTTGAAATTTTGTGACAATTATTAATACTTTGTCTTATTATACAAAACTATTGCTTCTAATCAGAAAGAAGAATTTTTTTTAACCATCCTCATAATATGAAATTATATAAAAAAAAAAAAATTGTGACAATTATTAAAATTTGTTTATATACAAAATATTTCATGAATGGTTGGTTGGATTTTACGTGCATGTTAGCCTGTATGGGACATTCGCAGAATCGAACTACTTTACAGTAGGTTGATTGATTAGATTTTATGGCATGTCAACCTTGTTTGGGTTATTTTATGTCAAAGACATTTTGTTTTATTATTCTTGATGGGTATTCAAAATTTTTTTAAAAGCACATTTTTTAAATTAGTTTAACCATAGATTGGAACCCTAACAGGTACTACCACTGCCGGATGCAGAGTGGAACCTGGGATAATGGCAATGAAAGGGTACAACACATTCTCAGAACTGGAACACCATAAGACAGTTTAATGTCATAACTAGGGAAAAGGAGAAAGACTCGCTCGCTGATACGACATAGCCCTCCCACCACTTTACTTTTCGCTTATTCTTAAATTAGGCATTTAATCAAATTTTCCATTAAGCGCTACAGACAAAAATAAAATACTTCACACATGATTGATTGATTGATGTTATGTTTGGTCAATCTGGCATAGAGGTTCGAGAAACGTGTTTATTGTACATTCATATTTCACTTTTTTTTTTTGGTAAGTGCTAATAACCTTGGTTAAAGGTATTGAATCCAATTATTTCGTCGCTATGGGTAAATAGTAGGAGACAGATGAGCTGCTATAACCTTGGTAATGTCAACCTGTCCTAGGAGAAGGAAATCTGAATTCAAATCCTGTTAAACTCTGCTTAAGAATTGACCTTGATCCATCCTACCTCGTGTTGGAAGGGTTGGGTAAACACACACCACACAGCACTACACGACACACACACACATGCAGTTATAGTCAGTTGTAAAAATAATCTTGACAAAGAGTGAAGGTCACCCGAATAGGGCAAAACACGCTTAAGTATGTTGGAACCATGATTTTTGTTCACTTATCACAATTTCCGCTATTGCTTTCTGATATCACAGAAAAACATTCACAAGAACAAAATTGATACCAATAAATTGCATTTTTAATATATATATATATATATATATATATAGTTCTTTATATATAGTATATTATATATATATATATATTAATATATATATATATATAGGTTCTTTAATTATATTTATATATATATATTATATATATATATAAAAAGTTCTTTTTTCGAACATCATTTCATTTTGTTATTTAAAATAATAATAGATGAATAATGTAACACATGGATAAACTCCTGACCGAAAACAATGTGTAAGTAAAATTAATTAAAATATGCCTATTTTATCCATTCTATCACTTTCTTTGGCTTTATTTCTCTCTTGAACATACTTGTCGGATTGAACTTCCATTTTCATTTTCATTTATATATATATATATAATATATATATATATACTATATATATATTCCAGCCCGTTTACCGGCAAGGTCCAGATGCATTTCTACATTCAAGCCTACATATATGCGTATGTGTGGCATAGGCCTTGCCTATCATGGCTGGTCTCTTGATTCCATATGCGGTCCCATGGTGACAAACGACATGTGTAAAAACATGTGGTGTACGAGAGAAGTTGGGGGTCTCACGTGTATTTTATGCGACGGACGTGTAAAAGCAAAGGTGGACTTCTGAGCCATTGCGTTTGGCTCACACAACTTTGTAGAAGTGGCCTTCTCTGTGAAGAAGTGGCAATCAGCATATATATACTATATATATATATATATATAATATATATATATATATATATATATGAGTTACGTCACACATTTTTAACAGAAAATAACGGCTAAAAATGCAAAATCCTTTCACTTCATTTCTTTTTTTGCTCTCATATACAGCATTTCATTTTTTCTCCAGATTGTCCTCATATCATATACCTTGAAAAAGGGTGAATGTTCACCCGAAAATAAGGAAATTGATTCAACCAGGAACGAAGCAACAATTAGAATATTAAAATTCTGAATTTTTTGTTCTGCTTTTTGTTTTGTTTTGTCGCTTTTTCCCATATGCTTCAATCAAAAAAAAAAAAAGTTTCACAAGAACAAAGTTTTTATACATATATAATATATATATATTAATAGTTAAAGAAAGGAAATGAATCCGACAATATGAGTAAGAAAAGGTGGAATGAAAACATCACAGCAATGCTGTTAAAAATCGGAAATATTGATTAAAAAACGGTATCAGCTATGATTATTTATAATTGTTTTTCTTCTTTAACAGCAAATTGTGTGTGTTTTCCTTCCCCTTTCTTAGCTCATATATATAATAATAATAATAATATATATCATATATATATATATATTACACACACACACAATATTTTTTTTTCTCTATTATGAAATCGCTATCCTATTCAAAAGCATTTATTACCATTGGTTATATATAACTGTATTACAACTAATTTTTTAAAAAATTTTATTTTTAAATCTTTTAATCGCTTCGGGCTTATAGTAACATATGCAATATTTTCATTAAATTTCATGGATTGCTGGTTGAAAACATTAACAAAACAGGAAGCTGTAATCTCTTTCCAAGTTCAGAGACAATGATATTCAGTCAACCATATTCTTTCTAACTAAATCATCTCACTAACAACAATTGGATTTTAACTTTAAATCTTTTGATACTTTCAGGCATGACGCAAAAATATTTCGCTTTTTCTAGTTCTGGATATTGTGCTTAAGGTCTTATAGGATTTAATAATCATCGCTAAAGAAATCTGGATACAGTGTATCTAATATACAATTGTCAAACTATGAGCTTTCACCATACATACATAGTGATTACACACATACATACACACACACCACTTGTTGCATATGTATGCCTGTCCAACTAGGGCATTAGAAATACACCGCTGCACCTCTGCAAGAGAGGTAAAACTACCCCAAAGGGACGCACCTGTTGGCCATGAGTGGTGACCGTAATGCTTAAGGATGACCCAGGTGGTTGACCAGTTTATGGCTGCAACACTCCACTTAGGCTCTTCCTTAGCCAAGACGAGGCAGCTCGGAAGAGGCCCCCTCCTGATCAATCAGCTGGTAAATCAAACCCTCAGCAACTATATGATTGTCCACCCTAATGCCCTTATGGCAAGCTCCAACCCTTTTTAATCAATATATGTTGCTAGAAGGCCGGTCTTTCATGTGCTGGGAATGACGTAAACTTTATCTGATGGTGGGTTCCAGTTCTGGATGTTGGGGAATGTGGAGCACCCTCGCTTAACCAAATTGGGCTCCGTGGTCCACTCTGACACGGCGTAGTAGTTCTATTAAGGTCCATCTTATGGGCTTTAAAATAAAAAGTGTTTATAAATTAAAAAAATGAGTACCGCCATTTGGAAATGATTTTTTCAAATCTTTTAATCGGCATTAAATGACCACTGAGGCTTGATATGCCGTAAAACAAAATAACCAACCACACACAGCACACACACACAACACTGGTTATGCTTGACTTATGTGTGGCACTCCATTTATGAGTTATGAGTTGTCAGCTCGATTGATTTTTTGTTTTGTGTTGCTAGCTAAATTTGAAGGTAGAGCCCACGCTCCAGATACGCTTATGTTAATAAGTGTTGGATTATTGTGATATATAAGGGGTGCTACAATACAAACACTAAATTTATAGACCTATTAAGCAAGGTCACATAGTTTAAACCACAGCAATCAACAGCGCGAACTTGTGTCTGGTTAACAACTTTAATTGGCTGTACTGAGACAGATGTCCATTTGCAATCATTGACAAGGAACCTGCAGAACTGAGGAGGGTCACCAAAGATAAACCACGGATTCTTTACTAAAGGATTGAGCTCTGCTTAACACAAGGGATGCTCCACTGGAAGATCTTGCTTGAAGCCTAAAGGATTGGCCACAAAAATCGAACAATAAGTTGCACTAAAACATTTAAATTAAATTCAAAATCAATCGCTATGAATGATTTTTATTATAGAATATAATTAAATAAATGTAATCTTTTTATTATGCATTTCTATTTAATTTTGTTGTCCTTTCTAATTTAATTATTTCATTACATTAAAAACTAAATTTACACCTGGAGGGCGCATCTTTTGCTTAGTTTTTTCATGATTAAAAGACCCGCCTCACAGATTTTAATTGTACTTGACCAACTTATGTATGTGGTCAACAAGCAAATGTATGCTACCTCATTTAAACTTTCTCACTTCCCTAAAAATACTCATTGTCCTTTATTTGGACTTCATCCAGATGAGGTTCAATGTGTACTTTTCTCCCTCCCCTTCTCTCTTCCATAAATAAAACATATATTAATATAAAATCAGATTTTTCCAACCGCACTTGAGTCTAAGGGGAAAGTGCCTGCCATTCATGTAATAGTTGTCTTTTGTCAGCCCCCCGCCCCTCCTTTAAGGGACCAACTATGTAAGAGATGTCATGTGGTGGGCTTAAAATATACAGACTGCATCCCTTACAGATGGGTAAGCTAAGGTGTTTTGGTATGACACTAAAAATGCATCTGCTGGTGAGCCTCAGCTCTGGGGAATGCTGGGAGTGTGAAGTACGCGCCTTTCATTGCATTACTCCAGTCCACTGACGTAGAAGTGATAGTAACCTGTTTTAGGGTTCCATCTATAGGCCAAATAGATCTGTTTTCAAATTATTCATATTCAAGCGGAATGTGTGCAAAAAAAAAAAAAAAAAAAAAAAAAACAATTAAGAACAATTTATACAAAAAAAAAAATATATAAATCTTAATGTACCAATGAACATGATTCCCTAACTCTCAGGCAAAAAAAATCCTTATATGGGCTGACGTGCATTGCTACCCGCGCACCTCAATGTTAATAATGTTGATTGTAATTTTCACAGTTTCTGCTTGCACAAAGAATCAAAAATGTTTTTCTGATATTTTCAACTTGAATTCTTGGTTTGGTTTATTTGTTTAATGGCATATCAACCTTGTGAGTTATCTAATGCAAAAACCAACTCTGTTCGCAAAAACAGTAGTGGTACTTTTAACCAATAGCTGGGTGATGAGGAGGTTTGCATACCTTTCCAAGAGTATTACGTGAACATAAAAAGTGCAACTGGATTTTGAACTAACTACTACAATGTTGCAGTCCAGTATATTTAGCCACTATGGTCACGGCGGGCTCCCACTTGTAGAAGACCAGTAGTGGTACTATCTAAACCCATAGCTGGGGTAATTGAGGAGGTTTCATATCTTCCTAAAGGGTATAAGTCCAAAAGTGAACGTAAAAGTGTGACTGGAGTTGCATTTACTAACTAGCGATGTCGCAGTCCAGCTGTTTGCCACTATGTCATGGGGACTCCCATCCTTGTAGAAAAATAGTAGTGGTAGTATTTTAATCCATAGTGGGGCAAATGAAATTCAAACGCTTTTTTTGGGTCTTGTCGCGAAGTGGAATGTAAAACACCATTGGCATTCAAGCATTAACCACTACGCCATGAGGACTCCCATCCTTTTAGAAGAACAGTAAGTGGTACTGATTTAATCCATAGCTGGGGCAAATAAGAACTTCAAACTTTTCTTGGGGGGTTCTTAGTCGCGAAAGTGACTGTAAGAAAACGCCATTTTTGCATCAGCATGTTAACCCTACGCATGGGGATCAGCATTCCTTGTAGAAGAACAGTAGTGGTAACTATTTAATCCACTATGCTGGTGCAATGAAGAAATTCATACGCTTTTTAAATATAAAAGGTATGAATTTCTTCATTGCACAGCTATGGATTAAGGAAGTAAAATCTTTTGGAAATTTGACTTACTACAAATGTTGGCAGTCCAGCCTGTTAGTCAATACACAAGGGACTCTCCATTTGAATATATTATATTGGTATATATTTATTTTATCACCTAAAAAGCTGAACACTGGTTGGATTATTATTGTTTGTTGTTGTTGTTCTTTTCCTTATTTGATTTTGATTGAAGTTTTGAACTACTACGATGTACAGTCT
>CM042173.1:43137864-43140364 GCA_023376005.1 Doryteuthis pealeii
AAGAGAGAGATAAGAAATAAAGGATAGAGAAGAGAAATTAAGAATATGTTATTTAAAAGAGTTATCTCTTGAAGTTCTATATACGCGCTCTAGCTTTATAACATTATGTGTCCTGTATTAAAATTGTTAAAACCAAAAAAATGAAATAAAAATAATACAACACTAGATATGACTGATTTACTAAAAAAAAAAAATTAATTTTTTAAATGAATTTAATAAGTGGTGGTGGTGGAACTTTAGTGTAAATCTCTGATTGCTTGCGACTACTTCTGGAGCTCCCCTTCCCCCTCCCCGTTCATCTAAACCAACTCAGATAAAATGACCATTTCTAAACAGGTAAACATAACAGCTTAGTTACCATGGTTCTCTTCTATTTAATGTGTGATTGTATAGAATGCAGATTTAATGTTTCACTAATATATGCTCTGTGCACAGCTGTCATTACTTCCTTCTTGCTAAACAAAAGAATGCACCCACAATCACCAACACACCAGCACTATATAAGCCCAACAAATCAAAATAAATCAAAAGCCAAAAAGAAAAAAAATAATCCCAACATTTTTCATGCTTTTTTAGGTGATAAAATAAAAATTTCAATGCAATATATTCAAAGGGAACGCCCCATGGCGTAGTGGCTAACTGCTAGACTGCAACATCGTAGTTAGTTTCAAACTTCATCAAAATCAAATAAGGAAAGAACAACTAAATAATAAATCCACCAGTTTCATGCTTTTAGGTGATAAAATAAATATATACAATATAATATATCAAAATGGAGACCTTATGTGGTATAGACTACAGGCTGGACTGCAACATTGTAGTAAGTTCAAATTCCAAAAGCATTTTTACATTCCCTTCGAACTAATATAAAGGGTTTGAATTTCTTCAATTGCACCATATGGATTAATAGTACATACTGTTCTTCTACAAGGGGATGGGGAGTCCCATGGCATAGTGGTATAATATGCTTGAATGCAAGGTGTTTTTAACATTCATTCGACTAAGAAACCCCCAGAAAAGGTTTGAATTTTCTTCATTGCCCCTGCTATGGATAAATAGTACCACAACTGTTCTTCTACAAGGATGGGGAGTCCCCATGGCGTAGTGGCTAACAGGCTGGACTGCAACATCGTAGTTAGTAAGTTCAATCTCCAGTCACACTTTTACGTTCACTTTTGACTAATACTCTTGGGAAAGGTATGAAACCTCCTCATTACCCCAGCTATGGGTTAGATAGTACCACTACTGTTCTTCTACAAGGGTGGGGGGCCCGCATGACATAGTGGCTAATATACTGGACTGCAACATTGTAGTAAGTTAGTTCAAAATCCAGTTGCACTTTTATGTTCACTTTTGGACTAATACTCTTGGGAAAGGTATGAAACCTCCTCATCACCCCAGCTATTGGTTAAATAGTACCACTACTGTTTTTCGACAGAGTTCGTTTTTGCATTAGATAACCCACAGAGGTTGATATGCCATTAAACAAATAAACCAAACCAAGATTCAAGTGAAAATATCAGAAAACATTTTTGATTCTTTGTGCAAGAGAAACTGTTGAAAATTACAATCAACATTATTACATTGGGGTGGGGGGTAGCAATGGCTTGTCAGCCCATTAAGGATTATTTTTTGCCTAGAGGTTAAGGAATCATGTTCATTGTACATTAAGATTTATATTTTTTTTGTATAATTGTTTCTTTAAGAGTTTTTTTTTTTTTGCACACATTCCATTGAATATGAATAATTTAAAACAGATCTATTTGGCCTATAGATGGGACCCTAACAGGTACTACCACTCTAGGTCAGTGGACCTGGGAGTAATGGTAATGAAGGGGTACTTCACACTACCCAGATCCCCAGAGCTGGAGCCTCACCATCAGATGCATTTTAGTGTCATACCCAGAACACCTTAGCTTACCCATCTGTAAGGGATGCAGTCTGCATATTTTAAGCCCCACCAACCTCTTCTTACTATAGTTGGTCCCTTAAGGGAGGGGGGGTCTGACAAAGACAACTAATGCATGAAATGGCAGGCAGCTTTCCCTTAGACTCAGGTGTGGTTGGAAAAATCTGGAGAGAGAGAGAGAGAGAGGGGAGGGAGAAAAGTACACATGACCTCATCTGGGATGAAGTCCAAATAAATGACAATGAGCATTTTTGGGAAGTGAGAAGTTAAATGAGGTAGCATACATTTGGCTTGTTGACACATACATAAGTTGGTCAAGTACAGATTTAAAATCTGTGTGTGGGGGGGGGTCCTTTTTAATCATGAAAACTAAGCAAAGAATATGCGCCCTCCCAGGTGTAAATTTAAGTTTTTAATGTAATGAAATATATTAAATTAGAAAGACTAACAAAATTAAATAAGAATGCATATTAAAAGATTACATTTATTTTAATTATATTCTATATAAAAATCATTCATAGGATTGATTTTGATTTAATTTAAATGTTTTTGGTGAATTTTAGGCTTCAAGCAAGAGCGCTTGTCCAGTGG
>CM042173.1:43145364-43195364 GCA_023376005.1 Doryteuthis pealeii
CTTGTATTCATCTTCTCAATTGTTTTTTTTTCTTTTTTTCCTTCCTTCTCTCTTCTTTCTCTCTCTCCTCTCTCTCTCTCTCTCCTTGTACTTTTGTCTACATTAATTTATTCTTGTATTCATCTTCTTATTTTACTCTACAAACATTTTGATACATTCTCTTTTCTTTTTCCTTTTTCTTTCTGCATTCTTTCTCTATTAATTTATTTTAATCTCTCTCTCTCTCTCTCTCTCTCTCTCTCTCTCTCTCTCTCTCTCTCTCTCTCTCTCTCTCTGCTCCTATTCTTTTCTCGCGTTTTTCTCACTTAAGCAACAGCAGGTACTACTATAAGCAACCTGAATCCTTTGTTTATCAAAATGACTTGATTTGGCATTAAGTGACCCAAAAGAGGATTGATATGCCGTAAAACAAAATGACCAACATATCTATCTAATAGGGTCAACTCATGTTTAAAGTACTGCTTCCTGCTAGATCACCAAAGTTAAGCAGCAATGAGCCTGTTCAATACTTAACTGGGTGACCATTTAAACAACAGCAGGTACTGTAAGCAACCTGAATCCTTTGTTTATTAAAATGACTTGATTCAGCATTAAATGACCCAAAAAGGGTTGGGTTACTTCCTATAAGTTTAACAAAGGGGAACCACTGTTGACTGATAAATTATCTATTTATTTTCCCATTAAACTAACCCTAAACCCTAACCCCAAATTCTTTTTTCCTAGTAGATCAATAAATAGATAAATAATTTATCAGTCAAGTGGTTCCCCTTTGTTTATATTAGACTTATAGGAAATAACCAAGGGTTGATATGTCATAAAACAAAACAACCATCCAGCTTTCTATCTTATTTCTTTCTCTGTTGATTTATTTTGATCTCTCTCTCTCTCTCTCTCTATCTATCTATCTATCTCTTCCCTTCATTGTCATTACTCCCAGGTCAACCCAGACCTAGTGATAGTACCTATTCAAGTCCCAGCTATAGATAAAGTACATCTATTTACAAGTTAATAACAATTATTTTACCTCTTTATTGATTCACATGAAGTTAATGATAAATCCCCACCCTCAAATCCAACCCCTCCTCACCATGGCAGGATAGTGACAACATGGTAGTGTCAGAGCTATGCCGTCCAGAACTTAAGTTCCTAGTAGGGCCTCTCAGGGTGGATTGGTCTGTCACCCAGTGGTATTAGGGCCACAACCAGGCTAAAGGGGCTCCGGTGAAAATCCAATGGGCGTCACCATTATCGTCAGGAATCAACGGCTTTTGGCTTGTCTCTATGTCTGTGGAAAATTTGCGGCAAACAAGGGCATCTCCTTCCCTTGACTGGGATACGTATGCGGGGTTTGGGGACCCCTGATGAATTTTCTATTCCCTTGTTACTCTTTTCAGGAGTTTACTATCTCATTCACTCAGGATATAATGCATTCATTTGATGAAGACAGGGCAACTAACCCCGGGTGAATGCCCTCACAACAACAACAATGATAAATCTAACAGAAAAATTATTTCTACTTATTTATTCATATGATGGACAAAGGCCACATCCCCAAAGACCTACTGTATGGAGAATTAGTAGAAGGCACCCAACCAGTAGGGAGACTATGTCTGTGCTTTAAAGATGTCTGCAAGAAGGACATGAAGACATGCCACATCAACACCAACGCATTGGTAGGATTGTGCAAAAAAAACGAGCGACCTGGCGCCTCCTTGTCAAACAAGGGACGAAAAGGAGTGAAAAAGAGAGAAAAGAAGCTGTCACAGAAAAGAGAGCCAGAAGAAAGGAGAGATAACAATAACTCCAACAAGCATCACTGTTTGTTTGCAGTCACTGCACCAGAGATTGCCATTCAAAAATTGGCTTATCCAGCCACTCGTGCAGATGCAGATTAAAAATAAAAAATTAAAAAAATGGACACCACATCTTCGTCTTTAGTAGATAGAAGTATGCCAACATAAGGAAAATTATTTCTACTTTATTAAAACCAAACCAAAATATCTACATACAAACTATTCACTTAACAATTATATCTCATTATATTGGAAATTTGGTAACTGTCTGTTTGTAATCGAAATTATGTCACTGCTTACATCACTATTCCCTCAGGTATTGTGTATCAATGAGTATTTAATTTAAAGTGAAAAGTGTTAATACATAGAATAAATCTTATTTATTGACAATGTCTCTATGAAAGTCTGAATTCGATTTGCCTCAAAACAGCCCATATTATTACTGCATTTAAAATCCTACAATAAGTCTTATATATCACTAAGAAATAAAGATTTACATAATATATGGTGTGGTTAATTTGCATACTGTTTTTAATAAAAGCGGGTTTGATAAATAATTACTTGGTGTTGATAATGTCTAATATTATTGTTTTATTCTCCAACATATTAAAATCAATCCTATGAATGATTTTATATAGAAACCAATTAAAATATTATTAAAATAAGTGTAATCTTTTTATATGTGTTCTTATTTAATTTCGTTGGTCTTTTTAATTTAATATATTTTATTACATTAAAACATAAATACTTATGCCCGGAAGGCACATATTCTTGTTAGTATATAAAAAAAACAAACAAAAAAAAAACAGGATTTTGCATTAAATACACAAGAGTCAGTATTCCATTAAACAAAATTAACAATCAACCATACATTTCCAGTTTAGCTCAGTTGGTAGAGTGTCGGCCTAGGAACAACAAGGTTCCTGGTTCGATACCAGCCCTCACCAACTCTGTGTATAAGTAGCACAGGGATCTGTGCGGTAAAGTAAGGAGCTGATACTATTTCTCGGAATTTTTGAGATGAGTCTTGATAATTAGTATTATTTGGATTATTCAGACTATTGTCCTCATCATCCTATTTTTATCTGTACAATGTTTTTGGCTACCTGAAGAAGGCTGTTGTACAGATAACAATGAAGATGAGGACAATAGTCAGAATAATCCAAACAATATTAAGGAGCTGATGGTAGATGTGGTGCTCCACTTCAGATGCCAAAACAATTTCCTTGGTCTAGCACTAGTGAAAAGGGGATAGACTCTCTCGCTGTCTGGCTGATACTGATATTAATTTTACCTTTCAATTGAAAAGTGACAATTGAAATTATTTATTTGTCAGATTGTTAATTATGCACCTGTAATTTAAAGAAAATACTTTTAATAAGATTTTGATTCAGGGATTATGAAAATTAAACATATTTATATTGAATACATTGATTTTTCAATAATTTTCCAATTATTCCATATTGTAT
Source organism: Doryteuthis pealeii (assembly GCA_023376005.1). Classification (NCBI taxonomy): domain Eukaryota; kingdom Metazoa; phylum Mollusca; class Cephalopoda; order Myopsida; family Loliginidae; genus Doryteuthis; species Doryteuthis pealeii. Next base: position 43,148,627 of record CM042173.1, read on the forward strand.
AATTGCAGCAGAATGTGTTAATCACAGTGATATTATTATATTAAGACTTGAATTTTTTGATAGAAAAGATCTTTTTACTAAAGATAAAAAAAAAAAGAATTTTTTCTCTATTTCTAAGGCAGATATTATGTGGTCTTTTGTAGTGGGTATTTACTGCGTACCCCACATGTACGGGTCAGGCACAAGGCCATATCAATGTAGGACCACTCACGAACCAAAGCTCATGGGAGGTGGGTGCAAAAAATATGTCGATCTCGTCAACATTCCCCCTCAAGGAGGTGCCTCAGGCACTGGACAATAAACCCAGTCCCAAGGGGGCAGGTGTTACCTGGGGGACAGCTCCCTGGGATCAACATTGTTAACTTCTGTGGCCCAGGGATGAAGCCACTGTGGTCTTTTGTAGTAAAAATGATTGAGATACCTTCAACATAAGATTACCTTGAATTTTTTTTATAGTCCCCACCAGTAGGGAGGCCAAGCCAATACTTCAAAGATGTCTGCAAGAAAGACATGAAGACATGCCACATTAACACTAACACATGGGAGGTTGGTGTAGAAAACCGAGCGGCCTGGCGCCTCCTTTTTTTTTTCAAGGCGTGAAAAAGAGAGGAAAGAAGCTGCCACAACAAAGAAGGAAGGAGAGACAACAGCAACCCCAGCAAGTATCACTTTGTATGCAGACACTGCACCAGAGATTGCCATTCAAAAATTGGCCTGTTCAGCCACTTACGCAGATGTAGTTTTTTTTTTTTTTTTTTAATGAACACTCCGCCATCATAGCACCTTATTTATTTCGTACTTGACGACAGAACATATCGTATATCTATCGCATAGATTCTAAAATGATTGAGCTGAAATGTTGAATTATTTAAAGAAGTCGGGTAATTCTACTGGAATATGTATACTATACACGACCACACGAGTGCAAATCCTGGAGGATGCTGATTGCATTTCACATAGCGCTAGCACCATTGGGAAAGGTATATATACAGAGAGAGAGAGAGAGAGAGAGACTACTAGGATGAAATTATTTTCCAAGGATACTAATACATTGATGTTGAGCCACATCTCAAAAAAGCCTTGCCTATTCTTGAACTTAAATGATAAACCATTTAAAAAATTGGATCATCAAAAATATCTTCCTTGATTATTAAGGTGTATATTTGTTGTGGACTAGCCTATCTTACCTTTTTCTTAGAGCGTAAATGAACTGGTCCAAGATTACTTGTATACTGCTGTTTAGAGCAGTCGGCAGATCATTATGAGAACCGTCTACTTACAACTTCAATTATTAGCACTCTGTTGCAAAGTAATTTATTGTTAGTGTGAACCTTTATTTGTATGTACTAGTATACCGAACATTCTAGGTGTGTATGGGGGGGTGCAGTATTCCTTTTACAAGGGTGGTCTAACAAATTCCAGCAATGCTTAGAATTGAACGTGAAATCCTGTGACCCTTTAATCACATATACCATAACCAACGACAACCACCACCAATGTGGTCTATGAAAATTGGGGAGGGGGGTGCTTCTTTTTTTTACCAGGTGGATGTAATAGGTTCCAGTAATACTTAGAATGGAACTTGAAATCCTGTGACCCTTTAATCAGATACACCACCTGCACCCCCATTGTGTTATATGAAAATTGCGGAGGGTGGACTTCTTTTTTTGGTGGGGGTGACAGTATTCTTTTTACAAAGTGGATGTAATAAGTTCCAGCAATGCTTAAAATGAAACTTGAAATCTTTTGTCCCTTTAATGACATATACCACCACCCCACCACCACCATTGTGGTATATGAAAATCTTTGGTTACTAAATATTTTATTTCTGATCCATGTCTCCTGGATTTCTCTTATTATCCATGGCTCAGGTGAAGAGAAAGGAGAAGGGGAAAAAAAAGATTTGATTGCATTTCAACTCTTAGTTACTGCTCAGACTTGAAGGAGAATAATAATAATAAGAAGAAGAAGAAGAGTAATAATAATAATAATAATAAGAAGAAGAAGAAGAGTAATAATAATAATAAGAAGAAGAGTAATAATAATAATAAGAATAAAGAAGAAGAAGAAGAGTAATAATAATAATAAGAAGAAGAGTAATAATGATAATAATAATAATAATAAGAAGAAGAGAGAGTAATAATAATAATAAGAAGAGTAATAATAATAATAAGAAGAAGAAAGTAATAATAATAATAATAAGAAGAAGAAGAAGAGTAATAATAATAATAATAATAATAATAAGAAGAAGAAGAAGAGAATAATATAATAAGAAGAAGAAGAAGTAATAATAATAATAATGATAAGAAGAAGTAATAATAATAATAAGAAGAAGAAGAAGAAGAAGAATAAAGAAGAAGAAGAAGATAATATAATAATAGAAGAAGAGTAATAATAATAATAAGAAGAAGAAGAGTAATAATAATAATAAGAAGAAGAAGAAATAATAATAATATAATAATAAGAAGAAGAAGAGTAATAATAATAATAATGATAAGAAGAGTAATAATAAGAAGAAGAAGAAGAAGAGTAATAATAATAATAATGATAAGAAGAAGAGTAATAATAATAATAAGAAGAAGAAGAGTAAGAAGAAGAAGAAAAAGAAGAAGAGTAATAATAATAATAGTAATAAGAAGAAGAAAAAGAAAAAGAAGAAGAGTAATAATAAGAAGAGTAATAGGAAGAAGAAAAAGAAGAAGAGTAATAAGAGTAATAAGAAGAAGAAGAAAAAGAAGAAGAGTAATAGGAAGAAGAAGAAAAAGAAAAGTAATAATAATAAGAAGAAGATGAAGAAATGGCGGGAAGAAGAAGAAAGCTGCAGACAATGTTGTGTCTCTAAAAATAAAGATGGTTGCCACTAGAAGAACAAAGATGCCATATTCTGATTCTCTTTCCTCTTTAGCTTTTTTTTTTTTTTTTTTTTTTTTTTCCTTCCTTCCTAACTTGGTTACTTCAGCTATATGGAAATTTGTTTCAGTATCTAAAGTCTTCTTTCTTTTTTTTTAATGTTTCTTCCCCATCTCAGCAGCCAATCTCTTCCTTATCAAGTGACTTATATATAGTGGCGCCAATCTAGTTTGACAATCTCAAAGAACCAGATGTGGACTTCTTAAGCAAGCCTATTTCTATTTACCTCTCTTGTAGTCAAGGATCTTTTTGTCAATGTCCTTATAATAATCAGTTGGATTTTCTGAATGGTCCACAACTAACACATCATATTGTCATTCACAATATATCAAGGGGTTTTGTGGCGTTTTTTTTTTGTTTTTTTGTTTTTTAATTTGATAAATAGAAGGCTACACTACTGGGTGTGTCCCAACCCAATTGCCCTTATGGCAAGCCCTTATGATCATACATCTACCAGAAGGCAGTCGCTGAGGGTTTTAATGTCCCGGGTATGACATTAAACTACATATAGTGGTGAAGTTCGAGTTCTGGAGCTCTAAGGAATGTGGAGTACCCCTTCATCACCATTACCCCCAGGTCCACTCTGACCAATTGCCCTTATGGCAAGCTCTTTTTATCATATATCTGCCAAAAACCTGAGGGTTTTAATGTCCCGGGTATGACATTAAACTACATATAGTGGTGAAGTTCGAGTTCTGGAGCTCTAGGGAATGTGGAGTACCTCTTCATCACCATTACCCCCAGGTCCACTCTGACCAATTGCCCTTATGGCAAGCTCTTTTTATCATATATCTGCCAAAAACCTGAGGGTTTTAATGTCCCGGGTATGACATTAAACTACATATAGTGGTGAAGTTCGAGTTCTGGAGCTCTAGGGAATGTGGAGTACCTCTTCATCACCATTACCCCCAGGTCCACTCTGACCCTGAGTGGTAGTACCTATGCTGAAATGAATGATAAAATAAAACAAGCAAGCAGCCAAACAAATAACAAGAGGTTGAGTTGAAACAGACATTGTCTTTTTATGTATTATTTTGGACAATAATCAATAAGTTACAAAATATGTTGTTGTTTTTTTTATATGTGTACAGTATACATAAATGTTTTTAGTATTATTTTTAAATTACTTACTTGTGTGTCAAATATTGAATTACTTTGAGAATAAAACTTTTAATGTCAACATATTTGTTCAAATTTTGCAAACAAAACCAAGTGTGACTTGAAAAAACTCTGCAAATAAGACCAACTAGAACAGGAAAAACAAAATGGTGCTTGCGATTTATATATATATATATATATATATATATATATATATATATATAGAGAGAGAGAGAGAGAGAGAGAGAGAGAGAGAGAGAGAGAGAAACCAACCAACCACTAATTGGTGGTGCCTGATATAAAGAATTTTTTAAGTTATAGCATTTCAGGAAATTACCACTTCAACTACTCTGTGTGTGTATGTATGTATATATACAAGGATGAGTTCAGTCTAAGAGAGGGTCAGGCAAAAATAGCCTTAGTGGACCCATTAAAAATGAGGGCACCACGACAATGACTAAGGGCACTGTGGCATTTTTTTAGAATTTGTAAAATGTATGTTTTTTATTTGTAAAGAGTAATAAATCTTAAGAATTTATTAAAAAAAATAAGCAAAATGCTTTAATATCCAAAAAATTTTATTGACAAATAACATACATTATGGTGACTAGAATTATTAACTGATAAAGGTGCAACTGTAAACAATGCTTTCTATTGCCAACTCCTGAGGAGAAATTCATCTTATTTATTGAATGGCCCTTGAAATACATTCCTATAGTAAAACCCTTTCCAATGCATTTTCATAGTAAAACTCTTTCCAATACATTTTCATAGTAAAACCCTTTCCAATGCATTTTCATAGTAAAACCCTTTCCAATGTATTCCTATAGTAAACAGTGTTTCTTATTGACAACTCCTTGAGCAAAATTTACCTTATTTATTGAATGACTGTCATATTTCAACATATTTTACCAGTTTTGTTTGTTTTTTTTACTACTTTTGAAATGTATTCAGAATTTATTGTCATCTCAGTTTATTTTTATATTTTTATTTATTTTCTTTTACAGATCATAGGTTTACTAAATGCATTCACACCACAGAAAACATTAGAAGATTTTCAAGATGTGTAAGTATATGTTTCATCTATTCAGAATTAAAATTGTTTTCATAAATTTATAATTCACTTTCTGAGGAAATAAATTTTTAAACAAGATTTGCGTTGAATGGTGTAATAAGCATGGAGGGGTTTTTTTTTGTATAAAGGTGGCCTTTCTGTAGCACGTCTACCACCGTTGTCCCGCTGTCTGTGACGCCACTGCTGATGTCGTCGACCACTGGGTCTCCTCCTGGCGTTTTCGACTTTCTCCCCGCCCAAACGCCGTCGTCACCGCCAATAATGCCCGTGAAGACGACAGCAGCAGGCTGAAGAGAAGACTGAAAACTCAAAAAACGAAACCACGTCTTCTAAAAAAAAGAATAATGCATAGATAACACTGGGCAACACAATTTTCATTGAGTTGGATCTGACACTTGCTTTTGACTAATTTTTTGATCTCTGAATCCAAAGATGATGCCCATTTTTTTATATCACATCAACATTTGAGTTACAGGATACACTGGATTTTTCTCAAAAACCATAAAAATACAGCCTCTAACAAATTTGTGCTTGTTTTATGAAATGTTTTAAAATTTTCCATATAATGGAAAATGTAAAATCATTCAGAAAAAAGTAAAATTGTCACCCACCCCCTTCAATTTTTCTGAAATTTTGTCCAGGTGTTGATTATGATAAAGTTAGCCAATCCCCAAAATTTTATCTTTAAATTCCAAAAAATGACAGAGTTCTGTCGATTTTTAGCTCTACAAATTTGGTGGGGTTGGCGAAAAATGGCAACTTTTTGTAATCTATTTTTGTCTGTAGAATGAGTTCTGGAACTATGTTGAAAAATAAATCTTATGTGGTTACATCCCATGAGAGTATGTATTTACCCAAACCCCTCCATACAAGAAGGGTGTGCCACATGGTCAATTTCTTAAGCAGAGTTTAACTGAATTCAGAGTTTTTCTTCTCTTAAACTGGTTGGCTAACCAAGGTTAAAGAACCCAGTCTGCCCCACTATTTCCCCATACTAGGATGGAGAATAGTTGGATGCATTGCTTTCCCAAGGTATAAGCTCTATTGGAAATTTAAACAGTCTTGTCCAGGATTTGAACTCGTATCATAGAATCCAATTCTTCCGACATTAACTAATGCGCCATGAGAGTATCTTGGTTAGCCTAAGAACTTTTCAACTAACCCTTAGTAATCGACTGACCTGTGACTACTAAAAATCTGACCTGGCAAAAGAACTTTAAGACTTGAAATTGTAATTGTAACTGCATAAAAACCAAACTGCTTTATTATCATTTGGTCACATTCCATGAGAGTATCTTGGTCAGCCTATGAACTTTTCAGCTAACCTTCAAATAAACCTCATTTAGTCACATTCCACTAGAGTATCTTGGTCAGTCTATGTACTTTTCAGCCAACCCTCATATGTCTGTATAGAAAATATTTTTTGTTTTATTTGGTCACATTTCATGAGAGTATGTATTTACCCAACCCCTTCGAATGAGTGGGATGTGACACAGGACTTTAACTTATAAGTGTCACTGCATAAAAATCAAACTGCTTTATTATCCAGAAGTGTATTTCACTTGGTTACTTTACATGAGAGTATCTTGGTCAGCCTATTAGCTGACCCTTAAATAGACCTCATCTGGTCACGTTCCATGAGAGTATCTTGGTCAGCCTATGAACTTTTCAGCTAACCCTCAAATAGACCTCATTTGGTCACGTTCCATGAGAGTATCTTGGTCAGCCTATGAACTTTTCAGCTAAACTTCAAATAAACTTCATTTAGTCACATTCCACTAGAGTATCTTGGTCAGCCTATGAACTTTTCAGCCAACCCTCAAATAGACCTCATTTGGTCACATTCCATGAGAGGATCTTGGTCAGCCTATGAACTTTTCAGCCAACCCTCAAATAAACCTCATTTGGTCACATTCCATGAGAGGATCTTGGTCAGCCTATGAACTTTTCAGCCAACCCTCAAATAGACCTCATTTGGTCACATTCCATGAGAGGATCAGCCAGCCTCAAATAAACCTCATTTGGTCACATTCCATGAGAGCATCTTGGTCAGCCTATGAACTTTTCAGCCAGGCCTCAAATAAACCTCATTTGGTCACATTCCATGAGAGCATCTTGGTCAGCCTATGAACTTTTCAGCCAGGCCTCAAATAAACCTCATTTGGTCACATTCCATGAGATCTTGGTCAGCCTATGAACTTTTCAGCCAGGCCTCAAATAAACCTCATTGGTCACATTCCATGAGAGCATCTTGGTCAGCCTATGAACTTTTCAGCCAGGCCTCAAATAAACCTCATTTGGTCACATTCCATGAGAGCATCTTGGTCAGCCTATGAACTTTTCAGCCAGGCCTCAAATAAACCTCATTTGGTCACATTCCATGAGAGCATCTTGGTCAGCCTATGAACTTTTCAACCGACCCAACCCTCATATGTCTGTATCAAAAATATTTTTGTTTCACTACAGCAGTCAGTCTGAATTAGTGGAGTAGCCAATTCTGTTCACGGAATTATAGTTTTGAATTTTTCCTCTCGCAAGTGAATTCGTCAAAATTGAAGTAATAAGTATAGAAAAAAAAATCTCCAATTCCTTCCATAAATGAACCGACTTTGAATATTCATAGATAAATAAATAAACATCTTGCAAAATAGATAAACGTATTGTTTCTATTACTTTTTGTTTTTTCTTTTCTTGCTTCATTATTATGTAGAAATTGCTGAACTATGTACAATTGAAACCAGAAAGAAATCTTAAGACAATTTTGGGCTACACTTTTTCTTTTCTTTATATTTATTTAGAATATATAAAAATGATTCAAATTTCTATTGAATAAATCAACTTTACTGCTGGTCTTTACAATAAGGAATCATTATTGTCTAAAGATTTCTTTACACATCTGAAACTATGCTTTATCTTCAAATAATTCAACTTATATATATATATATATATATATATATATATATATATTCACCAACCAACCCTTCCGCCCGAGCAGGATGTGACACAAGGTCAATTTGTTAAGCGGATTTTAACAGGTTTTAATTCAAAGTTTTCCTTCTAGACTGGTTGCCTAACCAAGGTTAAAGAGCCCAGTCTGCCCTGTTTTCTTTATATATAAGTGTTTCTAGAGTGTATGCCCCTAAAGTAGACATACTGCCTATAACATTGTCTGTGTATATATATATATATATATATATATATATAATATATATATATATATATACACACACAGATGCTGGTAGGTATGTGTCCTACATCACTGATGCAGAAAAATCTAATCCATAAGTCCCAGTTTGTTTGTTTTTTCTTCCCCCACCATTTCCAGCTTACTGTAAATACTTTTCAATATTTTCTTGGAAACAAATTACAGTGTATGCGGTACAAGGTAGGGACTAGATGGCTTTAGTTTTTTTCTTAGATATAAGAATCTTATTTGCACATGAAAAATTTTGCATATTCAAATGAAAATTATTCGTTTACTCTATGAATAGTTTATTTCTTTTGGTACTTGTATATGAAGAACTAAAGAGTTCCAAAAATCAATACATCTTTAATTATTGAATTATATAATTTAATCAATAAAAATCAGAAACTAAATTTTGTACTTTTGCTTTGTTATAAACATATTAATATGTCTGTGTGATTTTAATGGCCAATAACATTTCTGTTGTTAATTATAAGTCAACATGTACATACCAACGCAGAATCAACTCTTTTATATTATGTACATTTAAATGATATCAAATATTTCTGTGATAGGATTCAACCAAAGTAGAGAACTCAAATATCTTATTATAATGGAGATTGTGTGTTTTTCTGTCTGTAACCGAAACTATATCACTACTCAAGTCACAATTCCCTTAGTTATTTACATCACATTCTTCATGATTTTATTCTTATCTAAACTTCTATTATTAATAAAATTGTTATACATCATTAATACTATTGACCATATCTAAATACAAATAACAGGTAATTGTATTTGTATATACAACAAAATAGCGGTTTACAGTGTGAATGGAAAGGCTAATTTGCATATTGATCTTTAAGATTTGATTTTAATAAATATGTGCTTAGTATTATTGATTTCTAATTGTTTGGTTTTATCTTAATGAATATGAGCAAAAATCTCGGGGATAAATCTTAAAATGAAATCAATTAATAAGAAGAAATAACTGTAATATTATCCTTTACTTCCTATTTTAACTAAATAGTTAAATTAGGAAAATTTACCAATGAAAGACTGGAGTAATGGAAGATGATGGAAGAGTTAGTTTCAAAGTTGTTCTATTTTTCAATCATACCCCCTCTGTTTCAAATCTTTCTATCTGCATTCTTATTCATTTTCATTAGCCTTTCTAATTTAATATGATATTTTATTATATTAAAACTTAAATACACACACACACACACGCATGTGTATTTGGGCAGCATTCTTTCATTTATTTATACATGTAGAATTAAACAAAATAGATGTCTCCTGTCATCACCCCTAATGATGGCACTTCAAAGTGCCAAAAGTACTCAGAATATGAACTTTGGTGGACTAATCCACGAATTCCATCCAAATTTATATTCAAGTTAAGGTAGTGTGGACATGGAGTCAACAGCGCCTGGTTATTGACAGTTTCTCACCTATGCAATCTTCAGACCACTTGGTCTAAAGATCGCATAATAACCAGGTGCAGTTGATTCTATGTCCAAGCTACCTTAACTTGAATAAATAAATGAATGTGTGTGTATGTGTGTATGTATGTATGTGTGTATATATATATATATATATATATATATATATATATATTATGGACTCTCCCGTCGATTTTCGACGTATGAGGGTTCATACACACAATGAACAACCACACAGTGATTTGTTTATAGTGGTGAAGGCTTGTGTTGGACCATCCACACTTTTTGGCACAGTCGATAGGAAAGAATTGGTGCATCAAGGGTTGCCACAAACCCAATCAACGACCTACCTCAGGAATTTTGAATTCTCCTAGACTGGTTACCTACCCAAGGTTGAAGGGCCCAGTCTGCCCTACTATTTAACCCATATCTGGTGGGAATTTTGAATATATATATATATATATATATATATATATATATATATATATACCTGTACAAATCTGAAAATCTGAGAAATCTCAAATATTTGAGTATTAGCATATTTTCTGGCATTTAACATGCATGAGTATATAAAAGTACCTGCCAATTTTTGCAGACATTCTAGGGATGGGGACAGGGTGCGACGAATAGCTGAATTTCTTATCTGAAGTCTAGATTATGAAAATTGAAGATGTAATCGGTAACTAAATAGATAAATTACCACTTGTGAATCATCCCATTATATATTAAAAATAAATATAACGTCTGGTTGGTTTATATTTCCTCGAACTTGATTAAACATAAAACAAATCTATATTTTGACTTTAACTTGTACTTTACTAATAGATCAGTATTTAAAACATTTGACTGAAGTTTGCTGGTTTTGCTCAGTCGGTAGAGTGTCTGACTAGTAACCACAAGTTTCTAGGTTCAATACCGGATTTACATTTTTGCATTTCATCTTGGACAATTTGGACAGTCTTATTTTTAATCAGAGGGTAGTGCAAGATGATAATGGTTAGAAGATTAAGGAACATGAGTATTTATCTATACATATATAAAGGGCAGTTGTGTGTATCTGTATGTCCAGAGGAAACTTCGAAAATAAAACAATTAGCAACAAAGTAAATATATGGACACATTCAATATCACCAGGGCTTGGTTTTTTTTAGCAAAAATAATAGTGATTTAATTTATATTCGTAAAAATAATTAAAAAAATAAAATTTCAATGATAACAGCATGGATTTTTTTTTTTTTTTTCATTTAATATTTTAGATAGTAGACATTAACATTTCTTTTTAGAGTAGCTGGATCAATGCAAGGTCTTTTTTTTTTTTTTCTTTTTTTTTTTTTTACATAGGTATTTAAATGGGGCATCCCACGAGGATTCAACTCACGATTCAATAATAATGGATCTGCGGGACTAACTTAAAAAAATCCCCCTCTACCCAGGCGATGCCGGGTAGCCGCTACTAGTATATAGATAAGAATTAAATAATGGGAATTATCTCAAGCCAAACTAATCCATTACAGTTGCCGGTTTAGCTCGGTTGGTAGAGTATTCGCCTTGGAATCACAAGGTTCTGGGTTCGATACACCGAGTAGCATAGGGATCTATGAGGTAGAGTGAGGAGCTGATGGTAGGTGTTACACTTTACCTCAGATGCCAAAACAATCTCCTTGGTCTAGCACTAGTGAAAAGGGGATAGACTCCATTGTTGTCTGGCAGATACCAATTTTAGGCTACCCTGATGACATTACTTACTTATGTATAGTTTGAAGGAGGCATTAGTGGTGCAATGGTTATCATTGTAGCAATTGTATACATAGCAGTGATGCTGATAGTTTTTTGATTTAGTGTGTCTTGACGTACACAGTTTTGATTTGAATGAATCCTGAAGAAATGTGATGGGTCCCAACTAAAATTTCTTAATGAAAACCAAACCCTTTATTCAAATGATAAATGATATTCCAAATGTAAGTAAAACATTTTTTATGCTACCAATACTGGAGTAGCTAGTTCAAACTTAAACTAAAATGTCCTGCTCTTATTGGATGAAGGAATATTTAAAATAGGCCTCCAGTTCTGGCTCTCAGTTGCACAATGAGCAGGCCTGGTATATGGTACACCATGGGAAAAAGGGTTTATTAAGCAAAGATATGAGGTGAACAGATTTAAAGTAGGCCTCTTGCTCTCAGTTGCACCATGAGCAGGCCTGGGGTATGGTACACTATGGGAAACAGTGTTTATCAAGCAAAGATATGAGGTAAATAGATTTAAAATAGGCCTCCAATTCTGGCTCTCAGTTATGCTATGAGCAACCCTGGAGTATAGTATGGCATGGGAAAAGGGTTTACTACGCAAAGATATGAGGTGAATAGATTTAAAATAGGCCTCCAGTTCTGGCTCTCAGTTGCACTATGAGCAGGCCTGGGGTATGGTACGCTATGGGAAAAAGGATTTATTAAACAAAGATATGAGGTGAATAGATTTAAAATAGGCCTCCAGTTCTGGCACGCTATGGGGAAAAGGGTTTATTAAGCAAAGATATGAGGTGAACAGATTTAAAATAGGCCTCCAGTTCTGGCACTCAGTTGCACCATAAGCAAGCCTGGAGTATATTATGCCATGCTCTAACCTTAACCCTTTAGCCCTTTTTATTAAATTCTTAAAAGCAATGATTAAAGTCTGAATTTAGCCATGAATATTTTACCTGTGACAAATTTACCTTGCAATGAATTTACTGGACATGGTAGTTTAATTGCTTCTAAGTCCAACTCCAAAGCTCTAATTCAAGCTCCACTTAAAAATTGACCTTGTGTCACATCCCGCCTGTGATGGAGGGGTTGGGTAAATGAATACATAGGTTCATCTTTGGTATTGATCAGTAAAATTTATCAAACCTTTATCACGAGAAAATAAAACAGCAAATTAATGTTTTCCGTTAACTAAGTGCAGGTACTAGTTTGGTTTGAGGGGGGGGGGGTAATATAAAAAAAGATAAATTTTGATGAAGAAGTCAGTCAGTCATAAGTTACATTGATATTGGATTTTAAAAGAGGATGCTTTCTAGGTCAGTCTGTAATGAAGTTTTAATTGACTGATTAGTCGTTCACGTTGATGGGGAAATTTGGGTGGGGGTGATGGTTGTTGGTGTGGAAAATGGAAGCAGTCTCAAAAAATTGAGACAAGGTTGTTTGCATTCATGACACTCTAATGCCCTTGGAAAAGACATCAACTGATCTCTAGCCTGGGGCTTTAGAATACACCGACTGCACCTCCACAGAGGGTTAAAATCCTAGGCGAATTCTCTACCGTTTGAGCTAAACTGGCCCTAAATTTTAGATGTCATTAAAATCAATCAATCATGAATTCAATTCTGGATGATAAAGCATTTTGGTTTTTATGCAGTAACAATTATAGGTTCAAGTTCTGTGTCATATCCCACTCATAGGGAGGGGTTGGGTAAATACATATATTGAAGTCAGTCAGTATACTGTTGGTTTGAACAACAGCAACTGGCTAAGCACAACTGAACCAATGCCCAAGATAGCTGGTATTTATAGGAGTCAAGAATAGTCCATTCATGCATTTAGGTGATTCCATTCCTTGAGTCCTGATTGGCTGCTTGGTTTCTATGATGTTATGAGGTTTCATAAATACCCTGTCATTTGCAGTAGTATTACGACAAGATTAGATTCATATTCAGTTACGACTACTTGTTGCCTTGTCTTACCAATTCAACAGTAATTGGAACTTAATGTGATTATTCTACAACATACTCTCATGAAATGTGACCAAATAAAACAAAAATGTTTTCAATACAGACATATGAGTGTATTTGGTGTGTGCCGGCTGCATCCCTGCATCCGACTCCACAACAAATACGTTTGTTTATATGAAAATCGGTACAGAAAATGCAACTGGACACACACCTGGGCACAATGCCCAAAGTTTTTATTTTGGGGGGAACGGGGTACAAAACCGGTCATGTTTCTATATCTTTTAGTTCTGTCTTAGCTAGTCTCACTCGCCGACCGATCCATACAAATAAGTACAGTCATCCATCGCCTTACACTACTGCTTTCACCAAAAAATCCGCTGTCACTCTGTGTATGATGCCCTACTTAGACCCATATGGTAAAAATAAAAAGCCTATTTAAAATTTTATTTACAATTCTATACAGACATATGAGGATCAGCTAAAAAGTTCATAGGTTGACCAAGATACTCTGATGGTATGTTACAAAATGAGGTTTATTTTTCAATATAGTCCCCCTTGCTGTCTACACATTTCTTCCACTGGTGTTTCAGTGCTTGTTTCCCATTGGTCAAAAAAGTTATCAACAGCAGATATGGTTCTTTTGACAGGTCAGATTATTAGTAGTCATAGGTTAGCTGATTACCTAAGGGTCAGCTGAAAAGTTCATAGACTGATGGTTAACATTGGAGAAAATGAGTTCAAGTCCTGGACAAGACTATTTATATTTCACATGGTGCTAATACCCTTGGGAAAGGTATGAATCCAACTAGCCTCCTTCCAGCTATAGGTAAATAGTATGGTAGACTGGGCTCTTTAAACTTGGTTAGGCAACTAGTCTATGAGGAAAAAAACTGGCATCATATGACCTTTAGGCACCCTTTTTTGATCTCAATTAAGAAAGGACATGTTTTTCATTTACACCGTCAGTATCCAGTTGTTTTAACAGACGATTTTTAGAATTTAAAAAATAAATAAAACTAACCTCTGACCCTAACCCTAACCCTAACAAACAACCGGATATTGACGGTGTAAATGAAAAACATGTCCTTTCTTAATCAAAATCTAAAAGGGGTGCCTAAAGGTAATATGGTCCGAAAACTGAATTAAAACCTGTTAAATTCATTGCATGAGTTTCAGTTTGTGCGTGGCTACCCCCATTAAAATGGCCTTGTGTCAATCCTCACCTGTTAAGAGGTCAAGTAAATACCTTCTCATAAATTCATTCCATTTGAATTAAAACAAGTTTGGACTAACTGGACTTGTAAATTTCTAAACTAAACATTGTTAGTACTTGAATATTGTCATTTTAAGTTGGTAATTAAGTAAATTAGGATCATTAAATAAAATTGTTTCTCTTTTCAACAATTTAGATTAACGAGACTTGTTGAATAATTTCAAGTTTAATTTAACCATTTCGTTTAACCTTTTTAATTTGTATTTAGTAAAAGTAAACAATAGTTTTAAGAGAATTACTTTCTTTTTAATGACTAAGGACAGTATTGTTACCACTTTGTAATAAATGCCAATTATATATATATATATATATATATATGTGTGTGTGTGTGTGTGTGCAGTAAAGAATAGAGGGAAAAATGTGGACAAAGGAACAAAACTCAGACAAGTATATATAGGAAATATATTTCACCATGCATTGAGCTCGGCTTCATCAGTTGTTTATTTGATCATTAATGCATCAAATAAACGACTGATGAAGCCGAGCTCAATCCACGGCGAAATATATCTCCTACATATACTTGTCTGAGTTTTGTTCCTTTGTCCACATTTCTCCCTTTATTCTTTACTACATTCTGTTGGATTTGCTCCAATCCTCCTATCCTCATATATATATATATATATATATAGTTAGGTAGCATTTCTTCTTTCAGACATATTTCGTTGAACTGTGCAGCCATTTTTTTGTCTGCAAATTTTATTCATCGTTCTTTTGAGTACAAGAT
Organism: Doryteuthis pealeii; assembly: GCA_023376005.1. Lineage (NCBI taxonomy): Eukaryota > Metazoa > Mollusca > Cephalopoda > Myopsida > Loliginidae > Doryteuthis > Doryteuthis pealeii. The sequence continues at coordinate 43,164,039 of CM042173.1, forward strand.
CTGGTGGTAGTGAATGTGTATATATATTTACTTTGCAGAGATGCTGATAGGTACTCGTCCTGTGTCCCTGATGCAAAAATATCTAAAAGGACACAGTAAAATCGTATCTATGCATCCCAGTGTTTTTCTTTTTCTACCCCCCACCATTTCAAACTAACATTTCAATATTTTCTTAGAAACGAATTACACTGAATCAGGTACAGGTAGAGGTAGGGTTAGACAGCTTTAGTTGTTTCCCCAGTTCATAAATAAAAATAGTTGGGACTCATCAAGTTTCCCAAAGACTCATTCAAATCAAATATGTGTGTCCCAGGATGCACTAAATTAAAAAGCTTTGTTGTTAATTTTTTTTATTTCCGTAGTTTTCTGATATACATACATACATACACACGAACTGCTCTTTATATATATATATATATATATATATATATATATATATATATATATATATATATATAAGGCACATGGCATAATGGTTAGAGTCGTTTGAAATGGACTTGTCAACCCGAGTTCAAATCCTAGGCAAGGCTGTTTGCATTTAACATAGCACTAATATCCTTGAGCAAGGTATGAATCCATATATTCTCCCTATAGCTATGGGTAAAATAGTAGGGCAGACTGGGATCTTTAATCTTGGATAGGTAACCAGTCTAGAAGGAAAAACCTGAAGTCAGTCATTGATTGGGTTTGTGGCATTTCTTATGCAACCAATTCTTTCCTATCAATTGTGCCAAAAAGTGCGGATGGTCCAACACAAGGCTTCACTACTATAAACAAAACATTGTGTAGGTTGTTTATTGGTCGAACTCTCATGCGTTGAAATCGATGAGTGTCCATTTATGTGTGTGTGTTTTTATATATATATATATATATATATATATAGTTTTTTTCCGTAGTTAGGGTCTTTCCATGTGTGGTTTAACCAAGCTGATGCAGGTAGACCATAAGGAGAGCTCAATGTACCTAATACCAGTGAGTAGAAGGACAGAGCAAGATATTTAGTAAATGAAGAAAAACTCTAAACTTGCTTCATTACAATAATTTATTTCAACCGTATTAATACGGCATCTTCAGGTAATCACAAGAACATGACTCTTACGAAGAGTCATGTTCTTGTGATTACCTGAAGATGCCGTATTAATACGGTTGAAATAAATTATTGTAATGAAGCAAGTTTAGAGTTTTTCTTCATTTACTAAATATATATATATATATATAAAGAGAGAGAGAGATAAGTAAAAATAAGTAAAGTCGTCAGAAGTCTGACAGCGAGAGAGTCTATCCTCTTTTCACTAGTGCCAGACCAAGGAGATTATTTTAGCATCTGAGGTAGAGCGCCACACCTACCATCAGCTCCTCACTTTACCATACAGATCCCTGTGCTACTCATAAGCGTTCGGCTAGGAATCACAAGGTTCCCGGTTCGAAAGGGATAGATATATAGATAGATTAAATCCATGAATTTTTTTTAATGTTTTTTATATTTTTTTTAAATATTTTTTCTCCTTTTTTTTGCAGGTATCTTGTAATGGAATTAATGGATGCAAATCTGTGTCAAGTAATACAGATGGATTTAGATCATGAAAGAATGTCTTATCTTCTGTATCAGATGCTATGTGGGATTAAACATTTGCATTCAGCAGGGATTATACACAGAGTAAGTACAATATCATCATTATCATCAGCTTTGTCACATTATCTACACTAAGTGACATTTAACAAAAAAAATTATTGATTTCTCTATTATTTTCTCTTCATTTCAATGCACCTATTATGTAATTCTATTTTTCTATCACTACTTTCCGTTGAAAAAAAAAAAAAGAAAAAAATATCTTTGGCTAGACATCGAGAGAAAAAACAACCAAAAAAAAAACAAAATGGAAGATATTTTATTCATTTATTTATTTATTTATTTTATTTTATTATTTATTTATTATTTTGAAGGCTATTGCAATGCAAAAATAATTGTCCAAGGTCTTATTAATTTTGAAGTATCTTCATCTTCAGAGACATTTCACTATGAACGCAGTGTTCATATTTCTGAACGTTGGGTTTTGTGCGCCAAGCAGAAGAGCTGTGACCATAGTTGTTCAAATCAATTTCATTCTATTTTATTATTTCTTTAACCCATTCATGTTAAATTCTAATCTACTGTTAAATTGAGTTATAATTCAGTTAGAAACATTTTTTTTTTTAATAAAATACATATTTAAGGAATATGCATGTTAATTAATGATATATTCAGTGCTCAATTTTAACCTACTGTTGATCTAAGGTTGTAACCTAGCTATTAATAAAGCTTCCTTAATTCTGAGAAAACCAACATTACATATTATTGCTTCTATTTTAATGGAAAGATTATTATCATTATTTTTGCATTTAATTAAATGATCATGGAATGAGGATGCAAGGTGTTCTTTAATTCAATGGAAGATGTTATTTTTATTATGCACTGATTTTTCCATTAAAAAAAAATTGTTGCCCTTATGGCAAATCTCCCAACCATTTTTATCATACATGTGTTGGAGCTCTGTGGAATGTGGAATACCCCATCATCACCATTATTCCCAGGTCCACTTTGACCCGGAGTGGTAGTACTTGTTAGGGTCTCTATGGGTTAAATAGAAGAAAAAAATGAGTTTTTAAAAAAATTGAATACCCAACTAGAATGAATAATAAAATAACCCAACAAGAGTTGACCTGCCTCCCAGGTCCACTTTGACCCAGAGTGGTAGTACTTTTTAGGGTCCCATCTATGGGTTAGATAGAAGAAGAAAAATGAGTTTAAAAAAATCAAATACCCAACAAGAATAAATAAAACAAAATGTCTTTGGCATAAAATAACCCAACAAGAGTTGACATGCCATAAAATCCAACCAACCAATAGAATCAAGCTGGAATCCGGTGGATAATATCTTCTTTCAAAATTTTGCTTGGAGATTATCTTTTGATTAATTTTTTAAAATATTTTATTTGTTTATAATTAATTGGATAAAAATGTGAAAGAGTAATCCGCAATGGATTAAGGAAAGTTGATTGGTGTGGATTATCGGATTTATGCACTTCTTATATGACTTGCATTTCCTCTAAGACGTTTCGCATGGAATGGTTTAGAAATAATGAACTATGAAATCCGCACTCTGTCATGAAAATTGACTCCAACATTTTAACTTTAAGATGAATGGGTTAATAGCTACAGATTTTGAAAAATAATCCAGAATTATCTCAATTTATATCCCCTACACTATCAGCACAGCTTAGAATATGCTGACTATATATATGTATATATATATATGTGTGTATTTGGGCAGAATTCTTTCATTTATACATGTAGAATTAAACAAAAGGCACATCTCCTGTTTAACAATTTTATTTTTGATCTTTTCTAATTTTCTGGCCAACTTTTTAATGTTTGGGTGGAATTGGTCGATAAGTCCACCAAAGTTCAGTTTCAGAGTACTTTCGGCACTTTGAAGTGCCATCATCAGGGGTGATGTATTCCAGTTTTTTGTTTGTTTTTTTTAAATTATATTAATGTGGAGGCTGGAAGGAGAAGAATTGGTGAGAAAGGTGTTATAGGCATTTTAGAATGTGTGTACTGTATTGGAAATTAATTTTGTTTAAGGATGGTTTGTATTGTTTTATGTATAAAGCTTCTAGTATTTGGAGTATTTGTTTATTTTTTTCTTTGTGCAGAATGTGTGTATTTTCCGTTAGAATATTTCGGTAATTAGAGTGGGGGCATGAATGTAATTTTAGGTGTTGTGAAATAGAGCTATTGTCTGTTAAATGGAGGGTTAGACGCCTTGACAATGTGGTTGAGGTGAATCCAATGTATGTATTATCATTTTCTGGGAGACTGCAATCTCGTAGGGGACATTTAAATCTATATACTACATTGGTCTCATTAAGCCGACTTGTCTGGGGAGAATATATATATATATATATATATATATATACACACACACACACACACACACACACACACATACCAACCCCTCTGCACGAGTAGGATGGAACACATGGTTAATTTCTTAAGTGGAGTTTAACAGGTTTGAATTCAGAGTTTTCCTTCTCCTAGGCTGGTTACCTAGACATGGTTAAAGTGCCCAATACACCCTACTATTTGCCCATAGCTGGAGGGAGAGTAGTTGGATTCATACCTTTCCAAATGGTATTAGCACTATGTGAAATGCAAACAGCTTCATCCAGGATTTGAACTCGGGTCGACAATTCCATTTCCTACGACTCTAACCATTACACCACGCACCTCCAAAATATACTGATTATATCCAGTGCAGAGGGGTAAGACCTCCCCCCCCCCCACAAACACACACACATACACATACAAAAAAAGAAGTGTCCTGGATCTGATGTTGACACTCCAATGCTGGGGAGTATAGAGTATCCTTTTATTGACATTACTTCCAAGTCTACTTTGACCTGGAGTCGTAGTACATATTAGGGTCCCATTTATGTGTCAAATAGATCTGTTTTAAAAATAAAAATTTAAAAACGCCCTCAGGGCGATGTAAAAATAGATTTTTGAAACATATTGCCTGAGGGGTGGGAGTAAAAAATTCAATGTCAGCGAGTTTGTACCCTAAGTAAGTAAAATCATCAAATTCATTAAAGGATTAAAAAATAAAACAATTTGAAATGTAAACTTTAAATATGTATTAAAATAAAACAAACTATATATAGATATATAATACCAGTCATGTATTTATTAAAACTTGTTTTAAAAAAAACAATGAGGACTGTCTAATGTTGCATGTTCAAATTTTGAGTGTATTTATTCTATGTTATGACAATTTTGGGTAATGTGACGTAATTTTTGTTACAGACAATAACCGGAAGCGAATCTCCATTATTAATAGAATTAGATAGGGAAACTTGATACCATATAATTGTAGATTTTTTGTGTTGAGAATAGTTACTTGAAGCTATACTTTTTTACTAAGGATTATTATTAGTTACTTGATACCATATCAGGGGTGGGGATATCTAAATTAATTTGTTGATAAAAAGTGAGAAATAGCCCTCAGTAATTTGGATTATTCGGACTATTGTCCTCATCTTTACCAGCCAATCACCTCCTTACTTTACCGCACAGATCCCTGTGCTACTTATACGCTGAGTTGGCGAGGGCCGGTATCGAACTAGGAACCTTGTGGTTTCTAGCCAAACGCTCTACCGACTGAGCTAACCCGGCCTTGAGTTATACATAATACATTAATTAAAAAAATGTTGGGTAACAGAATTGGAGTAAATAATAGATAATGTGAAATGCAAACAGCCTCGTCCAGGATTTGAAATTGATGAGTCCTTTTCCTATGACTCTAACAATTACGCCAAGCACCTCTTTTTGTATTAGTAATTAGATTACCGTATCATCTTACTGAAAAGATTATCCAGACTAGAATATTGCCATGTGTCTTATACTGAATATTGTACTATTTAATATAAATCTAGTTATGTATAATACATTAATAAAAAGAATAAAATTGTTGGGTAACAGAATCAGAGGAAATGATAGATAATATATAATTTACTGAATAGAATTCAAACTGGTTTTGTCATTTGTGAATGTTTTTTTTTTGTTGTTTTTTTTTTTTTTTGGCTACAAATGTTACTCAAACAGGTTGTATATAAAGATTCTATGGTTTATTGATCTTATGGAAATAAGAAGAAAAAATAATAGTTTCAGTACCAAATGAAGAAAATCTATAAATATAATTGTATGTGCTTAGACATATAAATACAATGGATATTGAAAAAAGGGAAGAAAAAAAAGATAGTCTTGTAGTGTGTGTGTGTGTGTTTGCCTTTGTGTTTGTGTATGTGTGTGTGTGTGTGTGTGTGTGTGCCATGAGAGTGTATGTGTGATTGAATGTGATTGTGCATGTGTGTTTGTGTGTATGTGAGTGAGTGTTTGTATGTGTGAGTGAATGTGAGTGTGTTTGTGTGTATGTGAATGTGAGTGTGTATGTGAGTGAGTGTTTGTGTATGTGTGAGTGAATGTGAGTGTGTGTGTGTGTGTGTACATGAATGTGTGTTGTGTGTACATGAATGTAAGTGTGTTTGTGTGTATGTGAATGAGTGAGTGATTGTTTGTGTGTGTGTGTGTGTGTGTGTGTGATTGTGTGATTGTTTGTGTGTATGTGTGAGTGATTGTGTGTATGTGTGTTTGAATGAGTGTGTATGTGTGTGTGCGCATACCCTCTGTAGAGTGTTTATATTTATATGAAAAATATCTAAATGATAACAATATTATTTCTTTTGATTTCTGTTTAAGAAATATCTCAAGTATATTCATAATTTTCTCCAGGTTGATCTATAAATAGTTTTAGTCTTCATATTGTGTTTTAAAAAAATGATAAACACAAAAAGGAAAAATACCAAACCTTCAAACTTAAGTTTATTTGTCTGTATTTTTGAGTTGAGGCCTGAGGCTTGGAAATTGATTAAAACAATTTTATCTTAACTTTTAATATAGTTGCATCACCCCCCACCCCCCCTAAAAAGTTGAAAATATTGTGCTTACACCATTTCATCAAATAGTAAACAGCTAGAAATATAGTATTACAGTGTGTATAGAAATAACCTGCTCTAGTTTCACCGTAAGGATCTTCAGGGTTAATTCAAATGGATTAATCAAGATATTGATTAATTACAGAGAATTGCGGAAGTTAATATTGCAATTATGACCGTTAAAATACTAAATCCGCTCTACTAACGTATTGAGCACTTTATATTTGTTATAACACTGACTTATCCGGTTAATACTTGTATCATCCAAATATTGGGATTAACTCAGTATTTTTTTACCGGTAAGTCATTCCCTTTATCATATATATATATATATATATATATATATATATATATATATATATATATATATATTATATATATGGGCTCTTTAACCATGGCTAGGTAGCCAGTCTAGGGGAAGGAAAACTCTGAATTCAAACCTGTTAAACGCCACTTAATTATCGACCATCTCAAATCCTGTTTGTGCTGAGGGGTTTGGTATATATAACAAAAGAAGATTTAGGTTGAAACCATAACAGACTATTTCAGGTCAAATATTCCCTTTCTTAGAAATTTTATAGAATGATTTTAATTGTTTTTGTTTTAAAAATTCTCCGGACAAATTTTTTTTTTTTAATTTATTTTGCAAACTCACTTTTCCCTAATCCCAATTATCTACCCAGAGCTCAATGGGTAACCCAATGGGTCACGTTTTGTCTAGTATATATATATATCCCGATTTCACATGCATGCACACACAAACATTCACACACACACACACACACATATATATATATATATATATATATATGTGTGTGTGTCTGTGTGTGTGTGTGTGTGTGAATGTTTGTGTGTGCATGCATGTGAAATCGGGACACATGGGTAGCATCTTTTCAATCAAACAAATTTTGGCTTCTTCTGAGAAAATGCCCATATGATATTGAGCACTCATTACTTATAAATATAGAAAAGTATATTAAATATCAATATCAAATATTGTGTGTGTTTGTGTGTGTGTGTGTGTGTGTAAGACAATTTGAAAAGTCAAGTGCAAAACTGAAACAAGTGCTTTTCACAATGAAGCACTTTTGTAATGATGAAAATATTATCTGGCTTCAAATATCTGAACGGAGATACAGCCGTTTATATTGATTATGTAAATTAGTTGTGAAAAAGTCGTAAATTACATTTAATAGATTCAGTTCAATATAATAATCAGATTAAAAGCATTTTCATACAAAGGAAAAAATGTTTTGATGGCAGGATTTAATAGTCAGAACAATATTTTCTTTTTCAAAGTAACGACTCTTCTTTTTGATATCCCAATGGAGAAACATTGCCCTCAGCCTTCTGTAGGATCAATTGCATTTAGCAAAACTCTTTGATATTTGTTATTAAAAATACAGGCTCTTTGGATATAAAGATAAACAATATGTCCTTGTGACATCTAGAAGTGGCTACTCGGCGTTGCCTGGATGGGGGGGGGGGCAAAAAGGTAATAATAGCTCGTTGAATATGAAAATAAACAATATGTCCTTGTGATATCTATATTGTAATGATTTGATATTTTTTTTAACCATATTACCTTTAGGCACCCCTTTTTGATCTTGATTAAGAAAGGATATGTTTTTGGGGTTTTATAAAAAAAAAATGTTTAATCTAAAAATCGTCTGTTAAAACAACCAGATATTGATGTTGTAAATGAAAAACATGTCCTTTCTTAATCAAGATCAAAAAGGGGTGCCTAAAGGTAATATGGTCCTTTTTTAATTGGGAACAGTTTAGCTCAATCAGTAGAGCATCCTCCTAGGAGCCACAAAGTTCCAGGTTCAATACCGGCCCTTGCCAAATCATTAAAAATACAAGCTCATTGAATATAGAAATAAATAATATGTCCTTGTGACATTTAGAAGTGGTAACTAGAAGTGGCTACCCGGCATTGCTTGGGTAGGGGTGGTCAAAAAGATAGTCTCACACATCCATTATTACTGAATCATGAGTTGGATCTTTGCAGGATGCCCCATTAAAATCTGGCCTGGTGAGGTATCAGAGAAAAAAAAGTGCACAGACACTTTTCTGAAAAGAAAAATTCATGTCTCCTATTTAAGATATTAAATGCAAAAAAAAAAAAATTCCATGCTGTTACTATTTAAATTTTATTTTTTAATTATCTTCACGAATATAAATCAAATCTTCATTATTTTTGCTCATAAAGCAAGATCTAATGTGATGTAAACAGTGAGGTAGTTTTGGTTACAGATAAATAGAGACGGAATCTCCATTGTTAATAGATATTAATAAGTTATTTATTAAGTTATAAGTATATGTGACATTACAAGAATCATCATCATCATCATCATCATCATATTTCTTAAGGTTCACTTAGTTTTAGATTCTTTGAAGTTTCTCTAAAGGTAAGTGAAGAGGAAAAAGAAATCCTATCTTTATTTTTAATCTTATTTTGCTTATTTCAAAAGATTTTTATTCTCGTACAAAAAAAGAAAAAGTATTTTGTGATTTGCTTCGAGCATTGCTAAACAAAGTTATTAAGTATTTTATTATATTTTATTTATTTTTCTTTTCTTTTTCTTTTTTTTTTTTTGAAGGCTATTGCAATCCAAAAGTAAGTGTCCAAGGTCTTATTAATTTCAAAGTATCTTCATCGTTAGAGACGTTTTTAATATGAACGCGGTATGTAGATACTTTGAAAATTAATAAGACATTAGACACTTACTTTTGCATTGCAATAGCCTTCAAAAAAAAATAGATAAATGAATAAAATAAAATACTTTATAAAAAAGAAAAGGAAAAAAAAAACAATTTATAAACTTATTTTTCTTCGAACAGCTTATTCCATGTTTTTTACATTTACGTAAAGGAAAGTCTACAGGGTGGCCTATTGTCAATATCAGTCAAACTTTGAGGAAGTCTATCCCCTTTTCACTTGCACTCAACCAGTGAGATTGTTTTTGCATCTAAGGTTGAGTGCCAGACCTACCATCAGTGTGTGCGTGACATTTAACTGCATCTTGTGTTGAAATTCCAATTCTGGTGCTCTTGGGAGTGTGAAGTACCCCTTAATTGCAATTACTCCTGGGTCCGCTGTAAATTGGAGTGATAGTACCTGTTAGGGTCCCATCTATGGGTTAAATGAATAAAATTTAAAAAATGAGTTTTAAAAAAAATGTTTAAAAAAATAAGAGTTTTAAAATAAATTGAATACCCAACAACAACGAATTAAAGAAAAACGTCTTCAGCATAAAATAACCCAACAAGAGTTGACATGCCATAAAATCTAAACAACCAAACAGCAGTCAGTTTCCAGATGCTTTGCTGCACAGATCAGATTAATGTTGTTAGTTAACGAAGAATTTTGCCTCTAGATACACTTACAAGTTGGAGATTGTAAAAAAAAAAGTGTATTTTAAAAATTCACATTGAACATTTTAATTCTACTTACAAATACTTGAAGGCCATTAATTTTTCTCTTTATTTTTTTTCTATGAAACTACTTCTGTCTTATCCTAGTTGTTACATAGTATAGCCCTCTCGGCTGGGACTGTAGAATACATAACTTCTACAATTACATTCTGTTTTTATACAAAGCTGGTTTAGTTTAGTTGGTAGAGAACCCGCCTAGGAATCACAAGGTTTCTGGTTCAATACCGGTCCCCGCCAACTCAGTACTTGAGTAGCACAGATTAAATAATCTGATCTGTGTGGTAAAGTGGGGCACTCCACCTCAGATGTAAGACAATCTCCCTGGTCTAGCGCTAGCAAAAAGGGGATAGACTCCCTCGGTGTCCGACTGATACAGACAATAGGCCACTCTGCCAACTACTTAAACAATACAGTTGTATTTTTGTTTTTAAAAAAAAGATATAGCCTAACAAAAAAATTAGGTGATTTTTTTTTTGGGGGGGGGGGCTTGAACAGATTAATGTCAATTTAGTTTATTTTAGTGGGGTAAATTGATTTGATATGGGGGGGGCGAGTTTTTTTTTGTTTTTTGTTTTTTCTAAAGCAAGAGTGGAAGAGGATTGGTGTATATATTTCAACACAATGTCTCTTGAAAAATTCGGTCATGACACAGTTGTTTGGGGAAAAAAGATCAGAATATCTTTATAAATTCTTGTAAATAGATAATTTGAATCCTGCTATATAGACGTAATAGAGCTCCTTATTTTTTTTTTTTTTTTTTTTTTTTTTTCTGCTAAATGATTCAGAATGAGTGAAAGTACTTTTTCTTTTCTCCCCCACTCCCCCCCGACTCTCTCTTCCTCCTCCCACCCCCTCTACTTTCTTGTGTGTGGGGGAGGGGGAATCGATGTCAACTACTTTCAGTACCAGTTCATGTCTTATCATGTTATCATTTAACAGTCTCTTCACCATGACAACTCTGGTTCGGTTCTGTGATGACATGCAAAGGCAATACAAATGGATTAAATCATTCATGGACAAATAACGGACTGTACCGTGTTCTATACTTGGACACAAAACTCTATTCAACTTGTGTGCTACACATAGTGCATTCGCCTAATCACTTCTATTACTTAACCCATGATGAATCCAAACCAACAACACCATCATCATTATCATCATCATCAATAAAACAAAACAAAAAAAAAAGCATTCTGTAAAGGAAAATAATTCATGGATGAATTTGATATTAAATTAATTAATGGCTAAACTTGCAAATCGTCGTCAAAATTAAAACAGAAAATTTTGCAACACATCAAACTAGATTTTGAAATTAAAATTAATTTTTAAAATCCGATTCAAAATACTTGACTTTTTTTTTGGTAAGCCAGGTTAGTAATTTCATTTATTTAACGAATCTTGAAATATTTTCTAAACTAAAATATTTATGTGCAGTTTAGAAAATATTTCAAGATTCGTTAAATAAATGAAATAAAACAATTACTAACCTGACTTACCTGACTTTAGTTTGATGTGTTGCAAATCGTCGTCAAAATTTTCTGTTTTAATTTTGACGACAACTGGCAAGTTTAGCCATTAATTTATTTATATAAACCATTAAAGTATCACATATTTGTAAATTAAATTAATTAATTCATAATCACTTCTATTACTTAACCCATGATGAATCCAAACCAACAACACCATCATCATCATCATCATAACAAAATAAAACAAAAACATTATGTAAAAAAAAATAATTCATGGATAAATTTAATATTAAATTAATTTATTAATATAAACCATTAAACTAACACACATTTGTAAATTAAATTAATTCATTATTAACTCTATTTACCATATATCCGGGTCAGGCACAAGGCCCTATTAATGTGGGACCACCCATGAGCCAAGACTCATGGGAGGTGGGTGCAAAAAATATGTTTATCCCATCGGCATTCCCCCCTCAAAGGAGGACGCCTCAGGCATCAGACAATAAACCCAGCCTTGCCTCTTTAAATCGAGGGGGCAGGTGTTGCCTGGGGGGATGGCCCCCTGAGATCAATGTTGTTAACTTAACATATAGATTAAAATGTTTAGACTAAATTTTCAAAAATTAATTGTTTAAATTTTATATAAACTTTCATAAATTTTTAGATTAAATTTTCAAAAATTAATTGTTTAAATTTGATATAAACTTAAATGTTTAAAATAGTTTAAAATTGAATTAATTAATTCATGAATATAACGGCAGTAGATGTTCTATTCTTGGACACAAGACTATTCAACATGTGTGCTACACATTTGCCTAATCACTTCTATTACTTAACCAGAGATGCTAATAGGTACGTGTCCTGCGTCCCTGATGCACAAAAATCTAAAAGGATGCAATAAAAACATATCCATGCATCCCAGTGTTTTTCTTTTTTTTTTCCTCCACCATTTCAAGCTAACTGTAAATATATTTCAATAGTTTCTTAGAAATTAATTACACAGGATAGGTTACAAAGTAGAAGTTAGCCGGCTTTAGTTGGGACCCATAAATTTTCCCGGGGACTCATTCAAAGCAAATATGTACGTCCTAGGACACATTAAATCAAAAAGCTATCAGCATCACTGCTTAACCCAAGATGAATCCAAACCCACAACACCTCCACCACCATCATCATCATCATCAATAAAACAAAACAAACAAAAATGAAGCCTTATGTAAATATTGATTATATACATTGTATTTCTCTTAATACAAATATCAGATAAAGTTGATTACCTTTTACTAAAAAGTGATCATTGCACACGGATTATTTTCATAATCATTTTCTTTTTTCTTTTTTTTTTTTTCTTTTTTTTTTTTTTTCAAGAAAAATATTTTCTGCGTGAATAAATTTTGTGATATTCACTTATCAATGATGTAATGAAGCATAACTGAATATTATAGCAATGTGTGATGAAATGTAAAACCTTTTGATATATATATATATATATATATATATATATATATATATTAATTTGTATGGAAACAAATCTGGTACCATAAATACCATTGTTTCCATACAAATAAATATATACAAAAATATATATTCATTTATTATTATTATTATTATTATTATTATTATTATTACACTATCACATTGAGCACTCTCCTAATAATTCTGTATACATTAGCTTACTACTGTCTCATCAAGTGAAATAGTGTTAACCATACACTGTGGTATATATATATATATATATATATATAGTATTGTTATGGGTCCAACGGAGGAAAATTAAATATTTTATAAAAAAGAAGGTCCTCAAAATGGATTATGTTTTGTTTGTTTGTTTTTTTTTAAATATTATTATTATTTTACATTTTTCTGAAACAAATAGGATTAATTAACGCCTGAAGAAGATATCAGAAGATTTGAAATACGTGCCGCAAATGTAAAATAATAAAATTAAATAAAAAAGATAAAAAAACACAATCCATTTTGCGAACTTTCTTTTTTATTATATATATATATATATATATATATATATATATATCTTGTTTATCCATTTTGAAATGAGAACTGTAAAGTAAAGTTTAAATGTTTGTTGAGCTCACACTTTTCTTGCTGAATTCTATCACTGAAATATTTAATATTATTCACCTATATATATATATATATATATATATATATATATATATATATATATAGGTGAATAATATCAAATATTTCAGTGATAGAATTCAGCAAGAAAAGTGTGAGCTCAACAAACATTTAAACTTTACTTTACAGTTCTCATTTCAAAATGGATAAACAGGATATATATATATATATATATGTATATATATATATATATATATATATATATATATATATATATAATCTTGATAAATGCCATTCATATATTTCTGAAGGTTTTTTTGTCCTTTAATGATGAAAGGCATTTACCACTTGACAGAAAATAACCCTAGATGGATTGATATGCCATTAAAACCAATGAATCAATCCGTTCCCAACTTCATCTCATTTACAGGGATGCCATATAGCGGCTTTTAGATTATCGTTGATGCTGCCCTTAAAACATTTTGGTGGAATGCTCTTTTGTTTCTGTCGCTCTGCTGAAGGGAAACTTTCAAGATCATGACCTCCACAACTGCTAAATCCAGCTTGATCCGGCACATCCGGATGATCACACAGAAGGCCTTTGTCATGTTGACAAAGAAACTCCACGTTCTCTTTGATACATTCCTTTTGGACATGTTTCACCGAGGTGAGAGGGAGCTGGTCAAAGTTTAGGTGCCGGACATATGTGCCAAAATGGGAGTGGGGTTCCTTTGGGAAAAATTGTGATATTGTAAAAAGTATCTGGTACCTCTAAATTTGGGGGTCATTCCTAAAAGGAGGTAACCCTGTACTTTTAGTATTTTTTATAATCTAATCATTGTAGTTCTTTTAGACAATAACAAAATTAATAAAATTATACTGATAATTCCAAGCATCACACCTACCCTCAGCTCCTCACTTTACCACACAGATCCCTGTGCTACTCATACACTGAGTTGGCGAGGGCCGGTATCAAACCAGGAACCTTGTGATTTCCAGGCGGATGCTCTATTGACTGAGCTAAACAGGCCCTCACAAAGTGTATGATTGGAGAGTAAGGAAATGTATAGATTGGAGAGTGGGGAAATGTATAGATTGGAGAGTGAGGAAATGTATAGATTGGAGAGTAAGGAAATGTATAGATTGGAGAGTGAGGAAATGTATAGATTGGGAGTAAGGAAATGTATAGATTGGAGAGTGGAAATGTATAGATTGGGGAGTAAGGAAATGTATAGATTGGGAGTAAGGAAATGTATAGATTGGAGAGTGCGGAAATGTATAGATTGGAGAGTAAGGAAATGTATAGATTGGAGAGTGAGGAAATGTATAGATTGGAGAGTAAGGAAATGTATAGATTGGAGAGTGAGGAAATGTATAGATTGGAGAGTGAGGAAATGTATAGATTGGAGAGTAAGGAAATGTATAGATTGGAGAGTGAGGAAATGTATAGATTGGGGAGTAAGGAAATGTATAGATTGGAGAGTGAGGAAATGTATAGATTGGAGAGTAAGGAAATGTATAGATTGGAGAGTAAGGAAATGTATAGATTGGAGAGTAAGGAAATATAGAGATTGGAGAGTAAGGAAATTCCATGGTAGTTACTGCAATCTGCTTTATTTCTTTTGTTTGAACAATAAGACAACTGTGGCCTTCCTGTTTTGTTTTTGGTGGTTTTTTTTTTCTTTTCTTTTTTTTTTTTTTGTGATATTGTTTCTTTATCCTGCATGCTGATCAGATTGTCATGAAAGAACCCCCCACTCCCAGAAGCTGAGGGCCATTTATCCTGAAGAACTCAACAGAAATTCCATCCATGCTTGGTGACTTTCTGTAGCCGATTTGGCCAATGTCTTTTTTTGATTTTATCCACAGGTCAAGGAGGTCAAGCATTTTGTCTATTTCCAGAAGATCTGTTTTGGAAATAAGAGAAATTCTCTCATTGGCATTTACTGATATGTCTCTTGTCTTTGAGCAGACAGGACGGGGTGGGGTGAGAAAGAAAGAAAGAAAATAAAGAACTCTATTTTTTGTTTTTGTAATCATGCTTCCAATTTCAGGGATAAAATCTTCCTTTAGTTGTATGGTAAGCTCTAATGATAAAATCTCTTCCCAACATTAAATAGACACCATTACTCCCAGGTCCACTCTGACTTTGAGTACCTGTGTTATATACTCCTTTATATCGGGTATATAATGGTGGGAGATTAGAGGATGAGATGGGTTCTTATTTGTTCTTGCTTGTCACTGCCATCTCCTCTGGGCTGATTTCCTTCTTCTGTTGGGCTGGTCCTTCTCTGGGCTGGGTCGACTGTGCTTATTTCTTGTTTGTAATAAATAAGTAAGACTTTGTTGTTTTTTTATTCTTTATTAAGAACCAACAGCCCAAAAGGGTTTCTAACTATGCAGTGAGAAGCCAGCATCTTGAGAACAACAATCCTTAACATCTGCTCCCCTCAGCTAACGGCTAACAACTGCTTAACTAACCAGTTCACTTTCAGACACCGTCAATAACTCTAACGGCTAACGGTAACTTTTCATTTTAACAAACTTAAATTCAAAAATCTAACTACACTTCATACATAATTTTTAGGCTACCCGCAATATTATATAACACCTGTTAGGGTTCCATGTGTGGGTTAAATGGAAAAAAATGAATTTAAAATTTGTTAAAGAAAAAATTGAGTTTGAAAAAAATGTTGAATACCCATTATGAATGTGATATAATGAATATGTAAATACCTTGGTACCCCCTCACTATAATCTCATTGGACAGTGTCATGTATAAATAGTCGACACTGTGTTGGTCCAAGTACCTTTATACCTACAAGCTATTTTACTCGCTAGCTGACACCACAACACCTCAGAGACGGATTACTAACCGATGTACCAATTACTACTGTGATAATATACCAAATATGAACTTCAGAATATATCCCTTAACCCGGATATATCAGAATGAATAAAACATCTTTTGCATAAAATAACCCAACAAGGGTTGACATGCCATAAAATCTATCCAACCAACATTAAATAGAGTCTACCTGTATGATGTTTATTACTGTTGGCTACTAACAGCCTCATTTCAAAAGAATATTGATAATGTCTGAACGACCTTAAAATCTGCCTTTGTGTAACAAAGTTATTAGTTAACAAACTAAGTTCAAAGCAGTTATATCAATAATAACATTTCCTCCTCTTATCCACACGCCTTACTGTCTAACATAATAGCCATCTTTATTTTCCTTTTATATTATCACTAGAAGCGGCTACTAGGCATCACCTAGGTAGATGGGTGGAGTTAGTCTTGCAGGTCCATTATTACTGAATCACGAGTTGGATCCTCGCAGGATGTCCCATTAAAATCCCTATGTGAAAAAAGATGTTGTGTTGATCTGGCCTGGTGGGGCGCCAGGAAAAAAAAGTGCACAGACACTCTGAAAAGAAAAATTAATGTCTCTTATTTATAATACTTAATGCAAAAAAAAATTCCATGCTGTTACTATCTAAATTTTATTTTTTTACTTATCTTCACAAATATAAATCAAATCTTTATCATTTTTGCTCAAAAAACAAGATCTGGTGATAGTGAATGTCTATTGTCATTAATTGTTTTATTTTCATAATGTCCTCTGGACATACATACATACTAACTGCCCTTTATATATGTATAGATAAATTAACTTTTCTGAAAAAGATATTTACCAGGGTAGGTTGAAAAGTTCATGGCTGACATCATACCTGCTGTTGTTGACTTTTTTCTTCTTTTTTTTTTCTTTTTTTTTGGCCAATGGAATCAAAGCACTGCAACACTTATGAAAGAAATGTGTGGACCACAAGGGGGACTATGTTGAATAAACTCCCTTTGGTCACATTCTCTAAGAGTTATATTTGTCAGCCTATGAAATTTTTCATAAACGTTTCTATGATTTCTAAATATTTTAGAGACCCTACCTTTGGGATTACCTTTATAGTATTCTATAACTTCCAAAGAAATTTGAAGGAGGTTAATGAGAAAAGGTCTTTTAGTGCATAAACCGATAATGATTCTTTGTTCACTCAACAGGAATCGCTTGACATTTTCTTTGGGACAGACTCTTTGACAGCTGTCAGAATGTTTCACTAATTTCTCTTAAAAGCACAGAGAGTTTCTATGTAATATTTGCCTTAGAGCCAATTCTTCAATTTAATCCTTTCATTCTCTTTGAATCCAATTCCTGCAACTGCTTGCCATTTTTCTTTCTTTCTTTCTTTCTCCCACCCCACCCCCCTTTCCTTTATAAAAACCAGATTTTGCAATTTACACATTTTTAATTTACAACAGAAGAAGTGCAAAGGGGACAATATTGAAAAATAAACCAAATTTGGTCTCATTCCATGAGAGTAAGCCCTGCCGGCTGGGGCTTTAGAATACATCGACTGCACCTCTACAGAAGGGTGTGATCCCCCCAAGAGGCTCACTTGTTGGCCGTAAGTGGTGACCCGTGATGCTTAAGGATGGAATACTAGAGGCTGAGCAGCAACACTCCACATAGGCCCTTATTTAGGCTGGATGGGCGGTCAAAGAGACCCCTGCCAATTAATCGGCAAATCATGATCATAAGCCCTAGCACCTATATGATTGCCCCAACCCTATTGCCCTTATGGCAAGCCCCAACCCTTTTTATCTTATATATGCTAGATGGCAGTGGCTCTTCATCTCCTGGGAATAATGTTAAACTCTTTGATGGTGAGGTTCCAGGTCTGGGGAATGTGGAGCACCCTTTCATTACCATTGCTCCCTGGTTCACTCTGACCCGGAGTGGTAGTAGGATCCCATCTATGGGTTAAATAGAAAAATGTGTTTATAAAAAAAAATTAAGTATCTATTAAAAAATGAATTTATTTCAAAACTTTGTTGGCATTAAATGACCCACCGAGGTTGATGTGCCGTAAAACAAAACAAACCAATCCATGAGAGTATCTTGGTCAGTCTATGACCTTTTTCGTCCGACCTTCATAAATACTTATAATTACAGCTGAATATACAAAAGTGGGCCGAAAAGTTCAGAAATGACATGCTGCTGTTGCCTTTTTTGACCAGTGGGATCCAAGCACTGCAACTTTGATGGAAGAGGAAGTGTGTGGACTGCAAGGATGACCATGTGAAAAAATAAACCTCATTATTAAAACATTAAACCTGAATGTGCTTGAACTCTTGTGTCCTCATCTTGGTTGCTATAGCAACAGTGTTTCATGTTATAATGTAATAATATTATCATCATCCTGTTTTGTGAGCATGGGTTAAATGAAACAGCATCAAAATGTGCCAAGGTCATCTGACACTGTAAACAGGGATGTTTATATTTATATTTCATTACATCCTAATTTTTGGCTATTGTCCCTAAGCGGGGGTTGGGTATATTGGCTGCCACCTCAAAATCGAATATGGTCATCACATGACATCATTTGTGCCTAAAATTTCTTATGGTGAATAAAGAGCACTGAGTCACTCCAAAAAAAAATAGAAAAGAAAGCCTACATCGTTGGACATTACTTAAGCCATAGGTTTTTATATCAGTGTCCTTCTCCTATGCCGGTGCGTTAAAACGTGGGCTGGATCTCTGGGCTATGTACTGTTGTTGTTGGCATCCTTCCGTCTGCAAGAGACAATGGAGTAGTGTCCTTTTTTTTTCTACATAGCCTGCGCAGGTTCATATGGAGATGAGCTGTTGCCCAAGCAGCAAATCCCCCCTCTTAACACTGCTGTTGTAATCCAAAGGAAAGGTAAGGAACCAATGCAGTTTGGCAATGCCAGTGTCGTAGGAGTTGCTGGGCACCACTGGATTTCAGCGCCACACCACTTTAGGGACTCCGGCTCCTGATTTATTTTCAGGGGTTTACTCCCCTAGCTTTTCCTTGGGATGGGGCAAAGCCACTAGACAGCAGAGGTTTTGTGTCAGACTTTTCCTTGACTTAGATGGGTTGCCAACCATGGCTAAGGAGCCCCTTCTAACCCATTTGGGGATTTATGTGAGTAGTAAGTAGCCCAATGTACTGTTATTATCTATTATTATAACAGGTACTATAGGACACTGAATATCCAAATAACTTGATTTGGCATTAAATGACCTGAAAAGGGTTGATATACCATAAAAAAACACCACTCCTATGACCATGCACCTCCAATGTTTATTTTAATATATTGTGTGTAGATGCACTGTTCCAGATTATATTACATCAGCCCCCCCCCTCTCTCTCTCCCTTGTGTTATGGTTAATAAACCTTGGTTGTGGCCTACATTCAAATTTATCGTCCTTTAAGCTATGTCCACAAATGCTAAAAAAGAACGCATAAAATTACATTAACCTCTTTTAGTCGTTTATTATATCTGAAATCAATTTATATTTCATTAGTATTTCCAAAGTAAAACATTGTGGCTCAATGCTTTTCCTATTCAATAACCTTGGATTTTTTTTATATCTTTGTCACTGAACAACAACAACAATAATAATAATAATTGACCATTATTTTCTGCCAGCTTTGATTAAAATATTCTTTTGTGTATGCATGTGTGTTTGTTTGCTGGGTTAGATCCTGTTTTCATCACCATTTTACATTTATCCATATTTATTGAAAAATACATAGAAATAGCATTGAAAATCTACTTAAAAATGTCCAGCATTTGTAAATCTGAAAAGTATATAATATATGCATAGTGTGTATATATATATATATATATATATATATATATATATATATATATATACACTATGCATATATTATGAATTAATGTTACCATTGACTAGATGATTTGGCATTCACCGTTTGTGGCATGGGTTGGTGGCCCAGTGTGTTAAGTCCCCGCTCTTCACGCTGTGGTCCACTGGTTCAATCTCTAGTGGCGGAGATTGTGGTATGCACTGCTGATGAGACCAAAGGAGGTCGAAACAGCTGTCCAGTGCTCCGGATGTCGCAAATGGTGTTTGCCGAGTTGTCTGGTCGTGGTAATATGATTCAAAATTATCAATTTTATATATATATATATATATATATATATATATATATATATATATATATATACTATATAATGTTAGTTTCTCTGGAGAGTAGAGAGAGAGACACACATACATACACACACACACACACACACACACACACACGGGAGAATTTGAAATGTATTTCTAAGTTAAATTTCACAACCAGCAACCTGTAGCTTAAATGAGGTCAAACATTTCCTTTCTTAGGAAGCTAACAAAATGATTTTAAGGTTTCGTCTGGCCATATTTATTTATTTTATTTTATTTTTTTATTCGCTTTGCTAACTCCCTTTTCCCTAATCTCAACTATCTACCCAGAGCTGAATGGGGGACCCAATGGATCGCATTTTGTCTAGTTTCCTAACAATAGTGACCCTATCATAGCCATACTACTATTACTGCTACTGTCACGTTCCTATACACTTTTCTTCACAAAGTTTGTAGTAGAGCAAAATATTGATGAAAATGTCCGACATCATTAGCAAATGTAAGTGAGGATGCAGCCATTATTTTTTAAGCTTTAGAATTTACAATTTAAAAAAAAAAGACATTTTAATGATTATATTTTCTTCATTTTTAAGTTTATTGCGGTGAAAGTGTTTTAAGCAAATGTTATGTTGGAAAAATTGACCAGAATTTCTTTCTCTATTAGAAAAGTAGATATATGCCCAACACCACGGATAGGATGCGACACAAGGTCGCAAGTATGGAGCATCCAGTGAGAATCAAACTCACTATTCAGTAGTAATGGATCTGTGAGACTAGCTTGCTAACCATGATACCATGATGGGAGGCCCTTTACCCAACCCGTTAGCCACAGGTAGGATATGACACAAGGTCGCAAGTATGGAGCATCCAGTGAGAATCAAACTCACTATTCAGTAGTAATGGATCTGTGAGACTAGCTTGCTAACCATGATACCATGATGGGAGGCCCTTTACCCAACCCGTTAGCCACAGGTAGGATATGACACAAGGTCGCAAGTATGGAGCATCCAGTGAGAATCAAACTCACTATTCAGTAGTAATGGATCTGTGAGACTAGCTTGCTAACCATGATACCATGATGGGAGGCCCTTTACCCAACCCATTAGCCACAGGTAGGATATGACACAAGGTCGCAAGTATGGAGCATCCAGTGAGAATCAAACTCACTATTCAGTAGTAATGGATCTGCGAGACTAGCTTGCTAACCATGATACCATGATGGAATGCACTTGTTAGCCAACCAGTTTGCCACAGGTAGGATGTGACACAAGGTTGCAAATATGGGGCGTCCAGCAAGGACTGAACTCACTATTCAGTAGTAATGGATCTGTAAGACTTGCTTGTTAATTATTACACCACAATATGCCTAACCTGTTTGTCACACAAGGTTACAAGTATAAAGCATCCGGCATCCAGTGAGAATCAAACTCTCTATTGAGTAATGGATCTGCAAGACTAGCTTGCTGACCATTAAACCATGATGAGATGCCCTTATTTACCCAACCTGTTTGTCCTGGGTAGGATGTGACACCAGGTTGCAAGTATGGGGCATCCAGCAAGGATTGAACTTGCTATTCAGTAGTAATAGATCTGCAAGACTAGCACCATGATGGGATGCTAAATGCTAAACATAGCACCATGATGGGATGTACTTATGTATCTAAAAATTGACCAGTTTCTTTATGTATTAGAAGAGTAGATATTTACCCAACCCTTTCACCATGGGTAGGATTGACACAAGGTCACAAGTATGGGGCATTCAGTGAGGGTCAAACTCGCTTTTCAGTAGTAATGGATCTGTGAGACTAGTTTGCTATATTCTGTTCATATCTATCTATCTCTTTGTCTATCTATCTCATTCTGTTCATATATGTGGAGGGATGTGGTAGGATTGACACAAGGTCACAAGTATGGGGCATTCAGTGAGGATCAAACTCACTTTTCAGTAGTAATGGATCTGTGAGACTAGCTTGCTAACCATTACAATGGAGCACCTTTCAGTTTTTGTAGAGCGTGACTTGTTATATTGCAAAAGGTTATTTTTATGATTTTTTAACCACTTTCAACCTTTCACCCTGAGTTCTATGTACTGTAAGTAGCCCTGCTGATGGTGTTTAGAATATACTAACTATACCCCCATACAGTGAAGTAAGGCACGGCATTCCCCTCTCCCTCAAAAAGGGGGTATCTTGACTATTACACTAAACTGCATCCAATAGTGATCTTCCAATTCTGGGGAGTGGGGAGTACCCCCTTCATTGCCATTACTCCCAGGTACAATCTGACCCGGAGTGGTAATAGCTGTTAGGCTTCTAGTACAAAAATATTCTGTTATATCTGTGTCAGTTATGGTTCATTTAATCTTTACTCATGCAATACCCCCACCCCACCCTGTGATACTCTATGGATAATGGGTTTAATGAGAGTTTTCAGTTGGGGGAAGGAGGAGTATGTAGTACTCTTTGCTTACTCTTACAAAAGGTGTTAAATTTTCTATTCATCACTTTAAATCAATCTTCTAGGCTCCCAGCTCTGTTGGTGGGGCTTAGAATATATACTGTTTTATTCTCTGCAGGGGGTAATAAAAAAAAATAAGAGGGTATCCTGGGTATTATACTAAACTGCAGCTGGTGGTGAGACTCCAATTCTGTATATATATGTGTTTTGGTTTGGTTTGTTTTACGGTATACCAACCTCAGTGGGTTATTTAATGCCGACAAAGTTTTGAAATAAAGTCATTCGTAAATGGATACTCAATTTTTTTTTTATAAACACATTTTTCTATTTAACCCATAGATGGGATATATATATATATGTGTGTGTGTGTACTGCTAAACTGGCTAAGGAATCACAAGGTCCTTAGTTCGATACTGGTCTCCACCAAGTCAGCATATGAGTAGTGCTGATTTGGTAATCTGATCTGTGTGGTAAAGTGGGGAGCTGACGGTAGGTAGCGAAAAGAGGATAGACTCCCTCACTGTCCGGCTGATACTGACAATAGGCCACTCTGCCAACAAGTATATATATATATAATATATATATATATATATATATATTGTGCGTGTGTATGTGTGTCTGTCTGTGTATGGGTATGTGTGACTGTGTCTATTTGTGTGTGTATATATATATATATATATGTGAGAATGGGAAATGAATCCGACAATATGAGGAAAAAATGAATGAAGAAAAGAAATGTAGATGGATAAAAATGAATTTTATCGATATCACTTTTAATTGATATCACTTACACATTTGTTTCGGTCTGTTTATCAAAATGTATATGGATTTACGTTATTATTATTATTAAAATAATCAGATGGAGTTGAAATGATGATGATGATAATAATAATAATAGGAAAAATGCATAAAATGTTCCGTATACAGATTTTGCCGACCTTCATCAGAATAGATATATATTTATAGCTGTGTATTTTTGGGGTGAAGATTTATTAATTTAGGAATTTCCAATATATAATTCTACTTGGGTTTGTTTTTTTTTTAGGGGGGGGGTCGGGTTTTTTCGGTTTAAAACATTTTTTTTTAAGTTTTGAAGTTATGTATCTCTTTAACAGTCTTCTACATTCCATCATTGGTATTTTTCAAAAGAAAAAGTTTCTTGTCTGAAACTATTTGCCATATTCACTATAAATATTCTAATTCAAAATTACTGACATTAAAGCAGATTTCAACATTAAAAAATAAAATAAAACAAAAAAAAACATTGTTGGTAAATTGCCAATAGCACTTTTATGAACATTCCTTAGAACTGCGCTCTCAGTCTTTATTGTTATTGTAATGTTTCTGTCTATATCTATGAATTTTTGAGATTCAACTTGATAATTTGTATAGGTGGATACATGGCGTAATAGATATAAGGGTTGAGTTAATACAGTTCTAAGTGACAATCATCTCTGGACTGCAGGTTCAATCCTAGCCAAGGGCGATAGTAACATAGAATACTTAACAGAGCTTAACACTTGTACTCGGTTATGGTTAACAGAATGATAAGTCTACCCCTGTGGATTGAATAAAAGGTTCGGGTTGAACCTGCAGTATAGAGATAACTGTCACTTAGAACTGACTTAACCTAACTCCTTTATCCACTAGGCTATGTGTCCAATTTATTAATCCCTAAATCAGAGTATATTTTCTGCAAGAAGATGTGTCACTTTTCAAAAATATTTAAACAATTTAAATTCTCTGTGGACTTTATCTTCATCAGAAATATACATATTTTACCATACAGAAATATTTTTTTCTCTGAATGTTTGAGATGAGGCTTGATGATTACTATTATCTGCGTTGTTCGGACTATTGTCCTCATCTTCATTGTTATCTGTACAACGTTTCGGCCGATATGCCCTCCGGCCTTCTTCAGGTATTTCTTGTTGGGTTCAAAGTTCCGTGATGTCTCCCGATTACGACAAGAAGGCTCCCCGAGTCCAAAAAGAAAATTCCCGAGTTCGAGAAGGTTCCCGAGTCCGACAAGAAATACCTGAAGAAGGCCAGAGGGCATATCGGACGAAATGTTGTACAGATAACAATGAAGATGAGGACAATAGTCCAAATAACGCAGATAATAGTAGAAATATTTTTGGTCTTCATTTGATTTTCGTGAAGAGTGAAATACAAGGGAAATAACTGTAGTGGTTTGTGAAAGATATGAAAACTTTTCAAGTTTGATACTGAATAAAGTACCCTGTCCTGCTGTAGAAAACGCCAACTGCACCTCTGCAGAGAGGTAAGACCCCTGTTGGCTGTAGGTGGTGATCCGTGATGCTTAAGGATGGAACCCAGGTGGCTGAGCAGTCCATGACATGCAACACTTCACTTTGGCCCTTACTTAGGGTAGACGGGTGGTCGGAGAGACCCCCTCCAATAGATTAGCTGGTCAGGTCAAGCCCTAGCACCTATATGATTGCCCCAACCCTATTGCCCTTATGGCAAGCCCCAACCCTTTTTATCATATATCTGCTAGAAGGCAGTGGCTGAGGGTCTTCATATCCTGGGTATGCTGTTAAACTCTATCTGATGGTGAGGTTCCAGTTCTGGAGGTTTGAGGAATATGGAGCACCTCTTCATCCCTATTGCTCCCAGTTCCACTCTGACCCAGAGTGGTAGTACCTGTTAGGGTCCCAGCTATGGGTTAAATAGAAGAATGTGTTTCCTTGATGCATACTGCTAGTGGAGTAGCCATGTTTACACTATAAAGAGAGCAAACAAAATGGCGGTGACATGACTACAACAGTGTCAACTATAAGTACATGTGCGCAGAACAAAGTGTGACAATAATAAAGATAGGTTATGGCGAAAGTGCAGATAATTTTTGACACTCCCTTGTAAAACGAAAAGATTAGAAGATAGAAGAAGTGGAAAATCAGGCTTCTTCATTATACAAAAATATTCATTATGTTATATCTGTGTCGGTTATGGTTCATTTAATCACTACTCATGCAATCCCACACCCTGTGATACTCCATGGATAATGGTTTAATGAGAATGTTCAGTTAGGGGAAGGAGGAGTATGTAGTACTCTTTGCTTACTCTTCTTACAAAAGGTGTTAAATTTCTATTCATCACTTTAAATCAATCTTCTAGGCTCCAGCTCTGTTGGTGGGGCTTAGAATATACTGATTTTATTCTCTGCGGGGTAATATCCATCCTCAAAAAAAAAAAAAAAAAAAAAAAAAAAAGGGTGTTTCCTGGGTATGACACTAAACTGGATCAGGTGGTGAGATTCCAATTCTGGAGATCTGGAGAGTGTGGAGTACACCTTCATTGCTATTACTCCCGGGTACACTCTGACCCGGAGTGGTAGTACCTGTTAGGGTCCCATCTATGGGTTAAATAGAAAAAATGTTTAAAACAAATTGAGTACCCTTCAAGAATGAATAAAACTAAAACGTCTTTGGCATAAAATGATCCAATGGGTTGACATGCTATAAAATCCAACCAACCAACCTCCCCCCAAAAAAGGGTATCCTGGGTATGACACTAAACTGGATCTGGTGGTGAGATTCCAATTCTAGAGATCTGGAGAGTGTGGAGTACACCTTCATTGCCATTGCTCCTGGGTACACTCTGACCCGGAGTGGTAGTAGTTGTTAGGCTTCTATCTATAGGTCAAGTAGAAATATCTGAAAATATTATTTATATTCAGTAAAACATGTGCAAAAAAAAGGGTACTATTATAGTATGTGGCCTACCTTTTGAATGTGGCCTACGAAATTATGTCTCTTATAGTATGTGGCCTACCATAAAAAGCATATTATAAGGTTATAACCCTAACCCTAACCCAGAATTTTAGAATTAAATAGATCTCTGATTCATGTAAATTATGGATAAATTCTTTTTTAATTATTCTTAATTACTATATACAGCTTATGACTGAATGGCATTTCTTGAAATTGAATATATGTGAAAAATAATTAGTTTCAATAAATTGCCTACTACTTATATCTAAAAATATACTCTTACTGAGGTAGGCCACATTCAAACCGGGTAGGCCACATACTATGACAGAATCAAAAAGGTAGGCAACATACTATAACAGAATCAAAAAGGTAGGCCACATACTATAACAGAATCAAAAAGGTAGGCCACATACTATAACAGAATCAAAAAGGTAGGCACATACTATAACAGAATAAAAAGGTAGGCCACATACTATAACAGAATCAAAAGGTAGGCCACATACTATAACAGAATCAAAAAGGTAGGCCACATACTATAACAGAATCAAAAAGGTAGGCCACATACTATAACAGATCAAAAAGGTAGGCACATACTATAACAGAATCAAAAAGTAGGCCACATACTATAACAGAATCAAAAAGGTAGGCCACATACTATAACAGAATCAAAAAGGTAGGCTACATACTATAACAGAATCAAAAAAAGGTAGGCCACATACTATAACAGAATCAAAAAGGTAGACCACATACTATAACAGAATCAAAAAGGTAGGCTACATACTATAACAGAATCAAAAGGTAGGCCACATACTATAACAGAATCAAAAAGGTAGGCTACATACTATAACAGAATCAAAAAGGTAACATACTATACAGAATAAAAAAATAGGCCACATACTATAATGGCACCAAAAAGGTAGGCCACATCATCATTGACACTGCAATCTCTGAGGACTATATATTTTTCATATCAACAAAGTTACTGCGCCTTTTGTAACAGTGAAAGCTAATATTCAAAAAACGGCTCCGACCACAGATGTCACATGTGAAGGCTGTCCCTGAAGATTTTGGTATGCCAGTGCTCTGATGCCGTCACTTTCTTCTGGACCTCTTAGCTGTTTGGCTTCTAATACAAAAACATTCTGTTATATCTGTGTCGGTTATGGTTCATTTAATCACTACTCATGCAATCCCCCACCCCACCTGTGATACTCCATGGATAATGGTTTAATGAGAGTGTTCAGTTAGGGGAAAGAGGAGTATGTAGTACTCTTTGCTTACTCTTCTTACAAAAGGTGTTAAATTTTCTATTCATCACTTTAAATCAATCTTCTAGGCTCCCAGCTCTGTTGGTGGGGCTTAGAATATACTGATTTTATTCTCTGCAAAAAGAAAAAGGCATCTGGTGGTGAGACTCCAGTTCTAAATATCAGGGTATTGTAGAGTACCCTTCATTGCCATTACTCCCAGGTCCACTCTGACCTGGATTTGGTAGTACCTGTTGGGATCTCATCTATGGGTCAAATAGGTTAATTTTAAAATTATTTGAAAGGATTAAACTTGATAATATATAACTGTTTGCAAAATAATTGTATTAAGAATGGTTACTTGAAGTTATAATTGTTTACTAAGAGTTGTAAGTGGTTTGTTGGTTGGTTGGTTGGTTGGTTGGTCTCTTTAAAAATTAGAAATGGTGAAAAATGTTATTTAAAAAATTGTTTTCTTATAGCGAAACAAAGTATTGGTTTTAAAAATGATAATGATAATGAAATTTATTGTGTACAGTGCTCAGGTGCACCACAAGTCATCAAAGTCTCATGTCTAGTACACAGAATAATGTATTAATGTCAGGAATATGAACAGTGTACAGTAATAATATACATGTATGTGTGCGTGTATGTGCATATATGTGTGTGGAGAGGGTATCAGGTATAGTGTTGGCGGACTACAGGAAGCATGGAGGCTTTGAAAGATGCAGTGTTTCGACAGCCAACAACAGACGCAGGCAGCTTATTCCATGCCTTGGCAACTCGTTTCCGAAAGTCATGTGAGCAATGCTGTTTTCTGACTTTGTAGGTATGCCCACGTGTGTTAGAAACATTTGTATAAGATCTGTATATACATTTTTTTTAAATTGATATAATTTCATAATCTAATAACTTGAGCAATTCTTGTTCAAATGATCTAAAAAAAATTTTGTATTTCATTTATTCTTATCAAAACATTTATTATTCAAAAGGTTATATTATGTACTTTGATTTTAAATATGATTGAAACCATCTAAGAACCACAAGGTTCCAGGTTTGATAATTGCCCTTCCGAACTCAGCGTATGAGTAGCACATCTTGGACATGTGCAGTAAATCTGATGGTAGTGTGGCACTCCAGTTCAGATGTAAAACAATCTCTCTGGTATAGCCCTAAAAAAAAGGATATAGACTTCCCCGCTGTCTGGCTGATACTGACAATAGGCCACTCTGACAAATTTCCTTCTTTCTTTTTTTTTAACTTAGGATTGAAAAATTATTATTATAGATAAGAATTTTTTTTATGATTGAAAAATGACATAAAAGAAATTATTATTATTATTATTATTATTATTATAGTTAAGAATTTTTTAGAAATAAGTTATTTATAGATAAGTAGTTTGTCTACTCAAAATGCTATGACATTCTATAACTTGTATCGCTTTACTTACCTTAACCTTTTGTAAGTTATATTCCTATAATGAGGACAACAGTCCAAAAAATCCAAATAATATAAATAATAATTATTAATTACAAAATACTCCATATATAAATTTTGTAGGTCCTAAATTTTCTGTGGACCCCTCTTGCCCTCCCCCATTTTTTCAAATTTGGTCCTGTACCCCCCTCTCCAAATATGATATTCCCTTGTGCCCCCCCCCTTCAAATTTGGTCCTGTACCCCTTCCCCAAATCTCATATTACCTTGTTCCCCCCTCCCCAAATCTCATAGTCCCTTGTGCCCCCCCTTCAAATTTGGTCCTCTACCTCCCTCCCCAAATCTTATAGTACCTTGTGCCCCCCTCAAATTTCTCTGTACCTCCCTCCCAAATCTCATAGTACCTTGTACCCCCCCTTCAAATTTGGTCCTGTACCTCCCCAAAATCTCATGGTGTGTCCCCCCCTCATTTTCAAATTTGGTCTTGTACCCGCTCCCACCCAAAAATCTCATGGTCCTGTTGAGAAACCCTGATTTATATACATAAAGTTGCAATGCTTAATAAGAATTGCCACATAATGGCCTGTATCCAGTAATTTTAAGAATAGTTTGAATAAATCATTATTATGATTCATAGCTTCTTAGTCTTTGGGGATGATAATAATAACAATATACAAACTCTTAATTATTGTATCTTATTAAATTGACAATGTACTTTAGCTATCACTCATTGAATTTGAATATGTCTATATATTGTTAACAGGTAATAGAATCTATTAGTGACAAAAATTGAAATCTGTCCAAGTTGTCGAAGATTGATGGCCACCAATCTCTTACAGATGGGGTTTCTTGTTTGGCTTTTTTTAAATGTCCTATGGGGTTTATTTTAAATTACATTATATTTTTCTATAACTTTATCGTATATATATACATCTATATATATATATATATATACACACAAATCTTAAATATCCTTCGTGGTTTATTTTAAATTATATTATTTTTTCCTATAAGTGTATAGTGTGTGTATATATATATATATATATATATATATATATACACACAAAAAAAAATTAAATATCCCGTTGTTTCATTTATATTACATTATTTTTTCCTATAAGTGTATCGTGTATGTATGCGTGTATATATATATATATATATATATATATATATACACACACACACAAATATTAGATGTCCTATATAGTTTATCTTAAATTACATTGTTTTACTATAAGTGTATCGCATATGTATATATATATATATATATATATATATATATATATCACACACACACACTCAAATATTAAATGTCCTATGTGGTTTATTTTAAATTACATTTTTTTTTTCTATATGTGTATCGTATATATATACACAAATATTAGATATCCTATGTAGTTTATTTTAAATCCATTATTTTTTCCTATAGAAATATCATATATATATATATAATATATATATATATATATATATATATATATAATATGCATGTCTTTGCTCCTATATCATCTCTCTCTCTAGTCATCAATGATAGCACATAATAACTTAGCATGCACAGGGCAGTATTGTTGCTGTCCTACTAGAAGATAAGGGTTTGTAGCAGTAATTGTAGTAGCAGAAGTAGCAGGTAACCGTATAAAAACCGATACCAACTCCATTCAAATATATTTTTAAACTTCATTAATAAAGTTACCTCAGGCCATTGTCTGAGAAAAGATTTTTGTTCAACTATAAAGTTTTACCAATTGATTTTAACCACAACTAGTTATATTAACTAACACGATTAGAACTGTTGTACTATTTTAAAGATATAAACATTAACAGTATGAATTAAACCTTCTTTTTTTTTTTCTTTTTTTAAATTTTTAGTAAGGGATCTCTTGAACATGCTCGTATTCGGTTGTAAAAGGCTTCCTCTAAAA
>CM042173.1:43200364-43227864 GCA_023376005.1 Doryteuthis pealeii
AATAATAAGGAAATTATTGTATACAGTTGTTTTTCTTTTCATGAAAAAACAAAAGAAAAATACATTTGTTTTATTCTACACAAAAGCCCTCAAATATCTTATTATTATGGAGTTTCGTTGTTTTTCTGTCTGTAACCAAAACTATGTCACTTTTTACTTCACAAACTGGGTTTAATAAATAATTACTTGGTGTTATTGATCTAATATTATTGTTTTATTCTCCAATATACTAAAATCAATCCTATGAATGATTTTTATATAGAAACAAATTAAAATATAATTAAAATAAGTGTAATCTTTTTATATGTGTTCTTATTAAATTTTGTTAGTCTTTCTGATTTAATATATTTGATTACATTAAAACTTAAATACTTACACCTGGAGGGCACATATTCTATTATTTATTATTTTCGCTTAGTAAAACCATTATGTTTCATCTTTTTAATGGTTTTACTAAGCGAAAATAATAAAATTCTTCTTTAAAATATTTGGGACTAGAATAAGAATGATAATGTCTAAAATTGTGTTGTTTTGGCATCCTTCCAAAAAGACAATGGCGTAGTGTCCACTTTTTTTATCTTTTTTTTATATGCAACTGTGCAAGTGGCTGAACAGACCAATTTTTGAATGGCAATCTCTGGTGCAGTGATTGCAAACAAATATAATCAAACATTAACAGCATAACCTTTTTCTCATAATTCCCCCAAGGTCAAGAAAATATAAGGAGTTATGGACCTTATCCTACCACCCTAGCCCATGGCATGCTAGCAGAGATCTTGAATTCAAAATTGTTCTTCTCCTTAGCTGGTTATCAGCCAAGGCTAAATAATCCAATCTGCCTTGCAGATTTCAGAATATCAATGCAGAATTAATACATGAAATCAAAGCACTTGTTGGCGGGGGTTAGGATTATAATATTTAGTCAGCAGAAAAAGGGAGATTTAAAATACATTACTCTTTCCAAAATAAAATATATTCAATTTTATTTGATCACTTTTTATAGTTTGCATTTTCCTCCAGTGATTACAAAAATACTCATTTCTCTCGTTATATAATGTCTTATAATGGAGTCTGTCTGTAACCGAAAATACATCACCACCAATGTCACAATTCCCTTAGTTATTTACCTTATATTCTCAATGGTTATTAGATAGTCATTATTTAATGTTAATTAGCATCTTATTAATAATGTCTCTATTAAGGTCTTGCTGAGATAGATTTGCCTCAAAACAGCCCATATTATTAATGTGTTTAAATCCTGCAATGTATATTATATTTAATTAAGAATTGTTTACATAGTATAGTTATTTACTAAGCTTAGCTTAGATGTGGCACAAGGTCGAAAGTATGGGACGCCCAGTGAAAATCAAACTCACTAACATTACAACACGATAGGTGCCCATGTTTACATAGTATATAATATAATGAAGGAATTTTAACACAGAAAAATATCTGAAGTAGAAGAAACTTTGAAAAGGATCCAAATCCATAAAGGCATCTTGGGTATTATTGTTATATGGTATGAATAATTTGCATACTGGTTTTAACAAAACCGTATTTAATAAATAATTATTTGGTGTTATTGATTTCTAATATTATTATTCTGAAACATATTAAAAATAATCCTATGTATAATTCTATATTGAAATCAGTTAGAATAAAGTAAAAATAAGTAATCTTTTTTGTGTTCTTATTTAATTTTATTGGCCTTCCTAATTCAATATAATATCTAATTATATTAAAACTTAAATACTTGTGCCCAGAGGGTACATATTTTTGCTAGTATATATAATGATATATATGAATATTTAGGCAGCAGATTCTCTTTTTGGCATGTTTTATTAAAAATGACAGACAAGGATTTTTTTTTTAGTATTATTTGGATTATTCGGACTATTGTCTTCATCTTCATCTGTACAACGTTTCAGCCGATGTCTTCTTCAGGTATTTCTTGTCGGACTCAGGAACTTTCTCGGACTCAATGAGAACCTTCTTGTCGTAATTGGGAGCCATCACGGAACTTTGAACCTAACCTTTTATTCAGTCCACGGGGGCATTCTGTTCTCATTCCACTAACCATAGCTGGGGTAGAGGCATTAAGCTGTGTTAATTTTTTGTTTAGCTTTTTATTCAGCTTTTCTTTTTGGAGATCAACATGTCACAATTGTGGTTGTAAACAGTTTAAAAACTGTCCAAAGTTTCTGTTTGTGTAGTCTGAGTATACGTATTTTTGACCATCTTCGGTCATTTTCAAGGCCGTAGGTGGTCCTGTGTTATGGAGTACTAGGTTGATTCTGTGTTCAAGGAAATTTTAGGAGAACATGACATCATGAATGAATGCTTCGGCCATTGGTACTGGTTTGAAGTGTAGATATAACAGCTAAGGATCACATATTTTTCAAATAAAAAAAAAAAAAGAGAGAAATACAAATGAGAAAAGTGTCTGTAAAAAAAAAATAATAATTATGAACACTAGAAACCCATTATTTGAAGTTTCATGTAGTATGCACAATTATCAATGTCTATATATATATATATATATATATATATATATATACATACACAACCATACATGGGTTTCCAAGTCGGTTGGTATTAGGATGATTCTGAGTTGGAACCTTTCTTCCAACAGCAGAATGTTAGAGTTGTTCAGGTCCAATTGAGAGTTCAATGTTCAATATTATAAGAAGCTTAAAAATCGGTCATTTTTCAGTTATAGATCTATTTCTACCCACAGGTATCAGTGTATACCTATGAGTATCATCAGACCGCTGACTTTATTGGAATGAGTATTATCAGTGGTCTGATGATACTCATAGGTATACACTGATACCTGTGGGTAGAAATAGATCTATAACCACAAAATGACCAATTTTCAAGCTTTTTCTTTACCAAATATATATATATATATATATATATATATATTTGGGAGAATATGTGCTTAATTGAAGTCAAACCTAATTTTTTTGAAAGTTAATTCATTAATGATTAATTAGGCGGGATTTAACTACTTAAATGTAAGGCTACATTGTCGGCTGAAAATAGCCATATTTGTTTACGTTCACGTAAGTCATGCGAAGTCTCTTAAGAGGAATATGAGTACTACTACTACCTAAATAAAGCGATGAAAAACTGCGAGGTTCCGTTTGGTGTAGAGGTAAGAGGCTTGCTTTGTCGATCCGACATACAAGTTTCGAATCACGCACGAGGCGATCTTCGTATCTATAGCTCTGCTGATGAGGCCTAATAGGCCGAAATGTAGATTCAGAGATTGATTTTTCTCGATTTGTTTAGCCTTACATTTAAGTAGTTAAATCCCGCCTAATTAATCATTAATGAATTAACTTTCAAAAAAATTAGGTTTGACTTCAATTAAGCACATATTCTCCCAAATATTGTCGGCTGAAAATAGCCATATTTGTTTACATATATATATATATATATATATATACAGTGGTGCTTTGACTTACAAGCACCCCAGCTTATGAGTTTTCCAACAAGTTGTCACTTGGTTGATTTATTGCTTTGTGCTGAGAGCTAAAATTTGAGTTATGAGCGAGCTTCAGGTACGCTTATGTTTATGAGTTCACTAAAAACATTTAAGTTACCAAATTCATTACGCCAAAGAAAAATATTATCTATAAAAAGATAAACATTAAAACATATTACAACACATAATTCATTACATTCTATTTTATTATGTTTTTATACAATACAGTGCTATTTTTCATATATTATGGGAAAGAGATTGTATTATTTAATACTAGAAGTGGCTACCCGGCATTACCTGGGTAGGGGATAGCAAAAAATTTAGTCTCGCAGATCCATTATTACTGAATCACAAATTAGATCCTCGCAGTATGCCCCATTAAATTCCTTATGTAAAAAGAAGACCTTGCGTTGATCCTGCAACTCTGAAAAGAAAAATTAATGTCTACTAATTAGAATATTAAATGCAAAAGAAATTCTATGCTGTTATCATTTAAATTTTTATTTTTATTTATCTTCACAAATATAAATCAAATCTATTATTTTTTTCTCAAAAACCAAGCCCTGGTGATAGTGAATGTGTATATATATATATATTTACTTTGTCATTAATTGTTTTATTTTAGATGTTTCCTCCGGACATACACACCAATTGTCCTTTATATATGTATAGATGGATAGATTATTTAATATTTTACCAAGGTTATTGTTCTGCTCAATTTTTATTTATTTCTTCATTTTTTTTTCTTTTTTAGGATTTGAAACCCAGCAACATTGTGGTGAAAGCTGATTGTACACTAAAAATTTTAGATTTTGGCTTAGCAAGGACTGCAGGAACTGGTTTTATGATGACACCATATGTTGTAACAAGATATTACCGTGCTCCAGAAGTCATCCTTGGTATGGGCTATAAAGAAAATGGTAAGTTCTGTGGTTTAATAAATATAATTAAGTATATAATTAGATAAGATATTACTTTGCTCCAGAAGTCATCCTTGGTATGGGCTATAAAGAAAATGGTAAGTTCTATGGTTTAATAAAATATAATTAAGTATATAATTAGATAAGATATTACTTTGCTCCAGAAGTCATCCTTGGTAAATGGTAAGTTTCCCTTTATCTTATCTGTTGTATATTAAACTGTGATGGAAAATTTATCATTCGACATATGATGATATAAACAGCCAACTCCTTCTACAGTTTTAAAACATGAGAAAGATAATACTCGAGTTGAAATTTGTTTAATTAACCTTTTTTTTTGTTAGCATCGGATCAATTTTTGAATGGCAATCTCTGGTGCAGTGATTGCAAACAAACGGTGATGCTTGCTGAAGATGCTGTTGTCTCTCCTTCCTTTTAACTCTCTTTTCTGCAGCAGCTTCTTTCCTCTCTTTTTCACTCCTTTTCGTTCCTTGTTTGAAGAGGAGGCACCAGGTCGTACTGTCTTCTGCATAAGCCTCCCATGTGTTGGTGTCAATGTGGCATGTTTTCATGTCCCTCTTGCAGACATCTTTAAAGTGCAGGCGTGGTCTCCCTACCGGTCGGGTGCCCTCTACTAATTCACCATATAGCAGGTCTTTGGGGATGCTGCCTTTGTCCATCCTCCTGATGTGGCCAATTTTAATTAACCCGTTTAATTGACCATTTCACATTTAAAGTAAAGGATAAAATCTTGTGAAAACGTGTGAGTAGACACCTAATTTGCCTTCAACAGTGAAAGGATTATGAGTTTCCTATGACATGTTTGTGGGCCATATGTGGCTCTCAAAACGCATTTAAAATCAAACCAACCAACAACAGTGTATAATATGTTAAACACCTCATTGAATGCATATTTTCCTACGCAAATGATATGAAGGACCTATTTGAAAATGTCAACCTAGATGACCTTTTGTCTTTCTTGAGAGAAATAAAATTATATTAAAAATTATAAATGTAAACATGATCAGATCAAAAAATGAGTATTAAAAAATATGTTTTTAAAAAAATTAAATACCCAACTAGAATGAATAAAACAAAATGATTTTGGCATAAAATAACCCGACAAGGGTTGAAATGCCATAAAATCCAACAAACCAAACCAACCTTTAATCGATGTTAGAAAATTTGTTTTCTCTGCATCTGATGAAATATTAACTCTCTATACTCATGTTACATATTTTGAGCAGGGGAAACTATTTTCTCCAAGAATTATCTCCCTTTTTTAAAGTTAAGAACAAACAAGCTACAAAATGTTATGTCTTTTAAATACATCCATGACATTAGTATTGTTTGTTAGAATTATTCTCGTATTCAATGAGAATTGATGAGGCCATTAAAGTTTGGTTGTTTTGTTTTATGGTATATCAACCCTTTTCAGGTCATTCAATACCAAATCAAGTCATTTTAATAAACAAAGGCCTCAGATTGCTTACAGTACCTGATGTTGCTTAAGTGGTCACCCAATTAAGTATTGAACAGGCTCATCGCTGCTTAACTTTGCTTGCTTGGTTGGTTTATGGTATATCAACCCTTTTCAGGTCATTCAATACCAAATCAAGTCATTTTAATAAACAAAGGCCTCAGATTGCTTAAGTGGTCACCCAATTAAGTATTGAACAGGCTCATCGCTGCTTAACTTTGCTTGGTTGGTTGGTTTATGGTATATCAACCCTTTTCAGGTCATTCAATACCAAATCAAGTCATTTTAATAAAGGCCTCAGATTGCTTACAGTACCTGATGTTGCTTAAGTGGTCACCCAATTGAGTATTGAACAGGCTCATTGCTGCTTAACTTTGCTTGGTTGGTTGGTTTATGGTATACAACCTTTTCAGGTCATTCATACCAAATCAAGTCATTTTAATAAACAAAGCCTCAGATTGCTTAAGTACCCAATTAAGTATTGAACAGGCTCATCGCTGCTTAACTTATGGTATATCAACCCTTTTCAGGTCATTCAATACCAAATCAAGTCATTTTAATAAAGGCCTCAGATTGCTTACAGTACCTGATGTTGCTTAAGTGGTCACCCAATTGAGTATTGAACAGGCTCATTGCTGCTTAACTTTGCTTGGTTGGTTGGTTTATGGTATATCAACCCTTTTCAGGTCATTCAATACCAAATCAAGTCATTTTAATAAACAAAGCAGGCTCATTGCTGCTTAACTTTGCTTGGTTGGTTGGTTTATGGTATATCAACCCTTTTCAGGTCATTCAATACCAAATCAAGTCATTTTAATAAACAAAGGCCTCAGATTGCTTACAGTACCTCTTAAGTGGTCACCCAATTGAGTATTGAACAGGCTCATTGCTGCTTAACTTTGCTTGGTATATCAACCCTTTTCAGGTCATTCAATACCAAATCAAGTCATTTTAATAAACAAAGGCCTCAGATTGCTTACAGTACCTGATGTTGCTTAAGTGGTCACCCAATTGAGTATTGAACAGGCTCATTGCTGCTTAACTTTGCTTGGTTGGTTGGTTTATGGTATATCAACCCTTTTCAGGTCATTCAATACCAAATCAAGTCATTTTAATAAACAAAGGCCTCAGATTGCTTACAGTACCTGATGTTGCTTAAGTGGTCACCCAATTGAGTATTGAACAGGCTCATCGCTGCTTAACTTTGCTTGGTTGGTTGGTTTATGGTATATCAACCCTTTTCAGGTCATTCAATACCAAATCAAGTCATTTTAATAAACAAAGCCTCAGATTGCTTAAGTGGTCACCCAATTGAGTATTGAACAGGCTCATCGCTGCTTAACTTTGCTTGGTTGGTTGGTTTATGGTATATCAACCCTTTTCAGGTCATTCAATACCAAATCAAGTCATTTTAATAACAAAGGCCTCAGATTGCTTACAGTACCTGATGTTGCTTAAGTGGTCACCCAATTGAGTATTGAACAGGCTCATTGCTGCTTAACTTTGCTTGGTTGGTTGGTTTATGGTATATCAACCCTTTTCAGGTCATTCAATACCAAATCAAGTCATTTTAATAAACAAAGGCCTCAGATTGCTTACAGTACCTGATGTTGCTTAAGTGGTCACCCAATTGAGTATTGAACAGGCTCATCGCTGCTTAACTTTGCTTGGTTGGTTGGTTTATGGTATATCAACCCTTTTCAGGTCATTCAATACCAAATCAAGTCATTTTAATAAACAAAGGCCTCAGATTGCTTACAGTACCTGATGTTGCTTAAGTGGTCACCCAATTAGTATTGAACAGGCTCATTGCTGCTTAACTTTGCTTGGTTGGTTGGTTTATGGTATATCAACCCTTTTCAGGTCATTCAATACCAAATCAAGTCATTTTAATAAACAAAGGCCTCAGATTGCTTACAGTACCTGATGTTGCTTAAGTGGTCACCCAATTGAGTATTGAACAGGCTCATTGCTGCTTAACTTTGCTTGGTTGGTTGGTTTATGGTATATCAACCCTTTTCAGGTCATTCAATACCAAATCAAGTCATTTTAATAAACAAAGGACTCAGATTGCTTACAGTACCTAATGTTCCTTAAGTGATCTTACTATCTTAAAAAATGCATTGGAAAAGATTACTCCAACATTAAAGAAATAATCGTTATATTTTATTTCTTTTTATCTATATGACATATTTAATTTAGTTAATCATATTTTCACATGTTACAACTTCTCAAATCTAATTATAGTAAATATATATATTATATAGTAAATTTTAGTTATTTTATATAGCAAAAATAATTTCTAATGCATTTTTTAGCCAAAATCATTTCTAATGCATTTTTATTGTAAAAATCATTTCTAATGCATTTTTACAGTAAAAAGATTATTTCCAGTGCATTTTTATTGTAAAAAATTATTTCCAGTGCATTTTTATAGTAAAAAAATCATTTCCAATCCATTTTTATCGTAAAAATCATTTCTATTGCATTTTTATAGTAAAAACACTTTTCCACTGCAATTTTTATACCAAAAATCATTGCTAATGTATTTTTACAGTAAAAAAATTATTTCCAGTGCATTTTTATAGTAAAAAAAGTTATTTCCAGTGCATTTTTATAGTAAAAAAAATTATTTCCAGTGCATTTTTATTATAAAAAAATATTTCCAGTGCATTTTTATAGTAAAAAAAATTATTTCCAGCGCATATTTATAGTAAAATCTCTTTATAAGACTGCATTATTTTGAAAATATTTTTGATTGTTAATTCAACCCCAAAAAATAAAGCAGATTATCCTTTTAAGGATTCCATTTTGATGAATTATATATATATATATATATATATATATATATATATATATATATATATATATAATGTGTGTGTGTGTGTGTGTGTATAATTCCTAATAAGTTCTCTATAATTCTCTCTTATCATTTCCTCTAAAAATGAATTTTACTTATTGTACTTTTTAAAAAACTGATTACATATTATTTATTTATTTTTCAGTGGATATTTGGTCCGTGGGCTGCATCATGGCAGAGTTGATACGAGGTGGTGTACTATTTCCAGGCACTGACCGTATCCTTTTTTGTGGCTTAGATATCAGATGCACAGTAAGAGGGGGGGGGTCTTTCCTTTTTTTTCTTTTTTCTTCTTTTTTTTATAAATAAATGCAAGAAAAAAAGAAAGAAAGTACAACTTAAGTTCTTTCTCATTGAATGTTATAAAAAGAATTAATTTGAAAGTTCCATTTTTATCTTCAATTGAAAATTTATTTTTTAGGATCTCATCTATGGGTCAAATACATGTTTAAAAATGAGTTATATTTGCATATATGAGGTTAAGTAAACAAACAAATGTGTTTTTTTTTTTATATATTGCTTTAAGCCGACAATTTTTGTTTGTTTACTTAACCTCATACTGTCGTGTAGCAAGTCAATAAAAAGTGGAATATAAATAAGTTTCAAAACGAACGAAGAATGTGGGATTGGCAAGCTAGTGTAACAGTTAGAGACTTCGCCTGTCAGCTTGACAGTTGAGGTTTCGAGTCACACACGGAGCAGTCTCCCATGTCTATAACCTTGCTGATGAGACCTAATAGGTCGAAATGTACATTCAGGGATTGACATTTTCTCGATTTGTTTAGCCTTACATTTGAACATATATGCCCGCCTAAAAAAAATTAATTATTAACTAATTAATTTTCAAAATTAGGTATGACTTCAATTAAGCACATATCCTCCAAAAATTTGCATATATGCAAAAATGATTAAAACTCTTAAAAAACAACTACACAAAAGATTTAATATGAATGTACAATGAACATTATTCCCTAACTTTTAGGCATGAAATAACCCTAGACAGGTTGACTTACCTTGAAAATCAATCAGATTAAAATTTGAATTTTTCAGACTGTTGTCCTCATCTTTATTGTTATATACACAATATTTTGGCTGATGTGTTCTCCTGCCTTCTTCAGGTGTTCCTTTTCAAACTTGGAAACCTTCTCTTCAAACTCTACAAGAAGGTTCTTGAGTCGGTAATCTGAACATTAGTTACATAAATTCCTACCATAAAATTGTGCTTGCGCATTATTTGAAATGAACTTAATTGTTAAGAACACATTTTATGATATTTTCGTGTTAAAACATTCGGTTGTATTGATTCAAAATAACCATTGCTAAATGAAGGATAATAATTAAATTAGATAAAAATTTGTTTTATTAACAAGTGAGCAATGAATGGTTTCGTCTCCTCTTCCAGCATTGAACCAAATGAAAACTATTTTTCTTAGTAAAAACTTATTTTTCAAATATTTTTTTTGTATATTTATAAATTTTAAGGAAATTCAATAAATTTTAAAATGTTGCAATAAAAAATGGCTGATAGCAGCGGAAAAGAATTTATGTAACTAATGTTCAGATTACCCCTGAGTCTTGGCTTGGCACTCATTTCTGATGGAGCTCCCAAATGATGCTGTCCCAAGTATATATATTTACCAACCCCTCCACACGAGCAGGATGCGACACAAGGTCAATTTCTTAAGCAGAGTTCAGCAGGTTTGAATTCAGAGTTTTCCTTCTCCTAGACCGGTTGCCTAAGCAAAGTTAAAGGGCCCAGTCTGCCCTACTATTTACTCATAGCTGGAGGGAGAGTAGGATTCATACCTTTCCCAAGGGTATTAGCGCTAAGTGAAATGCAATTACCACGTCCAGGATTTGAACTCGGGGCGACGAGTCCATTTCCATGACTTTAACCATTACACCACGCGCTTCCTATCCCCAAGTATAAAGTTCTCACAGTTAGTTTGGAACATCTTACAGCAACATTCAGGCCTTCTTGATTTGAATCCACTCTGTCCTTTCCTTTGCAAGGGTCCTTACCTCCCTCAGTCACTTGTCAGATCTTAGGGTTCCTAGTCCTGTATTTTGGATGTCCACCCACAGCTTACCAAGTAAGTTTGTGCAGTGGTGACCCCTTCTGACCAGTAGTTGTTTGACCCTATTACAGCAAATTCCAGGGATTTTTATGCAGGTTCTTCTTTAGGCATCCATAACACATGACCAAACAGGGACCATTATAGTTGTACCACACTTGTTGAGATGGTATTGCACAGATGTGTTTGACATAGTGTCTATGTTGAAGTATATAGCAGCTACAATTAACGTATCACCCAGACTGTGTACTTTCAAAACCATCCTGAAATTGTCCAAACTGGAACTGTGCCAATATTGGGTGCTTGATCGGACAAGAAATACCTTCAGCTCCAAAACCAACCTGGATTTCCACTTGTCTAAAACAGATTTAATCCTTATCTTATCTTAAACTTTACTCTCACAGACATTCTTAATTTTCTATAATACTGGTGTGGGTCAATATTTTGGTGATGTGAGGCACAATTTGGCTACTCTAGACACTTTTGCCAAGAATAAAGATTATATATATATACCGCTGTCTGGCTGATACCAAAAGTAGGCCACTTCACCAACTTTATTATATATATATATATATATATATATATATATATATATATATATATATATATATGATGTGGAGGCGCGTGGGCTTAGTGGTTAGAGTCGTGGAAAATGGACTCGTTGGTTCGAGTTCAATTCCTAGACGAAGCTGTTAGCATTTCACATAGCACTAATACCTTTGGGAAATCCATATATTCTCCCTCCAGCTATGGGTTAAATAGTAGGGCAGACTGGGCTCTTTAACCTTGGGTAGGTAACCAGTCTAGGAGAGGGATAACCCTGAATTCAAAATTCCTGAGGTCAGTCGTTGATTGGGTTTGTGGCATTCCTTGAAAAAGTGTGGATGGTTCAACACAAGCTTCACCACTATAAACAAATCCCTGTGTGGGAGTTCATTGTGTGTATGAACCCTCATAGGTCGAAAATTGATGGGAGAGTCCATTATATATATATATATATATATTGTGGGGTTTTAAGGGTCAAAAATAAGACAAACGACTGGTAACAATGGATACAAATGTATTGAACAAAAGGAGTAGAAATTACAGCAAAAAAGTGGAGATTGCGTCCGACCAATACAGTTACGAGCTGACTCACATTTGCTTCGTGTCAAGCCACAATTGTTCCTGCTACTTATAGTAGTTGTCGGCGCATTCCAGTGTAGATTTACGGTGAAATGAAAATGGACGACCAAAACAAACCGCTTCCTCCAAGTGAAACATACAAGGGTAGGTTATTCTCATTTATGTGGCTAATGTTCAGATTACTCTTTCTTTCTTTTTTTCTTTTTTTTTTTTTTTTTTTTTTTTTGCTTGCTTCTAAATCAAGCAAACTGTTTACAATACTTTGTCATTTTGGACCATATTACCTTTAGGCAACCCTTTTTGATTTCAATTAAGAAAGGACATGTTTTTCATTTACACCGACAATATCAGTTGTTTGTTAGGTTAGGGTTAGTTTTATAATTTTTTAAAATCTAAAAATTGTCTGTTAAAACAA
The DNA here is from genome assembly GCA_023376005.1 of Doryteuthis pealeii. NCBI lineage: Eukaryota > Metazoa > Mollusca > Cephalopoda > Myopsida > Loliginidae > Doryteuthis > Doryteuthis pealeii. The sequence goes on from CM042173.1 coordinate 43,212,730, forward strand.
CCGGTTATTGACTGTAAATGAAAAACGTCTTTTCTTGATCGAGATCAAAAAGGGGTGCCTAAAGGTCATATGATCCGTCATTTTTGTTTATACATTCTTCTACATTAATCCCTGTTGTGATTCCTTAATCCATATCTACAGATATAGATCAGTGGAATAAGATTATCCAACAATTAGGTACGCCATCTCAAGATTTCATGTGTAGATTGCAGCCTACAGTAAGGAGCTATGTTGAAAACCGTCCTCGGTTTACAGGCTACAGCTTTGATATCTTGTTTGCAGACTGTATGTTCCCTTCAGACAGCCGTGAGCATCAAGGTCTGCAAGCGTCTGTAGCCCGAGATTTGCTGTCCAAGATGTTGGTTGTTGACCCCGAGCGAAGGATATCTGTTGATGAGGCATTAATGCATCCTTACATTAATGTTTGGTATGACGAAGGCGAAGTAAATGCAGTAAGTATACCTTATATAGACTAGTACAAAATAAAAAAAACACCCTCCGGGCGATGTAAAAATAGATTTTTGAAACATATTGCCTGAGGGGTGGGAGTAAAAAAATTCAATGTCAGCAAGTTTGTACCCTAAGTAAGTAAAATCATCAAATTCAGCTAATTAAACTAAATAAGAATGCAGCTAAAATATTTGAAACAGGGTGGGGGGTATAATCGAAAAATAGAACTGAAACTTACACTTCCATCACTCCCATCTTTCATTGCTAAATTTTCCTAATTTAACTGTTTAGTTAAAATAGGAAGTAAAGAATAAAATTACAATTATTTCTTCTTGTTAATGGATTTCTTTTAAGATTTATCCCCAAGATTTTAGCTCATATTCATTCAGATAAAATCAAACAATTAGAAATCAATAATCCTAAGCACATATTTATTAAAATGTTTAATATCAATATGCAAATTAGCCTTCCCGTTCACACTGTAAATCACTATTTTGTAGTATATATAAATACAATTGCATTTAATAGTATGTAGATATGGTCAAAAAATTTTTATTAATAATTGAGATTTAAGTAAAAATAAAATCATGGAGAATGTGACATAAATAACTAAGGGAATTGTAACTTGAGTAGTAATATAGTTTCGGTTTCAGACAGACAAACACACAATTTCCATTATAATAAGTAGATATATATACTAGAAAAAAACATGACCTGTTGGGTCATCTATTGAGTTCTGGGTAGATAATTGTAATCAATAAGAAAGTTAGTATACCTTATCAAAGAAAAATTGTGTATTCTCCAAAATACGAATGTAAATTTACTTAAACAAAAGAAATGAACTAATTTTCAAATGTAGACATTTAAACAAATTTCTCTTATGTTATTTACCACCTGACCCTAATTAATCGCATATACCCCTCTATTAATTTAAAAAGAAGAAAAAATTTTTTTCTTTTACATCTGTGCATTAAGACCTAAGCATGTTATGTTTTTAAATACAACTTGCGAAACTATATTCTATTGCGTGAGCTTGCATCACGTTATATAAACACTGCAGAAGCTACTTTTTCAATATTTAACCATCTGAGGATAGCATAATATGCATGAAACTTTAGTAACGGTGAATTAGTACCATAATATTTTATTTGAGATTGTTAAGTATATTTTATATAGATATGAATACTATTCAGAAACAATGAAAGTAGTATGGAGCACCCAGAAACTATCAGAGTAGATTTAAGTCACATGGTGATTTGTGCTCTATAATTATCACCTACTTGACAATGATATTAGAAAATTTATAACTTCCAGTTCAATGAGCGATTATTGGAGAGATTGACCTTAACTTGAAGGTTTTTGAAAAGCTTTCAAGTACCAGATATCAATGTCAGTTGTAGAAAAATCACTTTTCTAGACTGGAAGGAATAGTATTAATAGATTATTATGGAGACACCTGTAGTGTAATGGTTATCATCGTAGGAAATAGACATGGTGACACGAGTTCAAATTGTGTCCTGGTTATGACGTTAAACTATCTAATACTGAAGTTCCAATTTTGGAGCTCTGAGGAGTGTGAAGTACCCCTTCATCGCCATTACTCCCAGGTTCACTTTATTGCTTCATGTTTTTTATTTCTCTAAAAAGATATTTTGTAAAGAAGACAAACTCTGCTGCTTAAAGAAAGTAAAAGAAAGAATTATCTTTTGGATTATTTGGACTATTGTCCTCATCTTTATTGTTATCTACACAATGTTTCAGCCAATGTGCCCTCCGGCCTTCTTCAGATGTTTCTTGTCAAACTCTGGAACCTTCTTGAATTCGGGAACCTTCTTGTCAAACTTGGGAGCTTCATGGAACTTTGAACCGAACCCTTTATTCAATCCATAGGGTTAGACTGGGGACACATCGGAGTCCTTGTACGGTTAACGGAATGAGTACAGTCTACTCCTGTGGATTGAATAATGGGTTTGGTTCGAAGTTCCATGAAAGTTCCCAGTTACAACATGAAGGCTCCTGAGTTTGACAAGAAATACCTGAAGAAGATTGGATGGCCGAAACGTTGTGTAAATAACAATGAAGCTGAGGACAATAGTCCGAATAATGAAAATAATACAATTTTTCAAGCCTCATCTCAAAACTTCAAAGAAAAGAATTATCTATTTCTCTCGGTGCAAGAAATAAAAACAGAAAATTGGTTTATTTCCTATAACTCCAACATAAACAAAGGGGAACCACTCTTGACTGATAAATTATTTATTTTCCCATTAAACTAACCCTAAACTCTAACACTGTCTTCTTTTTTCCTAGTAGATCAATAAATGATTTATCAGTCAAGAGTGGTTCCCCTTTGTTTATGTTGGAGTTATAGGAAATAACCGAAATTATGATGATCACAAACTCTCTTCAAGAAGTAAAATAATAAATGTCAAACAATTAATAAAATGTTATATTTTTTTTTAGTATTATTTGGATTATTCAGACTATTGTCCTCATATTCATTGTTATCTGTACAACATTTTGGCCGATGTACCTTCCAGCCTTCTTCAGGTATTTCTTGTCAGACTTGGGACCTTCTATTCGAACTCGGAAACCTTGTTGTAATTAGTTCCCGAGTCCAACAAGAAATACATGAAGAAGGCCAAAGGCACATCGGCCGAAATATTGTACCAATGAAGATGAGGACTATAGTCCGAATAATCCAAATAATACTACCGTACTTGACGGCATGTAAGACGCACCTCCATTTCAGCAGGTCAGATTCAGGGGAAAAAAGTTTTTAGTGTATTTAAACATATTGTTGAAAACAGTCTAGCTGTGCATTACACAAGCAGAAACATAGCTGTATAAAAGCAATTTGGCAGTACAGGCAAGCAATAAGCATACACAAGACATCTCAATAGCAGGAAATAATAATTAAAAAAATGAACAATAATAAAACTTTAAACTTCACCTACAATGTATAGAATGCAGGGCAATTTTTTGAGCAAAATTTTGGGGAAAAAAGTGTGTCCTATATGCTGTGAAATACAGTAATTATCAAGCCTCATCTCAAAAATTCTGAGAAATAGTTTGTTTTTTTTTAATTTTATTTTTTTTTTTTAATTTTTTTTTTTAAGGCTATTGCAATGCAGAAGTAACTGTTCAAGGTCTTATTAATTTTGAATTAACATACTTTATGCATTGCTTCAAGCAAATTATAAAATAAATAAAATGTTAACTTTCTAATCATCTCTCATTTCAGCCTGCTCCTGGACCTTATGATCACTCAGTAGATGAGAGAGAGCACTCTGTAGAAGAATGGAAAGGTAATACTAATTTCTTATTATTATTTTTTTTAAATTTCATTGGTCAAATTTTTGAATGATAAAAGTGAGTTAAGATAATTATTAATGATGTTTCTGTTATGTTTTTACATACAGATAATATATGGAAGACCAGGTTGTTGGAAAAATTAACAAGATTTTATTTAACACACGGTAGAGAATGCTTCTACCCTAAAAGTGACTTAACTAGCTCAACCGTGCTGTGCACGTGCTTCCACTCACAACCAAATCCAATCCAAAGTGACATTGGCGGAAACTCCACTTCCGGGTTCCCATCAGTCCCCTACTAATCAAGGGAAGCAACTCTATTTTCGTTAGGTCTGCCTAACAGTTTCAAGTCAGGATTTTGAGTCCAACCTAAATCCATCACAAATGACATGTTCTGAGAGAATTTTTATAGTTTTGCAATTGATAGACTTGAAAGAATAGTTCTTTGGGCTGAGCCTGAAAAGCTCTACCCCCAGAGTCACCACTCATATATATATATATATATATATATATATATATATATATTGAAAAATAAAAACATTTATTAAAAAGGGTGAACCGAATTTTCGATCAATCAGGGCATTATTATATAATATAAATATATATATATATATATATATATATATAAAAGTTGTCAGAGTGGCCTATTGTCGGCATCAGTCAAACAGTGAGGGAGTCTATCCCATTTTCCTTAGCACTAGACCAAGGAGATTGTTTTATGCTGACGTGGAGCACCACACCTACCGTCAGCTCCCCACTTTACTACACAGATCAGTTTACCCATTCTGTGTTAGTCTTACGCTGAGTTGGCTGGGACCGTTATCGAACACGGGACCTTGCGATTTTGCTCTACCAATTGAGCTAAACCGGCCCCTGAATGATAATGAAATTATTACATATAGTATTCAGGTGCACAACAACTCATCAAAGGTGTATGTAAAGTACATAGAATAATGAACAAATGTCAGGAAAATGAACAGTGTATGAATCATGATGATTGTGTGTGTGTTGTGTTAATAAAGAATTATATATATATTATATGTATCATGATTTAATTATTATTGGTTATTTCCTATAACTCCAACCTAAAAAAGGGGAACCACTCTGAATTAATTTTATCTGTTAATTAATATACCCATTATTTTCACATTAAACTAACCCTAACCCGTCTTCTTTTTTCCTAGTAGATCAATAAATAAATAAATAAATAAATAATTTATCAGTCAATCAGAGTGGTTCCCCTTTTTATGTTGGAGTTATAGGAAATAACCAATTAAATAATATATAATCATGATACATATGTGTGTTTATGTATGTGTATAATGATATAATAAAAAAAGGTAAAGTCATCGAGGGAGTCTATCCCCTTTTCACCAACGCTAGACCAAGGAGATTATTTTAGCGTCTGAGGTAGAGCGTCACACCTACCATCAGCAACTCGCTTTACCGCACAGATCCCTGTGCTACTCATATGCTGAGTTGGCGTATCTTGACTGATAAATTATTAAATTATTAAACTAACCCTAAAACCTAACCCTAACCCCGTCTTCTTTTTTCCTAGTAGATCAATAAATAAATAATTTATCAGTCAAGAGTAGTTCCCCTTTGTTTATGTTATACTTACAGGAAATAACCCATAAATTTTTAAATAAACCCAAACATTTTTCTCTTTATTCATTTCAGAACTTATATATGAGGAAGTCAAGAAATATGAAAATAAAGATAATCAAATGACAAATGCTATGCAAAATCTCTCAGGTAAGTAAATTATCTACATAAAAATTTTTTTTAAACCTATTGATGCAACTTATATATTGATCATTCATTGTACCCTATGACCTTAATACAAATGACCAAAACATTGTTACTATAACAACAACCAAAATGAGGTTACTGTATATCAGAATACATCAGTGTATAATAACAATAATTCATCATCTCAAAAATGCCATCACTTTTATGAAGCCTCTACTCTTATTATTATTTATTCTCTCTGTAGCAATTTAAAGAATTTTTTGGGTTGATTTATTTAAGTCTACTTAACGTAGATCAAATAAAAATCAGTTTTATATTCTATAGAATATTCCTAGATAACAAATTTTGAACACAAAATCTAAAATCAGATAGAAATTATCTTTATGATGCTAGTAAAATTCAGTCACAAACGTTTGATCTTAGAAATTTGGCTTTCATAATAACCAAAATAATCTCTCTTTTTATATGTTCTTAAGTTTAAATAATATCATACTTTATTTGGTGATCAGCTAATTAAACAAATTATTTTAAAAGGAGACGAAAGAAGATAGAGAAATTTAAGGGCCTTTTCAACTGGTGCATTTTCCAAAGTTCTACAACCAGTCAAAAGGGCCCTTAAGTTTCTCTATCTGTTTTGCTCCTTTTAAATAATTCATTTAATTAGCTGATCACCAAATAAAATATGATATTATTTAAACTTGTATACAAATTTAGTTGTACCAAAAACTTTTTTATATATATGTGTGTATATATATATATATATATATATATATATATATATATATATATATATATATAACCCCAAATCCTATTTCCAACCAAATTATTTGTAAGGAAAATAAGATATAATTAAATTCTACTTTATCAATTCTACTCAGCTAAATTTTCAGGTTCACATTAATTAAAGTTATTAATGATAAATACACTTAAAGGTGTTATTATTTTTTTAACTAGAAATTAGTATTATTATTTAAGGCCAAGTTACATAGATTAAATGAAAATCACTTTTATATCCTATAGAATATTCCTAGATATAATTTTTAAACACAAAATCTAAAATCATAGATAAAAAATATCTTTATGGTGCTAGTAAAATTCAGTCACAAACGTTTGATCTTATAAATTTAGCTTTCATAATAACCAAAATAATCTTTCTTTTTATATGTATTTTTGTCAAAAAAATTTTTAACAAAAAAGATTAAAATGAAAGAAATTAATAAAAGACCATTATAGAAATATTGATGGCATGATAAACAATTATCGAGACCAATTTCATCAATTCGTCAAGTATTTTAGAAGTTTGGCTTTCATAATAACCAAAAAAAAATTTCTTTTTATATGTTTTTGTTATATATATATATATATATATATATATATATATATATAATAAAGGAAGAACTCAATACAGTAATCCCATAATAAATTTATTCTCATTCGAGACCCATCTGATGAGGCAAAAATTTGGGGAGCCGGTTTAAATCAACTTAGATTTATATGGGCCCAATTTGTCGAAATAAATTTATTATGGGATTACTGTATTGAATAAATATATAATCTAAAAGGCATTGAGCTCTCTTTAGTGATTTAATGATTCACTGTATTTAGGATCATCAATATTAGTACAGTGGATCTTGAAATCACATATAGAATCATGTTTTGGATAAATCTCTTATATGTATATATCATCGAATTTGATGAGGCAAAAATTTGGGGAGCCGTTTAAATCAACTTAGATTTATATGGGCCCCAATTTTTGTCGAAATAAATTTATTATGGGATTACTGTATTGAGTTCTTCCTTTATTGATAAATATTGCTCTTTATAATCTAAAAGGTTATTTTACATTGAGCTCTCTTTAGTGATTTAATGATTCACTGTATTTATACATACTGGATCATCAATATTAGTACAGTGGATCTTGAAATCACATATAGAATCATCCCTTACTACCAAGTTTTGGATAAATCTATATATATATATGTATATATATATATATATATATATATATATAGATAAATGAACCCTATATCCTATTTCTAACCAAATTATTTATAAGGAAAACAAGATACCATTAAATTTTACTTCATCAATTATACTCAGCTATATTTTCAGGTTCACATAAATTTAATTTATTTAATGATAAATACACTTAAAGGTGTTATTACTATTTTTTTAACTAGAAATTAGTGTTATTATTTAAGGCCAAGTTACATAGATTAAATGAAAATCAGTTTTATATCCTATAGAATATTCCTAGATATACTTTTTAAACACAAAATCTAAAATCATAGATAAAAATGATCTTCCTAAGTGCTAGAAAAATTCAGTCACAAACGTTTGTTCTTAGAAATTTGGCTTTTATAACAACCAAAACATTATTTCTCTTTATATGTTCTTGTTATATATATTTAACTAAACTTCAAATCCTATTTCTAATAGAATCATTTGTAAGGAAAATAAAACTCATTACAATTATCAATTAAACTTTTTTGTGGCAAATCTTAAACAACAGAAAATTAAAATGATAAAAATTATTAAAAGACCATTACAGAATTATTGATGGCATAATTAATAAACAATTTAAAATAATCACAGATTTGATAATTAGATCTTGGAACCAAATTTACCATTTTTTATATTATAGAAATGGCAATTTGTCTAATTTGATACCAATTTAATGAATTCTTCAAGTCTTTTAGAAGTTTGGCTTTCATAATAACCAAAACAACATTTCTCTTTGTATATTCTTGTTATATATTTAACTAAAACCCCAAATCCTATTTCTAACAGAATCATTTATAAGGAAAATAAGATATCATTAAATTCAATCATACTCAGCTATATTTTCAGGTTTATATAAATTGAAGGTGTTTTGTTTTTTTTTATCTGTTTTATTTTTGTTTTTACCTAGAAATCAATGTTTTTTGTTTTGTAATCTACACTGAATCATCATAATATATATCATAGTTATTCTGTTATTCATAATGTTTTAATATTTTCTTTGCATGTAAAGAAAAAATTGCATTATTTTCAGACATCACTTGATCAAAAAAAAATGGCCATGCATTACAGTATTTCTCCAAAAATAAGACCTACCTGCAAAATAAACCTAACGTGATTTTTCAGGATGATTTTGATATAGTTATTTACTAAGCTTAGCTTAGATGTGGCACAAGGTCAGAAATATGGGACACTCAATGAGAATCAAACTCACTAACAATGGTCTGTGAATCTAGCTTTTATATAACACCAAATGAGGTGCCAAGATGATTTTAATATAATCCCTCCTCTTAAAATAAGCCCTAGTTGAGAGCAATAATATTCCAGAGGATGATGAGTTTTCCTTCTTCTAGACTGGTTGCCTAACCAAGGTTAAAGAGCACAGTCTTCCCTACTATTTACTCATAGTTAGAGGAGGAAATACCTTTCCCAAGGGTTTTAGCGCTAAGGGAAGTCCAAATAGCCTCGTCCAGGATTTGAACTCATCTTGTTGGGCCCATTTTCTACAACAGTTACCATTACATCATGCGTCTCGACAATAAATGTTGAATGCTTAATATATATATATATATATATTACCAAACCCTCCACACGAGCAGGATGTGACACAAGGTCAATTTCTTAAGCGGAGTTTAACAGGTTTAAATTCAGAGTTTTCCTTCTCTTAGGCTGGTTACCTATCCATGGTTAAAGAGCCCAGTCTGCCCTGCTATTTATCCATAGCTGGAGGGAGAGTAGGATTCATACCTTTCCCAAGGTATTAGCACTTTGTGAAATGCAAACAGCTTCGTCCAGGAATTGAAAACTCAGGTCGACTTTTCAGGAGTCCATTTTCTACGACTCTAACCATTAGACCCTTCTTTATTTATAGGACTACAATAGAAGCTTAAAATGTTCAATACGATATGACCCACCTGTGGATTGTAGGTTATTTCCTATAACTCCAACATAAACAAAGGGAACTACTCTTGACTGATAAATTATTTATTTATTTTCCCATTAAACTAACCCTAAAGCCTAACCCATCTTCTTTTTTCCTAGTAGATCATAAATAATTTATCAGTCAAGAGTGGTTCCTTTGTTTATGTTGGAGTTATAGGAAATAACCGGATTGTTATACAAGCTATTCTCATATCTGTGAAGATTCAGCAGTAAGTTTAACTAAGCAGTCTTAGGTTGAAGAACATAAATCAATTAAATAAAATAACAAAAAGGCAAAACTAAAGACAATAAATGTTATGTATTGTACATAAATACAAACAATGAAAGATATATTTACCAACCACTCCGCACGAGCAGGATGTGACACATGGTCAATTTCTTAAGCAGAGTTCAACAGGTTTGAATTCAGAGATTTCCTTCTAGACCGGTTGCCTAACCAAGGTTAAAGAGCCCAGACTGCCCTACTATTTATCCATAGCTGGTGGAGAGTAGGATTTATACCTTTCCCAAGGGTATTAGCACTAAGTGAAATGCAATTACCACATCCAGGATTTGAACTCGGAGCGACGAGTCCATTCCCCATGACTTTAACTACTACACCACGTGCTTCCACAAACAATGAAATAAGATGACAAAAAAGTCCTTATCAACCTTTAGGTAGAAAAAGATTGAGTGAATGAACATGATCGAAGAGCAGTGAAGAGATGTGTGTTGGCATTTTGGTGTTTTGGTAGGGAACTGCAGAATTCCCCTCAAAACAAGCAGGAAAAGTCCTGGTGGGGTCAAAAGTTGGTAAGTGTTGTCATATAAGCATCCAAGGTCATGCTGAGGTCGAACACTGTGTGGGAAAGGAAGGAAGGAAAGAATGGTTTTCGGAGAAGAGTCAATGAATGAATGAATGAATGTATGTATGTAGGTATGTATGTAGATTCTGGTGATGTGTGGATCTGTGAGGAGTATGACCAGGCTCTGTTGTTAAAGGCAGGCTTGGTCAATTATATGAAATCACTTGAGAGCTACCCGACTGCAATTATGTGTCTCTTCATGCCACACTCTGAGTCCTAGCATGATTCACAACATGAGGACTTTTTATGTTCCTGCTGCTACAAAAGTGTGCCGAACAGCTGATGGTCTCAAGCTTCACATGAAAGTCCACAGTGATGCGTATACAACACCTGTCAACTCAGTCAACACCGATCGTTGTGTGTGCCAGATATGTTCTAAGTTATGCAAGACTTTGGCAGGATTGAAAAGTCATGAACGAGCTCACAAACGGACAATGATTGAAGGAGTGGAAGTCGCCTGACAAGATGTTGCAATCAATATGTATGTAGAACAGGGTGTTCACAAAGTCTTGAAACAATTTTAAAACTGAACATTTAATAGCTCAATTTAATTATACAAATGATAAAATCTTTTAGTAAAAAATATAAAAGTTTTATAACTGATGTCCTTTTTGATTATCACACTTTAACATGACAACCATCTTTGTTGATACATTTTCAACCTCCAGGACTACGGACACCCAACAGCCCTGTCAGCTGGGGCTTTAGAATACACAGACTGCACCTCTGCAGAGGGGTAAGACTACCCCCAATGAGGCCACATGTTGGCCATAGGTGGTGACGTGAGGCTTAAGGATGGAACCCTGATGGATTAGCAGTCCATGACATGCAGTACTCCATTGTGGTCAGAGAGGCCCCCTCTGATCAATCGGCTAATCACATCAAGCACCTATATGATTCTCTCAACTCTATTGCCCCTATGGCAAACCTCAAACCTTTTTATCATATGGGTGCTAGAAGGCAGTGGCTGAAGGTCATCATGTCCTGGGTATGACATTAAAGTCTAACTGATGGTGAAGTTCCAGTTCTGGAACTCTGGGAATGTGGAGTACCCCTTCATTACAATTGCTCCAGGTCCACTCTGATCCAGAGTGGTAGTACCTTTTAGGGCCCCATCTATGGGTTAAATAGAAAATTTGTTTATTTAAAAAAATTTGAGTTTAAAAAATTTTCTTCTAAACTATCATTACAAATCTTTCAAAACTTTGCCAGCATTAAATGACCCACCATGGTTGATATGCCGTAAAACAAAACAAACTATGGACACCCTATATTTTTTGGTATATGACCCACCGATGAGTCAGGTTAAACTAACCGAAAATATAGTGCAATTCACAGGGGATTGTATTGCATTGAACATGCTAAAACAATTAACAGAAAAAAAAGGATAAAACTGTGTATTAACTCTGAGCATCTATACCGCCTCATTCCACTGGCTAGAAGTCACATTCATTTTTCTAATCTACCCCAAATGATAGCCTTTGTTTAAATGTAATATTAAACATATTTATAGTCTTTGATTTAAAGGAAATAACAGGTAACTTTAAATGAAAAGGCCATTTTTAGCCCTTTTTTGATAAACCCTTATAGGAATAGGCCTCTGGACTTAGAAAATTCTCAACAGGATGTTAAGAGTTAATAAGAGATATAAAAAAAAATAGTTTTGCTGTCAAAATTCAAATAAATGTTTTCTTTCTAATAAAACCAAGTTTTAACCATTTTTCAACTTCATATTTATATGAATTGGGGTTTTCTTTTCTTAACTCTTAATGTCTTATACTGCCTCATATGGAAGTCGCATTCATTTTCCTAATTCTCCCCAAATGATAGCCTTTGTTTAAATGTAATATTAAACATATTTAGTCTTTAATTTAAAGGAAATAACAGGTAACTTTAAATGAAAAGGCTATTTTTAGCCCTTTTTGATAAATCCTTATAGGAATATGCCTCTGGACTTAGAAAATTCTCAACAGGATGTTAAGAGTTAAATAATTCTAGAATCAATGTATCTTTTTGGTCCAGAATTCTTTTAAAGAGAAAGAATATAAAATTAGCCAAAAAAATTCACTGATATTGAATAATTTTTAGTTTCTCTAATAATCAAACAAGGGGCCACCCTGTCGGTGGGGCGTTAGAATGCATCGACCGCACCTCTGCAAAGGGGTAAGATTCCCCCAAATGGGGCCACCTATTGGTCGTGGGTGGCGACCTGTGATGCTTAAGGACAGAGTCTTGGTGGATGAGCAGTCCATGACCTGCAACACTCCACTTAGAACCTTACTTAGGCTAGACGGGCGGTCAGAGAGGCCCCCTCCTATCAATCGGTGGTCACATCAAGCCCTAGCACCTATATGATTGCCCCAACCCTATTGCTCTTATAGCAAGCCCCAACACTTTTTATCATATGGGTGCTAGAAGGCGGTGCCTGAGGGTCTTCATCACCATTGCTCCCTGGTCCACTCTGACCCAGAGTGGTAGTACCTGTTAGTGTCCCATCTATGGGTTAAATAGAAAATTTGTATTTATAAAAAAATTGTATTATCCATTAAGAATTGATTTATTTCAAAACTTTATCAGCATTAAATGACCCACTGAGGTTGATATGACGTAAAACAAACCAAATCAAACAAGGGGGCCAACCATGGTGCAAAACGTATCAAGCACCTTGCACTATCAAACATTTCTTCATAGAATGTAGAGCTTTCGCTCCTATCAGAAAGAAATATTTCAGTGCAAATAATATAAGTGACTTGTATGAGAATACTAACATGGATGACATTTCATTCTTCTTGAGAGAACTAAAAATATAACAAAAATTATGAATCAGATATAAAATACATCCATGAAACTATCGACAAAAATACAACTGTAAAGGAAACTTAAGTACCAACTTTTATATCACACTCTAACAATTTTGGCATTAAATAACCCACAGAGTTATCATACCATTAAACAAACCAAACCAAATGAAGTTAATGAAAATTATTTATACCAATTTGAAGATATTAAGAACTTGAAACATAGAAACTGTTATTAAAATGACTTGTTTCAGCATTAAATGGCCCCCAAAAAGTTGATATGCCAAGATGGAATACTGAAACTAGTATTCGATATACCATTAAACAAACCAAATGAAAAATTCAATAAAATAATTCAAATGCTGCTATTTTTCTTTACACATTATACTAAGATTTTTTTTTTCCACATGTTTGTTTTACTTTATGTGTGTGTGTGTGTATATATATATATATATATATATATATATATATATATATATATAGTTTATTTATGATTGTTTTATGGAATGTAACTGATACAGTTGTGATCATCATATTCAGCACTATTGTCATCATCATCATCATCATCCTATAGACTATTAGCTGTATTATCTATTATTAATTCTACAGGTGATTGATTATGTAGATCAACATTCATTAATCCATTGGGGTTAATCCATAATCCATTGGCAGATTTAAGAAATACTGAATCATAAAAGCATTAGCGCTAAATCAATGATTTTCAGATTTTTTTTCAGGGTCTATCTCATGGGCCCACATATAGAGAGAAATGAAATCTAGTGGGCCCCCATATAGAGGGGAAATGAAATCTCGTGGACCCCCCATATAGAGAGAAATGAAATCTCGTGGACCCCCATATAGAGAGGAATGAAATCTCGTGGACCCCCCATATAGAGAGAAATGAAATCTTGTGGACCCCCCATATAGAGAGAAATGAAATCTCGTGGACCCCCATATAGAGAGAAATGAAATCTAGTGGACCCCTATATAGAGAGAAATGAAATCTAGTGGACCCCCATATAGAGAGAAATGAAATCTAGTGGGTCCCCATATAGAGAGAAATGAAATCTCATGGGCCCACATATAGAGAGAAATGAAATCTAGTGGGCCCCCATATAGAGAGAAATGAAATCTCATGGACCCCTCATATAGAGAGAAAGGAAATCTCATGGACCCCCATATAGAGAGAAATGAAATCTCGTAGGTCCTATATTAATAGAAAATAAATTTTTATGGCACCCTTCCAAATAAATAAAATTTAAATTTTGTAGACCCCCATATAAATAAAAAAAATAAATTTATCAAAAATATTTAATGAAAACCCACATCCAATATTTGGACCAAGTAATGACATTTAGTGAAATGGATGTGGATTGTCTTGTTTGGCACAAATTGTCAATTATAGCTGATATTTTGACAAAGATACAAACAATTCTCTTTATATAAAAAGTCTAAATCTGTATTTGGTCATCATATTGGTAAGTACTTAAAATGCTATTTCATATAAATATCTTGTTGCAAAAGATAGCCATATTTTGACCACCTTTTCAGACAACAATGGATACTCAGAAGCCATGCTAAACCAACATTTTGGGAGTGGTTGCTTTTTAAACTGAATTTTCATAGGTGTGTACAAGTAACTAGAATTTGTGGTTCTATTAATTGGATAATATAAATTTCAAGACACCTTTGCAAGCATCTGCAGATCCCTGCTGTTAACTCTTTGCCTACCAAATTTCCACCACGGCTGTACCAAATTATTCTTGGTATTTTTTACCTGTATGTTGGGGTATTTCATAGTTCACTATCTATTCCCCTCAGAACACAGAAGTTTTACATAGCGATTTTTCAGTATAAACAAGTGACATGTGCAAGAGCCACTGCCAGCAGTTTACAATAAGATTGCGGTGGTGGGAAAGAGTAAAGTGGTGAGTTGAAGGTAGGTGTGGCGCTCCACATCAGACACACCAATCTCCCTGCTCTAGTGATAGTAAAAAGTGGATAGATTCCCTTGCTGTCAGGCTTATATCG
>CM042173.1:43232864-43265364 GCA_023376005.1 Doryteuthis pealeii
TACATTAAAGTTTGACAATAACATCTGGTGATACAATAAAAGTAGTAACATTCACTGAATTCCACTATGTTCTCCCTGTAATTCAGCCTTATTAAGAAATTATTATGATAAATACTTTTTTTTCCACTGGTAGTGATACCAAACTCGATTAATATATTCAAGGAATTATATATATATATATATATTTACCAACCCCTCCGCACGAGCAGGATGTGACACAAGGTCAATTTCTTAAGCAGAGTTTGAATTCAGGGTTTTCTTTCTCCTAGACGGGTTGCCTAACCAAGGTTAAAGAGCCCAGTCTGCCCTACTATTTACACATAGCTGGAGAGAGAGTAGAATTCATACCTTTCCCAAGGGTATTAGCGCTAAGGAATTATATATAAGTAGCGAAGAGAAGAACTTCATTGCCATTGGTTGGGGGGGGGGGGGGTCACATGACTTGTAGCATAAAGCTACGGTCAAAGTATTCAGTGTGGAGGTGAGGTTAGTGAAAGCTGTTACTGAGGGGGCAGAGTCGGGGTTTTATATATATATATATATATATATATACAGTTGTTTAATTTCTAATGCATTTGATTCCATTTCTTCATCCTCTAGCTGTACGTAATATATCAGGGCTCGCTAGATTTGGCAGGTAACTAATCTAGAAGAAGGAAAATTCTAAATTCAAAACCAAGACCTGACCCCTACTCAGCTTTGTAGGGGTCAAGACCTGACCTCTACCCAACAAGCTTTGTAGTTCTGAAAGACAAGGAGGCTAGGGGAGACAACTCAAACAAACTGTGGTACATCTTATGTAGAGGCAGACTCCGACTAATGACTAGAGTCTAGTAAGATGTTGCAACTTTTTTTAATTCGAAATGAATCCCAAACATTTTTCCCAGAGAAAATTATCAGTTGACTGTATCATCTCGAGAATGTTAAAGTCTCAATCACTAATGAATTTCAAAAAATGTCAGCTTATGTCACATTGAAACCAACCACTCAATCATAAGATTACAGTCAAGTCATGACTTGATTCGGCATTAAATAACCCAAAAAGGGTTGATATGCCATAAAATAAAACAACCACCCAATCATAAGATTACAGTCAAGTCATGTTGAAAGCACCAGTTCCCACTAAATCACCAAACTTAAGCAGCGGTGAGCCAGTTCAATACTTAGATGGGTGACCATTTAAGCAACAGCAGGTACTGTAAGCAACCTGATATCAAAATGACTTGTTTCGGCATTAAATGATCCGTTAGGGGTTGATATGCCGTAACACAAAAAAAAACAACCTGTTTAACAAATAAAACCATCCCAAATCAGATATCTCAATTGTTTTTGGCTATTTGTGTTTCTGGATGTAAAGTGAGGGATCATTTTGGTTTTATAACAAAGTTGTAAACTGATCCCCCATTTCTTGATTACATTAGTTGGAACAGTACTTAATAAGGTGACCATTAATGCAATAGCAGGTATTGTGAGCAACCCAAGTCTTTGTTTATCAAAATCACTTGATTCGGCTTTAAATGACCCGAAAAGGGTTGATATGCCGTAAAACAAAACAACCAACCAAATCAAAAAATAGGTCTAATAACATTTCGTCATCCTGGATTCCTGCCCTTACTTACACTATGTTTTTCCTTGATAGTGTCAGGCGTAAATCCGGCTAAACTTATATATTTACTATCCCATGTTTCTCGCTTTTTATCAGCAAATTAATTTAGAGATTTTACAGCATGTCGACCCTTGTTCGGATATTTAATGTTACAATCTTATGGGCCATCCTGTAGGCCGTTAAGCAAGAGCACTTGTCCAGTGGAATTAGATCCTTGGTAATCCTCTGATAAAGAAACCTTTGGTTCTTCTGGCAAAGAGTCCTGAGTATTGTAAGTCCCTCCTCAATGATTACAAGTACAGCTGTGGCAAGGATCAGTGTTTAAGTAGTGTATCAGCCACGTATTATGGTTGTGATTGGCCGGAGGAGTAAACTACATGACCTCAGCTAGTCTATAAATTTAGGTGGGAAATCGGAGCACACCTTATATACAAAAATATTCCAACATTTAATGGCAAAGACATCTTGTTTTATTCATTCTTGATAGGTATTCAAATTCTTTTTATTTCAACTCATCTTTTTATCAATTTAACCCATGGATGGGACCCTAACAGGTACTACCACTCCGGGTCAGAGTGGACCTGGGAGTAATAGCAATTGAGGGGTATTCCATACTTCCCAGAGTTCCAAAATTGGAACTTCACCATTAGATGCAGTTTAACATTCATACCCAAGACACAGTAGGATAAGGGTTAAAAAGAGTTTTAAAAAAAACAAAACTTTTTCACTAAATTTTTGAGATGAGGCTTAGTATTATTTGTGTTATTCATTTCAAACAATGTGCCCTCCAGCCTTCTTCAGGTATTTCTTGTCGGACTCGGGACTGAATAAAGGGTTAGGTTCAAAATTCTGTGATGGCTCCTGATTACGACAAGAAAGTTCCTGAGTTCGACAAGAAATACCTTAAGAAGGCTGGAGGGCACATCGGGCGAAACATTGTACAGATAACAATGAAGATGAGGACAATAGTCCGAATAATACAAATAATACTAAAAATAACTGACCGTGTGACAACTCATAACTTGGAAAACTCGTTCGGAAACTCGTAAGTCAAAGTACCACTATATTTTAGCTTGTTGGTTGGTTGATGAATTCTAATGGCATATTAACCTGTTTGGGGTTATTTTATGCCTAGAGGTTAGGGAATAATATACTTTGTACGTCTACATTTACACTTTTGAGGTTAATGGTTTTAACGATATGTTAGCATCGTTAGGGGGTTACTTTTGTATGGTATTGTTCAAGTCTACGTTTGTATGTTTTTATACGATTTTATTTCTCTTAAAAAGGAACGATTTTCATGTATGCTTACATTTTCAAATAGATCTTTTGTATTTGGGTTGAAAAAGCATTTTCTGATGATAGTGAAAGTTTGACATTGAATAGTTAATTATTAGTACTAGCAAATATATGCACCCTCCGGGTGCAAGTATTTAAGTTTAAATGTAATAAAATATCATATTAAATTTTAAAAAAGGGCTAATGAAACTGAATAAGAATGTAGATAAAAAGATTTTGAATTTTGAAAAATAGAACAACTTTGAAACTAACTCTTCCATCATTTTCCGTTACTCCCGTCTTTCATTGATAAATTTTCCTAATTTAACTATTTAGTTAAAATAGGAAGTAAAGAATAATATTACAGTTATTTCTTCTTGTTAAGGGATTTCTTTTAAGATTTATTGAAGAGATTTTTGCTCATATTCAATAAGATAAAACCAAACAATTAGAAATCAATAATACTAAGCATATATTTATTAAAATCAATTTTTTAAGATCAATATGCAAATTAGCCTTCCCATTCACACTGTAAACCGTTATTTTGTTGTATATATAAATATAATTGCATGTTATTAGTATGTAGATATGGTTAACAGTATTAATAATGTAAAACAATTTTATTGATAATTGAGGTTAAAATACAAAATAAAATCATGGAGAATGTGACGTAAATAAATAAGGTAATTGTGACTTGAGTAGTAATATAGTTTCAGTTACAGACAGAAAAACACACAATCTCCATTATAATAAGATTACTAACTTGTAGTGAATGTAGTAATGATCCTTTTAACAATAACTATAATTTCTTGGTGTCCAGTAATAGGTGTTTAGTTAACAGTTTTATATTACAACTGATCATATAGGCAATTATAATGTCATTGTTTTGTCAACAACTTATTATAACTTTAATAAGTACTAGAAGCAGCTACACAGCATTGCCTGGGTAGTGAGAGGGGGTTAAAAAAAATTAGTCTCACAAATCCATTATTATTGAATCGCGAGTTGGATCCTCGTAGTATGTCCCATTAAAATCCCTATGTAAAAACAAAAGACGTTGCGTTAATCCAGCCACTCTGGAAACAAAAATTAATGTCTACTATTTAAAATATTAAACGCAAAAAAAAGAAAAATTTATGCTATTATCATTTAAATTTTTTTTTTTTTTAAGTATCTTCACTAATATAAATCAAACCTTCATTATTTTTTGCTCAAAAAGCAAGACATGGTGATAGTGATATGTTTACTTTGTCGTTAATTGTTTTATTTTCATAGTTTCCTCCGGACATACATACACACAAACTGACCTTTATATATGTATAGATATAGAAGATAGATAGATTAGGTCTATAAACATTTTGTTGTCCCGGATTCCTGCCCTTATTTACGCTATGTTTTTTCTTGACATTTACTATATAGATATCCTTAAACAGTACATTTATTTTGTCATCATTTCTACATCTTTGCAACATCTTTCTAGACTCCAGTCACAGTCTGCCTGCTACATAGATGTATCACATTTTTTTTTGGGGGGGGGGGTCTCCCCTAGCCTCCTTATCTTTTAGAACTACAAGGTTATTGAGTAGGGGTCAGAAACACCACCATCTCCATTTCCGTCAGCCCCTGTCAGCCATTGCTGGTTTACCTTGGCAAAGCCTGGTCTGGGGTGCTGGATCAAGCATATATTGTTTTAGAAAAAAAAAGAAAATAATGGTTACAAATGGCCTGAGTCAAGTCACATTGAAAGCACCGGTTCCCACTAGATCACCAAAGTTAAGCAGTGATGAGCCTGTTCAATACTTAGATGGGTGTATTAATTTTTCCTTAAACCAGTTATTCAAAAATATATACTATGATATTTACCATGTGAAATACAATGGAAATAAAATCAGAAAGATATGGTATATAATTTTGTTTTTGCACAGGGGTTCCTTGAGATATGTAATTTATTTTAAGGTTTACGCGAGGTAAAGAAAAGTTTGAGAAATGCTAGTCTACATCAAGCAATTTGGCCGTCTATAGACGATGGTCAAGCAAACTGTTAACAATTATTGATATCGATGTTTCCTCTGCAGAATGAAGACTATATCCTGAATCTAATTTGCAAGTTCATTGTTGAGTCTATATTAATAGAAAGAGTAAGGTTGATAACATCAAAATAACTATTTATTTTCCTGTCTACAATTGATCTCGTTCAAATCTAAAAATGGCCAACAGAATTCTTCCAATCGGTATCTAGAGGTTTGCATTGATTAAACTGTATTTCTTGAGAGCGTCGGACTAAGAAACACAAGGTTCCTGGTTCAATACCAGCCCTCACCCACTTAGCGTATGAGTAGCACAGGAATCTGTGTGGTAAAGTGAGGAGCTGGTGGTGGGTGTGGTGCTCCACATCAGATGCCAAAAACAGTCTCCTTGGTCTAGCGCTACTGAAAAGGGGATAGACTCCCTGGATTTCTTTAGAGCATCGGACTAGGAAACACAAGGTTCCTGGTTCGATACCAGCCCTCACCCACTCAGCGTATGAGTAGCACAGGAATCTGTGCGGTAAAGTGAGGAGCTGGTGATGGGTGTGGTGCTCCACATCAGATGCCAAAAACAGTCTCCTTGGTCTAGCGCTACTGAAAAGGGGATAGACTCCCTGGATTTCTTTAGAGCATCGGACTAGGAAACACAAGGTTCCTGGTTCGATACCAGCCCTCACCCACCCAGCGTATGAGTAGCACAAGAATCTGTGCGGTAAAGTGATGAGCTGATGGTCGGTGTGGCGCTCCACCTCAGATGCCAAAAACAGTCTCTTTGGTCTAGCGCTACTGAAAAGGGGATAGACTCCCTGGATTTCTTTAGAGCATCGGACTAGGAAACACAAGGTTCCTGGTTCGATACCAGCCCTCACCCACCCAGCGTATGAGTAGCACAAGAATCTGTGCGGTAAAGTGATGAGCTGATGGTCGGTGTGGCGCTCCACCTCAGATGCCAAAAACAGTCTCTTTGGTCTAGCGCTAGTGGTGATAGACTCCCTTGCTGTATGGCTGATACTGACTTTAGGCCACCCCAACGACATTACTTTACTTACCATTCAGAGTGGTTGTACCTATTAATGTAAATATTTATTTCATAGAGATATATAACATATATTTGAGGAATTTAAATGCATTAATAATATGTGCTGTTTTGAAGCAAATCTAACTTAGCTAGACTTTAATAGAGACATCTATACATATATAAAGGGCAGTTGTGTGTATGTATGCCCGGAGGAAACTACGAAAATAAAACAATGACAAAGTAAATATATATATATATATATATACACATTCACTCTCACCAGAGCTTGCTTTTTGTGCAAAGATTATGAAGATTTAATTTATATCTGGGAAGATATTTAAAAATTAGGATTTGAATTTGTAAGAGAAAGGAAAGTCATTGGTGGCGTTCGTGATCAAAACATAAAATCAAATGTGTAAGACCAATGCAATCAATGGATCCGCGATACTAACTTTTTATTATTCCCTCCTCTACCCAGGTAACACTGGGTAGCCACTTCTAGTTGTTAATAAATAAGATGCTAATTAAGATTAAATAATGACTGTTTCATAATAAGGAAATTGTGATGTCAGTGGTGACATAGTTTCGGTTACAGACAGACAAACACACAATCTAAATTATAATAAGATATTGTTTTATTGTTAGTAACAGTAAGAGTTAACTCTTGAGGAAGACATGAATGAATCTGTTCTCTTCCCTCTTCTCTACTTCTAAGTAAATAGTAGGGCGGACTGGGTTCTTTAGTTTTAGTTAGACAATTTGTCTAGAAGGAAAATGCTGAATTCAAACCAGCTGTACTCCACTAATAATTGTCTTTGTGTTGCATTCTGCCCATGGTGGAGGGGTTGGATAAATATATATTTTATTTTGATAGTTTTCACTACATTATGTAAGATCTGATTTCTGTATGTTTGTAAGACAGCAAAAATGAAACACTGTAGCATGTAGTATGACATAATAGTACATAGTATAGTATACAAAAGTAGTACCCAGCACCTATATGATTGCCTTATGGCAAGCCCTAACCTTTTTTATCATATGGGTGCTAGAAGGCGGTGGCTGCGGGTCTACATGTCCTGGAAATGACGTTAAACTCTATCTGATGGTGAGGTTCCAGGTTTGGAGAATGTGGAGCACCCCTTCATCCCCATTGCTCCCTGGTCCACTCTGACCCAGAGTGGTAGTACCTGTTAGAGTCCTATCTATGGGTTAAATAGAAAAATGTATTTATAAAAAAAATTGTGTATCCTTTAAGAATGACTTTATTTCAAAACTTTATCGGCATTAAATGACCCACTGAGGTTGATATGCCGTAAAACAAAACTAAACCAAACCAAAACATAAGTAGCAGACATCGTGAAGTTTTGGTTACAGACAGTTACATAATCTCCATTATAAGATTCAACATTTTTTCTTTCTTTCTTTTTTCTCCCCTTCCTTCATTCATGATTTTCACTAATATCTTCATATTCCTCTCTCTCTCTCTACATATATATATATACTCATGGGATTTATGGGCCGGGTTAGCTCAGTTGGTAGAGCGTTCAGCTAGAAACCACAAGATTCCTAGTTTGATACCGGTCCTTGCCAACTCAGCGTATGAGTAGCACAGTGGTCTGTGCGGTAAAGTAAGGAGCTGATGGTAGGTGTTGCGCTCCACCTCTGATGCTAAAACAATCTCCTTGGTCTAGCGCTATTGAAAAGGGGATAGACTCCCTCGCTGACAGGCTGATACCAACTTTAGGCCGCCCCGTCGACTTTACTTTTTTATATATATATATATATACTCATGTCGTTTATGGAGGGTTTACATGCTCTATTCTAAATTCAATATTATTCAAACCTTCATTAGATAAAATGTAATGGCTGACAAACCATAAATACACAAAGATAATGATATTAGTCTGAATATTTTATGTGAGAATACCCGTTCTGCACCCTGCACCTTTGCTGCACGATGTCTAGACCCCAACGTTGTGATGTTTGATGCGAAGGCACAAGTCAGATGGGTTCACAGAGATTAAAACAAAACAAAACAACACAAGTCTGTTAATAGGACACTGATAGAAGAGGGAGTTGTGACACTTACGCAGTTTGTGGTGGCTCTCTCTGCTGGCAAGAAGTTGTTATGAGACTAAGTCCAATTACTGGCTTCACTGGCTAATTTCTACGTCTGCTGCTACTGTCGATATCATCCCCTGCCGGACGAAAATCTCATTCTAACTGATCTTCTTCCTTATCTGGGACCGTATGTATATATATATATATATATAAAATTCCACCCTCACTATCTCCTTTCTGACTAATCCATGCTGGTCATTCA
The DNA here is from genome assembly GCA_023376005.1 of Doryteuthis pealeii. Taxonomy (NCBI): domain Eukaryota; kingdom Metazoa; phylum Mollusca; class Cephalopoda; order Myopsida; family Loliginidae; genus Doryteuthis; species Doryteuthis pealeii. The sequence continues at coordinate 43,241,117 of CM042173.1, forward strand.
ATTACTTTTACAGATGTTCTTTTGTTTGAAATATTAAATCGAACCATAATCATACAGGCACAAACAGATAAACAAATGTTATCATCATCAATTAACACAATGCCTAATTAAACCCAGGCCTCAGACATTTGTCTAGGTTGGATATCAAATATATTCCCATCTGTCTTATTTATTTATTTATTCATTCTTTTTCATTTCTTGGTTATTTTATCACTAGTGTTTACACACATGATTCACTACATCCTATCTAGTACGGATATATATATATATATATATATATATATATATATTACACTACACACATGACCCCTTACTGCATTCTGGTGCAATGCATTTTAATGCATTTCAAATGTCACATTTAATGGTAATATGTTTTTTTTTTTTTTTTTTTTTTTTAAATTTTCTTTTCTTACCATGAATTTTTGATCAAGTGATGTTACAAAGCTGTGAGATAGTAATTCAAATCTTGGTTTCTTTTTGGGTTTTTTTTTTTTTTTTTTTTTTTTTCAATCATATACTTCCTTACATATATAGAATAATAACTCCCAAAATAAAGTAGCCAACAATTTGATGATCCATAGGCAAAACTAGTCTGTTGCTGTCCATTCTTTATTCTTGACCTCTTGACCTCTTAGAATGCTCAAAATTTTTCTTCATTGGCAATTTAACTGGATCTCATTCAGAAGTTATAAATGAATAATAATTAGATTTAGAATGAGAGATATTTCTAATGGATTGGCTGGATTCTAGGTAAATTCATCGGATCAGATTAATTGCACCTGGTATAAAGGTTTTTTTCCCTAACCCTTAAATTCTTAAAAGCAATGAATTTATGAAATTTTGAATTTAACCATGAATGATTTACCTGCTATAAATTTACCATACATTTAATATACCATTGAATTTACCACACATTTAATTTACCAATGAATTTACCACACATTTAATTTACCAATGAATTTACCACACATATAATTTACCAAACATTTAATTTACCAATGAATTTACCACACATTTAATTTACAATGAATTTACCACATGAATTTACCACATATTTAATTTACCAATGAATTTACCACACATTTAATTTACCACATTTTACCACACATTTAATTTACCAATGAATTTACCACACAATTTACCACACATTTGATTTACCAATGAATTTACCACACATTTAATATACCAATGAATTTACCACACATTTAATATACCAATGAATTTACCACACATTTAATATACCAATGAATTTACCACACATTTAATTTACCAATGAATTTACAATACATTTAATTTACCGATTAATTTACCACACATTTAATTTACTGATTAATTTACCACACATTTAATTTACCATCTATCAATTCAGCAAACATTTGATTTACTGTTGATAAATTTAATACACAATGAATTTATAAAGATGAATTTACAAGACCCGCAGATTAAGTATGGGTGTAAAACCCAAAGCTGGCTACTTTATTACTGTTTGTTTATATTCTGTTCATGTATAGAAGGCTTTTTTTTTTTTTTGTTCATCTTCCACTCTTTTCTTTTCTTTCTTAAATCCAACCCAAACGAGATTTTTTGGGGTGTTTTTTAAGAAGGGTCCTACTCTTATCATTTCTCCAGTGTAGTTTGGGAAGAACCTGCAACTGCCACAGCATGAAGACAGGGAAGCAGAGGTCATAAGGGTGAGTTTCTTTTTTTCCCTTAATTTTTCCTCTCCTCCCTGTTGGGGGGGACGTTGCAAACATATATCACCACCACAAATAATTTATAAACACATTTTTTCTCATTTTGTGAACTTTTTTTAAATTTCTGAATTATGATTTCTTTGCTAATTCACATTTAAAAGGAAGGTTCACAAAATTGAAAAATTGTTTTAGCTTAATTATACAATTTTAAAAATGGCATTTAAAAGTCGATTCATTTTATGAAAAAAGATTTTTTTTTTTTTTTTTTTTTTTTTCCCCCCCCGCTTGCTTTCAACTGTCATATACTGCAGGATCTGAAATTAAACATTGGGAATCAGAGGCTCGGATAAGCTTAGAAAGTTTTTAATTTGCTAACAGAGTCAGCTTGATTCTAAAATGGTATGATATGTTGGGCTATACCCTCTAGGAGTAAAGCTGAAAAAATGTGACACACTGACATTCAACACTGACTCTCGATTATTTTCAGAAGAAATACCATAAAAGAATCCAGCTGGTGAAAAGAGATATTTTGTTATGGTCATACAATTTGAAAAAAATCTATTACATAGGTTAAAAGTATTTTAAAACATTGTGTCTAAGAATCAATGAAGTTCGACACACATGGAGATATAACAAGAGGGTTTATTTCCAAAAAGAAATATGGTACAAGGTTGAATACAACAACTAAGTTAAAATAGGATTAGTCATACATTGCTCATAAACTGCTCTCCCAGCTCTGAGAGCTGACCACTAAATAGACCATCTTGTTGGGGTAGTCTGTCAGTCTAGCGATGAGGATCTATTGGTAGGTGTGGCACTCCACCTCAGACGCTAAAAAAAAACAATCTCCACAGTACATAAGTAACACCCCTACAACCTAAACCACGTTATGGGATAAGTTATTTTTTTCTCTTTAACTCTTAACATCCTGTTGAGAATTTTCTAAGTCCAGAGCCCCATTCCTATAAGGATTTATCAATAAATGGCTAAAAATGGCCTTTTCATTTAAAGTTACCTGTTATTCCTGTTATCTAGCGATGAGCCTGTTCCAGTACCTGTTGTTGCTTAATTGGTCACCAGGTACTGTAAGTAACTCGAGTCCTTATCAAAACATCTTAAATGACTCAAAAAGGTTTGAGATGCTGTAAAATAAAACAACCGAACCGAACTGAAGAGTCATAAGTGGGGAAAAAAAAATCTTTTTTCAAAATCTGATTTTAAATCTACCATTTTTAAATTTTGTACACACAGTAATTTTTTTTTTTTTTCCTCCCTCCAACCTCCCTGACTAGCGTGGCATGAACTGGTATAGTCATATGAAATTAAGGAAATCATTTTTTATAACTTATATACACACTTTCAAAGAATAACCATTTACTATTCATTCTAATATTGGGTGGTGTGATAACAATATCTTTATTAGAAAACATAATTCAGTAGTTCCCAAACTTTTCTTGCTCACAGCACATCTTTTAGAAGAAAGAAAAATATTTCAACACGTGTAACTCATTGCATTTCACATAGTACTAATACCCTTGGGAAAGGTATGAATCCAACAATTCTCTTTCCAGCTATAAGTAAATTGAACAAAAATGTCAACAAGAGTTCAAATCCTGAACAAGGCTGTTTGTATTTCACATAGCACTAATACCCTTGGGAAAGGTATGAATCCAACAATTCTCTTTCCAGCTATGAGTACATAGAATAAAAATGTCAACAAGTGTTCAAATCCTGACTGAGGCTGTTTGTATTTCACTTAGCACTAATACCCTTGGGAAAGGTATGGATCCAACAAATCTTCTCTCCAGCTATGAGTACATAGAATAAAAATGTCAACAAGTGTTCAAATCCTGAATGAGGCTGTTTGTATTTCACATAGCACTAATACCCTTGGGAAAGGTATGAATCCAACAATTCTCCTTCCAGCTATGAGTAAATAGAATAAAAATGTCAACAAAAGTTCAAATCCTGAACGAGGCTGTTTTTATTTCACTTAGCACTAATACCCTTGTATGTATATATATATATATATATATATATATATATATATATATATATATAGGGCAGTTGTATGTATGTTCAGCTAAAACTACAAAAATAAAACAATTAACAACAAAATAATATATACACATTCACTATCACCAAAACTAGCTTATATGCAAAAAAATATGAAGATTTAATTCATATTCAAAAATATTTCAAAATTAAAATTTACATAGAAATAGCATTGAATTCAGCCTCATTTATATGTTATTTCTAAGAAATTGTAAATTATTGAAAATGTTTAACTTTCTTACTATATTGTTATTTGTGATGTCATTCCCTCTACCAAGGTGACCTTGGTAGAGGGAATGACATCACAAATAACAATATAGTAAGAAATTACTATCACACCTGGTAGCCCCTTCTAGTTTCAAATAAATCTGAGATTAAATTTTTATGAAATGGTTTTGAGGTACTATACTCCAGGCCTGCTTATGGCACAACTGAGAGCCAGAACTGGAGGCCTATTTTAAATCTATTCACCTCATATCTTTGCTTAATAAACCCTTTTTCCCATAGCGTACCATACCCCAGGCCTGCTCATGGTGCAACTGAGAGCCAGAACTGGAGGCCTATTTTAAATCTGTTCACCTCATATCTTTGCTTAGTAAACCCTTTTTTCCCATGGCATACTATACTCCAGGCCTGCTTATAGCCAAACTAAGAGCCAGAACTGGAGATTTTAATTTCAGTTGCAGTTTGAGCTAGCTATTCCAATCTTGTTGGCTTGAGAAATTTTAAAAAATTGTTACTTACATTTGGAATATCATTTATGTATACTTTTTTTTTTTTTTTTTTTTTGCATATATAGCTATATATTGCAATCCTTGATGAGGCTGTTTGCATTTCACATAGTGCTAATACCCTTGGGAAAGGTATGAATCCTACTATTCTCTCTCCAACTGTGAGTAAATAGTAAGGCAGACTGGGCTCTTTAACCTTGCCTAGATAACCAGTCTAGGAGAAGGAAAACTCTGAAATCAAACCTGTTAGACTCCGCTTAAGAAATTGACCTTGTGTCACATCCTGCTCATGTGGAGGGGTTGGTAAAATATATATATATATATATATATATATATATATATATATATATATAGCTGAAGCTGTAGAGTATTTATATCCAGCTATGGGTAAATAGTAGGGCAGACTGGACTCTTTAACCATGGCTAGGTAACCAGTCTAAGAGAAGGAAAACTGAATTCAAACCTCTTAAACACTGCTTAAGAAATTGACCCTGCTCATGTGGAAGGGTTGGTGTATGTATATATATATATATATATATATATATTAATTATTAGTAGTAGTAAAGAAAAGGGCTTAAAAACCAGCAAAATAGCCGATTTTTAAGCCTTTTTCTTTATTAATTATATTGCTCTGTTTATAACAAAGTTAAACATTGAGCTCTCACATGGGACCTGAACTCTCTAACATTTTACTGTTGGAAGAAAGGATCAGCTTAGAATCATCCTAATACAAACTTACTGGTAACCTACCTACGGATATATATATATATATATAATCTCGCAATGTTCAGTTTGGGAACCACTGGCTTAAATCCAGAATTTAAAAAAATGCTTCTCATTTTCTTAACTCATTCCAACACTAATCTGCTTGCATCATTTTTTCATATCATTATTTTAAAATGTTTTTTTGTTGTGCTTTTTTTTTCTTTGCTTTTTATTTTATCACAAATTTTTAATCCCCTTGTCTTCTTGCTTTGTGATATTAAAAACAAACTATTTACATTATTCATGCCTTCTTAATCTTTCATTTTAGCCAAAAATCACTTTATTAGTCATCCATAATTCTTGATTTTATTCATAAAATCACTTCATTCTAATTCATTTTTAATTCATTAGTTTTGTTTTTTTTCCTCTATTTTTTAATACATTTTAATATATATTTTATATTATTACTTTCTGTCCACTGTATCCGATAATGACACCACACAAATCCTTTTCCTCCATTTGATTCAATCTCTAGTCGCGTCTTGCCAAATGCCTATGGGGATGTTCAAGTCCTCTAGGTTTCTCTTGATGTTGTCTTTGTACCTTAGCTTTGGTCTACTTGATCCCTCTCTCAGTTGAGAGTACAGAATCTGCTTTGGCAGTCTGTCATCCCCAAGTCTGTTTAAGTGGCCAGCCCATCTCATATGCACCTCCGGGTGCAAGTATTTAAATTTTAATGTAATAAAATATTACATTAAATTTGAAAGGCTAATGAAACTAAATAAGAATGCAGATAAAAAGATTTGAAACAGACGGGAGTATAATTAAAAAAATAGAACAACTGAAACTTACTCTTCCATCACTCCTGTCTTTTATTACTAAATTTTTCTAATTTAACTATTTAGTTAAAATAGGAAGTAAAGAATAAAATTACAGTTATTTCTTCTTGTTCTTTTAAGATTTATCCCGAGATTTTTGCTCATATTTATCAAGACAAAACCAAACAATTAGAAATCAATAATATTAAGCGCATATTTATTAAAAATCAAATTTTTATATCAATATGCAAATTAGCCTTCCTGTTCGCACTGTAAACTGCTATTTTGTTGTATATATAAATACAATTGCATATGTTATTAGTATGTAGATATGGCCAACAGTATTAATAATGTAAAACAATTTTATTGATAAGTGAGGTTTAAATAAAATCATGGAGAATGTGACATAAATAACTAAGGGAATTGTGACTTGAGTATCCATTAAGAATAAATTTATTTCAAAACTTTATCGGCATTAAATGACCCACTGAGGTTGATATGCCACAAACAAACCAAAAACCTTCATCTTTTACTAATTAAAATTAATTAGTAATGTTTAATTAAATGTTAATTATTTTAATAAGATGATGTTTTTTGGTTTGTTTTGTTTTGTTTTGTGGAATGAGTATATATATTTTATAGGAGATGCAAAATATCATATTTACTCAGGTATGTGACTTTCTGTAAACTGAATTGTAACCTGATATTAACTCTGCCTACTTTAAACTGCTCGCAGCGCCTCTCCCACCACTGCCCAAGCAAAGTACAAAAACTGACAGTTCATTATAATAGCAGTCCTACCATAAACCGCTGATGGTAATTCATTTTAATTGAGCAGAAGGACTCAGATTACAATAATAATAGGACTTTATCTGAATAGAATGAGTAAATAGAAAGTTAACTTTGAAATATCCCATCATACAGTAAAATATATCAAGAAAATTTGGTAAAACTGTGGGGAAAATTGGTTGGCAAAGAGATAGGTGTTAAGTTAAGATTTATTCATCAAAATTTGAAATTTAAAACAATGACACATACAAAAAGTAAATGGTAATAATATATATAATTACAGTGTGTACAGAAATAACCTACTCAAGTTTAACTTCAGGGTTAAATCCATTGAATTAATCAAGATATTGATTAATTACAGTTAACTGCAGGAGTCCATATTGTAATTATGGCCATTGAATATATATATATATGAGGAAGAATGAATAAAGAAAAGAAAGAACAGAATGGATAATAAAAGATGGATTTAATCAATATCACTTACACATGTGTTTCGGTCAGTTCATTCTTCCTCATATTGTCGGATTCATTTCCAATTTCCATTTTTACATATATATATATATATATATATATATATATATATATATATATATATAGTAATATTAGTAGAGGAAAAGAGTTCAGGGTCTACCATGGTTTCAGTCTAAATGATTTCATCAGGACCCTACCCTATGCTGATGCTATTCCTTAATTAAACTAAGTTTAACTAAGGAATGATATTGACTAAATATAAGGTAGGGTCCTGATGAGATCATTGAGATCGAAACCATGGTAGACTCTTAACTCTTTTCCACTATTACTGTTACTATTAATATTTTTATTGCTCCATTGCTTTTTATATATTTAACACTTTTGTTTGGATAATTTATTAATGCTATTGCAACAGAAAAATTAAAGCGGCAATTGGATACAATATGTGTGTGTGTGTGTGTGTGTGTGCGTGAGGTTGTACCTTGACTTGCGAGTGCTTTCAACTTATGAGTTTTCCAATGTGCTGTCACTTTTATATATATATATATATATATATATATATATATATATATATTGACTTTTAAACAATCTACTTGTAAACTTTTGAAAATGCATAGGTTGAAAGAGCCCTTAAGTCTCCTTTTTCTTTGTTTTTTGTTGTTTTGTTTTTTTCATTTCCTTTAAACCTCCTTTTAAGTGTTTAAATAGTTGATCAAACCAAATAAAGTATGATATTGCTTAAGTTTACTTATTGGGTTACTTAAACACAGAACATTCGGTATGAAAATAACAAATAAGTCAATTTGTAACATATAACCTTTAATTTACCCATATGGGGATAACAAGGTTCCCAGTCTATACAAAAGTCACAATGTACATGAAGAAATGTATGGTAAGACAAAGAGGTGGAAACCATTTACTGTTTTTGGGGTCTGGAATGAATGCTACGCACCATGTGTGATACTGAGAAGTGACAAGCATGTCTGTCCTCCTCAATACAGTTTTGTAAAAGAGGGTGAGACTTTGTGGTTCCCATGTCACGTGACCAAAAAGGGACTCCTGACACGGAAGAGTTCTTCAAACCCTGTGACAAGGGAGACTACTCCATTTGGTCCCCAGAAATTACATAAAGAGGAGTCGGATTTGGAGGTGCCAAAAATAGGAGTCGGATTTGGAGGTGCCAAAATAGGAGTCGGATTTGGAGGTGCCAAAAATAGGAGTCGGATTTGGAGGTTTTTTTGTTGTTGTTTTTTGTTTTTTTTGTTTGTTTTTTTTAACACTCCACAGCCCTGCTGAATGCAAGATCCCCCCCACACCAATAAAATGCTTGTTTCATCTTTAGTAAGAAACACTATAATATAGACCAGAGTTGAATTTACACTTTATATATTAGTATAAATAAAGCCCTAGTTTAGTTTGTAAAGTTATACAGTGCACACTCCTTATAGATAGATTTTTTTAAATCATGGTTTTATATCTATTTGTAAGCCATAATCACTTAATTACATAAAAGGAGTGTGAGTTGGAATTGCCAAAAATAGAGGTGTTGGAGTCAGAGGTTTTGTGTTCCAACTCCTCAGCCCTGTAACCATATGTACAGAAGTACAATATAGATGAATAATTATGATATTTTGGACTGTTGTCCTCATCTTTATAGTGTATATACACAACATTCAGGCCACTGTAACCTCGAGCTCTGTTTTAGCAATAGTGATGAGGACAACCGTCCGAAATATCATAATTATTCATATTAAGCCTCAACTCATAAATAAACATAAAAATATACAATGTAGATGTTTAAAACTTTTTTTTTGTTAATCTTTTTTGGACCATATGACCTTTAGGCAACCCTTTTTGATCTCGATTAAGAAAGGACATGTTTTATATTTACATCCGGTTGTTTTAACAGACGATTTTTTATTTTTTTTATTATAAAACTAACCCTAACCCTAACCCTTAACAAACAACCGGATATTGACGGTGTAAATGAAAAACATGTCCTTTCTTAATCGAGATCAAAAAGGGGTGCCTAAAGGTAATATGGTCCCTTTTTTTTTTTTTTTTCAGAAGCACTCAGTATTTCTTTTCATTCATTAGCAATACATATTTTATTTGTTGATAAAGATATAACAAAAAAAAGTAAAGTCGTCAGAGTGGCCTAAAGTCAGTAGGAGCCAAATGTTTTTGGTGTCTGAGGTGGAGTACCACACCTACCACCAGATCCTTACTTTACTCCACACATCCCTGTGCTACTCATATGCTGAGTTGGCAAGGGCCGGTATCGAACCAGGAACCTTGTGGTTCCTAGGTGGACGCTCTACCAATTGAGCTAAACCTGCCTTAATGCCATTTCTTAGGTTGAATGATATTTTTCTTAAGATTTTTGTTTTTATAATAATGGCTTCATATATTTGAAGTCTTTTTTTTTTTTTATTATAGGAAGCAACAACATATTAAATGATAAGAAGCCCACTATAAAATTGTTAGGTTCAGACCTAATGAAATTCTAGAGTTACTCCCCTTGAACAGTAGGGGACAGTTGCCAAACAACTACAACAAAAACAGCAGTGCCACCTTATCAGATGATGACTCTAGAGCTAGGCATGGTTTCAGGGCCAAAGCATCCTTACTACTAAAGCATCCCAGCAGTAGCTTACAATGCCACCAGACTTTGTTGTGTCTTCCAACATATTGGTTTGGTTTGTTTTGTTTTACGGCATATCAACCTCAGTGGGTCATTTAATGCCGATAAAGTTTTGAAATAAATTAATTCTTAATGGATACACAATTTTTTTTAATAAATGCATTTTTCTATTTAACCCATAGATGGGACCCTAACAGGTACTACCTCTCCGAGTCAGAGTGGACCAGAGAGCAATGGTGATGAAGGGGTGCTCCACATTTCCCAAACCTCCAAAACTGGAAGCTCACCATCAGATATAGTTTAACATCATTCCCAGGACATGTAGACCCTCAGTCACCACCTTCTAGCACCCATATGATAAAAAGGGTTGGTGCTTGCCATAGGGGCAATCATATAGGTGCTAGGGCTTGACATGACCAGTTGATTGATCAAAGGGGGCCTCTCCGACCACCCATCTAGCCTAAGTAAGGGCCAAAGTGGAGTATTGCAAGTCATGGACTGCCCAACCACCTTGGTTCTATCCTTAAGCATCACGGGTCGTCACCCACAGCTAACAGGTGGCCCCATTTGGGGGAGACTTACCCCTCTGCAGTTGGTGCATTCTAACGCCCCAGCCGACAGGGCGGTCCACTATATTGTAGCAATGCCAGATAAAAATGCAATTTTGTGATATCATCTTTTCTTGTATTTATAACTTTTCAGACAATGAATTCAGCAATGAAGCATTAAATCAGTTTGTTTTAGACTCATCTTCTTACTTTCCTTATTGAGCTGTTGTATTTATCTTCTATCTTTTATCTTCTATCGTGGCTTGGTCGGTTATATCTTATTTTGATCAAGATAATGTTGCAAGAGCTCTTACGTATATATATACACGCACACACATACACACACACACATATATATATATATATATATATATATATATATATATATATACATATATATATATATATATATATATATATACATATATACATATAGAATTAAACAAAAGACACATCTCCTGTTTAACAATTCTATTTTTGATCTTTTCTAGTTTTCTGGCCAACTTTTTAATATTTGGGTGGAATTCGTGGATAAGTCCACCAAAGTTCAGGTCCCGAGTACTTTTGGCACTTCGAAGTGCCATCATCAGGGGTGATGTGTTCCAGTTTTTAAAAAAAATGATATTAATGTGGAGGCTGGAAGGAGAACAATTGATGAGAAAGGTGTTATAGGCATTTTAAAATGTGTGTACTGCATTGGAAATTAATTGTTGTATTTATCTTCTATCTTTTATCTTCTATCGTGGCTTGGTCAGTTAAATCAAACTTAACGGACCTAAATTCCACCATCATATGTCACCCCAACGGAAGAAGAAAAAAAAAATCAGGGAATTGACTGAATTTAATGAAATTTTCAATGTTAAAAAGTTTAGTCTGCCCTTTTATTTACTCATAGATGGAGAGAGAATACTTGGATGCATACCTTTCCCAGGGGTATTAGCACTATGTGAAATGCAAACAACCTTTTTCAGGATTTGAACTCAGTTCACCATGTCCTTACAATGAACACAATTCTTTTACCTCTGGGTATAAAATAACCCCAGACGATTTGACATGTCATTAAAATCAATCAATCAATCCTTCATATTTTTTACAGTTTTTTTTATTTTTTTAATCTCTTTTCAGATGGAGCAACGAATGACACTGCCCCTAAGGAAGGTGTTGCAACAGGCTCTCCTGGTCAGAACAGGCATCGGTGACTGCTGTATATACAAATTGTAAAATACTACAGGCATAATTTATTTGGGCTGATGAGCTGTTGCCTCCACCACCACCACCATTACTACTACCACCACCACCACCACAACTACTACTACTACTACTACTACAACTACTACTACCACCTGTGCTGCACACTAAGTTAGAGGTCGCTGCCATCACTTTCTTTCCTTCTCAGACTGGCCCCGTCCTGTCAATGCCACCCACTATCACTGTTCTAAAACCTTTATACTATTTTACAGGTGGGGGTGTCGGTGGATGTGAGGCTTGACGTCTTCTATCTATCTTCCTATTGCTACTACTACTACTACTACTACTATTAATCATCTGTGTACGACATCTACTACAACTCCTACTACTACTACTACTACTACCACCAGAAACACTGCATCTTTCGGTTACTTATTGTTGTTTGTTATTGTTGTGTTGTAGTCTTAGCTCAAAAAAAAAAAAAAAAAAAATTTAAAAAAAATAAACAAGAAACTAAAATAAATGATGCAAATTTTCTCTCTCTCACTCTCTCTCTCTCTCTCTCTCTCTCTCTCTCTCTCCTCTCTTTCTTTCATATCCTTCTTCATCCAAAATTCTTCTATCGATTCGGGTTCCAGTAAAAAAAAAATTTAAGGGGACCTAAGGGGTTCTCTCTTTTAAGTTAAGTGATTCAGGTTCATTTTTCAGTTTGGGGGCGGGAAGGAAATAAATAAATAAATGAATCCGATGGTATGTAAATATATAAGATTATGAAAAAAAAAAAACATTCAGAGGTTGTATATTGTTTTCTTTTTTTTTTTTGTTTTTTTTTTTTTTAATGAAAATTTGCCAACTTTCGGTTTTTACAGCCATCTTCAGGGCATTGTAATTGATGTTTGAAAATTGTAATTGATGTTTGAAAAAAAAATTTTTTTTTTTCTTTTTTTCCAGAGGAAACATTGAACATCAATTACACTGCCCTGAAGATGATCGTAAAGACCGAAACGTTGGCAAATTTTCGTATAAAGAATACAACCCCTGAATATTTTATCTTTCATATATTACACATATATATATATATATATATATATATATATATATATATAAGAGAGTTTTGTAATTTGCTTGAAGCATTGTGTATATATTGGTTTGGAGGTTGATTTTGAAGGCTATCACAGTACAGGTGTAGAAAAAATAATAAGGTAACAATGGTGTTGTGTGTTGACCTGTATTTAATTCTTGAATTTTCGAGATAAAATCTCTTTTTCAGAAGATCACTGAAACGACTTCAGTTCCACACAACACCATTGTTACCTTATTATTTTTTTCTACACCTGCATTGTGATAGCCTTCAAAATCAACCTCCAAACCAATATATATATATATATATATATATATATATATATATATATATATATACTGAAAAAGAAAAATGTTCCTTTCCCAACTAATAATAATAATACAATTTGATTAGGGATCTTTTTAAACAAATTTTTTTTTAAATCTTCTCTTTTGTTGATATTGCCTGAAAATGTCTGATTCTGCAGGAGACTACGACAATATCGATTGATAGCACATTTGCTTTTTTTAACTAGTCATAGAAGTTTCATGCCTAAAAAAATAATAAATAAATAAAACGACACAGTTGTCTAGCTACACCTGGGTCAGTATTCCCATTTACAACATATACATATGTATACATATACACAAACAAATTACTTTATTTTATTTTTTTTTACTCCCCCTTGTCTTTCCCTAATAATTTTAAAATTAATTTTTTTTATTTGATTGATTGAGAACAAAATATTTCATTTCAATTTGTTTGTTTTTTTGTTGTTTATTTTTTTTTTTTTCGTTGTTGTTTTTTTTTGTTGTTTTTTTGGTTTTTTTTAAATTCATGTGGACATGCATCTAATATGTAAATGAGTGTCAAATAAATCCACTGTTATTATTATTACTAGTATTACTATTATTACTCTGACTATATTCATGCCAAAAAAAAAAAAATAGTAATCCAATATCTGTCTCAAGTATAAAGACATTCATTACAGATTTTTAAAAAACTTCGGTTTGATTATGAGTTTTAAAAAAAAAAACGAAAATTCATAATCACCTTATTTATTTAGAGTTTGTTTACGTAAGTCATTTTATTTTTAGAACTAATTTCTTCCACTCTGATTTGGCACATGTTTGTGTTGTAAACCTTCTAAAAAAAGGGATTTTTTTAAATTCTTTCTAAACAGTCAACAAAATCATGGTTCACCTATTAGGGATTATTCCCATGCCTGGGTTCTCTCCCTTTGTTTTTTTTTTGTTTTGTTTTTTTTTCATTCTTTTTTTGGGTTCTCTCCCTTGATTTTTTAAAATTATTTTTTAATTTTTTTCTTCCTTTTTCTTCTTTCTTGTGTATTTTTAGTTGACCAATGAACATGATCTCATCGACAACAAAAACATTAGTCAAGTCAACCTCTCTCTCTCTCTCTCTCTCTCTCTCTCTCTCTCTCTCTCTCTCTCTCTCTCTCTCCCTTTTCTCACTTCTGTGGCAGTCTGGCCTCCTCTTAAGTTTACTAATCTATTGTCCATTAATCAATATTATTGATTACTTCAGTTAAGTCCTTGCACATTTACTGGTCTATAAAAAAAAAAAACTCTCTCTCTCTCACTGCCCTTTTCTTCTGACCATCCATATATATATATATATATATATATATATATATATATATATATAATCTCTCTCTCACTACCCTTTTCTTCTGACAATATACATACCTCTGTATGTACATATATATATATATATATATATATATATATATGCATATGTGTATATATATATATAAAACTCTCTCTCTCTCACTACCCTCTTCTTCTGAACGTATATATACCTGTATGTATATATATATATGTATATATATATATATATATATATATGTATATATATATATATAATATATATATATATGTATATATATATATAAACTTAACATTGACCGATTCTGGTGGCCTGTTTAGAATTCCTCAAACTTGCCAATGTCTGTAGAAATCTGCCTCTCATTAGAAAATGGAGTTGATATCTGTAACATATTTTTTTTCCTTTAGATTATTTAGAAAGATTTATACAAAACAACAAATAAAAATGGTGGCAGTCTGGTTGTTTCTTTCTTCTTTTCTTTTTTTTTTCTTTTTTTTTTTTTTAGCCTTTCCTCATCTTTTTACTCATCATATTTGAGGGATTTTTAAACTATCAGCCTAGCAACTTCACATTTACTATAAACCTTCTCATTTTTTCCTCTTCCCTCTCCTCCTCTCCCTCCTACTCATCATCATCATCATTGTTATAACCTGGTGACATGATGGATTCCCAATGATGATCTTAATTCTGCTCAAAAGAGAATCCATTATGTAGACAAGTTAATGGTTCAAATTATTGTTTAATACTATTACTACTACTATACAACTTATTATTATTATCATCATTATTACTACTACTACTACTACAATTACTACTACTACTACTACTACAATACAAATTATTTTATTTTTCCTCATGATCATGTTTGGTACCTCTGATTTTTTTTTTTTTTTTTTTTTTTTTTCAAGGTGGAAAAATAAGGCCCGATTTCAAGAAGAAAAGAAAAAACAATTTTATCAAAAATTTGAAGTAAAAAAAAAAAAATTTTTTTTAAATCAGTTTACTTCAAATTTTTTGATCAAAAAATTTGAAGTAAAAAAAATAAAAAAATTTTTACATTAAATTTTTTTTTTTTTTTTTTTTTTTTTTTTTCAAGACAAAACGAAATGATCTCTCAGTTGTTAAACACTTGAACTTGTTGACCCCTCCTCCTCCCCTCCCCCCACTCATGGATAGACGCAAATGCAGAAAACTTAGTATATCAGTTGGGACATTTCACACATACACACACACACATCTTAAATACATACATAAATACATACATGCAGCAGTACCACCATCCTGTAGTTTTGAAATTAAAAAAGAAAAAAAAATGACAAAAAAAAAATTATTAGATATTAAAAATGTAACCTCAACGAATTCACCTGCAGGCAGGTATGAATTCATATTATAGATCTTTTTTTTTTTCTTTCTTTTTTCCTTTTTTGTTTCTTGTTTCATGATTAGCAATGAATTAATTCTATCCGAAATTTAACAATGTGTTAATGTTTTGTATATTGGGGAAAAACAAACACATGAAACAAACAAAAAAATTTAAAAAGCAAAAAAAAAAAAAAAAACATTTCGCTCTTCTCTATCATTTCACTCCCTCTCTCTCTCTCTCTCTCACTCTCTCTCTGGGTATTGATGATGCCCAGCTGATTTAAAAACTTTTTAACTAGTTATATTAGTAAAAGAAAGAAAAAAATGGTTTTCTCCCTGGAGCGACCATTTAAACTTTTGGGAAGTCTTTCACACTTTGTGCCCTCTGTGGTTAGTACATTTATATACTAGTAAAATCTGAAAACCCCGACAGTATATAGCTATCTACTTTAATAATACGCGTTGTCTTTTTTCTCTGACATTTTTACCAGTATTTAAATGAAAATCATTTTCTATTTAGAAAAAAAGAATTTTCCTTTTAAAGAAAAATTTTAAGTCCTTTATTAAATTTTTAAGAAAAAAAAATTCATCTTTCTTTTTTCTTTTTTCTTTTTTCTTTTTTTTTTTTAAGAAAAATTTTAAGTCCTTTATTAAGTTTTTATTCATTTCTAAACTAATTTTTCCTTACCCCTCCTCTTTCTCTCTCTCTCTCTCTCTCTCTCTCTCTCTCTCTCTCTCTCTCTCAGGTAACCATGTCTTTTTTTTTTTTTTTGTCCAGTCCAGTCCTCCTTTGGTGCCAATGTAATACAAGTTATTTCTTACAGAGTGTGAGTCTATTACAAGAAGAAAAATAAAAAAAAATATTATTATTCAAAGAAGGAAATATACTCAAGGAATTTTTTTCCAAAGAAAACCTAATAAAAAAAACTAAAAAATAAAAAAGGCTTTAGTTTGTCTTATGGTTAAATCTATTTATCAAGTTGATTATTACATTGCATTGGCTTTTTTTTTTTTTTCTCATATATTATTCTGACACCTTTTTCAATTCTACTTCTCTCTTTTTTTAGTGTTGTTTGCAAATATCATGTCTGTCTATATAAACAATTTGTATCAAAACTAAACACAAGGAAAGAAAAAAATATACACTTAAAATTTTAAGTGGATTTACTGATATGTTATTTTATTTAGAATGAACTTGATAAGTCTTCTTATTTTAAACTTTAGTTTAGATATTTCATACGATTATATAAATATAAATAGTGATGGCTTCCTTGAAATCAATGTTAGGTATAAAAAAAAGAAAAAGAAAAAAAAAGAATTTTTAATTATTCAGTTGCGAATAGTGCCTTCTTAATAAACAACATCAACAACAAATAAACAATCTAACGTAATTAAAAAGGTTTCAATGTGGAACAGAAGTGTAACAACATTTATGGGACAAAGGTAAGAAAGTTATATTATCTGTCCCATAATATTTGTTACATTTACATATAAATTTCATACACTAAATGTAACAATATTTATGGGTCAGAGGTAGGAAAATAACATTATCTGTCCCATAATATTTGCTACATTTACATATAAATTTCATACACTAAATGTAACAACATTTATGGGACAGAGGAAGTCATAAAAGTGTTAATTTATTCTGTGTGATTTTATACGTTTTATTATTGCCAATTGTTCTGTTTTTCAACAAAAAAAAAAGAAGAAAAAAAAACTGACATAAATTAGAATAATACACAAGTTAAAAAAAAAACATTTTCTACAAGAAAATTCATAATGTAATAAATTGTCTTGATTATTTTATTTTACTTTTTGATTTTCTTTTTTGATTTTTTTGATTTTTTTTTCTCTTTTTTTTCTCTTTTTTTTTTATCTTAAAATTTTAAATGCGTTCATTTCAGTTGATTTTTTTTATGTGCTACATTTATAGAAGAATTTTTTTTTTTTAGAATACAGAAAAAAAATTTTTGAATGTAATTTATTTTTATTTGTTATTAAAAAGAAAAAGAAAAAAAAACATTTTAATCTTTTCCCACGTACCTGCAAGCATATTAACTTACATTGTATAAAAAATATATACAGACTTGATTAATATTAATTAAATCTAATTATTTATTGTTTAAATTACATATTGAGACAATATTGTTACTTTTATCATAAAAATGCAAAGTTGATATTGTTGGCATAATAATAATAATAATAATACTCAGAAGAGTCCTGGAGACCTGAGAAGACTTGTTGTCACTCAGACTCCAGTGAAAGACCACTAGCTAAGGTGGGTATGAAAAACTCTCATAATAATAATAATAATAATTTCTTCAAGTAGATGGCATCATATCTATGTCAATACTTATAAATTTTTAATTAGTTAAAAGCCAACAACAGGTACTGTAAGCAACCTGAATCCTTTGTTTATCAAAAATTACTTGATTCAGCATTAAATGACCCAAAAGGGTTGATATGCCGTAAAACAAAACAACCAATATAAAAGATAATAGCAACAATTCAAAAATAAAATTTTTAATGTTATGCAAATTCAACATTTTTTTTTTTTTTTTTTTTTTTTTTTTTTATAATTGGTATTTCACCTATTTCAATACATGTTGGTATTGTTTTGTTATTTTAAAACCTGAACACTAATAAACAATTTCAGTTAATTGATACACAAAAATCTAACAGGGTAAATTTTCTTCTTCCTTTTTTTTTTTTTTTTACTTGGAAAAACCAAAAGATACTTCTTTCACAGAAATGAGTGTCTTTTATTAAAATAACGTTTTATTAGCTATAAAAAATGGAGCATAAAATTAAATTTGTATCTTTTTTAACATCAACAACAACAACAACAACAACAACAAATCTGACCATTTATTCTGTATCACTTTTTAATAATAAATGCTCTCTCTCTCTCTTTCTTTCTTTCTCTCTTTCTCTCTCTCTCTTTTTTTTTTTTCTTCACACATTAAAGAAAAAAAAATGTGGTAAAATAGTTTATAAAATTTTTAAAAATTACAAATAAAGTTCAACAGAAATCATTTTATATTTTTGTTCTACTTGAATCTTTTTTTTCTTCTTTTTCTTTTATTTATTTATTTTTTTTTTTTATTTTTTTTTATCTTGTCATACGCAATAATTTATTCCTGTGACAAAGATATTTTGCTTCTAAGGTGTATAGCAAGTATTATTCATACGGTTTTATTTTTTACTACGCAAATTATATAGAAGTTTATTTTTAAATGTTTGTAAACTTTTACCAACAACAACATTATACATTTAAGCTTCCTAATAAATTATTAATTTTTCAATGTATAAGATATGTTATCTCTATCCCATAATATTTCTTACATTTGCATACAGATTTCATACACTAAATGTGACAACATTTATGGGACAGAGGTAGGAAAATAACATTATCTGTCCCATAATATTTGTTACATTTACATATAAATTTCATACACTAAATGTAATAATAATTATCAAATAGTGATGAGATTTTTTAATAGATTTTTTTTAATGTTTTTTAAAGTCACATAAAAATTTGATATTTTACAGATATCTATATTCACATTGTATAGAAAAGATTTAATTTTTTTTTTTTTAATTCTTTTAACCTAGGTTTTATTCTCAATAATGTTTTAAACACTATTTACCACATGTTCACAAAAAAAATCACTTTGAGTCTGCATTCTTATAAAGAACAAGACAATTTTGCAGAAGAGAGGTCAATTTTTGTTATTTAAATACTTTTTCTGTTTTTATCACTGACTACTTCAAACTCTTAAGTCATTAGTTCCAAAACTTATCTTGCTCAGGGCCCTGCACTTTACAAACGACAAAAAAATAGTTTGGCAAACTTTGCATCTAAATTCAAAAATATATTTTAACAAAAACGTATTTATATGTTTTAACTTTTTTTAAATAATCTAAACAGCAAAACATTGGGCGGGGGGGGGTTACCCCAATAAAATAAGGAAATTTGCCAATGAGAGACATGGAACAAATGCTTTCAATTCAATACTTAATAATTAAGCAACTGCAGGTACTGTAAGCAATCTGAGTCTTTTGTTTATCAAAATGACTTGATTCAACATTAAATGACCTGAAAAGGGTTGATATACCATAAAATAAAATGACCAAACCTTTCCTTTCCTCTTCAATGCACAGAAGTCTATCTATCTATCTATCTAATGTTAGTAAAAGAAGAAAAAACAACCAACCAACCAAATCTTCTGTGTTAAATGACAGCAAATAAAAATTTAGTTTCTGTTCTAAATTTGTCAGTTGCTCTACAGCATTGTTAGATAAGCTATAATACTCAGAAGAGTCCTGGAGACATAAGGAGACTTGTTGTCACTCTGACTACAGTAAAAGACCATCAGCTTACTTTGGTGTGAAATAATAATAAAAATAAAACTGGAACATGAAGGTAAAGGTTGTGCCAATTGTAATTGGGGCCCCTGGAATGGTTCCCAGAGGTTTGGAAAAGAGTCTGGAAGAACTGTAAATCCAAAGAAGAATTGAAACCATCCAAACAACAGCACTGTTAAGATCAGCTAGAATACTCAGAAGAGTTCTGGAGACCTGAGGAGACTTGCTGTCACTCAGAGTCCAGTGAAGCATCAGTTTAGGCAGGTGTGAAAAACCAAAAATAATAATAATAATAATGAGTCATTTCTTTTATGCTGGTTTTGCATCTAGTTTTATTGTAAGTTACTCCTAGCTACGTCATGTAATGTATCCGCGTGCCGTGGGAGGTAGTTCCAAAATGACTGACTTTTAAGTTAAGTAGTCTAGTGGTTAGGATTCCTGGCTTTCACCCAGGCGGCCCGGGTTCAATTCCCGGTGTGGGAACATAGTTTTAAGGGCCGGGTTAGCTCAGTCGGTAGAGCATTCGGCTAGAAACCATGAGGTTCCTAGTACGATGCCGGCCCTCGCCAACTCAGTGTATGAGTAGAACAGGCATCTGTCCGGTAAAATGAAAAGCTGATGGTAGGTGTGGCGCTCCACCTCAGACACCAAAACAATCTCCTTGGTCTAGCGCTAGTGAAAAGGGGATTGACTCCCTCGCTGTCTGGCTGATACCGACTTTAGGCCACCCCAACGACTTTTTACTTATTTAGGAATAAACATGATTTTTAAGTTTATTTGTTATTGAATTCACACCCCACACCCTACCTAAGCGTCAGAAAATCTTCATTGTTTGTTCCATCAAGAATTTACTATCGGCTTTTAATATATAATCAAATTAGTTGTTACTTATCAAAAATCTACATATGCTGAAAAAGACCCAAAAAATAAATAATTATGAATTGAGTAAATTGAGTAATGCACAGAAGTCTATCTATCTATCTATCTATCTAATGTTAGTAAAAGAAGAAAAAACAACCAACCATCCAAATCTTCTGTTTCTGTTCTAAATTTGTCAGTTGCTCTACAGCATTGTTAGATAAGCTATAATACTCAGAAGAGTCCTGGAGACATAAGGAGACTTGTTGTCACTCTGACTACAGTAAAAGACCATCAGCTTACTCTGGTGTGAAATAATAATAAAAATAAAACTGGAACATGAAGGTAAAGGTTGTGCCAATTGTAATTGGGGCCCCTGGAATTTAACGACTGATGAAGCCGAGCTCAATGCACGGCGAAATATATCTCCTACATATACTTGTCTGAGTTTTGTTCCATTGTCCACATGTCTCCCTCTATTCTTTACTACCTTTGTGTATTTGTAGATATGTTTTACATAAATGAATATATATTGATATATCTGAATATGTTTGTACATATATTCACATCTGTATTTATATACATATATATTTACATACATGCTTTATGTATTAATATGTACACATCTATATAGATGTATGTACGTGTAAAGATACAGACATATCCATCTCTATGGAAATATACCATACAAGACATGTTAGTCTCTACAACAGTGATTTTTTTTTTTTTAGGTTTTTTTTAAAATGTTAATAAAAATCACAACAAAAATATAGGTTTTATATTTTTACATTCAACTAATAAAATAATAATTATGTTAAAAATGCAATGCAAAAATTTTGTCATGATTTTCTTTTCTTACAAAAGTTAACAGTAAATTTTAGTATTACTAGCAAATATATGCACCCTCCGAGTGCAAGTATTTAAGTTTTAATGTAATAAAATATTATATTAAATTAGAAAGACTAAAGAAACTAAATAAGAATGCAGATAAAAAGATTTGAAACAGAGTGCAAGTATTTAAGTTTAATGTAATAAAATATTATATTAAATTAGAAAGACTAATGAAACTAAATAAGAATGCAGATAAAAGATTTGAAACAGAGTGCAAGTATTTAAGTTTTAATGTAATAAAATGTTATATTAAATTAGAAAGACTAAAGAAACTAAATAAGAATGCAGATAAAAAGATTTGAAACAGAGTGCAAGTATTTAAGTTTTAATGTAATAAAATATTTTATTAAATTAGAAAGACTAAAGAAACTAAATAAGAATGCAGATAAAAAGATTTGAAACAGAGGTGGGTATAATTGAAAAATAGAACAACTGAAACTTACTCTTCCATCACTCCCGTCTTTCATTACTAAATTTTCCTAATTTAACTATTTAGTTATATAGTTAATTCTCTTCACTACTTGAGTAGTGACATAGTTTTGGTTACAAACAGACAAACACACAATCTCAATTATAAGATTTAGATTGTCCTCATATTTGTTATATACACAATGTTTCAAAAATACAGACAAATAATAAAAAATTTTAGTATCGTATACTGTTGTACGCAGACTAGTATCCCAATCCTGATTGGTAGAAGACATGAGTTTGAGTATATTAGTGTATAATGATAATAATAACAATAATAATAATAATTCCTCATCTCAGACATTCAAACAAAAGCGAAAAGATAATTGTAGATTATCTAAAAAGAACACCTTTTGGTTTTTAAATTAACTTTTATATTTTTGGTTTTCAAAATATCTTTTCAATTTATCGACCTTAATAAGAAAATACTAGACAAAACGTGACCCACTGGGTCATCCATTGAGCTCTGGGTAGATAATTGGGATTAGGGAAAAGTGAGTTTGCAAAGCGAATTTATAAAAGATAAATACAACTGGAGAATTTAAAAAAAAAAACATTAAAATCATTTTGTAAGATTTCTAAGAAAGGGAACATTTGACCTAATTTAAGCTATGGGCTAGCTGCTATGAAACTTAACATACAAATATATTTCTCACTCTCTAAATCACTCTCCTTACACTCACAGAGAAACTAACATATATAACAAGGAGGTAATCATGATATACATATAGAGGGGGAAAGTGACAGGCAGAATGTGTAGTAAGAGTCAGGTCAATTTTGCAAATTATGACTGATTAGAATCAATTTAAATGGAATTTTTTCAAACATAACAATCCTAAAACTAAGGAATAATTTAGTATAACTTTTGTGCCAGTAAAAAAAATCTTTAGGAGACAAACATTGATTTGCTCAGCTTTAGTATAATAATAGATATTTCCTTATTTGATCTTGGCAATCAACTCAGAATAGATCTTTCTTTTTCTTTTTCTTTAAAAAAAAAAAAAATGGGTTTAATAACTGTTTTGCTAAATCTTTTTTCTCATTGGCTGAATATCTTGCTTATTTTTTGTCCAATGAGATTCTTCTGAAATATGACACTGCCTCTCTACCTCTTTGAAGGTTTAAAAAAAATATATCAATCAGTTAGTTCATTTCAGAAAACAAAAACCAAAAAAATCTTTTTAGTTTATAATTTCAATGGATTATTTTATAGTTTTAAGAGCAAATCAAAAGGTCTTCACACATAAACACACATGCATATATATATATATATATGTATGTATATGTATATATATATGTTTATGTATATATATATATATATATGTATATATATATATATGTGTGTATATATATATATAAAAAGAAAATGACTTACCAGGGAATAGAATATCGAGTTAATCGCAATATTGATGGTCTATACAAATATTAACCGAATAAGTCAGGGTTATAAAGAATATAAAGTGCTCAATACATTAGTAGAGCGGATTTAGTATAGTTTGTTTTAGTTATTTCTATATACACCTTTATACTATATATATATATATATATATATATATATATAGTATAAAGGTGTATATAGAAATAACTAAAACAAACTATACTAAATCCGCTCTATATATATATATTCTGAGAGTTTTTTTGTTGTTTTTTTTTCATATATATATATATATATATATATATATATATATATATATATATATATATATATATATATATATAGGAACTTTTTATAAATTCTTTTTATCAAAAAAATCATTAGAAAGATTGAAAAGAAAAAGAAAAAATAAAGTGATCTGGACTCTGTTGTATTCAACGAAATTTATTTGAATATATATATATATATATATATATATATATATATATATATATATATATATATATATTTAGGATTGGAACGAAAAACTTGTCCGATACAAAATATTATTTATTCAACTAATAAAGACAACATGTTTATTTACTAAATAAA
>CM042173.1:43267864-43292864 GCA_023376005.1 Doryteuthis pealeii
AGACAAAAAAAAGATTTAAAAAAACACACGTCCTTGTATTTATTTCTCTCTCTCTCTCTCTCTCTCTCTCTCTCTCTCTCTCTCTCTCTCTCTCTCTCTCTCTCTCTTCCAAGGTTTCCCCCTCCCTCTCTCTCTTCCTTCTAAGTTTTCCCCCCCTCTCTCTCTCTTCCTTCCAAGTTTTCCCTCACACTACACCTCCTCCTCCTCCTCCTAAAACAACATCCCTGGGCTGTATTTATTTCTCTCTCTCTCTCTCTCTCTCTCTCTCTCTCTCTCTCTATGTTTCTAAGTCCCCCCCTCTCCCTCTCTCTTCTTTCCAAGTTTTCCCTCTCACACTCCTCCTCCTTCGCCTAGAACAATATCCCTGGGCTGTATTTCTCTCTCTCTTTCTCTCTCTCTCTCCAAGTTCCCCCTAAGTTTTCCCTCTCCCACCCCTCCTCCTCATTCTCCTAGAACAATATCCCTGGGCTGTATTTATTTCTCTCTCTCTCTCTCTCTCTCTCTCTCTCTCCTTTCCAAGTTTTTCCACTCCCTCCCTCTCTCTAAGTTTTCCCTCTCCCACTTCTCCTCCTCCTTGGGCTGTAAACCAAAGAAATATCTTCTTCTTCTAAACTTTCTACATCACATATATTGTTATTTGAGAAAAGAAAAAAAATGTCCTAACCTTAAAACAGTGGCACACTTACATTCCATAATCATTAACCAAAACTCACCTGTACGCATTCAAAAATACAAAAAAATACAACTACAAATCTGTACACTAACATCAAAAGTGACTGTTTCGTTTGTTACTTGTTTTGTTTTTAAAAAAAAAAAAGAAAAAAAAAGGAAAAAAATCATGACAATGACATAAATACGAGAGAGAGAAGGCTAAATAATTTGCAGTGTATCACCTTTTTTGCGTTTTGTGTCGATTTTAAATATCTAAATTGCATTTTGATGGTGGAGATAAAAACTGGAAAAAAAAAAAGAAGAAATTCAGCAAAAATATTATTATATAAAAAATATCTTTAGAAAAAGTGAAGAATTGAAATTTGGGACTTTTTATTTGATTTTAAAAATTGAAAAGATTTTCTTTGTTCACTTTGGTAGTCAGTTTAAAAAAAAAAATTTCAAAAAATTTCAAAAAAAAAAAAAAAAAGTGAGCAATTGTATAAAAAAAGTGGATGATGTAATAATAATATTAAACGTTAACTGAAAAAGATGAAAAAAAGAAAAAAAAAAAAAAAACAGAAAAGAAAAGTAAAAAAAAAAAAACAATGGCGGAAAGGAAGCAGAACTGAAATTCTGGCTATCAATAAATTCATTTGATGATGTTCAATGCATTTGCTGGTTCCTCAATATGCAATAGGGTTTTTTTATTTTTTTTTTTTTTTAAATTTTGTTTTGTATTATTTCTTTGTTGCAGGTTGAGGGAATATTTTGGAAAAAAATTTTTTTTTTTTTTTTTTTCATGTCTTTTTTTTTCTTTTCTTCTATTCCATCCCCCCTCTTATTTTTATATATATATATATATATATATATATATAAATATATATAAATATATATGAGGAAACATTTAAGAAAAAGTGAATAACAAAAGACAATTAAATTTAATTAATATTTCGGCCCTGTTGGTTTTAGAAGCTTCATCAAAATGAATCTTTATTATATATGTGCATGTATATATATATATATATATATATATATATATATATATATATATATATGAAGAGAGGATGGTGTAACAGGGAAGACAAAAAATCAAGCAAGTCACAATTTTGACTGTCAAGAAAAAGAAGTAACCGAAAATAAATCGGAATAATGAATGAATATAAAAAAAGTGCTCAATACATTTGTAGAGCTGGTTTAGAAAATCATGTACACATTTATAGTTTTTTTTTTTTGTTTTTTTTTTTAACATTAGGCCTGTTACTTTTTCATCACAAGATTTCTATAAATAATTTGAATATTTTAAACTTTATATATATATATATATATATATATATATATATATATATGTATTTTCCTTTCTTTCTTCCCTTTGCTTCATAACAAAACAATAAAACCATAATTTATGATTATATCTTAGATATTTAAAGAATTTCCTTACTCAAATTTCCGTTTACTTTTCAATATTTCAATAAGTTCTTTTCAATATTTGCATAATCAATGAGTTTGTATATCTTATATCTGTGATTAAAAGGAACTTTTACATACGGGCCGGTTTAGTTCAGTCAGTAGAGCATCTGCCTAGGAATCATGAGGTCCCTACCAACTCAGCACATGAGTAGCACAGCTTGGGTAATCTGATCTGTACTGTAAAGTGGGAGCTGACAGTAGGTGTGGCACCCCACTTCAGAAAAAACAAAAAAAGCAACTTCCCTGGTCTAGTGCTAGTGAAAAGGGGACAGAATTCCTGACTGTTCGGCTGATACCAACAATAGGTCAT
Source organism: Doryteuthis pealeii (assembly GCA_023376005.1). Lineage (NCBI taxonomy): Eukaryota > Metazoa > Mollusca > Cephalopoda > Myopsida > Loliginidae > Doryteuthis > Doryteuthis pealeii. The sequence continues at coordinate 43,270,296 of CM042173.1, forward strand.
TCTACCATCTTTACTTACTTTGTATATCTATACTAGCTATGCCTGTACAAATTCCTCAGAATACTTACAATAATAATGATTACATGAATCTAAGATAGATAAGAATCAATTTCCATTTTTATTTTAAAATTTGAAGATTTAATAAAAACATATAACACAAATAAATTTTATGGTAGGAATTTATGTAACTAGTGTACAGATTATCGATTTGAGTTTATATATATATATATATATATAAAAAGTGCCCAATACATTTGTAGAGTTGGTTTAAAAAACCATATACATATAAATATACTTTTTTTTTTTAAATTTAAACCTTTGGCCAATTACTTCGGTTTCCCCAAGAACCTGACACCATTTCATAAAATTTTTTTCATAAATATTTTTTTTTCATAAAATGGTTAAAAAATTTCATAGAATGAAGAAAAAAATATAACAAAACTGAATTAATGACGACACATAACAAAAATTAAATGCAACCTCCTATATTAAATTTTATAAAATTGGTTTTAAACTTGTAAAAGATTTGAGGGTAATCTGAAGATTAGTTGCATAAATTCCTTTCTGACGCTATCAGCCATTTTTATTGCAACATTTTAAAATTACAAACAAAAGAAAAAAACAAAACTTCTAAAATTTAAATTTTCACATGTTTGAATTCAAGAAAACTTTATTGAACTTTCTTAAAATTTATAAATATACAAAAAAAATATTTGAAGAATAAGTTTTTAACTAAGAAAAATAGTTTTGATTTGGTTCAATGTTGGAAGAGGAGACGAAACCATTCATTGCTCACTTGTTAATAAAACAAATTTTTATCTAATTTAATTATTATCCTTCATTTAACAATGGTTATTTTGAATCAATACAACTGCATGAAAATATCATAAAATGTGTTCTTAATAACAATTAAGTTCATTTCAAATAATGTGCAAGCACAATTTTATGGTAGGAATTTATATAACTAATGTTCAGATTACCAATTTGAGATATATATATAAATATAAATATATATATATATGTGTGTGTGAATATAAAAAGTGCTCAATACATTTGTAGAGCTGGTTTAAAAATACATATAAATATACTTTTTTTTTTTTAAATTTAAACCTTTCCCCAAGAAATTGACATCATTTCATAAAATCATGTAATTTTTTTCATAAAATGATGAAAGAATATAACAAAATAAGTTAATGACAAGATAAAACAAGAATTAAATGAAACCCTATATTAGATTTTATAAAATTGGTTTTAAACTTGTAGAAGATTTAAGTTATATATATGTATGTATGTATGTATATATGTATATAAAAAGTGTTCAATACATTTTTAGACCTATACATATATGTATCTTCTTTTATTTTTTTTATTTTTTTAGATTTAAACCTTTGGCCTGTTACTTGGGTGCCCCAAATAATTTTCTTCCTAAAATGTTGAAAAAATTTCATAAAATTTTTTTATAAAATTATGTGAAATTTTTTTGGACATCCTGTCTATCAATATTTTTCTGTTATTTTATTTTGATTTTTATGACTCGAACGGTGAAGAAAACCGGGTAATCTAATTTGCAAATAAAGATATTTTACAAATAGGAAGTCGGAGAACAAAAAATGCAAAAAAGGAAGAAAAAAAACAGATCATCCGAACAGCTTGAAAAAAAAAAAATCAAACTGCACCAAAATGCCGGGCAAAAGAAAAAGCAACCGAAAGAGTCAACTAAGCTAATATATATAAAAGTGCTCAATACTCTAAGTAGAGTAGAAATATAGAAAACCTAAATTGAGTCAGATACTACCTCTCCATGTTTCACCTATTATCCTGAAGATCCTTTAGGTGAAACCTAGGTAGGTAGTGGTTTTCTATATTAATATTTTTCTAATTTTTCAAATATGAATTATGTATAGCAACGTTTTATTTCCAGAAATTCTAATTTATTATCAATATTTTATCAACCAAGAAGTTTATATGTATTGCTAATTATATAAAAAATGTAATAGTTATATAATGACACTAGATAAAACGTGACCTGTTGGGTCATCCATTGAGCTCTAGGTAGATAATTGGGATTAGGGAAATGTGAGTTTGCAAAGGGAATTTAATTTTTTTTTAAATAAATACGACCAGAGAATTTTAAAAAAAACATTAAAATCATTTTGTAAGATTTCTAAGAAAGGGTACGTTTGACCTAATTGGAATTTAAAAAGAGCCAAGATGTTGGCCGTATTGGCTGCTTGTGAAACTTAACATACAAATATGTTTCATACTGTCCAATCTCTCTATCTACTCTCACTGAGAAACTAACATATATAACGAGGAGGTAATCAAGATATACATAAAGAGGAGGAAAGTGACAGAATGTGTAGTAAGAGATGGGTCAGATTTTGATTTAATTGCAAATTACAACTAATTAGAACCAATTAAAACAGAATTTTTTCAAACATAACTCAATCCTAAAACTAAGGAATAATTTAGTATACCTTTCCTGTCATTAAACTAAACAGTAAAAAAGCCTTTAGGAGACAAAAATTGATTCACTCAGCTTTAGTATAATAATAGATAACAGACGTATATGATTGTTTTTTTTAATATATGACTAGTTCACCTGTGCCATAAAAATATAACTGGATATATAAAATTGATATTTTGTTAACGCCTTACTATTATTAGAAGGTTTTAACATCCAAGTCTTGAAATATATTTTTTGAATTATTATTCCAATAATTATCTCATGTAATATGATTATGAAAATTTATTATGACTCAAGTATAGAACACCCAGTGAGAATCTAACTCACTACAGTAGTAATAATCATCTAAACTTGCTAACCACCTCTCTACAGCAAGTTAACCTGTACTTATTCTTGTGAGTAGTGTGTTCAAGGGAAGTAACTCCGTATTTATTTCTCAAGTTATCTCCCTTGAAACTTGGGGTTTTACAGACTATTCATAAAATATATGGCATTTAAATCGAAGATTTTACTAATATGTTGATGTAGATCGGACGCCTCATAAACAAATATCAAAAGGATATAAAGTTTAACTACAGAAAGAAATAAGTTTCTATTAGGGCTGGGTTAGCTTAGTCGGTAGAGCGCACACCTAGGAATCCCAACGTTCCTGGTTCGATACCGGCCCTCACCAACTCAGCATATGAGTAGCACCAGGATCTCTGCAGTAAAGTGAGGAGTTGATGGTAGGTGAGGTGCTCCACCTCAGACACTAAAGTAATCTACTTGGTTTAGCTCTAGTGAAAAGGGGATAGACTCCCTCGCTGTCTGGCTGATACCGATATTAGTCCGCCAACAACTATTGATATACAGTTTTAAAAAAGAAAATGAGCTCCACCTCAGACACTAAAGTAATCTACTTGGTTTAGCTCTAGTGAAAAGGGGATAGACTCCCTACTGATATTAGTCCGCCTACAACTATTGATATACAGTTTTAAAAAAGAAAATGAACAAATGTTAACAGGCATATGTGAGGATTGAACCCTTAAGTTTTTAACTTAAGTGTTATCTTCTTAGTCTTACTCTCAAATATATTCTAGGAGATTTGTATTACTATATTGTTCCTGTGATAATTATTAGATTTAGAGTATAAAAATGTAATAAGTTATAGGGCAGAGATAGTATATACTTTATCATAACTAACTAAAATATGCATGCCCTGGGCGTAATTATTTAAGTTATTATATTAAATTAGAAAGGCTAAAGAAATTAAATAAGAACGAATATAAAAGTATTACACTTATTTTAACGTTATTCTAATTGATTTCTATATAAAATTAGATATAGGAATGCTTTTAATATGATGGTATTAGAAATCAGTAACAGCAAATAATTATTTATTAAACCCAGTTTTGTTAAAATCATTATACAAATTATTCCCACCGTATACTATGTAAATCTTTATTTCTTAGAGATATATAACACATATTTCAGGATTTTAAATGCATTAATAATATGGGCAGTTTTGTGGCAAATCTAACTCAGATAGACTTTAATAGAGGCATCGTTAATAGATAAGATGTTAATTGAGATTGTATACTGACTATTTCATAATCATTCAGAATATAACTTAAATAACTTAAGAAATTATGATGTCAGTGGTGACGTATTTTCAGTTACAGACAAATAGTTACATAATCTCCATTATAATAAGATGAAAATCTTTTACTTAAAAAAAAAAAAAAAATTATCTAAAAGCTGAAAATTGAATTTTAGTATTTTCATCATCCAGCCATTAGTGTTGGTTTTATTTATTGATTTTGTGGTAAAAAAATAAATTCTAAAAAAATTATCCATTAATTTTTATTTTTTATTTTTCTTTCAGATTTTAATTTCACTTCGTCCACCTTTATTCTCTACCTCTTACTCTTTCTATCCTTTTTACTTCTTACTCTCTCTATCCCCCCCTCTCTCTCTCTCTCTCTCTATTCTCTCTACTTCTCTCTCTCTCTCTCTCTCTCTCTCTCTCTCTCTCTCTCTACTTCTCTCTCTCTCTCTCTCTCTCTCTCTCTCTCTCTCTCTCTCTCTCTCTCTCTCTCTCTCTCTCTCTCTCTCTTCTCTCTCTCTCTCTCTCTCTCTCTCTCTCTCTGCCTCTCACTTTCTCTATTCCCCCTCTCTCAACTTACTCTTTTTATCCTCTCTACTTCTCACTTTCCATCCTCTACTTCTCTCTATATATATATACTCTCTCTACTTCTCTGTCTGTCTGTCTCTCTACCTCTCTGTCTCTATTTACTCTCTCTATACCCTCTCTATTTTTCACTCTCTCTATCCTCACTACTTCTTACAATTTATTTTTCTCCTTTGAAATGTCCAAAGTAGATAGCAGGATTTTATTTTCATTTAGTCACAACAACAGCAACAACAATAATGATAATAACAATAATAACAATAATAATAATAATGATAATGATAATAATAAAAGTATAGACTAATTTGATGTGCCAGTGCAACAAAGCACCGGCACATCAACATCTTCAGGAACAGCCTTCAAATGCAACATCTGTGGTTGAGAATGTTTTTCAAACATCGAACTTCACAGTCACAGGAGGCGCTGTAACTTCAGGGGCACAAAAACTTTATTATAGTCTTCCGAGACTGAAATGCCAATAGACTAATTCAAACAATGAACAAATTAGATCTTTTAAAAAGCAACAACAAAAAAAGAAAATATTTAGTTACAATAATAATAATAATAATAATAGTATAGACTAATATAAACAATGAAGAAAAAAAACAGACCTTTTAAAAAGCACAAAAAAAAAGAAAACATTTAGTTAGAATAATAATAATAATAATAATAATAATAATAGTATAATAGTACAGACTAGAATAATAATAATAATAATAATAATAATAATAGTATAGACAAATATAAACAATGAAGAAGAAAAAACAGACCTTTTAAAAAGCACAAAAAAAAAGAAAACATTTAGTTAGAATAATAATAATAATAATAATAATAGTATAATAGTACAGACTAGAATAATAATAATAATAATAATAGTATAGACAAATATAAACAATGAAGAAAAAAAAACAGACCTTTTAAAAAGCACAAAAAAAAAGAAAACATTACTACATTAAGATGCTGGAGGTTCACCAAATATTTTTGAGGTCTCACCAGATGTTAATGCTCTTAATACTGACTACACCGGCTTTGTGAAAAGTAAATACTATATACACACTCATGGATGGGTCAAATTTTGAAGACCTAATTTTTAGGCAATAAAAATTAGCATCCACCTATACATGAATAATAATTTTGAAAGGTTGAAATTTTAAGTTTAAATGAAAAGGATTCAAAGCAAATGTTGACTTCAAAAAAATGAATTCCATTTTGATAATTTTTGTGACCATAAATCAACGGTCAATTTCTACACAAGTATTATACAATAATTATTTGAACTACGACCTCACTTCATTAGTTACTATTGTGTGCGTGAGTGTTCTCTATCATTTCAGTGGATGATGCCCACATGGTGGTGGTATTGTCAATATACTACTTTGTTCTTGTTGTTGCACTGGGGGAAAATACTGAAACATAAAAGTTAAGAATTTTTTTTTTTTTTATGATTTTTAAAATTATATTAAAAAAAAAAAGTGTTATATTCTTGTTTTGCGGGGGTAGGAGTGTGAGTAAATGATGGAGTTTTTTTCTTTTTTTTTTTTTCTTTTTTTTTGCTCATTCGATTGAAAATCAATTTTGTTTGAAAAAAAAAAAAAATGTTTTGTACAAAATTCTGCCATTCTAAATGATTTTAAAATGCCTCAAAGAAAACAAAATATTAGAGGGATGTCCATTTTACGGATTTTATTCTGTTTTGAATCACAGATCGTCGTCTTCTGATCTTTTAGTGATATAAAAAGACGACAACGATTTTATGTTAACTTTCTCTCTCTTCACGTTCGCACTTTTTGTTCATTTTGCAACGCTTTGTCTGTTGATTGTAAAAATTTTTTAAGCTAGCTCAATTTTTTGGTGACATGGATGTTATATATATCTATACATATAAAAAGGGCAGTTGGTATGTATGTATGTATATCTAGAGGAAACTACAAAAATAAAGTAAATATATATATATATATGTATATATATACACACACACACATTAAATATCACCAGTTCTTGCTTTTTGTGCAAAAATTATGAAGATTCGATTTATATTCAAAGATATCTAAAAATTAAAATATACACAGAAATAGCATTGAAATTCTACTTAAAAATGTCCAGCATTTATAAATCTCAAAAGTAAACAAATCAATACACCAGGTTCCCACCCCCTCTACCCAGTCAATGCTGGGTAGCTGTTTCTAGTACATATATAAAGGGCAGTTGGTGTGTATGTATGTCCGGAGGAAACTAAAAAAATAAAACAATTAACAACAAATATATATACACATTCACTATTGCCAGATCTTGCTTTTTGAGCAAAAATAATGAAGATTTGATTTATATTCATGAAGATAATTAAAAAATAAAATTGAAATAGTAACAGCATGGATTTTTATTTTTTTATTTTTTTTTTTTTTTGCATTTATTAGTTTATATAAATTTTTCTTTTCAGAGTGCCTGTGCACTTTTTTTTCTGACACCCCACCAGGCTGGATCAACGCAAGGTCTTTTTTAAATGGGGCATCCTGCGAGGATCCAACTCGTTATTCAGTAATAATGGAACTGCGAGACTAACTCCACCCCCCTGCCCTCTACCCAGGCTGTGCCGGGTAGCGACTTCTAGTTTTGCACTAACTATTTTTTTTTTAATGTTTTTATTTTCTTTCCCAACTAGAAAAAAATTTCTGTAAACAAATTGGTGAATTTCTAGATGCTAAATCTTTTAAAACATTTTCTTCAACCCCCCCCCCCAAAAAAAAAGGCAACTTGATATACGATAGAGCCATCAAAATTACATTCCTCTGAATGTAAAAAAACATTTGGGCTTTCATCTGTCTTTAATTATTTTAAACCTGGGTATATTAGTTTAAACCTGAATATATATATATATATATATATATAAACAAGTTTTTGGTACAGCTAAATTTATATATAATTTTGAAAAGTATCATACTTTATTTATGATCAGCAATTAAATGAATTAGAAAAGAAAGGAAAGCGAAAGGTGATAGAAACTTAAGGGCCCTTTCGACCGGTGCTTTTTCAAAAGTTAACTGGTGGATTGTTTAAAAGTCAAATTGTATATATTGGGTAAAAGATATATATATATATATATATACACACACATACAAGGTGTGTCAAAAAAGTATTGAGATTTCTGTACTTTATGCCACACTTTGTATTATGAAAAAAAAAGTTCCATTCATTAATTTTTTTCAGAATACAAGGTGTGTCAAAAGTACAAAAAATCTCAATACTTTTTTGACACACCTTGTATATGTGTGTATATATATATATATATATAATGTAAGTATTCGTGTATGCTTCTAAATTATTTAGTTAAGAATTAATGCAAAAATAAACCAACGAATATAATAAAATATGAATGGAATGAATAGAATAACTGAAGAAGATATTTTCCGGGGGACCTCTACCAAATTAAAATAATAATAATAATTATGTATATATATATGTGTATATATATATATATATATATATTGAAGTATGGATTCCACGTTTGGTTCTTGTATAGATAAATGAGAATCAAATGGCCTATGAATTAAACTAACATAAATGAAAGAAAATGTTGCAAAAATCAAATTAAAATTTACTTCCTATTAAAGACCGTGGAAGATGAATCATGAAAAATTCAAAGTATATCAAGATGATATTTCAGACGGAACCTCACACTTTCCTCAGACAAATAAAAAAAATAAAGAATGAAGTTCATTTTGAAATATCGCATCGATATACTTTTCTTTTTTTTTTTTTTGCTTCATCTTTTACAATCTTTAATAGTAAGTAAATTTTAATTTAATTTTTTTAATGTTCTTTAATTTATGTTATTGATAATTTCATAGAACGACTGCTGTTTAAACAGTAGCATTTCATCCAACAAAGATGATGACTCTGGGTTCAGGCAAGGTTTCGGAGCTGAAGCATCATTACCACTAACCCAGAGTGTCCCAGCAGTATTTCATGATACCATCAGACTTTGTTCGTTTGTTGTCACACTGTGGGATTGGCATATCCACCCTGATGTGGTTAGAGTCTTATCTTGGAACTTTTTGATGTATTTCCTCTTGTCTTATGGAAAAAATCCAAGTTTAGTCAAAAATGCAGAGGTTGATTTGGTAATTAGTTTAATTCATAGGCCATTCAATTGTCATATATATATATATATATATATATATATCTTATTTAACTTGGGCAACTCTTACAGTATTTTTTATTTTGTCCATTTTAATAGTATCAACTGATTATTTTATGGAGGTGGACATGATTTGGTCTTTTCTTTTTTTTATGAATTTTTTTTCTCCAGGCAAAAGTTTGTTTTGTGTAATTACAGACTATAAGATTTTTTTTATACTGTTGGAGTTTAGAAATAAATATATATGTATATGTATATATATATATATATATATATATATATGTTGTGTTAAACTCTACTGACAATTTTTGTTGGACGAGTTTTTGTTCGATCCTTTCTAACCGTCTGGCTATCATTTTTATATCTGGGTGGAATTGGTGTAGCAATCCACCAAAAGTTTTTTCACGAACGCTTTCTGCATGTCTTTGTGCCATCATCAGGTGTGAAACTGGTGGAATGTTTCTGTTGTCTCGCTTTTAGAATGAACAGAAAGCGATCGTGAAAGAACCTTTGATGGTTTGCTACACCAATTCCACCCAGATATAAAAAAAACAGTTAGATAGGATCGAAGAAAAACTCATCCGACAAGAATCGTCAGTAGAGTTTAACACAACATGATTAAAAGAAAAAATGCTGCCAAAATATACTTATATATATATATATATATATATATATATATATATAAACTTGTGTGTGTGTGTGTATAAAAGATGTCAACAAAAAAATCATGGGCCCTTTTTATTAATAATAATAATCATGAAAAAGCAACAAAAAAAAGAAAAATAATATATAAAATAAACTCTACAAAAGTAAATTAATTCAGCTTTTTTAATTTTGTGTTTGTAATTATTTTCCAATCTTGCCATTGTTGTTGTTGTTATTGTTGGAGGTTGTTGTTTTTTTGGGGGGAGGGGGGTAAAAAAAAGAAAAGAAAAAAAATCACCCTAATATTTTTTGTTTTAGAAGAAAAAAAGATGCTACACTCAAATATGTTTACTGGATTGTATAATGCTTTTATATTTAGGCATGCTTATATATTATATTTATAAGCCCTTTTTTTTTTTTTTTTTTAAAGAGGGAGAAAAAAAATTCCAGTAACCAGAAAACCTTTGTGCGAGGAATGGATGGTTTATTTGTTTTGTTGTCTTTTTTTTTTTTTTTTTTTTTTTCTTTTTTTTTCTTTTTTTTTTCTAACTAAATCTTATTTTACTTGTTTTGAATTGTATTACAATACTTTTAAAAGGTTTGAAAATTGTTTTGTTTTTTCTTTCTTCTTTTTTTTTTGCTAAAGATGAACCCAAAACTTGGGTGGGGGGCTTAAATATAATATATATATATATATATATATATATATATATATATGTGTATGTGTGTGTGTGTGTGTGTGTATGTACATGAATGTATATATATATATGTATGTATGTATATATATATATATATATATATATATATATATACACATACATGTATGTATATATATGTGTGTGTTAAAAGTCTTTCTCTTCACCACCCTCCACTTCATCCAGCTCCAGCTGAAGGTGAACCCAAGCCTTTTTTTTTACATATGTATATATATGTATATATATCTATATATACTCACACATGTATGTATATATATGTATGTATAAATATATATATATATATATATATATATGTATATGTGTGTGTCTGTGTGTGTGTGATAAAAGTCTCTTTCTTTTCTCTGCCTTCTACTTCATCCAGTTCCATTAAGTTTAATATCTTTTTCACTAAGAAAAAGAATCATTAACAGTCGTTACATTTTGAACCTTAGAGTTATTTGGATGTTATTATTATTACTAAATGACTCAACAGTCATATCTTGTGACTTTTACTGGAGATGAAATAATTATAATTCTCCGATACATAATCAGTTTCCAAAGTATTTTGTTTTATTTTTTTTTATTGTTGGAATTCTTTCGTCTATTGAAGACGATGGCATAGTGTCCACTTTTTTTTTTTTTATCTGCAACTGCGTGAGTGGCTGAACAGACCAATTTTTGAATGGCAATCTCTGGTGCAGTGATTGCAAACAAATGGTGATGCTTGCTGGAGATGCTGTTGTCTCTCCATCCTTATGACTCTCTTTTCTACGGTGGCTTCTTTCCTCTCTTTTTCACTCCTTTTCGTTCCTTGTTTGACAAGGAGGCGCCAGGTCGTACGATCTTCTGCATAAGCCTCCCATGTGTTGATGTCAATGTGGCATGTCTTCATGTCTCTCTTGCAGACATTTTTAAATCGCAGGTGTGGTCTCCCACGTTTGTTTTATTATCATAATGATTATCATTACCTTTTTATTTCTTGTTTTTTTTTAATCCTCCCTTTCATGTCCAAAACTGCAATTTCTACCACTTAGGTTACGAGTGGTATAACTTATCTAGTAAAATATCACTTTTTTTTTTTAAATTATCTCTTAGTACCCCAAACTCTGTTGATGGTCTACAAATTTTACCACTTAAGCAATGAGTAGAATGACTCTTTTGCTAGAATATCGCTATTGATTAAATTTACCTCCATTATTTTGAATGCAGTTGAATCTGGTTCTTTTTCCTGACAACATTTTTAATTTTTGTTCAGTGATTTCTGGAATCAGTAAATTAATTTTTTTTTATCCCCCAACACTTCTAAGAAGGCGTATTGTAGAGAGTCTACCATTCTCCTCTCTTAGCCAATTGCTGGTCTTAAAATTTAGATTTGTCCTTCTCCTAGAATGGTTACCAACCAAGGCCATTGAGCAGAGAGTATTGCAGAGAGTATACCATTCTCCCCTCTTATTTTCTTGGCCAATTGCTGGTCTTAAAATTTAGATTTGCCTTCTCCTAGAATGGTTACCAACCAAGGCCATTAAACAGAGAGTCTACCATTCTCCCCTCTTATTTTCTTGGGAAATTATTATCTACTGCTGGCCTGCCAAACTTATCTCAGCTCGTCTTAAAATTTTGATTTGTCCTTCTCCTAAATTGGTTACCAACCAAGGCCACTGAGCCCAGTCTGTCCTATTTTTGCAAACTACTCTACCATAACAAGTTACTCTGCCATGTTGGTAGGTAGCTTGAATTATGAATTTTCTTTCTCCTGGAGCAGTTGGCCAACCAAGGCTAGAGGGCCCAGTCTGCTCTTCTATTTACATATAGCTGAGGGGAGGGCAGAGAAGAGATGGATTCATGCCTTTTCCCTACAGACATTAGCACAGTGGGTGGGGGGTGGATGCTTCATCCAGAATTTGAACCTGCCTTGCTGAGTTCATATTCTATGAAAGCAATAACCGTTTTGCTATTCACTCCTCCAAAGTTCTTATAAAGTCCACACATTATATCTCTAATTCTTTTAGTAATTGTTAATATTGTAATTAATCATTTCTGCCTGCAACGTGTTCTTTGAAATACGATAGACATTCTCTTTCTGTGGTTAACAGTCAACTACAAATTTGAACAATGCACAACTTTTCACTTGACCTGAATACTGCTGGAAAAGAATAATTATGATATTTCAGACTGTTGTCCTCATCTTTATTGAGTATACACACAACATTCAGGCCACTGTAACCTCAGTGTTTTAGGTGTTGTTGTTTTTTAATTACCTTAAAATAAGTCATCTTGTCTGTATTTATGAGATGAGGCTTGATATGAATAATTTTGATATTTCGGACTGTTGACCTCATCTTTAATGTGCAGAAACACAACATTCAGACCACTGTAACCTCAGGCTCTGTTCAGGTGTTTGTTTTTTTTTTAATTACCTCCAGAGCTCTGAAACCACATTTGAATTCATGGGTAATCGTCTGAAGATGACTTTTTTTTAAGATAATTTGAAAAACATCTGAACAGAGCCTGGTGGTTACAGTGGCCTGAACATTGTTTTTATACTCAATAAAGACAAAATATCTGAATTATTCATTTCTAGCAATTTTCAGATCAAGTGAAAAGTTGTGTTGTTCAAATCTGCTGTGGACTGTTACCTACAGAAAGAGAATCTCTATTATGTTATATCTTGTACAATATGAAAAATAATATTATATCATTTCTCTGAATGTTTGAAAGGAGGCTTGATGATTAGTATTATCTGCGTTATTCAGATTATTGTCCTCATCTTCATTGTTATCTGTACTACGTTTCTGAGGCCACATCGGTCGAAACGTTGTACAGATAACAATGAAGATGAGGACAATAGTCCGAATAACGCAGATAATACTAATATTATATCATAATGAAAAATAATATTATATTGTAGTTTGTACAATTAATTGATTGAATTAATGTAAAAATGACTGTTAAAGGGCAACTATTAAAATAAACTTTTTTCTTTTTTAAATATAATTTATGTCCACAAAGTTAATAAAGTACTTTACACTGTTAATTAATTTTTAGTTAATTAACTTTACACTGTTAATTAACTCATTTTTAGTTATGAATGTCTAAATGTACATATAATTTTTTCTAGATTTTTTTTTTGTTTTTGTTTTTTTCTATGTATTAATAATAAATAAATAAATAAAGATTAAAAAAAAATTCTTGATAATATATCCAATAATATTCTATCTACTTGGCTTCTCTTTTTTTCTTCTTCTTCTTTTCTTTTTTCGTTCACATGAATTCATAGTTAGGATGAAAAAAACAATATTAGTTCAGTTAATAGAGTACCTGCCCAGGAATCACAAGATTCCTGGTTCAATACCAGTCCTCACCAACTCAGTAGCACAGATTGGATAATCTGATCTGTGTGGTAAAGTAGGGAGCTGACGGTAGGTGTGGCGCTCCACCTCAGTAAAAAAAACAAAAACAAAAAAACAAAACAATCTCCCTGGTCTAGCGCTAATGAAAAGAGGATAGACTCACTCACTGTCCTGGTGATACTGACAATAGGCTACCCCGCCACATTTACTTTACTTTACCTGAGTACAACCAGAAACACCTGAAGAAGGCCAGAGGGCACATTGGCTGAAACATTGTGTAGATAACAATAAAGATGAGGACAATAGACCGAATAGACCAAATAATATAAATTATCAACCCTCATTCCAAAAATTCAGAAAAATAGTATCTTAACAATAAAGATGAGGACAATAGACCGAATAGTCCAAATAATATAAATTATCAAACCTCATTTCAAAAATTCAGAGAAATAGTATCTTAACAATAAAAATGAGGACAATAGTCCAAATAATACAAATTATCAAGCCTCATCTCTGAGTTTATGTGTTATTGGATTTTTAGTATCTGGAGTGAGACTTTCCAATATTTGGCGTCTTTTTTCCATTACAGATTATCAACGAATTCACATAGCCTCAACAAACAATTTAAAAAGATACAAACAATTTTGTGTTCCTCACCAATTTTTTATTTTTTTTTTATTGATGCCTCCACAACTAACCAAATGTTCTGTTTTGTTATTACCACACACACACACACACACATACTCTTTCCTACCTTCCAAATTTTTATATGCTTTCAATATAATTTATTTGTATGTAAAATTGTAACAAATATGATTCCAAAAATGTTATATATACACACACACACACACATATATATATATATATATATATATATATATATATAGGGTCAGAATTATCCTGATGAACCATTAAGGTGAAACCTAGGTAGGTAGTGTCTGACTCCTTTAGTTCCTTATAATTTGGCTCTACTTAGTGTATTGAGCACTTTCTACTTATATAACTTAGTATACTATTTCAATATATTTTTTCTTTTGGCCACTACATTACGATACAGATGATTATTTTCAGAAAGTATGGGTGTGTTGGTCTTTCCTTATTTAAAAAAAATTTTTTCACAGATATCAATTTGTACATTTTTTTTATTTGCAAACTGATTAATCTGTTTTTATCCACACCGTTTAGAAATAAAGAGAGAAATAAGAGTTTAGAAATAAAAATTATATATATATATATATATATATATATATATATATAAGGATATCTACTGAGTCAGACGAATATCCTTATTACTTGGCTCTACTTAGGTATCGAGCACTTTTTACAAATTAGCTTCTCCTAGCGGTTATATGAATATATATATATCTTATATACATATAAATTGTTTTTTCCTTTGGCCAAATACTATACCAATAGATTATTTTTTGTTGGTACGAATATCTTGGTCCTTTCTTTTTTTCAAAAATTTTTTTCTTCCTGGTTGATATTTGGTAGTATATTTTTACAATCAAACTCTCTGCCGGGTTTTTTCTCTCCGCAAGGATCTACCAACACGCTTGGTATATTATATATATATATATATATATATATATATTATATATATTTACCAACCCCTCCACATGAGCAGGATGCGACACAAGGTCAATTTCTTAAGCAGAGTTTAACAGGTTCGAATTCAGAGTTTTCCTTCTCCTAGACTGGTTACCTAGCTATGGTTAAAGAGTCCAGTCTGCCCTGCTATTTATCCATAGCTGGAGGGAGAATTGGATTCATACCTTTCCCAAGGGTATTAGCGCCATGTGAAATGCCAATATATATATATATATATATATGAAAATAAAATGGAAATTAATTCGACAGTATGAATAAGATATAATGAAAAAAACAAACGATGTTTACAACTGAAATAGGCTCATCAGAAGAGAAAGTGTGTGGCCCCGAAACGGTTTGCACACTTTCTCTTCTGATGAGCCTATTTCAGTTGTAAACATCGTTTGTTTTTTTCATTATATCTTATTCATATATATATATATATACACACCAACATATATGTATGCACATACATATATGCACATATATACACAAATATACATATACAAATATTTATGCACGCACATATACACACACACACTTGTATATACGTACATCTATACATGTGCACACACACCTAGACATATATATGCATATACATATCCACAAACATATATACACACATATGTGCATAACGACACACACATACACACATTTATGCTTACATATACATACATCTATACATGTGCACACATATACAAATATATGTGCACACACACAGAGTTTCCTTCCTTCTTTTCAACTAACCCATCTATGTCATCCATATTTGTTATGATATTTTTTTGTGCTATTTTTTTTGAACGCAATCAATTATTAAGCTGTGATAGTTGTAGATAGTTCAATTGTTGAAATCTCACTTAAAAGAGATTTTTGGGGGGTTATTTCCTATAACTCCAACATAAAAAAAGGGGAACCACTCTGATTGACTGATAAATTATTTATTTATTTATTTATTGATCTACTAGGAAAAAAAAAGACGGTGTTAGGGTTAGTTTAATGGGAAAATAATGGGTAGATTAATTAACAGATAAAATTCATTCAGAGTGGTTCCCCTTTTTTAGGTTGGAGTTATAGGAAATAACCTTTTTTTTCTTCTTCATTCCTCAAGTTATATCAACAACAAAAAAATGTCAACTTTCTTTTTTCTTTTTTCTTTTTTTTTGCTATTTTTTATCTATTTATTTTTTCTTTTTCTTAGTCAAGTTTTTTTTTTTTTCTTTACCTGTTTGAGATTTTTTTTTTTTTACGTAAAGGTTTTTGGGAAATGGGGTGTAATGATAAACAAAAACACGGATAGGCTTAAGAAAGCTTTATTTTACTTAGAATAATGTTAGTTTACTGAGAGCTTATATACTCTTAGAAACACCAAAAAGTTCCCCAAAGGGGAGGTAATAATAAAATAAGGGAGGTAACTCTCAATTACTTATTACATGGCAACAATTTTTTTTTTGGTATTTATTTTTTTTTTTTTTTTTTTTCAATCAACTTTTTTTTTTCTTTTCTTGTTTTCTTTTTTTTTTTTTTAAAGGTTTTTCAGAAAGTGGGGCATTTTTTTCTTTAGCTATTTTCTATTTTTTTTTTTTCCCTCAAATAACTTTTTTTTATATTTTCTTATTTGGGATTATTTTTTTTTTTTTTAAGGTCTTTGAGAAATGGGAGGAATTTTTTTTTTTCATTTTTTTTTTTCATTTTTTCTTTTCAATTTTTTTTTTGTTAATCATAAATTAACTTTTTCTATCTTTTCTTCAATTTATGTATATATATATATATATATATTATATGTATATATATTTTTGGTAAAAAATAGGCTTAACAATCGGTCATTTTGCAGTCATTCAAAAATGACTGATTTTTAAGCCTATTTCTTTACCAACTTACATATTGCTCTGTTTGATGATATTGAACATTGAGCTCTCAAATTGGACCTAAATAACTCTAACATGCTATGATATTTTTTGTGCTATTTTTCTTGAACACAATCAATGCTGTGATAGTTCTAGATAGTTCTATGATGACATTCTTTAAGCAAATAATGAATGGTTCACAACTGAAAACCAAAGATAATGTTTGTTGTATTAAATGTCCATACACATTTCCATATTATGTCTTTGCAGTGGGTTTGCCAGCCAAATTTTTGATTAAAATTAACTCACTTTCCCCTATTAAACACCGAATTATAGGTTTATAAATAAACATATTAGTTCAATATTTCATATTATGTCTTTGCAGTGGGTTTGCCAGCCAAATTTTGATTAAAATTAACTCACTTTCCCCTATTAAACACCGAATTATAGGGTCTGAACTTTTTTTCTTTTTTTAAAAACTGTTTTTCAAGATCTATTGGTAGTTTCCCCAGTATTTTAAGATTAAAACCATCCTTTCTTAACTGTTTGTCTACTTGAAGCCGCTCACAGTGGCTCTCCTACCACTGCGAACCTACCATAACCAATGTACAAAAACTGATGGTTAGTTCATTATAATTGAGCAGAAGGACTCAGATTACAATAATAATAATAGGAATTTCTTTAAATAGAATGAGTTCTGAAGTGAATAGATAGAGAACGTTGAAATATCCCATAATACAGGTTAAAAAAAATACCAAGAAAATTTGGTACAGCCGTGGGGGAAATTTGGTAGGCAAAGAGTAAAAAATCAAAACTTTTCTTTTTAAAGATGTTTCCAAAAATAAAAAATAAAAAGGTGTTGCATGTCCTCTAGCCTTTAGGTCTACAATTGTTCGATAAAATTTTCCAAGATTTTACGCCAAGAAATCTGGTATATTTTTGTGATTTTTTAATACTGACTAAAATATTAAATAGTGGCACTCAATTTATAATTCTTTGCTTCTTTTTCCTCTTGGAGTTCTCCAACATTTCCCTTAACCGAACATACTCCGTTTCTCTGCAAACAGTCCTATCAAAATTAAACGATCCTTATAATAAATATCTTAAACTATAAATTCATTTAAATATGATTGAATAAATTTTTCACTCCTTAATCAGACCCTTAAATGCATTCTTTTTTTTTTTCTAATTTTTATTTTTTAAACATTCTGATGTTAATAAAAAAAATAAAAAAGTAGTAGTAGTTGTAGTAGTTTCATGGTAGTTTCCTTTTTACCTGGTGATGGTGGTGGTGGTGGTGGTCACTTCCAGTCCAGTGAAGATTGTGGTCACATTCTGTCCAGAAACAGACATATACCATTGTCGTAGGTGTTCTTTCATCTCAGGATGACAGCATCACACAAAGTGGTTGTAATTTTCACAGCTTTTTTCATAATTTAAACATTTAAGAGATCATTCATTCATTCAATTTTGAAATCTCGCATAAAAGAGATTTTTTTTTTTTTTTTGATTTTTTCTTCTTCTTCATTGCTCAAGTTATATCAAGAAAAACAAACAAAATGTCAAATTTTATTCATTTATTTTTTTGGGCTATTTTTTTAAATTTTTTTTTTTTTCTCAGTCAACTTTTTTTATCAATACTTGTTTTATTTTTTTATTTTTTTCGTAAAGGTTTTTGGGAAATGGGGCTTTTTTTTTTTTTTTTTTTTCAAACGTTTTTTACCTTTTCTCATTTAAGATTATTTTTATTTCAGTAAAGCTTTTTTGAGAAATGGGGATGGGGGGCATTTTTTTCTTTTTTTTTTTTTTTTTTTTTTTGTTAATCAAAAATTAACTTTTTCTATTTATTCTTCAATTTTTTTAAAGGTTCTTTTGGAAATGGGAGCAGCTTTTGTTTTTGTTTTTCTCTTTTTCTCAATCAATAATTAACATTTTTTTCACATTTAAGTTTTTTTTTTTTATAATGTCTTTTTTTTTAAATAGGGTGGAGGGCATTTAAAAAAATTTTTTAACATATTTTGCTTTTTTGACTTTAATAACTTAGTAATATTTACAAAATTTAAATATAAGTAAAGGACTTACTAGCATTGCTGATTCTTAAAGATAAAACTTAAAATAGATGTTTGTTTTATATGACAAGTTATTTTTTTCTATGTTCAACTGGTTTTAGATTATACAGTAAACTAATAACACATTGTAATAATAAATGAACACAAACGACTGGGCTTGAAAAAGATTTATTCTACTTAGAATACAGCTGCAGTTTCTTGGGAGTTTATATACTTTCAGAAAGTTAAAGATTTACACAAAGGGGAGGTAATAATAAAACAGGGGAAGTAACTCTCAATTACACATTAAAAATTCTTTTTTGTATCTATTCATTTGTACTAGAAATTACTTAAATGTAGTTAATTATTTATTTATTTATTTGTTACTAGAAATTATTTGTATATAGTTTATTATTTATTTATTAGTTACTAGAAATTACTTAAATATAGTTAATATATATTATTCATTTAGTTACTTTAAAAAATTAGATGAAAAAATTGATATTTTTCCATAAAAGAAACTATCTCATCCCCCCAAAATATTTCTTTACTTTTTATTCAGTTTGTCATGAAAAACGACAATGAAAGATTATATAGTATATCTTGAAATGTTTTTGTTTTATTTTTTGTTTTTTGTGCTCATCTCTGTTTTGGTTAGTAGTTATATATATATATTATATATATATATATATATATATATATATGAGCAAGTGTGCACACACATGCAAATGTCACGTTATGTGTGTGTGTGTGTGCATGTAAATGAGTTTGGGTTGTCGACTGTTGAAAACGTTTTTAAAAAAAAAAAAAGAAAGACATTGCTCCATCATTTACTTGTCACTTAGGGCTCTCTTAAGAATTTTTAAATTATGAAAAAAACATTTTTGTAAAAAAAAAAGCCAAAAAAAAAACAAACTGTATTATAGTGCATCACTTCTAGTCCTAAATCTAAAAAAATAAAAAAAAATTTAAAAAATCACACACCTCTTAAATGTGCAAAATCTTTGTTGCTTTTTTTTGATTAATAAAGAATTGGTTGCAATTAATTAGATCTCTTTGAATTTTAGAGCTGATGTTGGTAACCTACAACATGAAAATTTATAAAAAATAAAAATTTGAAAAATTGAAAAAAAAAAATCGGCCATGTTTTTTTTTTTAACACAGTGGATCACTGGGATATTTCATATGTGTTCAATGCCTGTTCAGTGGGAGTGTCTACAAGTGCCATATATCTGTTTTTAGCACTTCCAATACATATTGGGTGTATTTGCAGTTTTTGTTTGTTGGTTTTTTGGGGTTTTTTTTTCTTTTCATTCAATTGGCCATTGAGCTAGTCATGTACTTGCTTTAGTTTTTTTTTAAAAGATTTAAAGAAAAAGAAAAAAGGAAAGAAAAGAAGAATCTTTTTAAGTGACCTATTAATGACCCGAGGAATTTGCATATTTTAATTTTTTCTGTTTTTAGTACTTCCAATACTATTGGGTGAATTAGCAGTTTTTTTATTGTTGGTTTTTTTTTTTTTTTTTGGTTTTTCATTCCATTGGCTGTTAAGCTAGTCATATACTTGCTTTACTTTAAAAAAAAAAAAAAAAAAAGACAAAATTAAAAATTTTAAAAAAAGGAAAATCTTTTAAAGTGACCTATTAATGACCCCTGGAATTTGCATATCTTTATTTGCATATTTTCTTATCTGTTCCTAGCACTTCCAATACATATTGGGTGTATTGGCAGTTTTTTGTTTGTTTCTTTGTTTTATTGTTGTTGTTTTTTTTTGTTGTTTTTTTTTTTCATTCCATTAGCTATTAAGCTAGTCATGTACTTGCTTTACTTAAAAAAAAAATTCTTTTAAATAAAAAGGAAAGAAATGAAAAAATCTTCTTAAAAGTGACCTATTAATGACCTAGGGAATTTACATAATTTAATTTGCAAATTTTCTTATCTGTTCCTAGCACTTCCGGTTGAGTGTATTAGCAGGTTTTTTTTGTTTTTTTGGTGTTTTTTTTTTAAATTTCATTCCATTGTCTATTAAGCCAGTCATGTACTTGCTTTACTTAAAAAAAAAAAAAAATGGAAAAAGGAAAGAAAATATAAATCTTTTTAAGTGACCTATTAATGACCCGAGGAATTTGCATATCTTATTTTCTTGTTATTTGTTCCTAGCACTTCTGATTGAGTGTATTAGCATTTGTTTTTTTGTTTTTTTGTGGTTTTGTTTTTTTTTCATTCAATTGGCTAATTAAGCTAGTCATATACTTGGTTTACTTTTAAAAAAAAGAAAAAAAAGGAAAGAAAAGAAAAATCTTCTAAAGTGACCTATTAATGACCTAGGGGATTTGCATATCTTAATTTGCATACCTTAATTTGCATATCTTATTTTCTTTGTACACAATTGCAGTATTTTTTTAAAATTACGGACTAAAACCCTGCATTTGTAAAAATATTTCTCTCAATTTTGTTTTTATGTTTTAATTAGTTAAATTTAAACTATTACCCTCGTTATATACTTTCCAATACTCTTTAATTGAAAACTTTGAATTTAAAGATCCTTAAATTTTAATCTTTTTATAATTTTTATTTTTTTGACCGCTGGTCTGAATAAATAAAAACTAAAATTTCAAGTGATTATGTTGTTGGTTGTGTCAACCTAGACACTTTCATACAAATGCATATTTCTTTTAATAGGTACTTATATATATATATATATATATATATATATATATACATATAATAAAATAATAATAATAGTAGAGGTAAAATTAAGGGTCTTCCATAGTTTCAATCATAATGATTTCATCAGGACCCTATCCTACATTTAACTAAGTCGATGTAATTCCTTAGTTAAACTTAGATATTTTTCGGATGTAGCGTTCAACCGTTATTACCCAAAAAATATCTGAGTTTAACTAAGGAATTACATCAACTTAGTTAAACATAGGGTAGGGTCCTGATGAAATAATTTTGATTGAAACCATGGTAGACCCTTAATTTTACTTCTACTTTTATTATTTTTATTATTACTGCTCTATGTTTTTAATATATTGAGCACATTTGGATTATTTACTGATGCCACTGCAATGGAAAAGTTAAAGTGGCAATTGAATACTACATATATATATATATATATATATATATATATATTATATATATATATATATATTATAATTTGCTTGAAGCATTGCATAAAGTATGTTATTATATTTTATCTATTTGTTTTATTTCTTTCTTTTTTTTTTTTTTCTTTTTGAGGGCTATTGCAATGCAAAAGTAATTGTGTAAGGTCTTGTGTCACATGGGGTGTTTGAATACACCCTACATGACGTCGTGTTTATAACGTCCAGAAATATGAACACACAACACCGCGTTCATATCGAAAACGTCTCTGAAAATGAAGATACTCCGAAATTACTAAGACCTTGGACAATTACGATAGCCTTCAAAAAAAAAATTATAACAAATAAATAAAATATAATATATATATATATATATATATATATATATATATATATATATATTCTATTCATATTTCCCAATCACTGTATTCTGTAAGCATTTTTTTCTTATAAGTAAAATTTGCTCAGACCTTAGTTGTATATTTGTGTGTGTGTGTGTGTGTGTGTGTGTGTGT
>CM042173.1:43297864-43347045 GCA_023376005.1 Doryteuthis pealeii
TTCAAAGAAAGAAAAACTTAACAAACCTTCATTAGACTATGATAAATTTATTTCGAGCAGAGATTCAAAATGAGTCTAGCCTCTTCAGATAGATTTTACAAAACTTTTTGTAAAATCTATCTGAAGAGGCTAGATTCATTTTGAATTTCTGGTCAAAATAAATTTATTATAGTCACTAGCAAATATATGCACCCTCCGGGTGCAAGTATTTAACTTTTAATGTAATAAAATATTGTATTAAATTAGAAAGGCTAATGAAACTAAATAAGAATACAGATAAAAAGATTTGAAACAAAGGAAGTATAATAAAAAATGGAACAACTGAAACTTACTCTTCCATCACTCTCGTCTTTCATTGTTATTTTTTCTAATTTAAGTATTTAGTTATAAGAGGAAGTAAAGAATAAAATGACAGTTATTTTATCTTGTTAATGGATTTCATTTAAGATTCATTGAAGAGATTTTTGCTTATATTCATTAAAATAAAACCAAACAGTTAGAAATCAATAATACTAAGCACATATTTATTAAATTCGATTTTTTAATATTAATATGCAAATTAGCCTTCCCGTTCACACTGTAAATCGCTATTTTGTTGTATATATAAATATAATTGCATGTTGTCAGTATGTAGACATAGTTAACAGTATTAATAATGTATGACAATTTTATTAATAATTGAGGTTTAAATAAAAATAAAATCATGGAGAATGTGGTGTCAATAACTAAGAGAATTCTGACTTGAGTAGGAATATAGTTTCGGTTACAGACAGAAAAACACACAATCTCCATTATTATAGTCAAATGACGGTTTGTTAAGTTTTTCTTCTTTGAAAGTTAAATATTCCTTTGTGTATAATAAATTTATTAGTAATTATACATTGAGGGGCCGGGTTAGCTCAGTCGGTAGAGCGTTCGGCTAGAAACCACAAGGTTCCTAGTTCGATACCGGTCCTCGCAAACTCAGCGTATGAGTAGCACAGGGATCTGTGCGGTAAAGTAAGGAGCTGATGGTAGGTGTGGCGCTCCACCTCAGACGCCAAAAAAATCTCCTTGGTCTAGCGCTAGTGGAAAAGGGGATAGACTCCCTCGTTGTTTGGCTGATACCGACTTTAGGCCGCCCCGACGACTTTACTTTTTTACTTATACATTGAGCTCTCTTAGGGATTTATAAAAATCCTTGTATGAATATACAGTTAATTGGATTATTTTAAATTTATGAATAAAAATATATGTATACATCTATATACATACTTCCATCGTTTTACATAAAAAGGGGAAAATGCCTTTCTTGTTCATCCGTCCTGCATCTTTTGCGTGACAATTTTTTCTTTGTTACGTTTGTTTTTTGTTTTGTTTTGTTTGTTTTTGTTTTTTTCTTTCCAAAGAAAGAAATTCACACAAGAAATAATTCTGATATATATTTACTTTAAAAAGTAAAAGTTAATTTTGTCTTAGACTGTATTTTTCAATTTCAAGATATTGATTCATTTCTTCTTTTTCTTCTTCTTCTTCTTCTTCTTCTTCTTCTTCTTCTTCTTCTTCTTCTTCTCTCTGACTTCTTCTTCTTCTTCTTCTCTCTCTGACTTCTTCTTCTTCTTCTTTCTTCTTCTTCTTCTCTTCTCTCTCTGACTTCTTCCTCTTCTTCTCTCTCTCTCTCTTCTTCTCTTCTTCTTCACTTCTTCTCTTCTTCTTCTTCTCTCTCTCTTCTCTCTTCTTCTTCTTCTTCTTCTTCTCTCTTCTCTCTTCTTCTTCTCTTCTTCTTCTTCTTCTTCTTCTTCTTCTTCTTCTTCTTCTTCTTCTTCTTCTTCTTCTTCTCTTCTCTCTTCTTCTTCTTCTTCTTCTTCTTCTTCTTCTTCTTCTTCTTCTTCTTCTTCTTCTTCTTCTTCTTCTCTCTCTTCTTCTTCTTCTTCTTCTTCTTCTTCTTCTTCTTCTTCTTCTTCTTCTTCTTCTTCTTCTCTTCTTCTCTTTCTTCTTCTCTTCTTCTTCTTCTTCTTCTTCTTCTTCTTCTTCTTCTTCTTCTTCTTCTTCTTCTTCTTCTCTTCTCTTCTTCTTCTTCTTCTTCTCTCTCTCTCTCTTCTTCTTCTTCTTCTCTCTCTCTCTCTTCTCTTTCTCTCTCTCACTCTCTTCTCTCTTCTCTTCTTCTTCTTCTTCTTCTTCTTCTTCTTCTCTTCCACTTACTATTGTTTTTGACTCATATTGTCCCCTTCCACTTTTCTACATCACTTGGACCACGTAACAAACATATAGTCCACCAAACTCAATTGTGATAATGTGCACTAGTTTACCTTAATAATATATATTTGAGTGTGTGCATATATATATATATATATATGAATTTGATATATTGAAATAACAAATGATGTTTACAAATGCATGGGATCATCATTTGTTTTTTCAATATATCAAATTCACACTGTCGGATTAAGTTCCTTTTATTTCACATATATATATATTTATTTATTTATTTATAATTACAAAGTCGCTCCTACCATTGGTTTCTGAATAACACTTTTTTTGGTGTTATTCATCTTCAGAGGCGTTTGACTTTTGAAAAAAATTTGGACAGTTTTAAACTCCCAGCACGTATCCAGTTTAAAACTGTCCAAATTTTTTTCAAAAGTCAAACGCCTCTGAAGACGAATAACACCAAAAAAAGTGTTATTCAGAAACTAATGGCAGGACTGACTTTATAATTATAAATAAATAAATAAATAAAGCTCTTACATAAGTAATTGAGCCCTCTATAATCAATTCTCCAACAATAATAATAATTTAATCTATATATATATATATATATATATATATATATATATACATATACATATACACTCATTCACACATATATGCCACACCCCTTGGAAACATTACTAGCCTTCACTTCCATCTAAAAACAAAAAAAAGCTCAAATATATATATTTAAATATATATATATATATATATATATATATATATATATATACATATATACATTTATAAAACCTATAAAAAGAGTGGATTTGTTTCTCATCAGCTAATACAAAAGCTGAGTTTGAGTAATACTTTTATACCCCACTTCATAGTCATTTACTAAGCTTGCTAAATGTATTGGCCACCCAGTGAGAATCAAATTCACCAGCAATAGCCTCAGTAACCTCAAGGTGCCCTAACCCACCCACCCCACACACACAGACACTCTCAAAATAGTCTTGTAAACTCAGCCTTGCACACAAGGCATAGATGTCACAACTTTTTTTAACCTGTGGCAGGGGGTATAGACACTTAGACCTTAGGAAAGTCCTATTCCAATTGTATACAGTCCATTTGTATATCAATATGATCCACACAACTCAATGATATAAATACTAACACTTTTTATCTACATATATATACATATATATATATATATATATATATATATATATATATATATAAAAATAAAATGGAAATTAATCCGACAGTGTGAATATGATATATTGAAAAAACAAAGGATGTTTACAAATGCATGGGCTCATCAGGAGAGAATGTGCAAACCGTTTCGGGGCCTTCCTCTCGACGGTTTAAAAAGCAACACCGGCCCTACCTCACTGATGTGAGGACCCTTGCAATATCTGCATCGACCGCATTATTCCCGTCTTATTTTTGTTGATGACCGAACCACGTGCGGTTGATGCAGATATTGCAAGGGTCCTCACATCAGTGAGGTAGGGCCGGTGTTGCTCTTTAAACCGTCGAGGGGAAGGCCCCGAAACGGTTTGCACATTCTCTCCTGATGAGCCCATGCATTTGTAAACATCCTTTGTTTTTTCAATATATCATATATATATATATATATATATATACATATATATGGTTGAGAATAGAGGAAAGTGTGGATATAACAACACAGATAGCATAAATTTAATTGATATTTCGCCTCATTATTGGATGAAGCTTCTTCAGAACTTTATTGACTTCATCCAATAATGAGGCGAAATATCAATTAAATTTATGCTGTCTGTGTTATATCCACACTTTCCTCTATTCTCAACCACATCTTGTCGGATTTATTCAAATCCTTCACTCCTCATATATATATATATATATATATATATATATAGCCATGGGCATTTAAACTGTGTAAGGGAGATAAATACATTTACGTTTATTTTTTTTATATGTTCTTCAAGATTTGATCTTTCTAGAAATGTAAAAATTAGTGATTGAAAATTTTTTGTTTTCAAATAACCAAAGGTCAACATCCCACCCACTACATTCGGGATTGAGAAAAGAATGTTTCCAATTTTTTTAAAATAAAATAAGCTATTCATTATAAAATTAAGTTATATTGATGAATAACTTGGTGAAAATTTCATTAAAATCGGAAAATTCCCTGATTTCTGGTAATTGTTTTAAAATTAAGATATTTTTAAAAAATGTATTATCTCCCTTTGTTTGGCCCATGGCTCCTCTCTCTCTCTCTCTCTCTCTCTCTCTCTCTCTCTCTCTCTCTATATATATATATATATATATATATATATATATATATATATATATATGTGTGTGTGTTTTGTTGAAAGTGATTGTGCTGTTTGTAATGGTTTGTAGAGATAATTTCATAGATATTACGATCATTGAAGATTTCACGCATTCTCAACAAAACATATATATATATTAGCTATAGAGTGGTGAATACATGGAATAAAGTACCTTCATCAGTAGTGAATGCCCCATCTCTAAACTCCTTCAAGGCAAAGTTAGATAATCTGTGGAATGATATTAAATATTCTGTGGATTTAAAATGAATATTTATAAGGAACAGCTGACAGGTCTCAGACCTAATATACTAGCTGAAAAGATATTATTATGTACATGCATTATAAACAAAGTTTTTTCTTTATAGTTGTGGCTCTGTTTGTTTGTTTATTTATTTTTTTAAGTGTGACCCCCACCCTTTTTCCCCACCTCACCCAAATTATTAGATTATCATCTATGCACCATTCCTTCTAAAAAAATATGATGCCAATGTTGGATTAATAAAAAAAAAATTCTTTTTAAGGTACTCATGACTACACTAGGACTCCCTCATTCTTAGCAAGACACTGTAATTAAAAAACACTTTTATTTAAAAAAAAAAAAAAAAAAAAAAAAAAAGAAAGAAAAAAATAAAGAAAAAGAAAAAAAAAAAAAAAAAAAAGTTTTAAAAAAAATTTACCCAGTAATTTTATTTTTTATTTAAATTTTTTTTAAAAAACTCTTTGCCTACTTTAAACCGCTCACAGTGGCCCTACCCCCACTGCGATCCTACCATAGACCGCTGGCAGCATCTTTTGCACATGTCACTTGTTTAAATTTCTAAAAATCACTATGTGGACATCCCCTGCTGTCTTTTGTTTTGTCTGTGAACCAACCCTGAGACTGGTACTTGATCCTTCTCGCCATAGGAAAACCAGTTAAATGGAATAATACAAAAAAAAAAAAAAAAAAAAAATTTGGTACTGCCCTGGAGGAAAATTTGGTAGGCAAAGAGTTGACCCCCACTCCCCCAGGAATTCACTTGGCCCAATTTTATAGCATCCTATATGTTTGTGCTTCTGGAGGAAATGGCTTGACATATTCGTCATAAAAATTACCTCCAGAAAAAAAAAAGAAAAAAATATGTATAAAATAAAAATAAAAATAAAAATAACAAAAAAAAAATATTAAAAAAAAAAATTTAAAAAAATAGCGTCTGGCGTTGGATATAAGTTCACCTAACTGATACACTATCGAATAAGACCACTGGTCTTGCTGGAGGGACGGCAAACCTCCCTTACTAATATTTCAGATGGTATATACGGTGTCTGTACACATACCAGTCTTGTATCTTCAATATTGTTATGTACCAACTAATGTCAGCACATTATACCTCTGGATAAATTGTAGCCTTCTTGAAATAAAATTTTAGACTTCCTGTAAAAACAAAACAAAAAACCAATTCTTGTTTGATTTATTTTATTATTATGTTTCTTTCTCTTATTCAGCCTGTTGTCCTCATCTTTATTGTTATATACACAATGTTTCTTTCTCTGAAGTTTTCAGATGAGGCTTGATAATTTGGATCATTTGGATTATTCAGCCTTTTGTCCTCATCTTTATTGTTATATACACAATGTTTCTTTCTCTGAATTTTTGAGATGAGGCTTGATAATTTGGATCATTTAGCCTGTTGTCCTCATCTTTATTGTTATATACACAATGTTTCTTTCTCTGAATTTTTGAGATGAGGCTTGATAATTTGGATCATTTGGATTATTCAGCCTTTTGTCCTCATCTTTATTGTTATATACACAATGTTTCTTTCTCTGAAGTTTTCAGATGAGGCTTGATAATTTGGATCATTTGGATTATTCAGCCTTTTGTCCTCATCTTTATTGTTATATACACAATGTTTCTTTCTCTGAATTTTTGAGATGAGGCTTGATAATTTGGATCATTTGGATTATTCAGCCTTTTGTCCTCATCTTTATTGTTATATACACAATGTTTCTTTCTCTGAATTTTTGAGATGAGGCTTGATAATTTGGATCATTTGGATTATTCAGCCTTTTGTCCTCATCTTTATTGTTATCTACACAATGTTTCTTTCTCTGAATTTTTGAGATGAGGCTTGATAATTTGGATCATTTGGATTATTCAGCCTTTTGTCCTCATCTTTATTGTTACATACACAATGTTTCTTTCTCTGAATTTTTGAGATGAGGCTTGATAATTTGGATTATTTGGACTATTGTCCACATCTTTATTGTTATCTACACAATCCCGAGTTCAAAGAGAAGATTCTAGAATCTGAGAAGATTCCCAAGTTTGACAAGAAACACCTGAAGAAGGCTGGAGAACACATCGGCTGAAATGTTGTGTGGATAACAAAAAAGATGTGGACAATATTATTTTTCTGAATTTTTAGATGAGGCTTGATAATTTAATTGTCTTCATCATCTGCACAATGTTCTCATCTCATATTGTCCTCATCTTTATGTTATCTGCACAATGTATCTGTCAGTTATCTGCACAATGTTCTCATCTCATATTGTCCTCATCTTTATTGTTATCTGCACAATGTTCTCATCTCATATTGTCCTCATCTTTATTGTTATCTGCACAATGTTCTCATCTCATATTGTCCTCATCTTTATTGTTATCTGCACAATGTTCTCATCTCATATTGTCCTCATCTTTATTGTTATCTGTGTCAGTTATCTGCATCTCATGTCCTCATCTTTATTGTTATCTGCACAATGTTCTCATCTCATATTGTCCTCATCTTTATGTTATCTGCACAATGTTCTCATCTCATATTGTCCTCATCTTTATTGTTATCTGCACAATGTTCTCATCTCATATTGTCCTCATCTTTATTGTTATCTGCACAATTTCTCATCTCATATTGTCCTCATCTTTATGTTATCTGCACAATGTTCTCATCTCATATTGTCCTCATCTTTATTGTTATCTGCACAATGTTCTCATCTCATATTGTCCTCATCTTTATTGTTATCTGCACAATGTTCATCTCATATTGTCCTCATCTTTATTGTTATCTGCACAATGTTCTCATCTCATATTGTCCTCATCTTTATTGTTATCTGCACAATGTTCTCATCTCATATTGTCCTCATCTTATTGTTATCTGCACAATGTTCTCATCTCATATTTCATCTTTATTGTTATCTGCACATGTTCTCATCTCATATTGTCCTCATCTTTATCTGCACAATGTTCTCATCTCATATTCCTCATCTTTATTGTTATCTGCACAATGTTCTCATCTCATATTGTCCTCATCTTTATTGTTATCTGCACAATGTTCTCATCTCATATTGTCCTCATCTTTATTGTTATCTGCACAATGTTCTCATCTCATATTGTCCTCATCTTATTGTTATCTGCACAATGTTCTCATCTCATATTGTCCTCATCTTTATTGTTATCTGCACAATGTTCTCATCTCATATTGTCCTCATCTTTATTGTTATCTGCACAATGTTCTCATCTCATATTGTCCTCATCTTATTGTTATCTGCACAATGTTCTCATCTCATATTGTCCTCATCTTTATTGTTATCTGCACAATGTTCTCATCTCATATTGTCCTCATCTTTATGTTATCTGCACAATGTTCTCATCTCATATTGTCCTCATCTTTATTGTTATCTGCACAATGTTCTCATCTCATATTGTCCTCATCTTTATTGTCTCATCTATCTTTATTGTTATCTGCACAATGTTCTCATCTCATATTCCTCATCTTTATTGTTATCTGCACAATGTTCTCATCTCATATTGTCCTCATCTTTATGTTATCTGCACACTCATGTTCTCATCTCATATTGTCCTCATCTTTATTGTTATCTGCACAATGTTCTCATCTCATATTGTCCTCATCTTATTGTTATCTGCACAATGTTATCTGCACAATGTTCTCATCTCATATTGTCCTCATCTTTATTGTTATCTGCACAATGTTCTCATCTCATATTGTCCTCATCTTTATTGTTATCTGCACAATGTTCTCATCTCATATTGTCCTCTTTATGTTATCTGCACAATTTCTCATCTCATATTGTCCTCATCTTTATTGTTATCTGCACAATGTTCTCATCTCATATTGTCCTCATCTTTATTGTTATCTGCACAATGTTCTCATCTCATATTGTCCTCATCTTTACTGTTATCTGCACAATGTTTCTCATCTCATATTGTCCTCATCTTTATGTTATCTGTTGCTGCACAATGTTCTCATCTCATATTGTCCTCATCTTTATTGTTATCTGCACAATGTTCTCATCTCATATTGTCTCATCTTTATTGTTATCTGCACAATGTTCTCATCTCATATTGTCCTCATCTTTATTGTTATCTGCACAATGTTCTCATCTCATATTGTCCTCATCTTTATTGTTATCTGCACAATGTTCTCATCTCATATTGTCCTCATCTTTATTGTTATCTGCACAATGTTCTCATCTCATATTGTCCTCATCTTTATTGTTATCTGCACAATGTTCTCATCTCATATTGTCCTCATCTTTATTGTTATCTGCACAATGTTCTCATCTCATATTGTCCTCATCTTTATTGTTATCTGCACAATGTTCTCATCTCATATTGTCCTCATCTTTATTGTTATCTGCACAATGTTCTCATCTCATATTGTCCTCATCTTTATTGTTATCTGCACAATGTTTCTCATCTCATATTGTCCTCATCTTTATTGTTATCTGCACAATGTTCTCATCTCATATTGTCCTCATCTTTATTGTTATCTGCACAATGTTCTCATCTCATATTGTCCTCATCTTTATTGTTATCTGCACAATGTTCTCATCTCATATTGTCCTCATCTTTATTGTTATCTGCACAATGTTCTCGTCTCATATTGTCCTCATCTTTATTGTTATCTGCACAATGTTCTCATCTCATATTGTCCTCATCTTTACTGTTATCTGCACAATGTTCTCATCTCATATTGTCCTCATCTTTATTGTTATCTGCACAATGTTCTCATCTCATATTGTCCTCATCTTTATGTTATCTGCACAATGTTCTCATCTCATATTGTCCTCATCTTTATTGTTATCTGCACAATGTTTCTCATCTCATCTTTATTGTTATCTGCACAATGTTCTCATCTCATATTGTCCTCATCTGTTATATATATCTGCACAATGTTCTCATCTCATATTGTCCTCATCTTTATTGTTATCTGCACAATGTTCTCATCTCATATTGTCCTCATCTTTACTGTTATCTGCACAATGTTCTCATCTCATATTGTCCTCATCTTTATTGTTATCTGCACAATGTTCTCATCTCATCTCATATTGTCCTCATCTTTATTGTATCTGCACAATGTTCTCATCTCATATTGTCCTCATCTTTATTGTTATCTGCACAATGTTTTGGCTGATGTGCCCTCTGCCCTTTTTCAGGTATTTCTTGTTGAACTCGGAAACCTCCTTGGACTTGGAAACCTTCTTGGACTCGGAAACCTTCTCTTCAAACTTGGGAACCTTCTTGTTGAACTTGGGAGCCTTTATGTCGTAATCATGAGCATTCATGGAACATATTATGTTTGTTGTCTGAACATACCAATCTTTTATTATTCTGATTTTTCGGACTGTTGTCCTCATCTTTATTGTGAAATGTAAAAACACAACATTTTGACAACCCTGTCAGCTGGGGCTTTATAATACACCGACTGCACCTCTACAGAGGGGTAATACTCCTCCTTAATGGGGCCACCTGTTGGTTGTGGGTGGCAACCTATGATGCTTAAGGACGGAATCCAGGCAGCTGAGCAGTCCATAACATACAACACTCCACTTTGACCCTTACTTAGGCTAGAAGGGTGGTCGGAGAGATCAATTGACTGGTCATATCAGGCCCTAGCACCTATACGATTGTCCCAACCCTATTGCCCTTATGCCCAGCCCCAACCCTTATTATCATATGGGTTTATTTGTCTCATACCCCACCTGTATGGACTGGGCACAAGACTCCGTTTTAACGTGGGCCCACCCACAAGCCGAAGCTAATGGGTGGGAGAGAACAAAAATTGCTTATTATCATATGGGTGCTAGAAGGTGGTGACTGAGGGTCTTAATATCTTGGGTATAATGTTAAACTCAATCTGATGGTGAAGATCCAATTCTGGAGCTGTGGGAAATGTAGAGTACCCCTTCATCACTATTAGTCCCAGGTCAACTCTGACCCAGAATGGGAGGGTCCCATCTATGTGTTAAATCAATGGTTCTCAACCTTTGTTTACCCATGGACCCCCTTTTAACCCTGTTTTACTCTGGTGGACCCTCCCATAGCCATTGGATGTTTAAAAATCCCATTGTAATTTTATAGTTAAATACATTAACAAAATTGTTATATGGTCCCAGGGGGTCCACATGAACCCCAGTTGAGAACCACTGTGTAAAATAGAAAAAAATGAATTCAAAAAAGTGTTTTTTTTTTAAATTGAGTTTAAAAAAAGAAAATTTTTGAATATCCATCAAGAATGAATAAAACAAAATGTCTTCAGGATCATCACCATGTCGTGCTAGTAGCACTGATATCCATGACAATCTCTCACCCACTGTCCCTATCATTAATTATCCTTGGGAGGTCCTCTGCACAGCACCCAGTATCTGTGCAGAGCTGGTCAATGCATGTCTTTGCTGGATGGCCCACACTGGCATACCCATGTGTTGGTTTCCATAGGAGAATGTTGTTTATGAGTTCATCCTTGCTTCTCCGACAGTGTCCAGCAAAACAAATTTTTTAAAAATCTTTGGCTAAAAAAAAAAAAAAATCTTCGGCATAAGGTAACTCAAAAAGGGTTGACATGCTGTAAAATCCAACCAACAGTACCAGATGACAGAACACTCTTCAGTTGAGGAAATAAGAAAAAGTTGCACAGAGCTAAAGGTCTGGTGAGTATGGAGAGTGTTGCGCTTGTGCAGTACTGTGTTTCACAAAAAAAAACTTTAAATATTGAACACACTGTTTGATCTGACTTTTATGTGTTTCATTCACAAGAACGGATTCTGGATTATTATTATTCACTCCTTTCGAGTTTTTCACACCAGCATTAGCTGATGGTATTTCATTGGAGTTTGAGTGACAACAAGTTTCCTTAGGTCTCCAGGACTCTTCTGAGTATTCTAGCCGATTGCAGCAGTGCAGTAGTCTGGATGGTCTCAATTCTTCCTCTAATTTCCAGATCCTCCAGACTTTTTTCCAAGTTTTCTGGGACCGTTCCAGGTGCACCAACTAAAATTGGCATTACTTTCTCCCTCATATTCCACAGCTTTTTCAATTCTCTGGCAAGGTCCACCTATTTGTCCATCTTTTCATTTTCTTTCAGCTTCAACCTGTGCTCTGCTGGAACCGCAAAATCCACCAGCTGACACATTCTCTTTTTTTTTGTTAATCAACACTAGGTCTGGTCTCCTGGCTGGGATAGGATGATCCGTCTTTGTTTCAAGGTCCTAGAGAATTTTATGCGTTTCATTCTCAAGAACAGATTCTGGTTTATGCATATACCATTTTGTTGTATGGTCAAAATTTAATTCTTTGCATAATTCCCAGTGGATCACCTTCGCATTATTATTATTATTATTATTATTATTATTATTATTATTATTTACTAGAAACCATACATTTGTTTTCAAGTTATTGGTATCAAGAATACTTGAAACCGCGTGCAGACAAATGATTATAGACAAATAAAAAGTGCAGTTATAAAAAATGCAGACCATATGACCTTAAGGCACCCCTTTTTGATCTTGATTAAGAAAGGGCATGTTTTTCATACCGTCCGGTTGTTTGTTAGGGGTTAGGGGTAGGGTTAGGGGTTAGTTTTATAATTTAAAAAAAATATCTAAAAATCGTCTGTTAAAACAACCGGATATTGACGGTGTAAATGAAAAACATGTCCTTTCTTAATCGAGGTCAAAAAGGGGTGCCTTAAGGTCATATGGTTAAAAAATGCAATGGAGCTGGGTCAGAGTGGACCTGGGAGTAATGACAATGAATGGGTGATTCTATACTTCCCAGAGTTCAAGAACTGGAGCCTCATCACCAAATGCAGTTCAGTGAACCATTTGTTTTTGTTTTTTTGTGAGGATTGTATTCTTGAGATGAATTTTCAGAATAAGAAAAAGTTGCACAGAGCTGAAGGTCTGGTGAGTATGGAGGGTGTTGCACTTTTCCAATTCTGTGTTTCACAAAAAAAAAAAATTCAAATATTACTGAGAGTTACTTTATCACTTAACTATAGAAGTCAGGAGAATGGTCAAAGGCTACATCCCCAGAGACCTACTGTATGGCGAATTAGCAGAGGGCACCCGACCAGTAGGGAGACCATGCATGCTCTTTAAAGATGTCTGTAAGAGAAACATGAAGACATGCCACATTAACACCAACACATGGGAGGCTTGTGCAGAAGACCTGGCGACTCCTCGTCAAACAAGGAACGAAAAGGAGTGAAAAAGAGAGGAAAGAAGCTGCCACGGAAAAGAGAGCCAAAAGGAAGGAGAGACAACAGCAACTCCAGCAAGCATCACTGTTTGTTTGCGGTCACTGCTCCAGAGACTGCCATTCAAAAATTGGTCTATTCAGCCACTCACGCAGTTGCAGATAAAAAAAAAAACTTTTTAAAATGGACACTACTCCCTCGTCTTTAGTAGACGGAAGGATGCCAACCACAATAGAAGTCAGCTGTAACTAAGTCTTCATTTTAAATTTTAAACTTAAAGCTTCATTCTCTATAGTACTTTTGATCACACACACAGACACACATATACACACACACACACACACACACACACATATATATATATATATATATATACCAAGCATTCCACAGAAGTAGGATGTGAGACAAGGTCAATTTCTTAAGTGGACTTTAATAGGTTGGAATTCAGTATTTTCCTTCTCCTAGATTGGTTGCTCATTTACACATACAGAAACATTTAATGCATACATTATATGCATACAAGTAGTATTGCAAGAATACACAAATGTATATCCAACAGTGAGAAATATGCCCTTTTTTTTTCTTTTGGAAGTCCATCGCAGATGATGATTACATCACTCCATATCTTCAGTTGTGGACCCTCTGGGGGCTCGTTAGTCCAATTCTGGACTTGCAGGTGCGGTTACACACATTTCTGGGGAAATTCCCATCTACATTTGGGTGTTCATGATGACGAAGACATCGCCGCTTTTGCAGTCCTGTTTATCTCGGTATTAAGCTGCTTAGCTCCTGTGTGTCAGGCGTCTCGCCAACCCTGTCTGTTAGAGGCCAGATCTTCTACACTTGAAGCAGACATCCAGCCCAGAGTCAGAAATCAGCCCAGAAGAAAATGGCCACCCACAAAGAAGAACAAGTAAGTAAGTAAAAAGTAAGTACGCATCTGTCATAACTTGCTAAATTTATGAATAAATTTGACAAGTTAAGAATAGTTGAAAATAAGAAGAAGAAAAAGAAAGGGGGGAGTTTTATCAATTTGTAATGTACTTTAAATTAGAGTGAAATAGGGCATGTCATATTGCTCATCTGGTATGCTGTTCATTTGAACAAAGGGTGAACAAGAGTTGCTGCCCTTAGACGCGGAAGAATTTGAAAAGTAAACAAACACTTAGGCAGGAAAAATCATAGTACCAGACGATAGTTTAAGGGGTGGGAAGAAAAGTTAGTTAGAGTTAGAGTCAGCGGACGAACGGAGACAGATGTTTTTTTAGCAGAAGGGAACGGAGGAAAAAATTAGACTATAAAAAGATTATTGAAGATTGAAAAAAAAAGAAGGAAAGAGTGAATTTCAGAACTGAACTGAAAATTATAGAAAAAAGAAAGAGTTATTTGGAAAAAACGGAAGAAAAAAAATTATTGAAAGTAGTTATTGTAAAAAAAAAAGGAGCTTATATTTTTAATGGAACTAAAAAAAGAAGAAAATAAAGGTATTTATTTGTACGTGTGTCTTGTCTATGAACTTTAATGTTGTATGTGTTTGTATTGGGTGGGGGTAAAAAAGGAAAGAAAAATAATTTTTAAAAAAAATAATTATTTATTGTTTGTAAATTATCCAATTGGCTGAGTCTTTTTTGATTTTCTTTAAAAAACAAAAATAAAAATAAAAAAAAGAGAAAACATTCCATATTTTTCCCCTGGAAATACTTGTTTTTCTCGGATAATTATTGCCTTAATGCTCAGGAACACACAACTGACGAAGTGACACCCATCTCCTCACCTTATCTCTCCTCTCGTCATTTATATACCCGATATGCAAAGAGGTATATAACAATAGGAGTCCATAGGAGAAACGTTGTTTATGAGTTTGTTGTTACACAACCAGCATGTCTTGATGGTGACACCCCAAAGAGGCACCCAATGGACACGCTTATTCACTAAGGAGATAATTACTCATTGTTCCCCCCCTACATATCATATATTTGTTACATAATTAATAGGTAGCCTATTTCTTCTAAGAAATCAGTAACAAAAATATTAAATACACTATGAACAGGAAAATGAATAACTTTTTATATTAATTTAAATAAAATATCTTTGGTTTTTTTCCTTTTTTTTTTTTCAAACACGCAGAAAAACTAAGAGTTAAAAAAAATATCCGGCATTTTTTTGTTTACAAAAAGTCAGTGAGAAATATGTTAAAAAATTTGTGTTGGTTTTGAAGGCAATCACAGTGCTACTAGGTATAGTCCATTAATTTGTGTCTTATATCTTCCAAATTCTCTGCGCCCTCCAGAGCTTCAGAAATCTTCTGAGGAGGAGATCTTTATCTCGAAATATTAAGAATGAATAAAGGTTAACAAACAACACCATAGTTACCTTCTTTTTTCTTTACACTTGCATTGTGATAGCCTTCAAAACCAAACCAACAAACCTGTTTCGAAAGAGGGGACCAAAAAAGAATTCAAAAGTTATATTACTCTAATTCTCTCCCAACTGTAAGAAAACTTCAAATAATCTCAGTCCTCAGCTTTCAATCTTCTCTTCTAACAGAACACCGTCTTTCCTCACTCGCTTTGGTTATTTTAAGTACACACAAAAACCAAACATCCGGGTGCATGTCGAACCTCGCGTCCGTCCATACCTAGATTGCATTTGTTTTTGCATGCGGCGATGCGGGTTCGATCCCGGCAGGCAAGACAAAGTCTTACTCTTTTTCGTTCTCCGCCACAATGTAAACACAATGCTTCAAGCAAATTATAAAACACTTTTATGTTAAAAAATGCAGTGGCCCAAATTGATAAAAAAAATAAATAAATAAAAAATCAGGAATTATCTGATTTAAAAATTTTTTATTATTATTGACTTATTAATCAACAAAATTCTTTCTTTAAAATTACTGAATTACCTCAATCAAACTGATTCAATGAAATAAATTAAAATTCTTTAACGTAAATATTATCATTTGCAGCCCCAATAGGCACCTTAATGGCAAACAATTTATATACCTAATTAATTGATAAAATTCATTTAAAATATGAAATGCTAATTTTAAGTTTTAAATTTCATATTTTTAGATTCTAAAAACAAATATTGATTTAATAACAAGCCTATTTTATTATTGTTATCTAATAAATTTTAGATAAAACTCAACTGAAAAGTTAAACCCCTACCCTTTTAGACAGAACAAAATATTAGGTACCACCAATTGTGCACTCATTTTCATATTAAAAACAAATTAAAATTAAATTGATGATTTATGGTCAAATTTTAGTTTAAGTTGAAAAGTAGTAACATAATGAGCATCAGTTAAAAAAGCAAAATAATATTACATATGTAATTATTTTTAATACATTTAAAACATCGAATTAGCCTAAAAATTTTACAGAAAATAACGAAAATTTACTTCATTTATGTCATAACAAAATGTTGTTATGATTTTTAAAAAAAATACTTATAAGAGATTCTTCTTTGGGAAGTGCATCGTGTAATGGTTAAAGTCATGGGAAATGGACTTGTCACCCCGAGTTCAATTCCTGGACATGTAATTGCATTTCACTTAGCGCTAATACTCTTGGGAAAGTATGAATCCTACTCTCCCACCAGCTATGGGTAAATAGTAGGGCAGTCTGGGCTCTTTAATCTTAGTTTGGCAATCGGTCTAGGAGAAGGAAAAACTCTGAATTCAAACCTGTTGAACTCTGCTTAAGAAATTGACCTTGTGTCGCATCCTGCTTGTGCCGAGGGGGTAAATATATATAAGAGTTTCTTCTTAGAAATCAATAACAAAAAACATTAAATACACTATGTCCAGAAAATGACTAACTTTTTGATATCAATTTAAATGAAATATCTTTTTTGTTCCAACATGCAGAAAATTTTAAACGCTCTAAAGAATTCATGTGGGTTTTTTCACTAAAGAATGAGCAGGAAACTATGGAGGCCCAAATTGATAAAGAAAAAAATTACCAAAAATCAGGGAATTATCTGATTTTGATAAAATTTTCTGGGTTATTTCCTAGTTGAGTAACATGATATTACAGGGTGACCCAGAAAAAACAGAACTCCAATTATTTATTTTCCCATTAAACTAAACCTAAACCCAACCCAACCCATCCCCCTAGTTAAAATTAACAGCTTTATTACAAAATTTTTGGGTTCTGTTTTTTCTGGGTCACCCTATAATATTATGTTATTCAACTAGGGGGTAGGGTAGGGTTTTTGGTTAGGGTTAGGTTAATGGGAAAATAAATAACTTGGGTTCTGTTTTTTCTGGGTCACCCTGTAATATCATGTTACTCAACTTGGAAATAACCATTTTCTGTGCTGACTTATTAATCAACAAATTCTTTCTTTCTTTTGAATTACTGAATCATTTCAATCAAACTGATTCAATGGAAATAAATCAAAAATTCCTTAAAATAAATATCACCATTCGCTCCAACCGTATGCACCTTGATAGCAAAAATTATAAACCCAATTAATAGATAAAATTCATTTAAAATATGAAACGCCTAATCTTAAGTTTTAAATTTCATATTTTTAGAGTCTAAAAACAAATATTGATTTAATAACAAGCCTACTTTAGTATTGTTATCTTATGATTTTTGGAGAAAACTGAATTGAAAAGTTAGGCTTCCACCCTTTTAAACAGAATAAATATTGATGTATAATTGTTTTCACTGATAATCTAAAAGTCAATTATATACATAAACAACAAAATAAATCTCTAAAAATTTTCAGTTTTTTTTTTTACATTTAATTTTCAGATTTTCGGTACTTATTTTTACCAGAGGCGATCCTTTAAAAATTTTTTTCTTCTATTCAAAACTTTGGTCTTTTTATTCATACTGTAATAGTAATTAGTTTCAAAATGACATAACCCCAACGATATTTTGCGCCCAAAAAAAACGGAGGGGGGATTAAAATTGAGTCACATGAAAAAAATCAGAAAGTTTTTAAATAAAATAACTAATGCATTATAAAATTCATCGATTGATAAAATCAACACTGAAATTTCATTAAAATTGAATATTTCCCTTAATTCTGGTAATTTTTTTTCAATCAGGGGGTTAAACTTATTTTGTAAATTATGTTGTGTGGTGTCAAAATTGGTAGATCCTAATTACATAATACGGACATTTCATTCCTTGTCTGACAGTTTGATTTGAAAATAGAAAAAATCCATGAGAATATATGAAATTAGTTCAAGGCCAGAACTACTGAGCACCCAGTGAGAATCGAACTCACTAACAAAAGTCTGCTAATGCAGCTTTTGCAAACCATTACACCACATGAGGTGCCCTAATAGTTATTTACTAAGCTTAGGTTTGGCACACGCCTAGAAGTATTGGGCACCCAGTAAGAATCAAACTCAGTATCAATGGTCTGCTAATCCAGCCTGGTAACTATTACAGACACCGCGTGAGTAAGAAGGCGGGGCAGTAACCTCTGATTCAAGCGAGGTAACTCCGTTAAGACAACATTTTTCACTTTGCTTTTTATTTTCGTATATGCAATATTTTAAAATGCTGTCTTTAGATAAACAAAAAAAACATCTTATAAATACGTATTTTAATTATTCTATTAATTTTCTTTAGATTATTTTCGAAAGTTTAGACAAAATAAAAAACCAGTCACAAAATACGAAAAAAAGCTTTATACTTGATTTAAAATGCGACAGCCATCGGTACAAGCATGGCGCTTGGTCGCAAGTGTGTTTTATTCAAGTCGCTGTCCTATCATCGTTTTGTTTACCTCAGAAGTTTGTATTGGAAGGTAGATATTTTAAAATATTTATGGTGTTTTGTATTTTGTTAATGTTTGTTTATGGTTTAATGACTAGCATAGTTACTGTTGTTCTCGTAGCAATAAATTAGAGTATGACTCTTGTATACAAAAAAAATAAAATCGTACGCTAATTTATTGCTACGATGATAAATAATTTATCATATTTAATTTCATTGATGTTTTTCAGAGTGGGGTTATTCATTGTATTAGTAAATTCTGAATAAAATCGGTTAAATAAAACTAATAAAAGCACCTAGAAAATTTAACTTTCTCTCGTATCGTGTTGGTTAGGATTT
Source organism: Doryteuthis pealeii (assembly GCA_023376005.1). NCBI lineage: Eukaryota > Metazoa > Mollusca > Cephalopoda > Myopsida > Loliginidae > Doryteuthis > Doryteuthis pealeii. The sequence continues at coordinate 43,316,915 of CM042173.1, forward strand.
TGTAGAATTAACGAACACTAGGTACCACCAATTTAACCCCCCCCCCTATATTTAACACAATGAAATTTGCAGAAAAATTAATATTACTTGAAATTTTTTTGTATTCGAAAGAAGAAACATTAAACAAAATCCTGATGATTTAAAAAAAAATTTTCAGCTTAGGAAAATAATGAAAATTATGATTGAGAACAATGTTTTCATTTTTGCACTGTTAAATCAACTGAAATTTAACGTAGCTAAAAAAAGTTACGATAAGAAGATTTTTTTAAAAAATTCTATAAAAAATCAATTAATAGTCCGATTTTCACGAAAATTTCCATAACTATTTACCTTTGGGTAAAATATATCTGAAATAGTTTTTTTTCCTAAAAATATTAGGAGAAATATTTTTTTTTTACCATTTATTTTATGAGATAAAAAAAAAATGAACCGTCAGAAAAGTTTTTTTAACTTTTTTTCTATAAAAGATAAGAGTCTGAATAACTATATCCCAAAAATTGTATAACAGACAACGCAGTAGTTTTTTTAGGAAAAAATAATGAAATCGGAAATAAAAAGTGCAAAAAAAAATGTCATAATATTATTTGAAACTTTTCTTTTTCTTTTTTAATTAGTATGTACTATATTCTATTAAATTGTCAAGAAAAATTTTTTTTTTTTAAGAAATTAATTTTTTAAGAGATTTCAATCTTTTGTGTGCTTAAATAATTTGATTTTTTTTAATGTTTAAAAATCTTTTTTGCGTGAAAAAATCGATTTTTCACGGATATTTTAATTTATGAATTTTAGAATTCAGGTGAACTAAAAATATGTCCGATCCACGATTTATTAATATTTTTAAAAGAATTTGTAATTTTTATTGTTGAATAGTAATGTGTGATTCTTAGAATATACGGAAGAGCAAAACTGACATATTTGTTTTTACCTGGAACTACAGACCGTAGACAGGAACGTGTCGTTCCCACCTACTATATGTTGTTTTTTTGTTGTTGTTTTTTTTTAAGCATAAAGATCATCTTGAAACTAATTCAACTATTTTACAATAAAGTAACTAACTCTTCATTATTCTATCATTTTTCTCTTAGAAAAAATATTCAAATTTTCATTCATTTCATTAAGTTTCGATTATAATTACCCAAAACCCATAATTGGCAAAAGGTACTTTCCCTGTGAAATTTTAATAATAGTAAATGCTACTAGTAATTAAAATTTTTATACATTTCATTTCTTTTTCGATTTAGAATTTGAACGGGCGCAAATTCGACTGGCATATTTTATGTTTAATGTCAATTTCACTGTGAAATTTTAATAAGTAAAAGTACTTATTGTCTTTGCTTCAGTTACACAAAAAAATATATATATATATATTCCGGAGTTATTCTGAAACTACCACAAAAAAATCTTTCAAACACCGTGAAAACCAATAATAGGTTATTGATGTGCACAAGAAAACAATTGTCGAATACAGCCATCCATACATTTTAAATTGTATAATTGTCAAGAGAGATAATATTTAAAGTATAGTTCCCGTTTCCACATAAAATAACCCTTTCGCATGTAAAACAAATTATTTTATTTATTTTTTAATTAACGGTGAAGTAATTTATCCAATCGGATGATTTGATCTGAATTAACTGTTTTTCTTTGTAACAACCTTGTATGATCGTTAATTTTTTTTTTTACAAGATTTTGATAAACAAAGTTCGGAAATATATTTATTTCCGTTTTATCAAAATGGCCTAAAACTGATCACGTGAACGTTTCTTAGTTATTCCTAATGAACACTATTGAATTCACTTCTTCTTTTTAATTAACCAATGTGTTGTTAAAATAGAATTGTTACAATTTTAAGTAATTTAACATTACCATTTAAATTAGCAAAAATAAAGAAATACATTTCAACCCGTCTAGGATTATTTATTCAGAGAGGTTAGGGGAATTGCGTTAATTATACATTTATATTTACATTTTTTTTGTTGTGTTGTTTCTTAAGAGAGTTTTTAAACACAAGTTATATAATATCGTACTAAATTAGCTACTTAAATGAGAGTACCTCCACCCCCCTGTTCTTTTCACTTTGAGGAAGCCGTGTGTTTTGCTTTGTAAAAACACAGATTTTCGATAAATTGGGTATACCTATACTTTTTCAATATACAGTACTTCATAGAAATATTAACATCTTTTTCTTTGTTTAAAAATCTATTTAAAAATGTGAACACCCTTATAGGAAACCTTTAATATATTTTCAAACCAGTCTCCACATGTTCACCATCCCTGTCAACATATGCTTAAATCTCCCACCAGTGAATTAAAAAAAAAAGATGTTAATATTTCTATGAGAGTACCTTATTAGAAAAGTATAGCTTTAGGCAGTCGTATATATATATACACATATCTACCAACCTCTCTGCACAAGCAGGATGTAACACAAGGTCAATTTTTAAGCGGAGTTTAACAGGTTTGAATTTAGAGTTTTCCTTTTCATAGTCTGTTACATAGATACAGTTAAAGAGCCCAGTCTGCCCTCTATTTACCCATACCTAGAAGGAGAAGTGATGCATACCTTTCCCAAGGGTATTAGCGCTATGTGAAATGCAAACAGCTTCATTCCAGGATTTGAACTCAGGTCGACGAGTTCATTTCCTATGACTCTAACGATTACACCAAGTGCATCCTACTATATGATTCCTGACATGTATGCCCCTATGGCAACCCACCCACCCTGTTTTGATAGGTGTGCAGAAGTGATGCGAGGTTTAATGTCCTAGTGAAGTTTGCAATTCTGGAACTTCGTACATTACTCTCAGGTCCACTCTGTCCGGAGTGATAGTACCTGTTAAATCCTATCTCTGGGTTAAATCGATCAAAAAATGAGTTTTTAAAAATGTGTTTAAAAAATAATACAGTGTGAAAATCAAAATTGAATAGCAATAAAATGATTGAACAAAATGTCTTCAGCATGAATAACCCAACCAAGGTTTGACATTGCCGTAGAATCCAACCACCAGCATAGTTGATAAACAAAATACTTAAACTATCCGCTACAAATCAACATGCCCCTTCCAGATTTGGCACAGATTTTAACCCCACTCCTGTATGAAATCGTAGCGAAAAGATCGGCATGGCAAATTTAGCCAGCTATCTTCAATGAGTCAGCCCATCTTCATCTTTCAAAAAAAAACGAGATATGTGCAGCATATGTAGCCAGACATCTTAGTCCGACGCGAATTCTAACCCATTTTACTACGAAGACGGCAGTTCATGCAACCTCCTGATTAGTGTAAGAATGATTTGATTGAGTGGGAGATATTATTTGCATAAGAAAAGTGTGACAGAATAAAAAGCCACAGTCTTTGAGCCTTTGCGATGCTTTTAGGTGCGGAGAGAAACGGTTGGACTTACATATTTGACAGCATATAAGACGCACCCCCATTTCAGCAGTCAGATTCAGAGGAAAAAAATTTTAGTAAATTAAGCATTATATGATGAAAACATTTAGTGTGCATTACACAAGCAAAACATAGCTGTATAAAAGGCAATTTGCTATACAGACAAGCATAAACATACAACAAGACATCTCAATAGCAGGAATAAAATAAAACTTCACCTATGATGTATAAACACAGGGCCATTTTTTAGCCAAAATTTGTTGGGAAAAAGTGACTTCCATATATACCGTTAAATATAGTAAATTTGTGAGTCGATTGACAAGTGCAATATACTTTTTAATTGGAAGATTCGGCTGAAAGATTCCAACGGATTTTGTGCTGATATAAAAATACAGATAAGAAATGTTTTAGGTTTTGATTTTCGAATTTTAACGGGGGTGTAAAATATCTGAATTTAATTTGCAATAAAAAAGCGAGAAATTAGCCTTAGTAAATATCTAAGCTGGGATTTTTATGCCATGTTACATTAAGGTAAAGACATAACGTATATAAGGCACAAATCCGGAATGACAAAAATTTATGGACCCCCAAAAACTAATATAAATATTTTTTGACCCCGTCAAACAGTTTTTTTAAACCGGATGAAAATGGTTTTATGTGAAATATCTTATATACCAACCAAACACAGGGATTGATCTCACAACCAACAGTATATCATCTTTTTAAATAAGCCCAAAAAAAAAAGATATTTAAAAATCAATCTTTGAAAAAACTCCACAATTCTAGTATTCAAAACATCTTAATCTTTTCTTTTTATTCTTAAATTGTCTATTAAAGGCACCACATTGGATTTATCACTACGGAGTCCAAGTTGTCCCTGAAGTTGCCAAGATGGTAAGGAGTCCGAAGGGAAAATCAACCTCATATTGGGATGATAAAACTACGAACTGTGGAAGATACCTAATCGACTAGAACACTGTAAACAGATAATTAGAAAGTAAGTGTTCTTTTTTATTTCAATTCACCGAAATAAACACCTTGTTGTGTGGCCTCTCCAACAATTGCTGGTCGTGTCAAAGCCTAGCAACCTATATGATTGTCCCAACCTTTATTGCGGTATAGCAAACCCCATCCCTTTTTCCCCCTGTCGCTGGGACTTAGAATGCACCGACTGACCTCTGCAGAGGGTAAGACTCACCCAATGGGGCCAACCTGTTGCGTGGGTGGCAAACCTGATGCTTAAGGATAAACTCCAAGTGTTTGAGCAGTCAGGACATGCCAATATTCCACTTTGGTTCTACTTAGCTAGACGGCGGTTGGAGAGCCCCCTCTGCTCAATCGGCTGGGACGTCAAACCCCTAGCACCTATATGATGTCGCAACCCTATATGCCCTTATAGCAAGCCCAAACCCTTTTTATCTATCGGGTGTTAGATGGGTGGTGGCTAAGGGTTTTAATGTCCTGTGATGTAAACTCTGACATGGAAGTTCCAGGTTGTTGGAGGTCTGGGAATGTGGAGACCCTTTATCACCATCGCCTCCCTGCGTCCTCTCTGACCAATAGTAAGCTAATAAGTCTCACAACAACCTGTATCCATTGTGCCATGTGTCCAATTAGACACAGTGAATGGTTATTATCAATAGAATATGGTTATCCTAACTCCAACATAAAAGGGAACCACTCTGAATGATTGAATAAATTATTTATTATTATTGATCCAACTAGGAAAAAAGAAGACGGGGTAGTTAGGTTAATGGGAAAAAAATAAGATAATTTATCAGTCAATCAGAGTGTTCTCTTTTTATGTTGGGTATAGAAAATAACCGGAATAGTTATCTGAAAATAAATTGCCTTGAAAAAAACCTCTACTTTGGCATAAATTACCCAACAAGGTACAGCCATAAAACCAATCACCCCAACTAGAAAACATTTTATTTCTTTGTGATAGAATATCCTTACCAAGAATCTGTGGAAATCGCTTGAAGTTTGCTCGTGTTCTTTGGGGAAGACATCCACCAATAGAACAGCAGAATTTAACACGAAAATGGAAAGAAGTCACCCAGAAGTCTGGATAAACAAGTAAGTTTTTTTTTTCTTTGTTCTTTTTTTTTTTTTTTTTTTAACAATATCATCCTTTTTATTTTCCCACTGCTCATAAAAATATTTTCATTCTATTTAAAAAAATTTTTTTAAAATCGCTCAAACATATACGAGGGTGAGTCAATAAAGTATGCCATTTTTGTTTGGGACAGGTATAATTACCGAACAGGAATACATGGATTTCACACAAAATGAAGCTTGTCCTCTGTGGAGTCACATCCCTACTTTTCCATATAGTCACCGTTTCTCTTAATAGCAATGTTCACTCGAATGAAGCATGTATCCCTCCCATTAAAAGGACTGTGAGTCAAAAAAGTAATGCCATTTTGTTTAGGACAGTATATTACTAAACACAGGAACATGTATGCATACATCAAAAAAAAGAAGCTGTCCTCTTGGATCACATCCCGTCTTCGTCAAGAGCAATGTTTCCACCTTCGAATGAGAGTATTATCCATGCCTGTTTAAAATTGGACTGTTCTTTGAGCCACTTCTTCACTACAAAATTTCACTTCTTTGTCACTGGATTAATTTTATCCTTCAGCCCCCATGAAAGACGGTTAAGATGCAAACAAATTGAGATAAACATTTTTTTTTGCTATACCTAAAAAGAATTAATCTATTACATAATCAATTCTGTCTGTCTGTGTTGTATAACCAGTAGGTACCCACCCTGCGTGGGTAGAATGCACCTCTGCTGAGGTAATACTACCCCAATTGGACACTTTGCCATGGGTGGCGCCCCGTTGGAGCTTAAGGACGGTAGTCTGTGGATGGCAGTCCATGACCAGCAACACTCCACTTAGACCCTTACTTAGCTACACGGGTGGTCGGAAGCCCCTCAATCAATCGGCTGGTTCACGTTAACCCTGCACCTGATATGATTGCCCCAACCCAATTTGCCCTTTATGGACAACCCCAACCCTTTTTATCAAATGGGTGCTAGAAGGTGGTGCTGAGGGTCTACATGTCCGGGAATGATGTTAAACTCTGATGGGAGTCCAGTTGGAGAATGTGTAGCACCCCTCATCACATTGCTCCCGGTCCACTCGACCCGAGAGGTAAGAAATTAGTACCCTTTTGTTAAGTCCCATCTAAGGGTTAAAGAGAAAATGTATTATAAAACAAAATTGATATATCCATTTAAGAATTAATTTTTCAAAATTTATCGGCATTAAATGACCCACTGGGTCTGTTTAAATCTTTGTAAAACTTATTATAATGGAGATATGGTCTGTAAACGAACTATTCACCATTTCCTTAATCATTTACGTTTTATTCCCAATGGTTATTAAATTTATTAAATAATCATATTTATCTTAATCAGTATCTGTATTTATCAATGTATTCTCTATAAAGTCTGAGATAGATTTCCTCAAAACAGCCCATGTTATTAATGGTTTAATCTTAAACCATCCTTGTTGAGAATTCCAGAGCCCCATTCCTTGTAAGATTATCTAAAAAAATGGTAAAAATGTCCTTTTCATCTAAAGTTAACCCGAATATTTCCCTTAAATTAAAGACTTCAATATACTTAATATACGTTTAAACAAAAGGCTATCGTTTGGGTAGATTTAAAAAATGAATGTGACATCCAACTGCGTTGGAATGAGTAGGACATTAAAGAGTTAAAATCTACAAACTTTCATTAAGAAATTTTTACATGTATATGGTGAATATTGCATATTCTTTTTTAAAAAACTTGTTTAATGAATAATACTGGTGTTATGATTCTATATTATTGTTTTATTCTCAATGTATAAAAGCAATCTATATGTATAATTGGATATGAAATCAATTTGAGTAAAGTAAAAATACGTTAATCTTTTTTGTGTTCTTATTCTAATTTCATTAGTCTTTCTTTATTTCAGTATGATAGTTAATTATATTAAAACTTTGGGCACTGTTTTTGTAGTACTTCGATTAAGGTTAAAATACTTTTTTGTTTTTACCTAAAAAGAAATTAATCGTATTACGTAAATGCAATTTCTGTCTGTCAACCAGTTGGCGCCCTACACCAGTGATCCATCATTAAGGAAACTTTAAAGACTTGTTTAAGCTAGATTTCAGGAACAGGACTGGCTTAATGATTTCAATAAAGTTTAAACAAGAGATAACTCCACTTCATAGGTTGCCAATTATAAGTTTAGCTTTGACAAGATGAACAATTTTACGTTGGATCTTCTTTTCGAGAGCATCTTCCGAAAGTTTACTGGAAAATTCTGAAACAGCAAATTTTATTATAATTTATTAGAACGGAAATATTCGGACATCATAATTGACAATATTTGTTGACTGTTATTGAAATCCAATTAGCCAGTCCTGTTCCTGAATATTAGCTTAACAAGTCTTTAAAGTTTCATTATGATCGGATCACTGGTGTAGGCGCCAACTGGTTAGACAGACAGAAATTGCCATTTACGTAATAGATTAATTTCTTTTTAGGTAAAAACAAAAAAAGTATTTTAACATTATGAAGTACTAGCAAAAACATGTGCCCAAAGTTTTAATATAATTAAATATCATACTGAAATAAGAAAGACTAATGAAATTAAATAAGAACACAAAAAAGATTACGTATTTTTACTTTACTCAAATTGATTTCAATATCAAATTATACATAAGATTGCTTTTAATACATCTGAGAATAAAACAATAATATTAGAAATCAATAACACCAAGTAATTATTCATTAAACACAGTTTTGTTAAAACAGATATGCAAATTATTCACACCATATACAATGTAAAAATTTCTTAATGAAAGATTTGTAGGATTTTAACTCTTAATGTCCCTACCTCATTCCACCCAGTTGGATGTCACATTCATTTTTTAAATCTACCCCAAACGATAGCCTTTGTTTAAACGTAATATTAAGTATATTTAGAAGTCTTTAATTTAAGGGAAATATCTCGGGTTAACTTTAGATGAAAAGGACATTTTTAGCCATTTTTAGATAAATCCTTACAGGAATGGGGCTCTGGAATTCTCAACAAGATGTTAAGAGTTAAACACATTAATAACATGGGCTGTTTTGAGGCAAATCTATCTCAGACTTTAATAGAGATATCATTGATAAATAAGATACTGATTAAGATAAAATAATGATTATTTAATAAATTTAATAACCATTGGGAATAAAACGTAAATGATTAAGGAAATGGTGACATAGTTTCGGTTACAGACACATAATCTCCATTATAATAAGATTTTACAAAGATTTAAACAGAACCCCAGTGGGTCATTTAATGCCGATAAAGTTTTGAAATAAATTAATTCTTAATGGATATACAATTTTGTTTTATAAATACATTTTTCTATTTAACCCTTAGATGGGACCTTAACAGGTACTACCTCTCCGGGTCAGAGTGGACCAGGGAGCAATGGTGATGAAGGGGTGCTACACATTCTCCAAAACTGGAACCTCACCATCAGAGTTTAACATCATTCCCAGGACATGTAGACCCTCAGCCACCACCTTCTAGCACCCATTTGATAAAAAGGGTTGGGGTTTGCCATAAGGGCAATTGGGTTGGGGCAATCATATAGGTGCCAGGGGTTAACGTGACCAGCCGATTGATTGGAGGGGGCCTCTCCGACCACCCGTGTAGCCTAAGTAAGGGTCTAAGTGGAGTGTTGCTGGTCATGGACTGCCCATCCACCAAGACTCCGTCCTTAAGCATCACGGGGCGCCACCCATGGCCAACAGGTGGTCCAATTGGGGGTAGTATTACCCCTCAGCAGAGGTGCATTCTAACACCCCAACTGACAGGGTGGGTACCTACTGGTTATACACACACAGACAGACAGAAATTGCCATTTATGTAATAGATTAATTTCTTTTTAGGTATAAGCAAAAAAAATGTTTATCTCAATATATGTTTGCATCTTAAACTCTCTTTCATGGGGCTGAGGCATACATTAATCCAGTGACAAAGAAGTGAAATTTGTAGTGAAGAAGTGGCTCAAAGAACAGTCAACAAAATTTTACAGGGCATGGATACATACTCTCATTCGAAGGTGGAACATTGCTATTGGAGAAGCAGGGATGTGATCCACAGAGGACCAGCTTCATTTTGATGTATGATACATGTTCCTGTGTTTAGTAATTATACCTGTCCTAAACAAAATGGCATTACTTTTTGACTCACAGTCTTTTATGGGACAGGGATACATGCTCTCATTCGAAGGTGGAACATTGCTATTAAGAGAAACGGTGACTATATGGAAAAGTAGGGATGTGATCCACAGAGGACCAGCTTCATTTTGATGTATGATACATGTTCCTGTGTCGGTAATTATACCTGTCCAAAACAAAATGGCATTACTTTTTGACTCACCCTCGTATATGTTTGAGCGTATTTAAAAAAATTTTTTTAAATAGAATGAAAATATTTTATGAGCAGATGGGAAATAAAAAGTGATGATATTGTTAAAAAAAAAAAAAAAAAAAAAAAGAACAAAAGAAAAAAAAACTTACTTGTTTTATCCAGAACTTCCTGGGTGACTTCTTTCCATTTCGTGTTAAATTCCTGCTGTTCTATTGGTGGATGTCTTCCCCAAAGAACACGAGCAAAACTTTCAGCAGATTCCACAAGATTCTTGGTAGGATATTCTATCAACAAAGAAATAAAAAATGTTTTCTAGTTGGTTGATTGGTTTTATGGCATGTCAACCCTTGTTGGGTAATTTAATGCCAAAGTGAGAGATTTTTTTTCAAGCAATTATATTTTTCAGATAACTATTCCGGTTATTTTCTATAACTCCAACATAAAAAAAAGAGAACCACTCTGATTGACTGATAAATTATTTATTTATTTTCCCATTAACCTAACCCTAACCCCGTCTTCTTTTTTCCTAGTTGATCAATAAATAAATAAATAATTTATCAGTCAATCAGAGTGGTTCCCTTTTTATGTTGGAGTTATAGGAAATAACCACTATTCCTATTGAATAATAACCATTCACTGTGTCTAATTGGACACATGGCACAATGGATACAGGTTGTTGTGAGACTTATTATGCTACTATTGGTCAGAGAGGACCAGGGAGCGATGGTGATAAAGGGGTGCTCCACATTCCCCAGACCTCCACAACTGGAACTTCACTGTCAGAGTTTAACGTCATACACAGGACATTAAAACCCTTAGCCACCACCATCTAACACCCATATGATAAAAAGGGTTTGGGCTTGCTATAAGGGCAATAGGGTTGCGACAATCATATAGGTGCTAGGGTTTGACGTGACCAGCCGATTGAGCAGAGGGGGCCTCTCCAACCGCCCGTCTAGCCTAAGTAAGAACCAAAGTGGAATATTGCATGTCATGGACTGCTCAAACACTTGGGTTCTATCCTTAAGCATCACGGGTTGCCACCCACGGCCAACAGGTGGCCCCATTGGGTGAGTCTTACCCCTCTGCAGAGGTGCAGTCGGTGCATTCTAACGTCCCAGCCGACAGGGAGGAAAAAGGGATGGGGCTTGCTATAACCGCAATAGGGTTGGGACAATCATATAGGTGCTAGGGCTTGACACGACCAGCCAATTGATTGGAGAGGCCCACACCAACAAGGTGTTTATTCGGGTGAATTGAAATAAAAAGAAACCACTTACTTTCTATTAATCTGTTTACAGCTGCTTCTAGTCGATTAGGTATCTTCACAGGTCGTAGTTTTATCATCCCAATATGAGGTTGGATTTTCCCTTCGGACTCTCTTACCATCTTGGCAACTTCAGGGACCAACTTGGACTCCGTAGTGATAAATCCAGATGTGTGCTTTAACTAGACAATTAAGAAATAAAAAGAAAAGATTAAGATGTTTTGAAACTAAGAATTGTGGAGTTTTTTTCAAAGAATTGATTAAATATCTTTTATTGGGCTTATTTAAAAAGATGATCATTAACTGTTGGTTGTGAGATCAATCCCTGTGTTGGTGGTATATAAATATATTCAACAATAACAACCATTTCATCCGGTTTAAAACTGTTTGAGGGTCATAAAATATTTATATTAGTTTTTGGGGGTCCATAAATATTTTGTCATTCCGGATTTGTGCCCTTATATACGTTATGTCTTTCCTTAATGGTAACAGGCATAAAAAAAATCCCAGCTTAGATATTTACTAAGAGCTATTTCTCGCTTTTTATTGGCAAATTAATTCAGATATTTTACACCCCCCCCCCCCCGTATAAAATTCAAATCAAAACACTAAACAATTTCTTATCTGTATTTTTATATCAAGCACAAAATCCCGTTGGATCTTTCAGCCGAATCTTTCCAATTAAAAAGTAATATTCACTTGTCAATCGACTCAAAAACTTACTATATTTAACGGTATATAGGACGCACTTTTTTCCCCAAAATTTTGGCTAAAAAAATTGCCCTGTGTCTTATACATCATAGGTGAAGTTTTATTATTATTTCCTGCTATTGAGATGTCTTGTGTATGCTTATTGCTTGTCTGTACTGCCAAATTGCTTTTATACAGCTATGTTTCTGCTTGTGTAATGCACAGCTAAACTGTTTTCAACAATATATGCTTAAATACACTAAAAACTTTTTTCCTGAATCTGACCTGCTGAAATGGGGGTGCGTCTTATATGCTGTCAAATATGGTAAGTCCAACCGTTTCTCTCCCACTCTAAAAGACAATCGCCAAAGCGGCTCAAAGACTTTGCTTTTAATTCTGTAAACACTTTTCTTATGCAAATAATAATCTCACTCAATCAAATGCAATCTACACTAATCAGGAGGTTGCACCATGACTGCCCGTCTTCGTAGTAAAATGGGTTAGAATTCGCGTCGGACTAGATGCTGCCTACATATGCTGCACACTACTCGTTTTTTTGAACGATGAAGATGGGCTGACTCATTGAAGATAGCTGGCTATTTGCCATGCCGATCATTTTCGCTACGATTTCATACAGGGAGTGGGGTTAAAAATCTGTGCCAAATCTGGAAGGGGGCATGTATGATTTGTAAGCGGATAGTTTAAGTATTTTGTTTATCAACTATGCTGGATGGTTGGATTCTACGGCATGTCAAACCTTGTTGGGTTATTCCATGCTGAAGACATTTTGTTCAATTCATTCTTATTGGCTATTCAATTTTGATTTTCAAACTGTATTTTTTTAAACACATTTTTAAAAACTCATTTTTTGATCGATTTAACCCAGAGATAGGATCTTAACAGGTACTATCACTCCGGACAGAGTGGACCTGAGAGTAATGGTGACGAAGTTCCAGAATTGCAACTTCACTAGGACATTAAAACCCTCGGCCATCACCTTCTAGCACACCTATCATAAACAGGGTGGGTGGGGTTGCCATAGGGGCAATACAGTCAGGACAATCATATAAGTAGGAGGCACTTGGTGTAATCGTTAGAGTCATAGGAAATGAACTCGTCGACCTGAGTTCAAATCCTGGATGAAGCTGTTTGCATTTCACATAGCGCTAATACCCTTGGGAAAGGTATGCATCCAACTACTCTCCTTCTAGGTATGGGTAAATAGCAGGGCAGACTGGGCTCTTTAACTGTATCTATGTAACCAGACTATGAAAAGGAAAACTCTAAATTCAAACCTGTTAAACTCCGCTTAAAAATTGACCTTGTGTTACATCCTGCTTGTGCAGAGAGGTTGGTAGATATGTGTATATATATATATATCCGACTGCCTAAAGGCTATACTTTTCTAATATACAGGTACTCTCATAGAAATATTAACATCTTTTTTTTTTAATCACCTGTGGGAGATTCTAAGCATATGTTGACAGGGATGGTGAACATGTGGAGACTGTTTGAAAATATATTAAAGGTATTCCTATAAGGGTGTTAACATTTTTAAATAGATTTTTAAAAAAAGAAAAGATGTTAATATTTCTATGAGAGTACCTGTATATTAGAAAAGTATAGGTATACCCAATTTATCGAAAAATCTGTGTTTTTACAAAGCAAAACACACGGCTTCCTCAAAGTGAAAAGAAACAGGGGGGTGGAGGTACTCTCATTTAAGTAGCTAATGTTCAAGATTACCGATATTATATAACTGTGTTTAAAAACTTCTTAAGAAAGAACAACACAACAAAAAAAATGTAAATATAAATGTATAATTAACGCAATTCCCTAACCTCTATGAATAAAATAATCCTAGACGGGTTGAAATGTATTTCTATTATTTGCTAATTTTAAATGGTAATGTTAAATTACTTAAAATTGTAAGCAATTCTATTTTAAACAAACATTGGTTATTAATTGAAGAAGTGAATTCAATAGTGTTCATTAGGAATAACTAAGAAACGTTCACGTGATCAGTTTAGGCCATTTTGAATAAAACGGAAATAAATATTTCCGAACTTTGTTTATCAAAAATCTTGTAAAAAAAAATTAACGATCATACAAGGTTGTTACAAAGAAAAACAGTTAATTCAAAGATCAAATCATCCGATTGGATAAAATTACTCACCGTTAATAAAAAAAATAAATAAAATAATTTGTTTTACATGCGAAAGGGTTATTTTTATGTGGAAACGGGAACTATAACTTTAAATATTATCTCTCTTTGACAATTATACATTTAAAATGTATGGATGGCTGTATTCGACAATTGTTTTCTTGTGCACATTCAATAACCTATTATTGGTTTTCAACGGTGTTTGAAAGATTTTTTTGTGGTAGTTTCAGAATAACTCCGGAATATATATATATATATTTTTTTGTGTAACTGAAGCAAAGACAATAAGTACTTTTACTATTAAAATTTCACAGTGAAATTGACATTAAAATAAAATATGCCAGTCGAATTTGCGCCCGTTCAAATTCTAAATCGAAAAAGAAATGAAATGTATAAAAATTTTAATTACTAGTAGCATTTACTATTATTAAAATTTCACAGGGAAAGTACCTTTTTGCCAATTATGGGTTTGGGTAAATTATAAATCGAAAACTTAATGAAATGAATGAAAATTTGAATATTTTTTCTAAGAGAAAAACTGATAGAATAATGAAGAGTTAGTTACTTTTATTGTAAAATAAGTTGAATTAGTTCAAGATGATCTTTTATGCTTAAAAAAAAACAACAACAACAAAACAACAACATATAGTAGGTGGGAACGACACGTTCCTGTCTACGTCTGTAGTTCCAAGGTAAAAAACAAATATGTCAGTTTTGCTCTTCCGTATATTCTAAGAATCACACATTACTATTCAACAATAAAAATTACAAATTCTTTTAAAAATATTAATAAATCGTGGATCGGACATATTTTTAGTTCACCTGAATTCTAAAATTCATAAATTAAAATATCCGTGAAAAATCGATTTTTTCACGCAAAAAAGATTTTTAAACATTAAAAAAAATCAAATTATTTAAGCACACAAAAGATTGAAAATCTCTTAAAAATTAATTTCTTAAAAAAAAAAAAATTTTTCTTGACAATTTAATAGAATATAGTACATACTAATTAAAAAAGAAAAAGAAAAGTTTTCAAATAATATTATGACATTTTTTTTGCACTTTTTATTTCCGATTTCATTAATTTTTCCTAAAAAAACTACTGCGTTGTCTGTTATACAATTTTTGGGATATAGTTATTCAGACTCTTATCTTTATAGAAAAAAAGTTAAAAAAACTTTTCTGACGGTTCATTTTTTTTTATCTCATAAAATAAAATGGTAAAAAAAAAATATTTCTCCTAATATATTTTAGGAAAAAAACTATTTCAGATATATTTACACCCAAAGGTAAATAGTTATGGAAATTTTCGTGAAAATCGGACTATTAATTGATTTTTTATAGAATTTTTAAAAAAATCTTCTTATCGTAACTTATTTTTAGCTACGTTAAATTTCAGTTGATTTAACAGTGCAAAAATGAAAACATTGTTTCTCAATCATAATTTTCATTATTTTCCTAAGCTGAAAATTTTTTTTTTAAATCATCAGGATTTTGTTTAATGTTTCTTCTTTCGAATACAAAAAAAATTTCAAGATAATATTAATTTTTCTGCAAATTTCATTGTGTTAAATATAGGGGGGGGGGTTAAATTGGTGGTACCTAGTGTTCGTTAATTCTACAAAATCCTAACCAACACGATACGAGAGAAAGTTAAATTTTCTAGGTAGCTTTTATTAGTTTTATTTAACCGATTTATTCAGAATTTACTAATACAATGAATAACCCCACTCTGAAAAAACATCAATGAAATTAAATATGATAAATTATTTATCATCGTAGCAATAAATTAGCGTACGATTTTATTTTTTTTGTATACAAGAGTCATACTCTAATTTATTGCTACGAGAACAACAGTAACTATGCTAGTCATTAAACCATAAACAAACATTAACAAAATACAACACCATAAATATTTTAAAATATCTACCTTCCAATACAAACTTCTGAGGTAAACAAAACGATGATAGGACAGCGACTTGAATAAAACACACTTGCGACCAAGCGCCATGCTTGTACCGATGGCTGTCGCCATTTTAAATCAAGTATAAAGCTTTATTTTCGTATTTTGTGACTGGTTTTTATTTTGTCTAAACTTTCGAAAATAATCTAAAGAAAATTAATAGAATAATTAAAATACGTATTTATAAGATGTTTTTTGTTTATCTAAAGACAGCATTTTAAAATATTGCATATACGAAACTAAAAAGCAAAGTGAAAAATGTTGTCTTAACGGAGTTACCTCGCTTGAATCAAGAGTTACTGCCCCGCCTTCTTACACCTCACGCGGTGTCCTGTAATAGTTACCAGGCTGGATTAGCAGACCATTGATACTGAGTTTGATTCTTACTGGGTGCCCAATACTTCTAGGCGTGTGCCAAACCTAAGCTTAGTAAATAACTATTAGGGCACCTCATGTGGTGTAATGGTTTGCAAAAGCTGCATTAGCAGACTTTTGTTAGTGAGTTCGATTCTCACTGGGTGCTCAGTAGTTCTGGCCTTGAACTAATTTCATATATTCTCATGGATTTTTTCTATTTTCAAATCAACTGTCAGACAAGGAATGAAATGTCCGTATTATGTAAATTAGGATCTACCAATTTTGACACCACACACATAATTTACAAAATAAGTTTAAACCCCTGATTGAAAAAAAAATTACCAGAATTAAGGGAAATATTCAATTTTAATGAAATTTTCAGTGTTGATTTATCAATCGATGAATTTTATAATGCATTAGTTATTTTATTTAAAAACTTTCTGATTTTTTTCATGTGACTCAATTTTAATCCCCACCTCCGTATTTTTTGGGCGCAAAATATCGTTGGGGTTATGTCATTTTGAAACTAATTACTATTACAGTATGAATAAAAAGACCAAAGTTTTGAATAGAAGAAAAAAATTTTTAAAGGATCGCCTCTGGTAAAAAATAAGTACCGAAAATCTGAAAATTAAATGTAAAAAAAAAAAACTGAAAATTTTTAGAGATTTATTTTTGTTGTTTATGTATATAATTGACTTTTAGATTATCAGTGAAACAATTATACATCAATATTTATTCTGTTTAAAAGGGTGGAAGCCTAACTTTTCAATTCAGTTTTCTCCAAAAATCATAAGATAACAATACTAAAGTAGGCTTGTTATTAAATCAATATTTGTTTTTAGACTCTAAAAATATGAAATTTAAAACTTAAGATTAGGCGTTTCATATTTTAAATGAATTTTATCTATTAATTGGGTTTATAAATTTTTGCTATCAAGGTGCATACGGTTGGAGCGAATGGTGATATTTATTTTAAGGAATTTTGATTTATTTCCATTGAATCAGTTTGATTGAAATGATTCAGTAATTCAAAAGAAAGAAAGAATTTGTTGATTAATAAGTCAGCACAGAAAATGGTTATTTCCAAGTTGAGTAACATGATATTACAGGGTGACCCAGAAAAAAACAGAACCCAAGTTATTTATTTTCCCATTAACCTAACCCTAACCAAAAACCCTACCCCTACCCCCCTAGTTGAATAACATAATATTATAGGGTGACCCAGAAAAAACAGAACCCAAAAATTTTGTAATAAAGCTGTTAATTTTAACTAGGGGGATAGGGTTGGGGTTGGGTTTAGGTTTAGTTTAATGGGAAAATAAATAATTGGAGTTCTGTTTTTTCTGGGTCACCCTGTAATATCATGTTACTCAACTAGGAAATAACCCAGAAAATTTTATCAAAATCAGATAATTCCCTGATTTTTGGTAATTTTTTTCTTTATCAATTTGGGCCTCCATAGTTTCCTGCTCAATTCTTTAGTGAAAAAACCCACATGAATTCTTTAGAGCGTTTAAAATTTTCTGCATGTTGGAACAAAAAAGATATTTCATTTAAATTGATATCAAAAAGTTAGTCATTTTCTGGACATAGTGTATTTAATGTTTTTTGTTATTGATTTCTAAGAAGAAACTCTTATATATATTTACCAACCCCTCGGCACAAGCAGGATGCGACACAAGGTCAATTTCTTAAGCAGAGTTCAACAGGTTTGAATTCAGAGTTTTCCTTCTCCTAGACCGATTGCCAAACTAAGATTAAAGAGCCCAGACTGCCCTACTATTTACCCATAGCTGGTGGGAGAGTAGGATTCATACTTTTCCCAAGAGTATTAGCGCTAAGTGAAATGCAATTACCATGTCCAGGAATTGAACTCGGGGTGACAAGTCCATTTCCCATGACTTTAACCATTACACGATGCACTTCCCAAAGAAGAATCTCTTATAAGTATTTTTTTAAAAATCATAACAACATTTTGTTATGACATAAATGAAGTAAATTTTCGTTATTTTCTGTAAAATTTTTAGGCTAATTCGATGTTTAAAATGTATTAAAAATAAATTACATATGTAATATTATTTTGCTTTTTTAACTGATGCTCATTATGTTACTACTTTTCAACTTAAACTAAAATTTGACCATAAATCATCAATTTAATTTTAATTTGTTTTTAATATGAAAATGAGTGCACAATTGGTGGTACCTAATATTTGTTCTGTCTAAAAGGGTAGGGGTTTAACTTTTCAGTTGAGTTTTATCTAAAATTTATTAGATAACAATAATAAAATAGGCTTGTTATTAAATCAATATTTGTTTTTAGAATCTAAAAATATGAAATTTAAAACTTAAAATTAGCATTTCATATTTTAAATGAATTTTATCAATTAATTAGGTATATAAATTGTTGCCATTAAGGTGCCTATTGGGGCTGCAAATGATAATATTTACGTTAAAGAATTTTAATTTATTTCCATTGAATCAGTTTGATTGAGGTAATTCAGTAATTTTAAAGAAAGAATTTTGTTGATTAATAAGTCAATAATAATAAAAAATTTTTAAATCAGATAATTCCCTGATTTTTTATTTATTTATTTTTTTTATCAATTTGGGCCACTGCATTTTTTAACATAAAAGTGTTTTATAATTTGCTTGAAGCATTGTGTTTACATTGTGGCGGAGAACGAAAAAGAGTAAGACTTTGTCTTGCCTGCCGGGATCGAACCCGCATCCGCCCGCATGCAAAAACAAATGCAATCTAGGTACTGGACGGACGCGAGGTTCGACATGCACCCGGATGTTTGGTTTTTGTGTGTACTTAAAATAACCAAAGCGAGTGAGGAAAGACGGTGTTCTGTTAGAAGAGAAGATTGAAAGCTGAGGACTGAGATTATTTGAAGTTTTCCTTACAGTTGGGAGAGAATTAGAGTAATATAACTTTTGAATTCTTTTTTGGTCCCCTCTTTCGAAACAGGTTTGTTGGTTGGTTTTGAAGGCTATCACAATGCAAGTGTAAAGAAAAAAGAAGGTAACTATGGTGTTGTTTGTTAACCTTTATTCATTCTTAATATTTCGAGATAAAGATCTCCTCCTCAGAAGATTTCTGAAGCTCTGGAGGGCGCAGAGAATTTGGAAGATATAAGACACAAAATTAAATGGACTATACCTAGTAGCACTGTGATTGCCTTCAAAACCAACCACCAAATTTTTTAACATATTTCTCACTGACTTTTTGTAAACAAAAAAATGCCGGATATTTTTTTTAACTCTTAGTTTTTCTGCGTGTTTGAAACAAAAAAAAAGGAAAAAAAACCAAAGATATTTTATTTAAATTAATATAAAAAAGTTATTCATTTTCCTGTTCATAGTGTATTTAATATTTTTTGTTACTGATTTCTTAGAAGAAATAGGCTACCTATTAATTATGTAACAAATATATGATATGTAGGGGGGGAACAATGAGTAATTATCTCCCTTAGTGAATAAGCGTGTCCATTGGGTGCCTCTTTGGGGTGTCACCATCAAGACATGCTGGTTGTGTAACAACAAACTCATAAACAACGTTCTCCTATGGACTCCTATTGTTATATACCTCTTTGCATATCGGGTATATAAATGACGAGAGGAGAGATAAGGTGAGGAGATGGGTGTCACTTCGTCAGTTGTGTGTTCCTGAGCAGTTAAGGCAATAATTATCCGAGAAAAAACAAGTATTTCCAGGGGAAAAATATGGAATGTTTTCTCTTTTTTTTATTTTTATTTTTGTTTTTTTAAAGAAAATCAAAAAAGACTCAGCCAATTGGATAATTTACAAACAATAAATAATTATTTTATTTTAAAAATTATTTTTCTTTCCTTTTTTACCCCCACCCCAATACAAACACATACAACAACATTAAAGTTCATAGACAAGACACACGTACAAATAAATACCTTTATTTTCTTCTTTTTTTAGTTCCATTAAAAATATAAGCTCCTTTTTTTTTTACAATAACTACTTTCAATAATTTCTTTCTTTCTTCCGTTTTTCCAAATAAACTCTTTCTTTTTTCTATAATTTTCAGTTCAGTTCTGAAATTCACTCTTTCCTTCTTTTTTTTTCAATCTTCAATAATCTTTTTATAGTCTAATTTTTTCCTCCGTTCCCTTCTGCTAAAAAAAACATCTGTCTCCGTTCGTCCGCTGACTCTAACTCTAACTAACTTTCTTCCCACCCCTTAAACTATCGTCTGGTACTATGATTTTTCCTGCCTAAGTGTTTGTTTACTTTTCAAATTCTTCCGCGTCTAAGGGCAGCAACTCTTGTTCACCCTTTGTTCAAATGAACAGCATACCAGATGAGCAATATGACATGCCCTATTTCACTCTAATTTAAAGTACATTACAAATTGATAAAACTCCCCCCTTTCTTTTTCTTCTTCTTATTTTCAACTATTCTTAACTTGTCAAATTTATTCATAAATTTAGCAAGTTATGACAGATGCGTACTTACTTTTTACTTACTTACTTGTTCTTCTTTGTGGGTGGCCATTTTCTTCTGGGCTGATTTCTGACTCTGGGCTGGATGTCTGCTTCAAGTGTAGAAGATCTGGCCTCTAACAGACAGGGTTGGCGAGACGCCTGACACACAGGAGCTAAGCAGCTTAATACCGAGATAAACAGGACTGCAAAAGCGGCGATGTCTTCGTCATCATGAACACCCAAATGTAGATGGGAATTTCCCCAGAAATGTGTGTAACCGCACCTGCAAGTCCAGAATTGGACTAACGAGCCCCCAGAGGGTCCACAACTGAAGATATGGAGTGATGTAATCATCATCTGCGATGGACTTCCAAAAGAAAAAAAAGGGCATATTTCTCACTGTTGGATATACATTTGTGTATTCTTGCAATACTACTTGTATGCATATAATGTATGCATTAAATGTTTCTGTATGTGTAAATGAGCAACCAATCTAGGAGAAGGAAAATACTGAATTCCAACCTATTAAAGTCCACTTAAGAAATTGACCTTGTCTCACATCCTACTTCTGTGGAATGCTTGGTATATATATATATATATATATATGTGTGTGTGTGTGTGTGTGTGTGTATATGTGTGTCTGTGTGTGTGATCAAAAAGTACTATAGAGAATGAAGCTTTAAGTTTAAAATTTAAAATGAAGACTTAGTTACAGCTGACTTCTATTGTGGTTGGCATCCTTCCGTCTACTAAAGACGAGGGAGTAGTGTCCATTTTAAAAAGTTTTTTTTTTTATCTGCAACTGCGTGAGTGGCTGAATAGACCAATTTTTGAATGGCAGTCTCTGGAGCAGTGACCGCAAACAAACAGTGATGCTTGCTGGAGTTGCTGTTGTCTCTCCTTCCTTTTGGCTCTCTTTTCCGTGGCAGCTTCTTTCCTCTCTTTTTTCACTCCTTTTCGTTCCTTGTTTGACGAGGAGTCGCCAGGTCTTCTGCACAAGCCTCCCATGTGTTGGTGTTAATGTGGCATGTCTTCATGTTTCTCTTACAGACATCTTTAAAGAGCATGCATGGTCTCCCTACTGGTCGGGTGCCCTCTGCTAATTCGCCATACAGTAGGTCTCTGGGGATGTAGCCTTTGACCATTCTCCTGACTTCTATAGTTAAGTGATAAAGTAACTCTCAGTAATATTTGAATTTTTTTTTTTTTGTGAAACACAGAATTGGAAAAGTGCAACACCCTCCATACTCACCAGACCTTCAGCTCTGTGCAACTTTTTCTTATTCTGAAAATTCATCTCAAGAATACAATCCTCACAAAAAAACAAAAACAAATGGTTCACTGAACTGCATTTGGTGATGAGGCTCCAGTTCTTGAACTCTGGGAAGTATAGAATCACCCATTCATTGTCATTACTCCCAGGTCCACTCTGACCCAGCTCCATTGCATTTTTTAACCATATGACCTTAAGGCACCCCTTTTTGACCTCGATTAAGAAAGGACATGTTTTTCATTTACACCGTCAATATCCGGTTGTTTTAACAGACGATTTTTAGATATTTTTTTAAATTATAAAACTAACCCCTAACCCTACCCCTAACCCCTAACAAACAACCGGACGGTATGAAAAACATGCCCTTTCTTAATCAAGATCAAAAAGGGGTGCCTTAAGGTCATATGGTCTGCATTTTTTATAACTGCACTTTTTATTTGTCTATAATCATTTGTCTGCACGCGGTTTCAAGTATTCTTGATACCAATAACTTGAAAACAAATGTATGGTTTCTAGTAAATAATAATAATAATAATAATAATAATAATATAATAATAATGCGAAGGTGATCCACTGGGAATTATGCAAAGAATTAAATTTTGACCATACAACAAAATGGTATATGCATAAACCAGAATCTGTTCTTGAGAATGAAACGCATAAAATTCTCTAGGACCTTGAAACAAAGACGGATCATCCTATCCCAGCCAGGAGACCAGACCTAGTGTTGATTAACAAAAAAAAAGAGAATGTGTCAGCTGGTGGATTTTGCGGTTCCAGCAGAGCACAGGTTGAAGCTGAAAGAAAATGAAAAGATGGACAAATAGGTGGACCTTGCCAGAGAATTGAAAAAGCTGTGGAATATGAGGGAGAAAGTAATGCCAATTTTAGTTGGTGCACCTGGAACGGTCCCAGAAAACTTGGAAAAAAGTCTGGAGGATCTGGAAATTAGAGGAAGAATTGAGACCATCCAGACTACTGCACTGCTGCAATCGGCTAGAATACTCAGAAGAGTCCTGGAGACCTAAGGAAACTTGTTGTCACTCAAACTCCAATGAAATACCATCAGCTAATGCTGGTGTGAAAAACTCGAAAGGAGTGAATAATAATAATCCAGAATCCGTTCTTGTGAATGAAACACATAAAAGTCAGATCAAACAGTGTGTTCAATATTTAAAGTTTTTTTTTGTGAAACACAGTACTGCACAAGCGCAACACTCTCCATACTCACCAGACCTTTAGCTCTGTGCAACTTTTTCTTATTTCCTCAACTGAAGAGTGTTCTGTCATCTGGTACTGTTGTTGGATTTTACAGCATGTCAACCCTTTTTGAGTTACCTTATGCCGAAGATTTTTTTTTTTTTTAGCCAAAGATTTTAAAAAATTTGTTTTGCTGGACACTGTCGGAGAAGCAAGGATGAACTCATAAACAACATTCTCCTATGGAAACCAACACATGGGTATGCCAGTGTGGGCCATCCAGCAAAGACATGCATTGACCAGCTCTGCACAGATACTGGGTGCTGTGCAGAGGACCTCCAAGGATAATTAATGATAGGGACAGTGGGTGAGAGATTTGTCATGGATATCAGTGCTACTAGCACGACATGTGATGATCCTGAAGACATTTTGTTTTATTCATTCTTGATGGATATTCAAAAATTTTCTTTTTTAAAACTCAATTTAAAAAAAAAACACTTTTTTTGAATTCATTTTTTTCTATTTACACAGTGGTTCTCAACTGGGGTTCATGTGGACCCCTGGACCATATAACAATTTTTAATGTATTTAACTATAAAATTACAATGGGATTTTTAAACATCCAATGGCTATGGGAGGGTCCACCAGAGTAAAACAGGGTTAAAAGGGGGTCCATGGGTAAACAAAGGTTGAGAACCATTGATTTAACACATAGATGGGACCCTCCCATTCTGGGTCAGAGTTGACCTGGGACTAATAGTGATGAAGGGGTACTCTACATTTCCCACAGCTCCAGAATTGGATCTTCACCATCAGATGAGTTTAACATTATACCCAAGATATTAAGACCCTCAGTCACCACCTTCTAGCACCCATATGATAATAAGCAATTTTTGTTCTCTCCCACCCATTGCTTCGGCTTGTGGGTGGGCCCACGTTAAAACGGAGTCTTGTGCCCAGTCCATACAGGTGGGGTATGAGACAAATAAACCCATATGATAATAAGGGTTGGGGCTGGGCATAAGGCAATAGGTTGGGACAATCGTATAGGTGCTAGGCCTGATATGACCAGTCAATTGATCTCTCCGACCACCTTCTAGCCTAAGTAAGGGTCAAAGTGGAGTGTTGTATGTTATGGACTGCTCAGCTGCCTGGATTCCGTCCTTAAGCATCATAGGTTGCCACCCACAACCAACAGGTGGCCCATTAAGGAGAGTATTACCCCTCTGTAGAGGGCAGTCGTGTATTATAAAGCCCCAGCTGACAGGGTTGTCAAAATGTTGTGTTTTTACATTTCACAATAAAGATGAGGACAACAGTCCGAAAATCAGAATAATAAAAGATTGGTATGTTCAGACAACAAACATAATATGTTCCATGAATGCTCATGATTACGACATAAAGGCTCCCAAGTTCAACAAGAAGGTTCCCAAGTTTGAAGAGAAGGTTTTCCGAGTCCAAGAAGGTTTCCAAGTCCAAGGAGGTTTCCGAGTTCAACAAGAAATACTGAAAAAGGGCAGAGGGCACATCAGCCAAAACATTGTGCAGATAACAATAAAGATGAGGACAAGAGATGAGAACATTGTGCAGATAACAATAAAGATATGAGATGACATTGTGCAGATAACATGAGAAGAACATTGAGGATGAGGACAATAGAATGAGACATTGTGCAGATAACATAAGATGAGGACAATATGAGATGAGACATTGTGCAGATAACAATAAAGATGAGGACAATATGAGATGAGAACATTGTGCAGATAACAATAAATGAGGACATATGAAGATGAGTGCAATGAGGACAATTGAGAACATTGTGCAGACAAAAAAGATGAGGACAATATGAGATGAGACATTGTGCAGATAACAATAAAGATGAGGACAATATGAGATGACATTGTGCAAACATAAGATGAGGACAATATGAGATGAAACATTGGCATGAACAATAAAGATGGACAATATGAGATGAGAACATTGTGCAGATACAATAAGATGAGGACAATATATGAGAAACATTGTGCAGATGAACGAGAATTGTGCAGATAACAATAAGATGAGGAAGATGCACAGAAATAAGATGAGAGATGAGAACATTGTGCAATAACAATAAAGATGAGGACAATATGAGATGAGAACATTGTGAAGATAACAATAAAGATGAGGACAATATGAGATGAGAACATTGTGCAGATAACAATAAAGATGAGGACAATATGAGATGAGAACATTGTGCAGATAACATAAAGATGAGACAATATGAGATGAGAACATTGTGCAGATAACAGTAAAGATGAGGACAATATGAGATGAGAACATTGTGCAGATAACAATAAAGATGAGGACAATAGAGATGAAACATTGTGCAGATAACAATAAAGATGAGGACAATATGAGATGAGACATTGTGCAATAACAATAAAGATGAGGACATATGAGATGAGAACATTGTGCAGATAACAAAAAGATGAGACAATATGAGATGAGAACATTGTGCAGATACAATAAAGATGAGGACCAATATGAGATGAGAACATTGTGCAGATAACAATAAAGAGTAAACAGTAGATAAACAATGAGGACAATATGAGATGAAACATTGAATATATGAGATGAGAACATTGTGCAGATAACAATAAAGATGAGGACATATGAGATGAGAACATTGTGCAGATAACAGTAAAGATGAGGACAATATGAGATGAGAACATTGTGCAGATAACAATAAGATGAGGACAATATGAGAATGAGAATCATTGTGCAAATAACAATAAAGATGAGGACAATAATGAGGATGAGAATTGTGCAGATAAACAAGTAAAGATGAGGAAAATATGAGATAGAACATACACACACAACACCACACACAATATATATATATATATATATATATATTATAATATATATCACATATATAACACACCACACACATATAGTAATATATATATATATATAATATACATATATATATATACACATATATATAATTACACATCGACATATATATATAATATATATCATAACAACACATCTATATATATACACACACATCTATAATTATTCCAAACATATAATATAATATATAAATATATATACACACATAGTATATTATATAGCACACACACATATATATATATACACACCACACACACTATATATAATAATATATACACACACACCCACACACACACCACCATATATATATTATTAATAATAAATATATATATATATGGACTCGTCACGCGAAGTTAATCCACGAAGCTCTGGCATTTCCATAGCGCTAATACTTGGAAAGGTAACATCCATATTCTCACTCCAGCTAGGGTAAATAGCAGGGCGACTGGACTTTTTAACCATGTTAGTAAACGTCATCTATGCCGAAAGAAAACTCTGAATTCAAACAGTTAAGAACTCCGCTTAGAGAAATTGACCTTGGTCGCTTTCGGCTCGTGCGGGGGGTGGTAAATATATATATCAAGAGAAGGGGGAGGGAGGATGATCATCTACTATGCTTTTATTCTTTTGCTAGTGAAAATGATGGTGAAATTATATTAAATGGAAAATAGTGTTTGTAGCAGAAAGACTGATGGTAATTATGTTTGATTGTTTGATCGATTTTAACGCATTTCAAGTTTTCCTGAAGTTATTTTATGCCAGAGGTTAGGAATCACATTATTTTTTCCGTTATATTACGTTTTGGGTAGTTTTAAGTAAGATATTGTTTTGGGCACAAGGTCTTATAAATATTAAGTAATGTTTAAATAAACTAGCTTGACCTTCAGATGGGGATTAATAGCTCCCTTACTCTACTCTGGATCGAGGGGCTGGAGTGATTACCCCGATTCCCATTGCGCAATCTAGTTTATATCAGGACACACGTTGAAGGGTCTTACCCCCACAGGGGATTGATTTAGCGTATTTTAAGTGAGCTGACAGATGGATGTGTTTATTGACTGTTGTAGATTTTCTGGAAGTAAATAGTAACATCTACTTCTCAGCCCTCCTTTGTATCCATTGAATGAATTAAGGAAAAAGGATAGGCCTTTGCAGCCCGTAAATGCGATTTAGGATTGGAAGTCGTTTGTACGCTTAGCCAAATCGTTTATCTGTTAAAATCGTCTTCCCCAAATAAATAAGATCGGACGTCGAACAGTAGTTGCAAATCACTCGAAACAAAAAGCACAAAAGGGCTGTAAATTGTGAAATCAGTAATTGAAATAAACGTCAACTTCGATTAAATTACGGGAAACAATCTACGTTATGTATTAATGCAAAGAACAGCGTTTGGATTGCACTTAACTAGAACATTGACTATTGCTTAAATGGTCACCCATCTTTAGTATTTAGAGGGCTCATCACTGCTTAACTTCGGGTGGTTAGTGAGACAGTGCTTTTAATGGGAGTTCCCCGTAGCCATCTTACATGGATTTGTTTGTTTTGTTTATTTAATGACATATCAACCTCATGGGATATTTAAGCCAAAGCAGTTTTTGGGAAAGACAGGAGTGGTACTATTTAATCCATAACTGGGGATGAGGGGATTCAATCCTTTCCCAAGGTAAGTTGGGAACATAATAGCCGACTGGAGTTCGAACCGTTTACCTACGATGTCGCAGTCCAATACGTTTAGCCATCTTTATAGGAATTTAGAAGATTAAAATGCCAGCACCCACATCCAGTTGTTAGGGTTTAAGTTCTGAAATTTGGGGACGGTGTAGTACCCATGTTCACACTGGATGCAGAATGGTAGGGCCTCTCAGATCCCATCTATAGGCAAATATATCTGATTGAAAGTATTGATATTAGACGGATACAATAAACTTGCTATAAATCTTTGACCCAAATTTAAAAACCCCCCGACTATAAATTCCCTTTTAATATAAAAAGGGAAATTAATAAAAACCCCCAATCCTAATAAAGGTGCCTGGTATGATACTACTTTCTCACGTGAGGCTCTATTTCTTGGTCTGAGAAGTCGAAGACATGACTCGTTGAAAATTCCTCTCAGATCAAATTACGGCGTGGTAGTCACTGTTAGCTCCTATCAATGGGAAAATATAGATTGCTGGAAAATTAATTGTATTTGATACTATACTTCATAACATTCAGGCAGTGTGCCTATAGTTATTCTCATCATAATACTGATAAGGCACAAAGATAAAAAAGATATTAATGTCTGAATTATTTTGATAAATGTTATTATCGAATAACTCACAAGAGTACATGATATAAAAAAAACATCCAGGAAGAAATGAAACAAAAATATAATACCTTGGCATTTAAGAGATCTATCTATCTATCTATCTAATCTATCTATATATAAATATATATATATATATATATATATATATTATATTTTAAGAATGGAAATGAGTAACCTACTCGAGTTCATCGATAGATTCTTCAGGGTTACTTTTAAATTCATCGGGTTTACGATTAATCGTAAACCCGAATTAATTAAAAGACCGAAGTTCTATCGATGAAACTCGAGTAGGTTACTCATTTCTCATTCTTAAAATAAATTTAATCGCTCTACATTGTATTGAAGCACTTGTATTGTTTTTCTTCAACTTAACCTCTTGGATAGTTCTGCGCTTTCCAACGATCGTCTAACCACCGGTAAGTTATACTTATACATAACAAATATATATATATATGTTTAAATATTATAATATAATATATATAATAATTGTGTGTGCTGTCGTTGGTGGTTGTTTGGTGTGTGTGTGTGTGTGTTCACGCATGCACACACACATATACACAACACACACACACACACACACATAACACCACACACAATAATATATAATATATATATATATAATATTATATATTTTCTGTGGTGTGGTAAAACGTGAGTGAGCGGTGTTCCCACGCGTGTGAAGGCATACAGTCAATAGCGTTTGGTAACTTCACTTGGTTCTAAAAATCGCATAAGCGAAAAACTGGCAAGTGACCAGGCGCAGAAATATAGTCTTTGCTGCCTAACTTGAACCATAAATCTATCCATGATATTGAAATCTTTCCTTACAAATATACGCACTAATTATATTAATATTATAAATAATATATATATATATATAATATATATTATAATATATATTAAGAGTTTTACTTTGTTTTATTAAATTGTAATTTATTTATTTTATTTAATTTCTGTAATCTATATTATGTGAAGTATCTGGAATTTTTTTTTCTTTAAATTAACAACGATACCAGAATACGTAATTATGTACATTAAATTATTTACTATGTTACTAAGCTTATAGAAATAATGTATGTATTTATCTTGATCTTTATTTACTTTTTTCTCTCATTAATGTTTTAAATCTCATTGTTTATTTTACCAAATTATTAAGGATTTATAATTCTTTTTTCCGGAAGTTGCTTAAATATAATAATACTGTAGGCTAATATTTCTTTATTCATATTTTACGTTTAATTTAATTCTAATATTCGTCTTGATTTTTTTAAACGTGTTTTTTTAACGTCATTTTCTTACCGTTCGTAAAGCTGGTTCAAAAAGAAAGAATATGTTTTTTTTAAAAATGTTGCAGGTGCTAGCTAATTAGAACTGAGCCTTCTTTCTTAGGGTGAACCACCTTTTGAATATATATATATATATATATATATATAATATATAATATATATATAAAAATATATATATATATATATACCTTTCTTTTCTCCTGCTTCAAACTGACATATGGTAAGAACAACAATTTTATATCCATTTAAATCTATTCTGAAACAACACATAAACATTGATCAACATTTGAGTTACCTCGTTAAAACGAGCACTAACTATTCTTCAATTCCGTTTACTGGGTAAATAGACGGGCAAACTGGGCTCTTAACTTGGTTAAGCAATAGGCGAAGGAAACCCTAATCAAACTATTAAATCTATTTTAAATTTAACTTTTGTTAAATCCT
>CM042173.1:43347145-43457700 GCA_023376005.1 Doryteuthis pealeii
TCTTCAAGGCAGCCTTGTGCGAATGGCAGAATTAAATCTCATATTAGCCCTTCCATAACGTCTTTTGTAGGCGGAAAATTGCCGGCGCCTTCCCTGACATGGCGAACAACCAGAACTCTTCTATGAAGTCAGCTCGTCCTTCGTCTTTCAAAAAGACGCTCAAGCTGAGAAGTTGTAGATGCAACATATGTAAGGCAGCGCTTCTAGTCCGACGACGAACTCATCCATTTGACTACAAAGACGAGCACATGGCGCACCTCCTCTGATTATTAGGTCAGCTTGGACATATGAATTGCCTGGTAATTATTAGTCTTGCATAGAAAAGTGTATACACGAATTAAAGCAAAGCGTCCTTTGAGCCGCTTGGCGATTGTTCTCTTTAGAGTGGATGAGAAACGCCGTTTGGACTTACACATAATTTGAACGCATATAAGACGCACCCCATTCTCAGCAGGTCAGATTTCAGGAAAATTTTAGTAATGTATTTAAGCATATATTGTTGAAACAGTTAGCGTGCACATTAACACAAGCATAAACATAGCTGTCTATAAAAAGCAATGGAGTACAACAAGCAATAATAAGCATACACAAGACATCCAGCTTGCAGGAAATACATATAATCAATAATAATAATAATAATAATAATATATAAAACTTCACCTACATGTATAAGACCAGCGAGCTAATTTTTTTAGCCAAATTTGTGGGAAAAGAAGTGCCGTCCTATAGCCTAGTAATACAGTACACGTATCTTCGAACGTCACTGACGACGTGGTGCAACGTATACTTTTTAATTGAAAAGATGTCGGTATGAAAGACAACAAAGCGAATTTAGTGACCGTAGCATATAAAATACAAATAAGAATTAGCTTTGTTGTTTACGTGTTTTGCATTTGAATTTTATACAGGGCGCGAGACGCGGGCGCGGGGGCGTGTAAAATATCTGGAATTAATATGCATATAAAAAGCGAGAAATAAGCCTTGCGTAAAATCCTAACGCCTGCGGATTTTTTTTAATGCCTGCTAACATATAAGGCAAAGACCATAACGTATATAAAGCGCGCACAAATCCGCGAAATGACAAATATTTATAGACCCCAAAAAACTAATATAAATATTTATGTACCACTCAACAGTTTTAAACTGGATGAAACTGGTTGTTATTGTTGAATATATTTATATACCGACCAACACAGGGATTGAACTCACAACCAACAGTTAATGATCATCTTTTTAAATAAGTCCAATAAAGCATTTTAATCAAATTCTTTGAAAAAAACTCCACAATTCTTAGTTTCAAAACCATCTTAATCTTTTCTTTTTATTTCTTAATTGTCTAGTTAAAGCACACATCTGGATTTATCACTACGGAGTCCAAGTTGGTCCCTGAAGTTGCCAAGATGGTAAGAGAGTCCGAAGGAAAATCAACCTCATATTGGGGCGGATGAATAAAACTACGACCTGTTGAAGATACACATCGACTAGAAGCAGCTGTAAACAGATTATACAAAAGTAAGTGGTTTCTTTATTATCAATTCACGAATAAACACTTGTTGGTGTGGGCCTCTCCAAATCAATTGGGCTGGTCGTCGTGTCAAGCCTAGCACCTAATGATTGTCTCAACCCTATTGCGGTTATAGCAAGCCCCAACCCTTTTTCCTCTGTCGGCTGGACGTTGTAGAATGCACCGACTGCATTCTGCAGAGGGAAGACTCACCCAATGGGCCACCTGTGGCCGTGGGGTGGCAACCGTGATACTTAAGGATAGACCCAAGTGGTTGAGCAGTCCATGACATGCAATATTCCATTTTGGTTTTACTTAGGCTAGACGGGCAGTTGGAGAGGCCCCCTCTGATCAATTTTTGCCTTACCTAAAAAGAAATGAATCTATTACATAAATGGCAATTTCTGTCTGTGTGTGTATAACCAGTAGGTACCCGCCCTGTTGGCTGGGGCATTAAAATGCACCTCTGCAGAGGGGTAATACTACCCCCAATTGGGCCACCTGTTGGCCATGGGTGGCGCCCCGTGATGCTTAAGGACGGAGTCTTGGTAGATGAGCAGTTCATGACCAGCAACACTCCACTTAGACCCTTACTTAGGCTAGACAGGCGGTTGGAGAGGCCACCTCTGATCAATTGGCTCTAGCACCTATATGATTGCCCCAACCCTATTACCCTTATGGCAACCCCCAACCCCTTTTTATCATATGGGTGCTAGAAGGCGGTGGCTGAGAGTCTACATGTCCTGGGAATGACGTTAAACTCTGACAGTGAAGTTCCAGTTGTGGAAGTCTGGGGAATGTGGAGCACCCCTTTATCACCATCGCTCCCTGGTCCTCTCTGACCAATAGTAGCATAATAAGTCTCACAACAACCTATATCCATTGTGCCATGTGTCCAATTAGACACAGTGAATGGTTATTATTCAATAGGAATAGTGGTTATTTCCTATAACTTCAACATAAAAAAGGGGGAACCACTCTGATTGACTGATAAATTATTTATTTATTTATTGATCTACTAGGAAAAAGAAGAGACAGGGTTAGGGTTAGGTTAATGGGAAAATAAATAAATAATTTATACAGTCAATCAGAGTGGTTCTCCTTTTTTTATGTTGGAGTTATAGAAAATAACCGGAATAGTTATCTGAAAAAATATAATTGCTTGAAAAAAATCTCTCACTTTGGCATTAAATTACCCAACAAGGGTTGACGTGCCATAAAACAATCAACCAACTAAGAAAAACATTTTTATTTCTATTGTGATAGAATATCCTACCAAGAATTTGTGGAATCTGCTGAAAGTTTTGCTCGTGTTCTTTGGGGAAGACATCCACAATAGAACAGCAGGAATTTAACACGAAATGGAAAAGAAGTCACCCAGGAAGTTCTGGGATAAAACAAGTAAGTTTTTTTTCTTTTGTTCTTTTTTTTTTTTTTTTTTTTTTTTTTTTAACAATATCATCACTTTTATTTCCCATCTGCTCATAAAATATTTTCATTCTATTTAAAAAAATTTTTTTAAAAAATACGCTCAAACATATACGAGGGTGAGTCAAAAAGTAATGCCATTTTGTTTTGGACAGGTATAATTACCGACACAGGAACATGTATCATACATCAAAATGAAGCTGGTCTCTGTGGATCACATCCCTACTTTTCCATATAGTCACCGTTTCTCTCAATAGCAATGTTCCACCTTCGAATGAGAGCACATATCCCTGCCCATAAAGACTGTGAGTCAAAAAGTAATGCCATTTTTTTAGGACAGGTTATAATTACTAAACACAGGAACATGTATCATACATCAAAATGAAGCTGGTCCTCTGTGGATCACATCCTGCTTCTCAATAGCAATGTTCCACCTTCGAATGAGAGTATGTATCTATGCCCCATAAATTCTGTTGACTGTTCTTTGAGCCACTTCTTCACTACAGATTTCACTTCCTTGTCACTGGATTAATGTATGCCTCAGCCCCATGAAAGAGAGTTTAAGATGCAAACATATATTGAGATAAGCATTTTTTTGCTTATACCTAAAAAGAAATTAATCTATTACATAAATGGCAATTTCTGTCTGTGTGTGTGTGTATAACCAGTAGGTACCCACCCTGTCAGCTGGGGTGTTAGAATGCACCTCTGCTGAGGGGTAATACTCCCCCCAATTGGGCCACCTGTTGGCCATGGGTGGCGCCCCATGATGCTTAAGGACGGAGTCTTGGTGGATGAGCAGTCCATGACCAGCAACACTCCACTTAGACCCTTACTTAGGCTAGACGGGCGGTCGGAGAGGCCCCCTCCGATCAATCGGCTGGTCACGTTAACCCCTGGCACCTATATGATTGCCCCAACCCAATTGCCCTTATGGCAAACCCCAACCCTTTTTATCAAATGGGTGCTAGAAGGTGGTGGCTGAGGGTCTACATGTCCTGGGAATGATGTTAAACTCTGATGGTGAGGTTCCAGTTTTGGAGAATGTGTAGCACCCCTTCATCACCATTGCTCCCTGGTCCATTCTGACCCGGATGGAGAAGTCGTACCTGTTAAGGTCCCATCTATGGGTTAAATAGAAAAATGTATTTATAAAACAAAATTGTATAACCATTAAGAATGACTTTATTTCAAAACTTTATTGGCATTAAATGACCCACTGAGGTTCTGTTTAAATCTTTGTAAAATCTTATTATAATGGAGATTATGTGTCTGTAACCGAAACTATGTCACCATTTCCTTAGTCATTTACGTTTTATTCCCAATGGTTATTAAATTTATTAAATAATCATTATTTTATCTTAATCAGTATCTTATTTATCAATGATATCTCTATTAAAGTCTGAGATAGATTTGCCTCAAAACAGCCCATGTTATTAATGTGTTTAACTCTTAACATCTTGTTGAGAATTCCAGAGCCCCATTCCTATAAGGATTTATCGAAAAATGGCTAAAAATGGCCTTTTCATCTAAAGTTAACCCGAGATATTTCCCTTAAATTAAAGACTTCTAAATATGCTTAATATTACGTTTAAACAAAGGCTATCGTTTAGGGCAGATTTAGAAAATGAATGTGACATCCGACTGGGTGGAATGAGGTAGTATAGGACATTAAGAGTTAAAATCCTACAAATTTTTTGTTAAGAAATCTTTACATTGTATATGGTGTGAATAATTTGCATATCGGTTTTAACAAAACTGTTTAATGAATGATTACTTGGTGTTATTGATTTCTAATATTATTGTTTTATTCTCAAATGTATTAAAAGCAATCTTATGTATAATTTGATATGGAAATCAATTTGAGTAAAGTAAAAATACGTAATCTTTTTTGTGTTCTTATTTAATTTCATTAGTCTTTCTTATTTCAGTATGATATTTAATTAAATTAAAACTTTGGGCACATGTTTTTGCTAGTACTTCATAATGTTAAAATACTTTTTTTGTTTTTACCTAAAAAGAAATTAATCTATTACGTAAATGGCAATTTCTGTCTGTCTAACCAGTTGGCCGATCATAATGAAACTTTAAAGACTTGTTAAGCTAATATTCAGGAACAGGACTGGCTAATTGGATTTCAATAACAGTCAATAAATATTGTCAATTATGATGTCCGAATATTCCCGTTCTATTAAATTATAATAAAATTTCCTGTTTCAGAATTTTCCAGTAAACTTTCGGAAGATGCTCTTGAAAAGAAGATCCAACGTAAAATTGTTCATCTTGTCAAAGCTAAAACTTATAATTGGCAACCTATGAAGTGAGTTATCTCCCCTTGTTTGACTTTATTTCAATCTACAACAATATAAAAAATTTACTAATAAATATAAGATTTACAATTTGGGTGTTTAATGTCAGACTAGCAGGACCTGTGGATATACCACAGTAGGATAATTTGATTATTACACATTTTATATGTTTACTTAAGAGCTATTGCGAAATTTCAATATGTAAATAGTATAGTAATCTTGAGTTAACTTTCTCACTCTTTTTTTTCGTTTCTTTCTTTCCTTCTTTTCATTATGTTTGATT
The DNA here is from genome assembly GCA_023376005.1 of Doryteuthis pealeii. Classification (NCBI taxonomy): domain Eukaryota; kingdom Metazoa; phylum Mollusca; class Cephalopoda; order Myopsida; family Loliginidae; genus Doryteuthis; species Doryteuthis pealeii. The sequence continues at coordinate 43,352,670 of CM042173.1, forward strand.
GAAATATTTCCAAACCTTTTTATTATATTTTTATACAATAAAGTGCTATTTTTTAATTTATATTTTATACAATAAAGTGCTATTTTTAAAATTATATTTATACAATAAAGTGCTATTTTTTAAATTATATTTTTATACAATAAAGTGCTATTTTTTAAATTATATTTTTATACAATAAAGTGCTATTTTTTTAATTATATTTTTATACAATAAAGTGCTATTTTTTTAATTATATTTTTATACAATAAAGTGCTATTTTTTTAATTATATTTTTATACAATAAAGTACTATTTTTTAATTATATTTTTATACAATAAAGTGCTATTTTTTTTAATTATATTTTTATACAATAAAGTGCTATTTTAATTATATTTTATACAATAAAGTGCTATTTTTTAATTATATTTTTATACAATAAAGTGCTATTTTTTAAATTATATTTTATACAATAAAGTGCTATTTTTTAAATTATATTTTTATACAATAAAGTGCTATTTTTTTATAATACAATAAGTGCTATTTTTTATACAATAAAGTGCTATTTTTTATAATATTTTATACAATAAAGTGCTATTTTTAAATTATATTTTTATACAATAAAGTGCTATTTTTTAAATTATATTTTATACAATAAAGTGCTATTTTTTATAATATTTATACAATAAAGTGCTATTTTTATAATATTTTTATACAATAAAGTACTATATTTATTATGTTTTTATACAATACACTATTTTTCTTATCTACCCCCCCCCCCAAAAAAAAAAACAAAAAAAAACTAGGGTGTTTTTGGAGGGAATGTGCAAAAACGGATTAATGGCTTTTCACTTAATTGTTACTATAGAAATACTGTGGTACCTTGACTCACAAGTGTCCTGAGCTGTCACTTGGTCGATTTTGTTCTTTGTTTTGTATTGACAGCTAAACTTTGAGGTACAAGCAAGCTTCAGATATGCTTATGTTAATAAGTTCACTAAAAAGATTAAACTTTCCAAATTTATTACACCAAAAAAAATATTATCTATAAGAAAAAGATAAACATTAAAACATATTACATCACATAATTCATTACTTTCTATTTTATTATACAATACATTGTCATTTATTTGTAAACATAACTATAATTATTTTGATTAAACAATTCTATAAATATGTAAATGTGTCATTTTTATTATAATTTTTTCTTCTTATAGGTATGATGCTTATAAAAGTTTTTTATATATGGTCTCCAGAATGCCTGCTAATTATGCAGTCCTCATACAATGCCTTTCTGAAGTAAGTATAATTGATTGTATAACAATCTATATGAAACTTCTCTGTATTTTTTAGATGAGGTTTGATAATTAGTATTGTTTGGACTGAATAAAGGGTTAGCTTCAAATTTCCATGATGGCTCCTGATTACGACAAGAAGTTTTCTGAGTTCAAAAAGGTTCCCGAGATCGACAATAAATACCTGAAGAAGGCCGGAGGGCACATCGGCCGATACATTGTACAGATAACAATGAAGATGAGGACAATAGTCCGAATAATACAAATAATACTAATCTATATTATATTGACAACACGTCTGTGTGCTTAATGATTTTTGTATGTAATTTATCCTAAAAAAACACATCATAGTGATATTTTATACTAGCAATTAATATATATAATAATGTGGGGTCTGTGTCCACACTTTCACTGATAATTATAATGTCTTTCAGATATCTATATCATATTAACAACATGTCTGTGTGCTTAATGATTTTTGTATGTCATCCTAAAATCGCATATCACAGTGGCTAAAAACATGTTCCTTCGGGGTGGGTGTGGGGGGTTCCGGTGACTTCGACCACTGGACTGTTAATGAAAATTAACGGCATGATCCCAGGGACCATCCACTCAGGCAACACCTGCCTCCTTGATTTAAAGGGACAGGGCTGGGTTTATTGCCCTGTGCTTGAGGTGCACTCCTTGAAGGGGAATGCAGAGGGGACACATGCATTTTTTGTGACTGCTATCTTATGAGCTTCGGTTCGTGGGTGGCCCCACATTAATTGAACCTTGAGTCTGACCCGCACAAGTGGGATGCATTGTAAATAACAGACATCATAGTGAGGTTTTTTACTAGCAATCAATATATATAATAATTAAATCATCATACTGTTGTATATCCACAGGTCCTGCTAATTTTTAAAAAAATTTCTGTTGCTTTAACCATTGAAATTTGTTTTTTTTATTGCCAGATTGTCAAAAGAGAACCAGATTTTAGACCCAGAAATGTCTTTGATTTTGGCTCAGGTACTGGTTCCACTATTTGGTAAGTTTTAGAATTACTTTGATTATTTCTACTAGCTGAGTCATTTGTCTACGCAGGGTAAGACATCAAGACTTCAATCATGGCTGATCATAGTAACAATGAAATGGGGTCTTAAGTATTTTTTATTTATAAGTAAAGTTGTCTGAAACTGCACAGTGTGTATATATATATATATAATATATATATATATATATATATATATATAAGTAGGTTGTTGGGCGGCCTAATGTCGGTATGAGCCATACAGCGAAGGAGTCTATCCCCTTTTCACTAGCGCTAGACCAAGGAGATTGTTTTCTGCGTCTGAGATGGAGCGCCACACCTACCATCAGCTCCTTACTTTACTGCACAGATCCCTGTGCTACTCATAACGCTGAGTTGGCGAGGACCGGGATCGAACTAGAAACCTTGTGGTTTCTAGCCGAACGCTCTACCGACTGATATTATTATTAGTGTTTTGAAACAATTTTTCTAAAATTTTATTTTTTTACATATTACAAAAACTCAGTTATGCATTAGAGTGATAAATATTCTCTTAATTTATTTTCTTTATCACAAAAAAAAAGTAATAACTAAAAGGTGCTAAGTATTAAACATGTGTCCTTATTTATTTAGCTCTGTCGGCTGTGGCTGTAAAATATGCAGACTTCACCTCTGCTGAGGAGTAAGGCCTCCTTCTACTTGGGCCACCTGTAGGCCGTGAGTGGTGACCCATGATGCTTATGGACGGAATCCAGGTGGCTGAGCAGTCCATGGCATGCAACACTCCATGTTGACAGTTACTTAGGCTAGACGGGCAGCTGGACATGCCCCCAATCGATCAGCTGGCCACGTCAAGCCCTAGCACCTATATGATTGTCCCAACCATATTGTTCTTATCACAAACCTCCATTCCCTTTTATTATATATGTACTAAAAGGTGGGGGTTAAGGGTCTTAGTGTCCTGGGTATGATATTAAACTGCATCTAATGGTGAAGTTCTATTTTTTTAGTTCAGCAAGAAACTAACTTTTCTTTTTACACTTATACTAAATTCCATTATTTAAATATATATATATATATATATATTTATATATAAAGGGTGGCTTACCGGTGAATATGGGCACAATCGTTGCAGGTGCACAGGATGAACATACTTGTGATCAGCTGCAATTAATCGGTAACTCAATTAATTCAGTGGATTTAACCCTGATGATTCTAGCGATGAAACTTGAGTAGGTTTCTGTTGTATCCATTTCTTCAATATATATATATATATATATATATATATATATATAATTTTGAAAAGTAACATACTTTATTTAAGATCAGCAATTTAAACGAATTAAAAAGAAAAAAAAGAAGGGGAGGCAAAAGACGATAGAAACTTAAGGGCCCTTTCGACCAGTGCTTTTTCAAAAGTTAACATCCAGTAGATCGTTTAAAATTCAAAATGTATGTATTGGCTAAAAGAGGGGGATAGGATTATGTAAATGATGGAGCAACAAGAAGGAAAGAAAAAAAGGAAAAAATTTACCTTCACGTTACCCCAACTTCAGCAACTACATCCCCCAACAAAAATTATCAGGAAGTGTTTTAAATGTTATTGTCTTCATTGATCATTAATAAAGTATGTTACTTTTCAAAATTATATATAAATTTAGCTGTACTTGTTTATATATCTTATTATAATGGAGATTGTGTGTTTTTCTGTCTGTAACCGAAACTATATCACTACTCAAGTCACAATTCCTTAATTATTTACGTCAAATTCTCCATGATTTCGTTTCTTTTAAACCTTCAATTATTAATAAAATTGTTTTACATTATTAATACTGTTGGCCATATCTATGTACTAATAACATGCAATTGTATTTATATATACAACAAAATAGCGGTTTACAGTGTGAACGAGAAGGCTAATTTGCATATTGATATTAAAAATTTTATCAAATCTTTTATTTTTTTTCATTCTTACTTAGTCTTTCTAAATCAATATATTTTATTACATTAAAACTTAAATACTTACACACGGAGGGTGCATATATTTGCTAGTATATATGAATATATATATAGTTTCGATATCAACACATTTTCTAAACATGAATTTTATTGCAAACCATAACAAAAGATGTTATCTTATTTTTAAAAAAATATCCAATTATTGAGGTCAGTCAGTATACTGTTGGTTTGAACAACAGCGACTGGCTAAGCACAACTGAAGCAGTGTCCAAGACAGTTGGTACTTATTGAAATCAAGAATAGTCCATTCATGTATTTGGGTGATTCCATTCCTTGAGTCCTGATTGGCTGCTTGGTTTCTATGATGTTATGAGACTTCATAAATACCCTGTCATTAACTTAGTATGATTATTCTACAACAATAATAATAAATTTTGATCATGTAATTTGTTGAGGGTAAACTCTATTTGTGATTGTTAATTTGCAATCCATGATGACGTTGTTTTCCCAACTTTGTTGCTGCCCTGTCGGCTGGGTCGTTAGAATGTGCCGACTGCACCTCTGCAGAGGGGTAAGACTCCCCCAATGGGGCCACCTGTTGGCCGTCGGTGGCGACCCATGATGCTTAAGGATAGAACCCAGGTGGTTGAGCAGTCCATGACTTGCAATACTCCACTTTGGCCAGAGTCGGAGAGGCCACCTCCAATCAATTGGCTGGTCACGTCAAGCCCTAGCACCTATATGACTACCCCAACCCTATTGCCCTTATGGCAAGCCCCAACACTTATTATCATATAAGTACCAAGAGGCGGTGGCTGAGGGTCTTCATGTCCTGAGAATGACATTAAACTCTATCTGATGGAGAGTGATAGTACCTGTTAGGGTCCCATCTATGGGTTAAATAGAAAAGGGTGTTTATAAAAAGAATTGGGTATCAGTTAAGAATGAATTTATTTCAAAACTTTATCGGTATTAAATGACCCACTGAGGTTGATATGCCACAAAAAAAACTAACCAACTTTGTTGATACTTGCAGTGGGGGAGGGGACGCTTTTAAGGGGTCATCTTCCTCCATCACATTTATTAATAATCCATAAAGGAGAATTTATATTATAAATAAAGATATTTAGTGAATCCTATTATAATGGACATTATGTGTCTGTAACCAAAACTATGTCACGACTGACTTATAGGAAGATAGATGTGCAATTAGAGTAGTAGGTAATGGGTCATCGACCCAAATTCAAATCCTGGATGAGGCTGTTTGCATTTCATGTTGCGCTAATACTCTTGGAAAGGTATGAATCTAATTATTCTCCCTCTAGTTATGGGTAAATAGCAGGGCAGACTGGCTAGGTAACCAGTCTAGAGAAGGAAAACTCTGAATTCAAACCATTCAAACTCTGCTTAAGAAATTGACTGTGTGTCACATCCTGCTCTTGTGAAGAGATTCGTAATATACAAGGTGTGTCAGAAAAGTATCGAGATTGAAGCTGTATTTACCAAGATAGAAATGAACAATGAATGGAACATTAATTTTTTTTTTTCAGAATACAAAGTGTGTCATAAAAGTGCCGAGTTTGAAGCTGTATTTACCAAGATAGAAATGAACAATGAATGGAATGTTAATTTTTTCAGAATACAAGGTGTGTCAAAAAGTACAAAAAATGTTGATACTTTTTTGACACACCTTGTATATAGTAAGATAGATATTTTACACTATACAAAGTAAATTCTGTTTTTTAAAAAATCTAAACTATTTCATTCATAAGAATTAACAGATTTTTTTTTAATTTTTTTTTTTTTTAAATTTTCAGGGCTTGCAACAAAATCTGGAGTACGGCCATATTTGAATATTTCAGCTGTGATATTTCTGCCGATATGAATACTGTTAATCGTTTATTACTTCAAGGTAAATAAATTTTAAACCCAGAAATATCTTTGATTTTAGTTCAGGTACTGTTTCCACTATTTGGTGAGAGTTAGAATTTTATCATTTCTACTAGTTGAGTTATTTGTCTATGCAGGGTAAGACATCAAGATTTGAATTACAGTTGAATTTTACAATAAAAATACATTGGAAATGATTTTCACTATAAAAATACATTGGAAATGATTTTCACTATAAAAATACATTGGACAATGATTTTTACTATAAAAATGCATTGGAAATGATTTTCACTATAAAAATGCATTGGAAATGATTTTCACTATAAAAATGCATTGGAAATGATTTTCACTATAAAAATGCATGGGAAATGATTTTCACTATAAAAATGCATTGGACAATGATTTTTATTACAAAATGCATTGGACAATGATTTTTATTACAAAAATGCATTGGACAATGATTTTTACTACAAAAATGCATTGGACAATGATTTTTACTATAAAAATGCATTGGAAATGACATCAAATGTTGTTTACTTATAAGTTTTTATATTTTATTATTTCTACTAGCCGAGTTATTTATCTACTAGCTGCAAAAAGTTTGATTCAACCCAATTTTTTGTATTTCATTTATTCTATAATGTTTCACTAGAAGTAATAAAATAAAGAAAATTTATTGCATACAGTGCTCAGGTGCACTACAACTCATCAGAGACATGCAACCTAATGAATACTCTCCATCAGGCATCTGCCATATTGTGAACGTCTAGCTGCCCAGGGAATGGATTCGTTGAAACTCCGGCATCTGGCAACTGACCCGGTAAACACACATAAGGTCATTAATCCTCTTAACAACAGCAACCTTGAGCACCTTTTTGATCTCCATGTTTCTAACAACATGGGTATGCCTACAAAGTCAGAGAACAGCATAGCTCACATGACTTTCGGAAACATTTTTTCATGCTCAGAGTTGTTGAGGCATCGAATAAACTGTCTGTGTCCGTTGTGGGCTGCCGAAACTCTGCATCTTTTAAAGCCTCCATGCTTCTTGTAATCCGCCAACACTATACTGATACCTCCTTCCACATATATACACTCACATGTACACATACATGTATATTATTACTGTACGCTATTCATGTTCCTGATACTAATACATTATTCTCTGTACTAGACATGAGACTTTGATGAGTTGTGGGGCACCTGAGCACTGTATACAATAAATTTCATTATTATTCTAAATGTCTCGTGTCTAGTACATAGAATAATGTACAAATGTCTCGAACATGAATAGCATAGAGTATTAATATATATGTATATGTATGTGTGCGCGGGGGGTATCAGGTATAGTGTTGGTGGATCACAGGTAGCATGGAGGCTTTGAAAAATGCAGTGTTTTGGCTGTCTATTCCATGCCTCGGCAACTATGAGCGTGAAAAAATGTTTCCAAAAGTATTCCTTATTTACTATTTCTCGGAATTTTTGAGATGAGGCTTGATGATTAGTATAATTAGTATTATTTAGACACATAGCCTAGTGGATAAAGGAGTTAGGTTAAGACAGTTCTAAATGACAGTTATCTCTAGACTGCAGGTTCAATCCTGGTCAAGGGCAGCAGTAACATAGAATAATAATTAACACAGCTTAACACCTGTACCCCAGCTATGGTTAGCGGAATAAGAACAGGATACCCCCGTGGATTGAATAAAGGGTTAGGTTCAAAGTTCCATGATGGCTCCTGATTACAACAAGAAGGTTCCTGAGTTTGAAAAGAAGGTTCCCGACTTTGACATGCAATACCTGAAGAAGGCCGGAGGGCATATCGGCTAAAACGTTGTACAGATAACAATGAAGATGGGACAATAGTCTGAATAATCCAAATAATATCAAATTCTCTTATCTTTACAAAATATCTAAACTATTTGATCATTTGAAAATGAATGCCATGCTGAAATATTTTTTTTCATTTTTATTTTTAAGATGGAGAAGAGCAAAAGGAAATGTCGATTAGTGGTGTCTATTTGCGACAGTTCATGCCTTCACAAAGCACTGTGAGTTTTTTGTGTTTATTCATCCTACCAGAAAATGCAAACTTTTTCCTCAAAAAAAACAAACATCTAGTGATTTTTGTTTTTAAATTTTTTTTATCTAATTAGACGCGATAAGTGTTTCAGATTCTTAAAATTCATTCTCAAGTTTTGGAAAGATTTAACCCTTTGCCTACTCTAAGCCGCTCACAGCCGCTCTCTCACCTCTGCAATCCTATTGTAAACTGCTGTTAGTTCATTATAATTGAGCAGAAGGACTCAGATAGCAATAATAATTTATTTGAATAGAATAGGCACACTTCTTCAAGCCAATGTGCTGTTGTCTTGAAGAAGGGTGGCTAACATGGTGCTCAGAAACCAATGGTAACAATGACACCTTAAATGTATTGTACACTATAATAAATAAATACAGCTCTTAAACATGTAATCAAGCACTTTATTTTCAATTCTCCAATACTAAAAAAGGACTATATATATATATATATATATATATATATATATATATATATATATATATATAGCGCGTGGGCTAGAGTCGTGGAAAATGGACTCGTCGGTTGGAGTTCAATTCCTAGACGAAGCTGTTGGCATTTCACATAGCGCTAATACCCTTGGGAAAGGTATGAATCCATATATTCTCCTCCAGCTATGGGTTAAATAGTTGGGCAGACTGGGCCCTTCAGCCTTGGGTAGGTAACCAGTCTAGGAGGGATAACTCTGAATTCAAATTCCTGAGGTCGGTCGTTGATTGGATTTGTGGCAACCCTTGATGCACCAATTCTTTCCTATCGACTGTGCCAAAAAGTGTGGATGGTCCAACACAAGCCTTCACCACTATAAACAAATCCCTGTGTGGATGTTCATTGTGTGTATGAACCCTCATATGTTGAAAATCGACGGGAGAGTCCATTATATAGCAATAGTATCTGGTTATCACTAGCACACTTGGTGAGTTAGTGGTGGACCAAGTTTTTTAATATTCATCAGGCAGACTCCAGAAATTATTGGAGTGCTCAATATCAGTGATAGAGCTATTGTGTATGTATATATATATATATATATATATATGTGTGTGTGTTGTATGGAAGTAATTTTCTGACCCTGGGTTTCATACCTTTTGATATTCATCAAACTCCAAAAATTATCTTTACACTTTATAATCAATTATATTAATTTCTTGTGAATTATTTTATTCATTTTTTTTTTTTTTCAATTTTCTTTTCAGAAACTTAAAAATTTAGTTATTTCTGCATATTCATTATTTTTATAATTCATTACAATAATTGTTATAATTATTTTTATTATAATATTATAATAATCTTAGAAGAATTATTATATAATAATTAATAATAATAATTCTATAAATAACAATAATTTTAGAAGAATTATTATAATATCATGATAATTATTTTTATAATTCATTATTTTTATAAACATTATTTTCATTTCAATTTTCTTTTCAGAAACTTTACAATTTAGTGATTTCCTCATATTCATTATTTGAATTACCATCAAAAGCCGAGCGATTGAATATGATTCTAAAACTTTGGAATTTAACAGAAGATTATTTGGTGAGTAGGTTTTTGGTTTAATCAAACTTAACGGACCTAAATTCCACTATTGTATGTCACTCCACCGAAAGAAAAAATACCAAAAATCAGGGAATTAATGGAATTTGATGAAATTTTCAGTGTTGATATATTAATGAATAAAAGATATAATGAACCAGTTATTTTATTTACAAACTTTTACATTTTTTCAAACTTTGAACCACATATCTTTGAGGTGTAACACAGATTCTCAAAAGATACGTGGTTCAAAGTTAACTGACCTGAAAAAAATGTAAAAGTTTTTACATAAAATAACTGGTTCATTATATCTTTTATTCATTAATATATCAACAAAATACAAAAATATCATAAAATGTGTTCTTAATTGTGCTTGCACATTATTTGAAATTAACTTAATTGTTATTAAGAACACATTTTATGATATTTTGTGTTAAAACATGCAGTTGTATTGATTCAAACAAATTCGTATTTTCAGTGTAGATTTATGGTGAATGAATGAAAATGGCTGACCAAGACATTGCTTCCTCAAAGTGAAACAAACAAGGGGAGGTTACTCTCATTTATGTAACTAATGTTCAGATTACCCTTGAGTTTTCTTTGTCTTATTTTTATTTCATTGTCTTATCTTCTTTCATAGTCATTTGGTTAAGCTACTTCCCAATTCTTTCACACAAGTGAGAAGGCAGAATAAAAGTGTTAAATTGCATCTAATGGTGAAGTTTCAATTCAGAGCCCAAGGGAGTGTGGAGTACCCTTTCATTTTCATTACTACCAGGTCTACTCTGACTTGGAGTGGTAGTATGTGTTAGGGTCCCATCTATAGGTTAGATAAATAATTAAAAAAAATGAGTTTTTAAAAAAGATTTGAATACCTATCAATAGATAAAACAAAAAATGTCTTCAGCATAAAATAACCCAATAAGTGTTGACATGCCGTAAAAACCAACCAACCTAACTTTTACATTATCCTTACTGTCTTGAGTTTATTTTGAATTATTTTTATTTCATTGTTAGATATTCTTTTGTAATTATTTAGTTAAGCTACTTCCCAATTCTTTCATAAAAGGGAAAATGAAGAATAAAAATGTTATATAATCTACAAGTCAAAATTCTTTTTCTTTTTCAGATAATTATTGAAAATGGAACAAATGCTGGTTTTAATTTGATCTTAGAAGCAAGAAATATAATATTAAAGGTGAGTTCATTCCATTAAGTGTGAAATCTACATTAACACCCATTGCCCGCCCTGTAGGCTGGGGCGAGTCCAAAAGTAATGACCTTTTCTTTATTTCATGTGAGTTGTTCAGAGCCAGATTTGAGTAAGACCCAACTTGCCAATCGACAATGTCCTCCTTCTGCATGACAATACTCGATCTTGTAGTAGTTGACATTGCCTGTTTATTGTCTTATTATGATAATGAATAATAAAATTTATTGTGTACAGTGCTCGGGTACAGAACTCATCAAAGTCTCATGTCTAGTACATAGAATAATGTATTAGTGTTAGGAACATGAATAGTGTACAGTAATAATATACATGTGCGCGTGCGGGTATCAGGTATAGTGTTGGCAAATTACAGGAAGCATGGAGGCTTTGAAAGATGCAGTGTTTCGGCAGTCTACAATGGATGCAAGCAATTTATTCCATGCCTCAGCAGCTCTGAGCATGAAAAAATGTTCTAAAAGTCATGTGAGCTATGCTGTTTTCTGACTATGTAGGCAAGTTCATGTCTGTTAGAAACATGGAGATCATTCAATACAAAATTTGGTTTTATTAATTTCCTTAATATTTCATGACTTTTTTTTATTTCTATTACAGAATTATGGTGATGATTCATCCACAGAAGTCAATGTCTTTTCTCCAGTAAGCATTTTGAATTTTTTTTTCTTTTAACATGAAGAAAAATTTTGAAAAGACCCTCCTCCAAAATTTAGAAAGGACCCAACTCCCAAAATGTAGAAAAGACCCTACTCCCAAAATGTAGAAAAGACCCAAAAGTAGAAACCCAACTCCCAAAATGTAGAAAAGACCCAACTCCCAAAAAAAAACCTCCTCCCAAAGTTGAAAAGACCCTCCTCCAAAATGTTGAAAAGACCCTCCTCCCAAAAAAAAGACCCTCTCCCAAAATTTTGAAAAGACCTCTCCAAAATGTTGAAAAGACCCTCTCCAAAATTTTGAAAACACCCTACTCCCAAAATCATAACTAAATACTTCAAACTTTAATCATTTCCCCATAAAAATTCACACTACATTTATCTTCCTGATTTCAATGTATTCCAATTCTATCCTCTTGCATATCCTTATGGTTACTACATTTCTATACTTAAAATTGAAACTACTTAATCTATACATATATAAAGAGCAGTTGTGTGTATGTATGTCCGGAGGAAACTACAAAAATAAAACAATTAATGACAAAGTAAATATATACACACATTTACTATCACCAGATCTTCATTTTTGTGTTGAAAATTATGAAGATTTGATCAATGTTTTTAAAGACATTAAGAATTAAATTTACAATAAAATAACATTAAAATTCTACTTAAAAATGTCTAGCATTTGTAAATCTCAAAAGTAAACAAATCGATACACCAGTTTGTTTTTTTTTGCACCTCCCCTTCTACCTAGGAGACACTGCATAACCACTTCTAGTAATATATAAAAGACATTGATGGTGCTATTATACACACATTCAATATTAACTCTTAACATCCTGTTGAGAATTTTCTAAGTCCAGAGCCCATTCCTATAAGCATTTATCAAAAAATGGCTAAAAATGACCTTTTCACTTAAAGTTACCCGTTATTTTCCCTAAATCAAAGACTTCTCAATATGTTTAATATTACATTTAAACAAAGGCTATCATTTGGGTAGATTAGGAAAATGAATGTGACTTCCAGCCGGGTGGGATGAGGTGGTATAGGATGTTAAGAGTTAATAAGACTATCAAAAAAACAAAAAATGGCCTCCAAACAGTGTAAAAATTAATTTCTCTCTAGTCTTTTTTGGCGTACTTTGTTTTTCTATTTTAATATATATATATATATATATTATATATATATATATTATATATATATATATAACGATCATTTTCAGCTTCTCTCTTGATGAGTCGGAATAAAAAACAAGCTCTGAAGATGATTTTTTATAAATCAAAATATTGTTCAATATTAGCTTTGAATATGATATAAAATGTTTTCACTTTAACAGCATATTGTGTTGTTTTCATATCCTTTTATCAGATTCATTTCTTTCTCTCTTTTATATATATATATATATATATATATATATATATATATTAGGATATGTGCTTAATTGAAGTCGTACCTAATTTGAAAATTAATTAGTTAATAATTAATTTTTAGCGGGCATATATGTTCATGGAGAGAGAAGCAGATTGAGTCCGATTAAAAACAAGCTCTGTTGATGATTTTTATAAATCGAAATATTGTTCAATATTAGCTATGAATATGATATAAATATTTTCATTTAACAGCATTGTGTGTTTTCATATCCTTTTATCTCTTTCTCTCTCTCTCTCTCTTATGTGTATATATATATATATATATTATATATATATATAATGTAATTTCTGTTTACTGTTACTTGATTAATTTTTATTTTCTCTTTGTAGTGTCCACACAATCTCAGGTGTCCAATACTAAAAACAGAAACGAAAAAAATCCCGTGTAATTTTGAAGTCACTTACAAACCTTTTAGTTTTGTTTCTGTAAGTAACCAATTCATCATTTCAATTTTCTAAGTTTTATAAGAATTAGCCGGGTGTTATTCATAGCTAACACCCATCATAATCTTATAATTCATTAGGTTATCTAAAGGAGAGTAACCCAACACAAAACATTCGGTAGGAAAAAGACAAGTCAGTTTATACAAGATAATAACCGCAAGGTTCCTGGTTCGATACTGGCCCTTGCCAACTTGGCATTTTGGGTAGCACAGGGATCTGTGTGCTAAAGTGAGGAGTTGATGGTATGCGTGGTGCACCACTTCAGATGTCAAAACAATACTTGGTCTAGTGCTAGGAAAAAAGGGATAGACTCTCTCGTCTGGTTGATACCGACTTTAGGCCATCCCGATGACTTAGTTTGTAGCTAACACCCATACTCTTATAATGCATTAGGTTATCCAAAGGAGAGTAACCCAACACAGAACATTCGGTAGGGAAAAGACGAGTCAATTTATACAAGATAACAACATACAAAGATGAAACATAGTTCCAGTCTTGGCTTGATAGAAGAGAGTCCCACATCTAATGGTTCTTGGGTTATTTCCTATAAGTCTAACATGGTCAAAGGGGAACCACTCTTGACTGATAAATTATTTATTTATTTATTGATCTACTAGGAAAAAAGAAGACGGGGTTAGGGTTTAGGGTTAGTTTAATGGGAAAATAAATAATTCATTTATCAGTCAAGAGTGGTTCCCCTTTGATCATGTTAGACTTATAAGAAATAACCGGTTCTCGAATATCCAAATTGTTACTGTACTTCATTTTTATTACACTCATTATTAAAAAAGCAGCCTCACATAGGTATGTTGATGGAAATGGTAGAAGAATATTGAGAACGATTTCAGCAAGTTTAGAAATGTATTTCCAATTTTAGTTTACATGTAAGGTTGCTGTACTTCAAAACTATACAAATTTTTAAAAAATCATGTGTGACAACTGTGGACTGGCAGATAGTACTCCATAGACTGGCATCAGTCCAGCACACCGGCTATGAGAAGCACTGATGTAGAGGACCTGCTAAGAGTGATGGCTGATGGATAAAGATGGCTATTGAGTGTCCAGGGAATGTGGTGTACCTCTTCATTCCCATTACTCTCAGGTCCACTCTGACCCAGAGTAGTAGTACCTGTTAGGATCCAATCTATGGGATACATAGAAAAATGATTTTTTTTTTAAAATTGAGTTCAAAACAAATTTTTGAATACCCATCAAGAATAAATAAAACAAAACATCTTTGGCATAAAATAACCCAACAAGGGTTGACATGTTAACCTGAAACCTTTGTTTATCAAAATGACTTTATTTGGCATTAAATGACTTGAAAAGGGTTGATATACTATAAAATGGTCTCACGGTTAGTCGTAGGAAATGAACTTGTCAACCAGAGTTCAAGTACTAGATGAAGCTGTTGGCATTTCACATGGCGCTAATACCCTTGGGAAAGGTATGGATCCAATTCTCTCTTCAGTTATGGGTAAATAGCAGGGCAGACTAGACTTTTTAACCATGGCTAGGTAACCAGTCTAGGAGAACGAAAACTCTGAATTCAAACCCGTTAAACTTTGCTTAAGAAATTGACCTTGTGTCGCATCCTGCTCATGCAGAGGGGTGGGTAAATATATATATATATATATATATATATATATATATATATATATATAATAAAAAACCAACCAACCAACCAACAATAAATGTTCATTTCTAATTTTGAGTGAATGAGGAAATACTTCTTTTTCATTTTTTTTAAATTAAAAAAAATATTTAACAGGATGAATCTTTTATTTGTACTAGCAAGAATATGTGCCCTCCGGGTATAAGTATTAAATTCTAATGTAATAAAATATATTGAATTAGAAAGACTAACAAAAATTAAATAAAATGCATGTAAAAAGATTACACTTATTTTAATTATATTTTAATTAGTTTTTATATAAAATCATTCATAGGATTGATTTTAATATGCTAGAGAATAAAACAATAATATTAGAGATCAATAACACCAAGTAAGTATTTATTAAACTCAGTTTTGTTAAAACCAGTATGCAAATTAACAACACCATTATTATAAATCATAAACCTTTATTTCTTAGTGATATATAAGACACATTGGTTGTGAATAATGAAATCTTTCTTTTTATTTTTTAGAATGAAAAGCATTTAGCGGAAAGATATTCTTACGTTATTCTACAGAAGAAACCTTTAAAGGAATGTGAGTAAATATTAAGATATTTTGAGAGTGCTGTGGTCTAGTTGGCAAACTTGAAAGAGAATTCCTCAAGCAGTTTTACATCACTGTGCCTAAAACTTCTGTCATGTAAATTGACTTATCTTTTTGTCTGAATTTTTGAGATGAGACTTGATAATTTGGATTTTTTGGACTATTGTCCTCATCTTTATTTTTATATACACAACGTTTCAGCCAATGTGCCCTCAGGCCTTCCTTGTTGTGGACTAGCCTAGTGTACCTTGCATAGAGAGTGAATGCTCTGGCCCAGGACTATTCATACACAGCTGTCCGAGAACATCGGAGTAATTACTGAGACTGCAAAGGTTACGTAAAACCTTCTACTTCAAGGTTTTAACATTCTGTTGCGAGTTACTATATGTCTGGTGCACATGTAGTTTGAATGCAATAGTATACTGAATACTGTATGATCCAGTATACAACACTTGTCGAACTCTGAAACCTTCATGTCATATATACAACACTTGTCGAACTCTGAAACCTTCATGTCATAATCAGGAGTCTTCACAGAATTTCGAACCAAACCCTTTATTCAATCCACAGGGGTAGACTGTTTTCATTCCATTAACCATGACCCGGTACAAGTGTTAAGCTGTGTTATTATCACCTTTGGTCAGGATTGAACCTACAATCCACTGGGGTAGATTGTTCTCATTCTGTTAACCATGACCGGGTACAAGTGTTAAGCTGTGTTAAGTATTCTATGTTATTATTGCCCTTGGCCAGGATTGAACCTTCAACCTACAGATGATTGTCACTTAGAACTGTATTAAGAAAACCTCTCAAGCAATTTTACACTCTGTGCCTAAAAAATTCTGTCATGCAAATTGACTTATCTTTTTAACTTTAAATGATATATCACCCTGTAGCCAGAGTTACACTGACTATATCCCCTGTAGAGGCTACATAAATGAGAGTAACCTCCCCTTGTTTATTTCACTTTGAGGAAACCATGTTTTGGTCGGCCACTTTCATTTCACCGTATTTGTTCAAATCAGTACAACTGCATGTTTTAACATGCAAATATCATAAAATGTGTTCTTAATAACAATTAAGTTCATTTCAAATAATGCGCAAGCATAATTAAGAACACATTAAGAAACTTATTTTTTTTTTTTTTTTTTCGTCTGTAGTCAGAATTGAACCTGCACCTCCCAGATTATTATCTCTTAGAACTGTCCTAACTCAACCCTTATATTCATTGTGCCAACTTTTTTGTATGAATTTTTTTTCTTTTCAATTGATTAATTTTTGTTTGTATTTTAAAATAACAATTCAATGAATTCTTTCCCCTTTTGTTTCCCAGCAAATCATTGGCCAAGAGTTTTACAAGCCCCTTGTAAACACTCCAAACATGTTCATATGAAACTCTGTTGTCCAAATGGAGAAATCCAACATGCTTTTATCACAGCAAAAAAACATGGCAAGTAAGTACTGATATTTATATTTTAAAGCCTCCATGCTTCCTGTAGTCTGCCAACACTATACCTAATACTCACATCCACACACACACACACAAGCTGTTCATGTACTTGACACGAGACTTTGATGAATTGTGGTGCACCTGAGCACTGTACACAATAAAATTCATTATTATAATGCTTCCAACAAATCCTTCATCCAATGATGACTCTGGGTTCAGACCCAAAGTATCATTACCATTAACCCAGAGTGACCCAGCATTACCTTACAATGCCACCAGGCTTTGTGGGATTTCCATATCCATTCTGATGCAATTAGAGCTTTCCTTTTGTCTGATGGAGAAAGTCCAAGATTAGTCAGGTATGCAAAACAAATTATAATTAATTAAATTGATTATTTAAAGTCAAATTTTTATCAGTGCATATTGCATTAATGCGTCCTGGCCTCCTGCCCTAAAAAATGCTAAAATCTGACCCATGCTACTCTCTAGCCGTTTTAAGGCGTTTTTTAGAAAAGTTAATGCAATATGAAAGCGATATTTATTTTTAATACATTTTATACTAGGCACTGCCAAAGATTGCGTAAAATCCGTATTTTACAAAATAAATCTAACCCCTCCCAATTGAAAAAAATTTACCAAAATTTTCAGTGTTGATTTATCAATGATTGAATTTTATAATGCATTGGTTATTTTATTTCAAAACTTTCTGATTTTTTTCAGGTAACTTAACGTTGCCCACCCACTTATTTTGGGGGTGCAAAATATCGGTGGGGTTACATACTTTTGAAACTAATTACAGTATAGATAAAAAGACCGAAGGTGTGAATAAAGAAAAAAAATTAAGAGAGTTATCCTGGTAGAAAATAAGTACCGAAAATTGGAAAATTAAATGTAGAATAAAAACTAAAAAAATAATTTTTGGAGTTTTTAAAATTTTTTTTACTCTTTTCGATCATCTTGTAAAAGAAAAAAACATACATGGATATTTGTTCTGTTGGGGGGGGGGGGCTCTATTTTCAATAGTTTTCTACAAAAATTATTAGATAACAATAATAAACTAAAGTAGTTATTAAATAGATATTTGTTTTTAAAATCTAAGAATATAAAATTTGAAACTTAAGATTAGGCGTTTCATATTTTAAATGAATTTTGTTTATTAATTAGGTATGATAAATTAGTTCTGCTATTGTAGACAACAATGGTAATATTTATTTTAAAGAATCAAAATCAGATAATTCCCAGATTTTTAAGAATTGTTTTTCATCTACAAATATAGATTACGTGACATTTTCTCTCGGTCATTTGTTTTTTATAAACAAATTCACAATTTTTTAGATTGTCCTTTTTTTCTGCATCTTTAGATGAAAAAGGAAAAAGACGTTTCATTTAAAAGTTATTAATTCTTCTGTAATGAGAAATTTTCTGTGTTGACTTATTAATCAATGAATTCTTTTTTCAATGGAAACAAATCTAAATGCTTTAAAATAAATATTACCATTTCTGCCTACCATAGTACAAACAATTTATATGCCTAATTAATAGATAAAATTCATATTTTTAGATTCTAAAAACAAATCTTTATCTAATAAAGAGTCTACTTTAATATTGTAATCTAATAATCTTTGGAGAAAACTCAATTGATAAGTTAGGCACTCACCCTTTTAGATAGAACAAATATCAATGTATAATTTTTTCACTGATATTCTAGAAGCTAATTTTGTATACAAAAAAAAAAATCTCAAAAAATTTAATTTTCAGTATTTATTTTCTACAAGAAACACTCCTTTAAATTTTTTTTCTTCTATTTGCACCTTTGATCTTTTGTCCTTTTATTTCTACTGTAATTAGTTTCATTTTGCGTCACAAAAAATTAAGTGACCTGAAAAAATCAGAAAATTTTGAATTAAAATTCATTCATTCATTGATAAATTAACACTGATAATTTCATTAAAATCAGATAATTCTTTCAATTTTCATTTGTTTTTTCAAGGGGATGGGGGGGTTAAACTTATTTTGTAAAATACAAATTTGACGTCATCCTTAGCCATACCTACCTAATCCCAATTATCTCTCGAGAGCTCAATGGGTGACCCAACACGTCATGCTTTGTCTAGTATATATATTAGTTATGCATTAATATATTGTTCTTGGTGATATTAGAACATTCTAGTTCTAATAGATAATTGGGACCATATGACCTTTAGGCACCCCTTTTGCTTTGCTGATTCATAAGTACATTTTTTTCATTTACACCGTCAACATCCGGTTGTTTGTTAGGGGTTAGTTTTATAATTTAAAAAAAAAAAAACTCTAAAAATCGTCTGTTAACAAACAACCGGATGTTGACGGTGTAAATGAAAAAATGTACTTATGAATCAGTAAAGCAAAAGGGGTGCCTAAAGGTCATATGGTCCGATAATTGTTGTTTTGCCCTTGCTCCGCTTTCTTTTCTCCAATATTTCGGGTGGCCTCCACCCTTTATCAAAGTTTGGAGAGAGAGAAAAAAAAAAAAAAAAAAAATGAGAAAAGATCTGGCGTTGTTTATCCGTTATTCTGTTTCGAAATATTATAATAAAAAAAATTACTGGATGATACAAATTTCTAATTGATTGAAAACACCAAAATTTTTTCTTCTTTTCCTGTGAACAATACAAACTGATAAAACCAAATATTAACCATAAATTCTTATTTTCTAATTGCTTATATATTTCTAACTTATTAAATTTCTTA
Organism: Doryteuthis pealeii; assembly: GCA_023376005.1. Taxonomy (NCBI): domain Eukaryota; kingdom Metazoa; phylum Mollusca; class Cephalopoda; order Myopsida; family Loliginidae; genus Doryteuthis; species Doryteuthis pealeii. The sequence continues at coordinate 43,372,574 of CM042173.1, forward strand.
TTTATTCGCAGAGAAATGTATCGATGTCTCAACTACAGCAAATGGGGTGACTTAATACCGGTGATAAGCAATCCATCAACTGCAGAGCCGTCAAATGAATCGGAAAACCACCTTAAAAAATTGGATGATTCACAGACGATACCAGACGATGTACCATCTCCTAAAAATGGCCCATCATCTTTGCCCGTTGAATCACAATTGTCATCATCGTCAGAGTTGTCCAGTCAAAGCATTCTGTTGACTGAAAACGATAGTACCAAGTTTGAAAGTAGGGAAAGGCAGTTACACACAGATTCGGGGATTGTATAAGAAGCTTTTTCTTCTTGCCTCTCCCCCCCCCCCAAGAAGAGACTTTACTCTATTTATTTGTATCTAAATTTGATGGTAGAATATTGATATCGAAAAAGAATTAGATTCTTTAATAGCAGATATCAAAATGACTTTCTGTTGATACCTTACGTGACTGGGGTTAAAATACTGCCTGAAAATATCTAAGACTGCTTTGACATCCTAAGCTTAGAGATCAGTTGCCTAGTGATCTGGTTTGATACTGGTCCCTGCCAATTCAGCGCATGAGTAGCACATTTTGGGTAATCTGATCTGTGCTGTAAAGTAGGGAGCTAATAGTAGGTGTGGCCCTCCACCTCAGCAAAAACAATCTCCTAGCGCTAGTGAAAAGGGGATAGACTCCCTTGCAGTCCAGTTGATACCGACAATAGGCCACTCCACAGTTGTCCAATCAAAGCATTCAGTTGATGGAAGACAAGTTTGTTAAATTGAACTTAACGGACCTAAATTCCACCATTGTATATCACCCCGCCCCCAAAAATCAGGGAATTAACAGAATTTAATGACATTTTCAGTGTTGATATATAATGAATAAAAGATATAATGTACCATTTATTTTATTTAAAAACTTTTACTTTTTTTTTTAAGTCAGTTCAGTTAACTTTGTACCAGTTATCTTTAATAATCTGTGTTACACCTCAAAGATACGTGGTTCAAAGTTAACTGACTTGAAAAAATGTAAAAGTTTTTAAATAAAATAACTGGTGTATTATATCTTTTATTCATTAATATATCAACACTGAAAATTTCATTAAATTCTGTTAATTCCCTGATTTTTGGTATTTTTCTTTTCTCCTTTCGATGGTGGAATTTAGGTCCGTTAAGTTTGCATAGATTCAGGGATTGTATAAAAAGCTTTTTCTTTTTTTTTTTCTTTGTTAAAGAAGAGACTTTACCATATTTATTTGATTGCAGAATATTCTAATGTAAAAGAATTAGATTCTTTAATAGCAGATATCAAAACTGTGGATTATGAGTTATCTCTTTGGCAAAAAGAGTTCTTCCTTCAACCAAACGAAACAATCTAAGGGGGATAACTCATAATCCACAGAAACGGGTTTTAATGATTAAGCACGGATGCGGCCTGCACGCAGACTGCGCTTTCATACAGCACTTTTACAGTACCCTAGTTTTTTTTTTAAATTCCTGATCGAAAAATCGCTTATTTTCGTTAAGGCAACGCGTTGTTAAGAACACAGTCTCTCACCCCTTCCTTTGAGATGCGGAAGCAGGAGGTTTACTCAAATTTAAAGACTTAGGTGTCATGTGCAAAGTTTAGGTACTGGACATGTATGTTAAGGGGGGGGGGGTCACTTTAAAAAATATTGTATCTGGTATCTCTAAAGGAGGCTGCTCCTTCCTGAAATGATGTAATCAAGCAAGTACATGTTACTATTAGTAATTTAACCATTGTAGTTCTTAATGAAAAATGAATAATAATCTTCATACAATGACTATTTACAAAGTCTTCATCAGATGATAGAGCATTATTCTGATAACTCCATTGCAATCTATTAGATTTCCATATGCCACAGTTGAATTAGCTATCTTTTATTAAATTATAAAATGTCTTGATTAGTTAAATTAAAGTTTATAGAAACAATGACATGCATTTTAAAAAATTGAAATAGTTTATTATAAATTAGTTTGATTCATTTATATTATATCTACATCTAGATAATAAATGGTGTTGTCTCAGAGTCTCTGTATGCTTCTAGTAAGTATATATATATATTTGAGATTTTCGTATATGTATAAATATTCAAGAAAAGCAGCAAAGAACATTACTGTCCTTACATAGTTTGAATAAGGGAAACATTATAATCCTGAAAATTTACCACTATTAAATAAACGAAACTCTACTCAAAAACAACCGAGTTCCTGATATTTAATTCTTGAATGCTTCATACAAATGCCCAAACCTGATATATGTACCTCCAACAAGTGGATACATATACCAAAATAATCTCATATATATATATAGATAATAAATGTTATGCTTAAGTAATAGGTACCTGGTACTTATCACAATTTTTCATTAAGTGAACCCCTATTTTCAGTATACATGTCCGGTACCTAAACTGACTGACCCCAATCTGGTCTGGCAACCTCGTTTGCAGCTTTAATTTGGACTGTGGAAAGAACTGAATACAATAATCAATCCCAGAGTGATTTTCTGTCAGCTGTATTTACCAAAACAGACTTACATCTTAATATTATCTACATTATTCAGACTATTGTCCTAATCTTTATTGTTATCTGTACATTTTGACAGATATGACCTCCGGCTTTCTTCAGGTATTTCTTGTCGTAATCGGGAGCCATCATGGAACTTTGAACCTAACCCTTTATTCAGTCCACGGGGGTTAGGTTCAAAGTTCCGTGATAGCTCCCGATTACAAAAAGAAGGTTCCCAAGTCTGACAAGAAATACCTGAAGGCCGAAATGTTGTACAGATAACAATGAAGATGAGGACAATAGTCTGAATAACGCAGATAATACTAATAATCAAGCCTCATCTCAAACATTCAGAGAAATAGACTTTCATCTATTTTGGAACTGGTTAACATACAAATTCTCGTATGTAAGAATTGTTATAAAAAAAAATAAACCTGTATAGCTTGTTTGCCTTTTTTTGAAGTTTTTGTTTTTGTTATCACTTTTTTATCAACTTGCAACATTGATACAATTGAGTTAATGCTGAGAAATGGACAGAGATGAATTTCATAAATATTGCCACTACTGCTTCTCGCTACCTTACCACTCAATTCTCAAACTTTGACATCGAAAACCCTTTGTTGTTGTATAGTATATGATCTTGGTCACTGTATAAAGATAAAGGTGCGTTTTGTAGTTATTGCGATTGTTGACAGCATGGGTGAATTTTATCATCTTTAGACACAGTCCGAACTGAGAAAGTCTGAACCAGCTCTTCTTCAACTTTCCTGTGGGTCAAACAAAACAACGTGGACACAGGAAGTCCAAACGAGCAGGTATAAGTGGCCCACAGCACAACACACACTTATAGGACTACACCCCCCTCCCCAATAACTAAAACATTGTGTAAAAATTTGCATTCATTTCACACAAACACTCACCCCCCTCCCCAGCCTTTATTAACTGTTCTCATTCTGTTAACCATGATTGGGTATAAGTTAATTATTCTTACTATCACCCTTGGCCAGGATTGAACCTGCAGCCTAGAGATGATTGGACACATAGTGCAGTGGATATAGTGACAATCATCTCTGGGCTGCAGGTTCAATCCTGGCCAAGGGTGATAGTAACATAGAATAATTAACACTTGTACCCAGTGTAGTGATTGTCTGCTCCTATTTAGTCTGGAAGAGTTATCTTCCCTTGTTTTCAGGTTTTGACCGCTAGGTGTTCCTGAAAACAAGGGAAGATACCTCTTGAGATCAAACAGGGGCAGACAATCGCTACAATGGTGTCCCGGGGAAAAGAGGATTCAAACGTGACGCTTCACTGAAATAGTGAGGAACGCCTAGCGGTCAAAACCTGAAAACAAGGGAAGATAACTCTTCCAGATCAAGCAAGGGCAGACAGTTCCTTATTTTCCATACCTCAGAGAGTATTTTCTTGAGGCTTGCAGCTTTTCTACTTTTTCATTGTAAAGTCTCCTAGCTTGATGTCTAGTTGGTTATTCACAATTTTGGGGGGATTATTTTCTATGATTTCTGTTCTGTAGTGACATTCACCCCAAGTCAGTTGAGCCCAGTCTGCCCTACTATTTACCCATAGTTGGAAGGAGAGTACAATGGTACCTTGACTTAACAAATCCACACCCTATTTTGTCTGAGTGGTGGTTAAAAACATTTTACCCCTAATTTTTCATAAGTGAACAGAAATATAAAAATAAGGGTAGAAATCAATGATATATTAAATGCATGATTAAAAAAATAAAACTATTTTTGGAAGAGATTTTTTAAAAATAAATTTGTTTTTTAATTTCATTATTTTTTTCTTTCTTCTCGTGAATATTGGTGTTTTGTGGAAATGTGTTTGGCTGGAAGAGACTTTTAAGTAATCTTCACCAAAGTCATTGCATTTTCACATTCGTATTTTTCACTGCTACGTCCGGTTAAAAGGACAGACACAAACATTTTGGAAAACATGCTTTCTAGAAGTTTGCCAACTTGGGAATCCAATGTCCGAAGACAATCCTGGAAAAAAAAAAAAGGAAAAATAGAATGCATTAGATCCAAATTAAGCACATATATGATAAAAAGGGTTGGGACAATCATATAGGTGCTAGGAGGCCTCTCCGACTACCCAAAGTAAGGCCAAAGTACATACAAAGTTCAGTAATCTGAACATTAGCTACATAAATGAGAGTAACCTCCCCTTGTTTGTTTCACTTTGAGGAAGCCTTATGTTTTGGCAGCTATTTTCATTTCACCGTAAATACGAATTTGTTCAAATCAATACAACTGCATGTTTTAACATGAAAATATCATAAAATGTGTTCTTGATTGTGCTTGCGCATTATTTGAAATTAACTTAATTGTTATTAAGAACACATTTTATGATATTTTCATGTTAAACATGCAGTTGTATTGATTCGAACAAATTCGTATGTACAGTGAAATGAAAAGGGCCAACCAAAATCTAAGGCTTCCTCAAAGTGAAACAAACAAGGAGAGGTTACTCTCATTTATGTAACTATTCAGATTACTGGCCAAAGTACATACAAAGTTCAATACAAAGCAAGAACAATTAGTAAAAGTTTTAGAAAGTGTGCAGAAAAATTCTTGTCCCAGCCAGGAAACATACATACCGTGTTTCCCAGAAAATAAGACAGGGTTTATATTAATTTTCACTTTGAAATATAACACTAGGGCTTATTTTCGGGGATGTCTTATGCTTCATATATTGAAAAAAAAACATTAAAAAGTAGAAAATTACAATAATTTCTAAAACAGAAATTACGCAAAACGATCTACATTTATTTACCATTAATATTGTTATTCAAAAACACATTAACAACAATTCAATCAAAAATAATCATATCATCATCCTTGTCTACCACTCTCAACTAGGGTTTATTTTAAGGGGAGGACTTATATTAAAATCATCCTGAAAAATGGTGGGCCTTTTTAACAATGGAATGTTAAAATTGTTCTGGTCCAATTGAGAGCTCAATGTTAAATATTTTTTAACAGTTTTTTAATTCATAAACACACCGTTGGGTGACTACTAGGCCGCAATCATCAGTGATGAACCTGAGGTCAACAGGTGTTTTGGTTATTAATTACCATAGACCCAACCGGGATTATCAATTCCCGGTTTGCGACCTAGTGGCACTTGTCCAAGGATCGCTCCTGCGGATCCAGAACCATCTCGATGTTCTCTCAGCAACCCGTTATTTCAGCTATGGCTTTCCTACACTGCTGGCCCCTAATGTCAAGGATCTTAAACAGATTTAGAAGCGACCTGCCAGTAAAGCCATGGCATCCAACCTCGAAAGGCTGATTTCGGGCCTTCCAGCTCTTTGTTCTGCATTCAGCCACAAGCTCTTAGTACTGGCTGTCTTCCTGCAATTAGCCTCCTCTATCCTATCTTCCTACGGGAGCAATATATTTGGTAAAGAAAAAGACTTAATAATCAGTAATTCTAGCAGTAATATATCTTACCACAACTTTATTGAAATGGTAAACAGAATTCATGGGAGTTTATGAAAAAGTTTTTTGAACTTGAGTCTTTTCAGTCAACAACAGTAATCCCTTTCGTCTGACAGTCCTTCTGCCCTCAACAATCACAGTAGTTGTCCTTTGTACCAAATGTTACCACTCTCACCGTCCCTCGCTTGGTTCATTCTGCCAGTGTCAGCGACCACCTTTTTTTTATTACGGCTCACCCAGTTGCCATGCAAATTACGTCTCATCCCATCTGGGTCTCTCGTGCATAGCACAGGCAATTCTTTGCCACTTACGCCAGTGGGGCGATCGGCTAAGCCCATTACATTTTATAAATATATAAACTCCTATGAATTACATTTACTGTCTCAATAAAGTAGGCAGTCTGATGAAACTCATAGGTATATACAAATACTTATGGGTAGATATAGATCTATTACTGCTAAAATTACCAATTTTTAAGCCTTTTTCTTTACTATATATACTAGCAAATATATGCACCCTCCGGGTGCATGTATTTAAGTTTTAATATAATAAAATATTGTATTAAATTAGAAAGGCTAATGAAACTAAATAAGAATGCAGAAAAGATTTATAACAGAGGGGGGTATAATCGAAATATAGAACAACTGAAACTTACTCTTCCATCACTCTCGTCTTTCATTGTTATTTTTTCTAATTTAAGTATTTAGTTAAAAGAGGAAGTAAAGAATAAAAAATTATAGTTATTTTTTCTTGTTAATGGATTTCATTTAAGATTTATTGAAGAGATTTTTGCTTATATTCATTAAAATAAAACCAAACAGTTAGAAATCAATTATACTAAGCACATATTTATTAAAATCACATTTTTAATATCAATATGCAAATTAGCCTTCCCATTCACATTGTAAACCGCTATTTTTTTGTATATATAAATATAATTGCATGTTGTTAGTATGTAGATAAGGTTAACAGTATGAATAATATAAAACAATTTTATTAATAATTGAGGTTAAAATAAAAATGCAATCAGGAGTGATGTCAATAACTAAGGGAATTGTGACTTGAGTAGTAATATAGTTTCGGTTACAGACAGAAAAACACACAATCTCCATTATAATAATATATATATATATATATATATATATATATATAATTAGATATTTAAATTTTTTATTTTACATATCAAGATTAAAATAAAATTGAAAATTGTTTTTACCTCAATGCAGTGTCTGTCTGGTGAAGTGTGTAATATTTCATGAAATGCATTCAACTGTAACCAGGTAAAATCATTGCTGTAAAGGTTTTGTTTAGCAGTGGCAATCACTTCCCCATCAGTAGTTTCGCTTTCTAAAATCATGGGCTCATTTTTGTAAAAACTAGTCACAGCTTCTCGATCAATCATGAGGCCTAAAGAAAGAAAAAAACATTTTTTTTTAAATTCAAAAATTGTTTTATTTATAAAAACGTGGTTGAGAATAGAGGAAAAATGTGGATATAACAACACAACAACTAAATTCAATTGATATTTCGCCCTGGTATTGGCTGAAGCTTTTTCAAAATTTATTGACATAAAATGCTTGTACATTCTGCATTTATAGTGAAAAGGTAAATGGGTAAGGGGAGAGAAAGGGAGGGTTTTGGTGTGTAGTATAGAGGGAAAGTCGGGGTGGGCTTAGTATGTGGGGAATGGTATTTTTATGGGGTCAGTCAGTTGACTTTGAATTTGATATTTAGAGTGTGGGTCAAATGTGTACTTAGTGGCTGTGGATATTTTTGTTATAAAAACATTTAAACACAAAGTTTGTAATAACAGGATGAACATAAAAGAAATTAATGTTTTTTTTAATGCTACACACAATGTAAAACTATACGCTCTTCTGTTCACATGTGCAAATATTTAGTTGCAATAATGCATATAGGTGTGGGCATGTCTATATAAGAATGTATGCATTTAGGTATAGCCTATATGTATGAATATGCATGTAGGGGTGAGCGTATATGTGTGGGCATTGGGAGCATATATATTCATGTACATTAGCAGGACCTGTGGTTATACCACAGTATGACAATTTAATTATTACAACATTTATTATGTTTACTTAAGAGCTATTGCTAAATAGTTCATTATGTAAAAGGTATAATAATCTTGATTTAACTCTCACTTTTTCTTTCTTTCTTTTCTTCATGTTCAATTGAAACAGATTAGCTTTATCGCTTCTGAACGCTCACCCCCTCTCTCTATTTTTCCTCTAGTCTCTTTCTTCTTTCTTTCTTTCTTTTTCTGTGTAGTATGTCCTTTTCTTCCCTTTTTTTCTTTATAATAAAAATGGAATTGTCTATTATTTAGACGAGATGACAACACTCATAAGAAATAAGAATTCAATGGATATGCAACACCAGATAATCAGGATTTACATTTTCGCATTTCATCTTGGATGGTCTCATTTTTAACCAGAGGGTGTTGCAAGAGGATAATGGTTGGAAGATTAAGGAACAAGAGTATTAATATATACATAGTATTAAGATATATACATCTATATAAGCATGTATCCGTTTAGTTTGGTTAATTGGATTTTACGGCATGTCAACCCCTGTTGGGTTATTTCATGTCGAAGATATTTTGTTTTATTCATTCTTGATGGGTAGTCAATTTTTTTTTTAAACACATTTTTCTAAATTTATTTTTTTCTTATTTAATCCATGTGACCCTAACAGGTACTACTACTCCAGAGTGGACCTTAAACTTAAAGTAGGTAAAGAGTTAATAGCACTTTTTTAAGGGTTAAAAGAATAAATGAATAAAATTAAATTAGTATTATTGGACTATTGTCCTCATCTTCATTGTTATCTGTACAACGTTTTGGCTGATGTGCCCTCCAGCCTTCTTTCAGATATTTCTTCTCGGACTCGGGAACCATCTTGACGTAATCGGGTGTTGGAATATTTTGGGATATAAGATGTGCTACAATTCCCCACCTAAATTTATAGACTAGCTGAGGTCATGTGGTTTATTCCTCCGGCCAATCAACAGCCATAATGCGTGGCTGATTCACTACTTAAACACCGATACTTTCATGGTCCACTTGCAAACCATTGATGAAGGAACTTACAATACTGAGGATTCTTTACCAGAGGATTACCAAGGATTTCTGCTGGACAAGTGCTCTTGCTTAAAGATTGAAGGATGGACAATAAGATTGTAATATTAGGAGCCATCACGGAACTTTAAACCTAACCCTTTATTCAGTCCCCGGGGGTATCCTGTTCTCATTCCGCTAACCATAACTGGGGTAGAGGCATTAAGCTGTGTTAATTATTATTCTATGTTACTGTTGCTCCTGACCAGGATTGAACCTGCAGTCTAGAGATAACTGTCACTTAGAACAGTCTTAACCTAACTCCTTTAACCACTAGGCTGTGTGTCAAATTAAATTTAATAAACAAACAAAAAAAAAAAAAGAACAAAACCCAACTTACTTTTCTTTTCATTTTCAGTCAATATTTCAAAGAAACTTCGATAAATTGACTTTTCTCCTGCGTTAAAGAAATATTTTTTGTTGCCATGGATTGCATAGGATTCACTGCTCGTTTCCATAGGAATTTTCCAGTCACATTCCATAACTGGACCACTGTACAGAGCTAAATCACCAAAATCTAAACCTAAGCAGAAAAAAAATAGCAGAAATTTGAAAAATAAATAAATTTTTTAAATTAGCATTTAAAAAATTAAAAAAACATTGCAATTCATTTTTGGGTAATCTAAACATTAGTTACATAAATGAGATTAACTTCTGCTTGTTTGTTTCACTTTGAGGAAACCGTATGTTTTGGTCGGCCATTTATATTTCACCGTAAATCTACACTGAAAATACGAATTTGTTAGAATCAATACAACTGCATGTTTGCACACGAAAATATCATAAAATGTGTTCTTAATAACAATTAAGTTCATTTCAAATAATGCACAAGCACAAATAAGAACACTTTTTTTTTTTTACTATACGCTTTTCATGTGTTGTTCCTTTGAGCTAACAACGACTTCTACTACAACTCGACTTTAATCCCTATGCACCAATCCATTCACAGCCAAATTATATATAACTTATAATCTGTTACAAATCATTTTTTATATCATATATTTATCTATTAATAATGGAGATTGTATTTCTGTCTGTAACAAAAACTACATCATAGCTCTACGTCACAGCTTACGTCACAATATTCTTATGCTATATACACCCAAAATTTGAGTAAGCAATTTTAAAAATTGTTTTTTACTCTCATCCTTTTTTTTTTTTTTTTTTTTAACAGTAACAAGAAGTTAACTAAAAAGTTTACAAATAAATAAATACCCACTGTGTAAAATTGATGTGGAAAATATTCAAAATAATTGTTTGATTATTACATGCACGCAACATTTTATTTGAGAGGGACGAGACTCGGTTTTCATTTCAAATTTTTTTTTTTTTTTAAACTCCTTTAATAAATATGAGGATTTTGCTTACTTATGATACAAACCCTCTGACATTGAATTTCTAACTCCCACCCTCTCAGGCAAGGTCTTTCAAAAATTAATTTTTACATCGCCCGGAGGGTGTTTTCTGTTTCTAGTATTATATAATATTGTATGAAATAGATACAGATCATAAATAAATCACAGATAAATATGTGCGTCAAATGTGTAGCAACACGTAACAGTCAATTTACCATTGACGTATACGTGTTGGTATTATATTATACCACAGATAGGCTACAGTCCCAGGCGTCAAAAAGGGCTTAGTTTTCGAGTTACGATGCTCTACAATTAGCGGTAATAATTTTAGCGTAATTATTAATTAAAAATCAAAAAAGGCTAATAAAAAGTTTTCGCAATCGTGGCATATCTTGATATTTGCGAAAAGTAAAATTAAACGACTTCTTTGTAAAAAAAACGAATCAAAATGGAGTAACTCCGAAAACGGAATAAGCGAATGAGAATCGTGTGTTCGGAATACGAATAAGTAAAAATGAGAAGAAGAAGCAACAGTTGTTAGCGACAAAAAATGTTTTATGTGCATTTTACCTTCCAAAAAGCATAAAATTTTCTAAGAAAACGTGGACTCATCATGTGACAACAAATCACGTAAATAAAATGAGTAATAAGCGAATTTGCTTTTTAGAAAAAATAATAGTATTTCGCATCATGTGACAACAAGTCACGTAAATAAAATAAGTAATAAGCGAATTTGCTTTTTAGAAGAAAAAAAAAGTATTTCGCATCATGTGACAACAAGTCACGTAAATAAAATGAGTAATAAGCGAATTTGCTTTTTAGAAAAAATAAAAAAAATAATAGTATTTCGCATATCGCATAAATTTTTGTTGTTTCTATTCATAAGTTCGGTCTTTTATCTCTTTATTTATACTGTAATTAGTATCGAAAATGACCAAAACAATTTACGCCCCCAACATAAGGTGGGGTCAAAATTAAGTGACCTGAAAAAAATGAGAAAGTTTTGAAATAAAATAAATAATGTATTATAAAGATCATTCATTGATAAATAAACACTGAAAGTTTCATTAAAATCCGATAATTCCCTGATTTTTGGCAAATTATTTTCTGTAGGTGGGCTAAAGTCATACGCTTTTTAGGTTCATTAAAAAATTAAAAATTTTTTTAAAAAGCCAGTTCTTTAATTGAAAATTATATTTTGAAATTTTTCCTGAAGAAAAAAATTGTTTACTTTAGTTACTAAAGCATTATTATTGTTTGCTTGAGTTACTAAAACATATTATTAGGAATTTTTTTTGGGGGGTGTTTTGAGGTCATTTTTTATTTCATAAACACAGAACACCAGCTGATGTTTACATTCCAGATAAAATCTGTAATCTCATTGGCTAATTGAATTCGGAGCTATTTTCGTTCTATACGTATTTTAATCACTTAAAACTTATTTTATTAATTCTTGCGACAATAAACATGCGCAAAAAAAAAATTGGAATTTTGGGGTGATATCATTTTAATAATAAAGGACAATTTATTCGGCCACTTTTTACATCCGACACAATTGAACGATAATCGGCTTGGGACTGTAGCCTAAGAAGCATGGTATATCATTGGCCTAGTATGTGTACCAACATGTTAGGTTACTTCCCTTGAGGGTACTGATTGGGATCCAAATGGTCAGGACACACATGCCCAGCACAGTTGAGCTAATTAAGTCACTTTTAAGCATTCTATACCGTGTGTTAAATAAAACCTTGTTAATTTCCATCAACCTGGTCTTGGATTTTGATTCACTGCTCCGTATTTTATTTGTACTAGCAAATATATGCACCCTCCGGGTGCAAGTATTTAAGTTTTAATATAATAAAATATCATGTTAAATTAGAAAGGCTAATGAAACTGAATAAGAATGTAGATAAAAAGATTTGGAACAGGGGGGGTATGATTGAAAAATAGAACAACTAACTCTTCCATCATTTTCCATTACTCCCCTCTTTCATTGGTAAATTTTCCTAATTTAACTGTTTAGTTAAAATAGGAAGTAAAGAATAATATTAGTTATTTCTTCTTGTTAAGGGATTTCTTTTAAGATTTATCCCGAGATTTTTGCTCATATTCATTAAGATAAAACCAAACAATTAGAAATCAATAATACTAAGCATTTATTTATTAAAATCAAATTTTTAAGATCAATATGCAAATTAGCCTTCCTATTCACACTGTAAACCGCTATTTTGTTGTATATATAAATACAATTGCATGTTATTAGTATGTAGATATGGTCAACAGTGTAAGTAATGTAAAACAATTTTATCAATAATTAAGGTATAAACAAAAATAAAATCATGGTAAATGTGATGTAAATAACTAAGGGAATTGTGACTTGTATAGTAATATAGTTTCGGTTACAGACAGACAAACCCACAATCTCCATTATAATAAGATGTAAAAACGTAACACAGAATTATTTTCAAAACTAATGCAATAAAGGAAATGTGGTAACGTCAATGAGGAGAAACTGAAATTTCATAATATTGTACATTTAAAATGAAAAATATTAATAAAACAAGACTGTACTTAGTATTATCTGCATTATTTGGACTATTGTCCTCATCTTCATTGCTATCTCTACAATGTTTCAGCCGATATGCCCTCCGGCCTTCTTCAGGTATTTCTTGTCGGACTTGGGAACCTTTTTTGGACTCGGGAACCTTCTTGTCATAATCAGGAGCCATCACAGAACTTATGCTTCCTAACCCTTTATTCAGTCCACATGCGTATCCTGTTCTCACATTCCACTAATGTGGACTGAATAAAGGGTTAGGAAGCAGAAGTTCCGTGATGGCTCCTGATTACGACAAGAAGGTTCCCGAGTCCGACAAGAAATACCTGAAGAAGGCCGGAGGGCACATCAGCCAAAACGTTGTACAGATAGCAATGAAGATGAGGACAATAGTCCAAATAACGCAGATAATACTAATCATCAAGCTTCATCTCAAACATTCAGAGAAAAAGACTGTACTTACTGTGTTTGAGTTTTAGTAAGACAAGCTGTATCGATGCAGAGGCATCCTCTACAGAACTGTGACCCTCATTGCCACACTGGATTTCCTTCCTAAAAAAAAAGAGAAAAAATAAATTCAGTTAGTTGTATTTGATGGCATGTCAACCTTTTTTGGGTTATTTTATGCTGAAGATGTTTTGTTTTATTCATTCTTAATGGGTATTCAACATTTTTTCTATTTATCCCATAGATGGGACCCTAACAGGTACTACACACTGGATCAGAGTGGACCTGAGAGTAATGGTGATGAAGGGGTACTCCACACTCCCTAATGCAAAATTGAAACTTCACCTTTAGATGCAGTTTTAACATCATACCAAAGACACTAAGACCCTCAGTCAGAGCCTTCTAGCACACATGTATGATAAAAAGTGATAGGGGTTTACCATTGGGGAAGTCTTACCCCCAATACTTTATCATACATAGAGGTGCAATTAGTGTATTTTAAAGCCCCAGCCAACAGGGCAGGAAGTCTTTGAGCAAGAAAAAGAAGAAAAAAAAATTTAATAATAACTTACCCAAGAAAATGAGATGTCAATCTTTTTAGGCCAACCTTTTTATTCTTAAATCCAGAAAGATTATAGATGGTACTTGTATCTATCACATAAGGGTGAAACATCTGAAGAAAAAGAAAATACAAAATATAGATATTGTTTAAAAAAAAAAAAAATTTTTTTTTTTTTTTTTTAACTCTGCTTCTGTGATGACTCCATTTTGTTTAAAATAAAATTGTTTTCATAGTTTCAAATTTTTCTTATAAATCTTATCTAAGCTAAATGATAAGCTTTTTTTTTTTTAATAAATTAATAGACTTATCACTTGTAAACAAAAATATAGCCTATCTGAATTTTTTGGATGAATCTTGAAATGTATTATTTTTCATTTTTCAGGCTGAATTTTTTTTTTTTTTTTTTTTTTTTGTTGTTGTTGGTTTTTTTTTGATATTATTATTATTATTTTGATAATTCGTATTTTCAAACTATTGTCCTTATTTTTTGTTATATACACAATGTTTATATGTCAGTTTTGAATAAAACGAGTTGCGCTTAACTTTACCCGGCCAATTCAACTTTCACAAAAATTTATATCATCTTACTCATAGATATTATTTGTCAATTTTTTTTAGATGAGGCTTGATAATTTGTATTATTTGTATTTTTCAAACTATTGTCCTTATCTTTATTGTTATATACACAACGTTTCAAAGTGACAATCATCTGTAAATTGCAGGTTCAATCCTGGCCAAGAGTGATAATAACATAGAATACTTAACACTTGTATCCAATTATGGTTAACAGAATGAAAACAGTCTATCCTGGTGGATTGAGTAAAATGTTCAGTTCGAAGTTCCTTGAAGGTTCCCAATTATGACATGAAGGCTCCCGAGTTTGACTAGAAGGTTCCTGAGTTCAACAAGTAACACCTGAAGAAGGCCAGAGGGCACATTGGTCAAAACATATCAGACTGTTGTCCTCATCTTTATTGTGAATATTCATACACAACATTTCAGCTGATGTACCCTATAGTCTTCTTCAGGTGTTCCTAGTAATCTATGATGCTTCTCAAATTGATAGGCATGTAAAAATAATGATGCCATTATCTAAATGAGATCATCGTAAATTCTTCAACGCTTTGTTTGCACAACAGTCAAACAATTCAAAATGATTTCTCAAGATGAATCAATGCTAGGCTCAGATAGACAAAGTCTTGACGCTTGTAACAGAATGAGAGCAGTCTATCACCTTTTCACTACCACTAGACCAGGGAGATTGCTGAAGTAGAGTGCCACACCTACCATCAACTCCCAGATGCTTTACTGCAAAAATCAGATTACTCAAGCCATGCTACTTATGCGCTGAGTTGGCAGGGACCAGTACCGAACTCGGAACCTTGTTACGATTCGGATGGCCTTTTTTAGTGTTACATAATTTATGTGGTAGCATAAATTGTTGACAGACCCTATAGCTGAATAAGGGGCCATTGTCCTTCAGACCAGCCAGTGGAAAAATACCAGGACTGTTGGTAACCCCATCAGACTCCTAGAAAACATGTTACGAGAAACACTTGACTAGATTTAGATTTATGTTTCAACCTGAGATGGACGCAGAGCAGACGTGCCAATGCGAGGTTGATTCTCCCACGCAGTGAATGAATGGGTTAAATAAATCTTGACCAAGGAAAAAAGTCTTGTGAGGATTAATTGCATGACTAAAAACTAGCCCTTAAGAGAAGCCCTTAGAAAGAGACTGGACAACAAGAAAGAAGAGGAAACATAGCGACAAGTTGACGATCATAGCAGAAGCAGTAAAGAAATGAAGCAACAAACAAGTAAGTCTCTGTCTCTCTGTCACCAGAGTTCCTCTCTCATGTATATACCCGATGTTCGACGTACGATGATGCTGGGTATATATGGGTATACAACATTAGGTTGTAGGTGAGAGCAGTTTACAGTGGAGATCCCTTGTAGCATTAAGTTTGATCCGTGTTAAGCAGAATCCTTGTCTGTTGGTCTGTTCATCTGTGTTAAGCACGAGTAACTGAGTGCCAGTCTAACACTTTCTTTATATAGTTAACCAACCACATATCCGAGTGATTTGATTGGCCGACTCAGTCCACACAGCCTCGAAGAGTCTATAAATTTAAGTTGTCATCTCCAGCACACCTTATATACGAAAATATTTGCCACATCTAAGCTAAGCTTAGTAAATAACTATATACAAAAATATTCCAACAAGTAACATTAATAAAAATTGATCCCAACTTACCTTTAAACTATCAAGATCAAAATTCAAAGATTGTCCACATAAAATGGCATCTTTTGGAAGTAAAGTTTTTATTTTATTGTGTACATCTTGTAATGTTGTTGTTACGGGTTCCATCATTTTGGCTGTAATTCCACTGAATCTACAAACAAATTAAAACATTGTACCTGATAAATATTAATAAAATGGCATCTTTTGGTAGTAAAGTCTTTATTTCATTGTGTACTAGTAGTGGCACGCCCTACTAATATATATGGCCTCACATGTTACATAAGCAGGCAGAATTCTAACAGGCTGATTCGTTTTATAGTCAGTTTATGTCTGTTTTGAAAAATCTTAAAGCACAAACATTTTGGCTAGATGGAACCATAAGTTCTCGAGAAATACTCTTTCTCTGTAGTATCATTACGATCATTGCCGACCATGACCAGGAAATACATTTCACATTGAAAAGGTTTTATTTTTTTCTGATATAACCTGAAATCATAGATAAATTGTTGGTGCATTTGTTTTGTATAACTGCATAATTTTTTTTGTTTGTTTACAATCTTTTATTATTACATTTCTGAATAAAAAAAGACATGTTTGTATATTTTTAACATTTTTTTTCGAAACAGTCATAAATTGACTATAAAATGAATAGGCCTGTTAGAATTCTGCCTGCTTAGGTGACATATGGGGTCGTATATATTAGTAGGCCGTGGTAGTGGCTACCTGACATTGCCTAGGTAGAAGGGGGATTTTATTAATAGTTAGTCTCACAGATCCATCATTACTGAATCGTGAGTTATGTAAAAAAAATACCTTGCGTTGATCCAGCCACTCAGAAAAGAAAAATTAACGTCTACTATTTAAGATATCAAATGCCAAAAAAAATTCCATGCTGTTATTTAAATTTTATTTTTTAATTATCTTCACGCATATGAATCAAATCTTCATTATTTTTGCTCAAAACGTAAGATCTGGTGATAGTGAATATGTATTAATATTTACTTTGCCGTTAATCATTTTATTTTCCTCCAGGCATACATACACACACAACTGCCCTTTATATATGTATAGATTACATTCGGACATACATACACACAACTGCCCTTTATATATGTATAGATTGAAATACCAACAAATTAAACAACGTGGCTGATAAATATTACAATAAAATCAAAATTAAACAAATTATTCCGAATTATTAAAACAAGCCATACACACACATACAAGAAGTGTCTACCGGCATCGCCTGAGTAGAGGGGGGGGGGAGAGATAAAAAAAGTTAGTCTCGCAGATCCATTGATTGTTTAGGTCTTACATTATTTATGTTTTAATAATGGACGCAACCAATGACTTTTCCTTTTCTTACTATTCAAATTCCAATTTTTAAATATCTTCAGGAATGCAAGCTTTGATGATAGTAAATGTGTGTGTATATATATATATATATATATATATATATATATATATTTTATTTTTGACATGGCAACAATCTTAGAACATTTGACCGGATGACAGACAATATTAGGAACATTTGTTCTCAACAAACTTAAAAAAAAAAAAAAAAAGAAAAAAGAAAAAAAAAGAGAGAAATAAGAAATTACAGTTATTCGCCCATTTCATTCATAAAGGAGGAGGAGGAGGAGAAGAAAAAAAAAAGGAGAGGAAAAGGAAATAAGAAGAGAAATTTTAACCACACAAATAAAAACATAAGCACGTCCATTTCTGAAAATAAACTCTGATGATGAAGTTCATGCTTCGAAATCGATAAGACAAAAATAACATCTTTTTGTTTTTATTTTTCATACGCATTGTATTGGCCTTCAAAATATTAATATATTATAACATATTTAACAATGCTTGAAGCAAATTACCAATTGCTTTTATATATATATATATATATATATATATATTTACTTTGTCTTCAATTGTTTTATTTTTGTAGTTTCCTCCAGACATGCACCCATACATACATTCATACAACTGTCCCTTATATATGTATAGATAGATATGAAGGAATTTAAAAAAATAAAGATAAAAAATTTAAAAATAAAAACTTACCTAAAAACATAATCAATAATTTTACATTTTGGTTTCACCAGAGTGTCGTAGACAGTTTCCATTTTTTCATTCACAATTGAGACACGTGTTACAGAGTTTCTCCCATCTTCTGTTTTACACTACAATGAAAGAAAAAGAAAAAAAGAAAAGAATTTAACTATGTTTGTCCCATTGAAGGTAGAGCATTTGCCTAGGATTTGCAAGGTTCTGGGTTCAATACCAACCCTTGCCAACTCAGCGCATGAGTAGCACAACTTGTGTAATCTGATCTTTGCAGTAAAGCAACAGACTATCTAGACCAGTGGTTCCCAAACTTTTTTGTATGGCGACACACCAATGAGATGTTTAAAATTTTCGCGGCACACCCATAAAAGGAATACATTCTATAGATTCAAATAATGCGCAAGTTCAATTTCATCGCTGGAATTTTTGTTGGTTAAATAGGATTTTATCAAGTTTAGCTAGTTTTAATAAAAGTGAATGTAGTGTTACAACAGTAGACACTAATGTGTTGGTGTGGATTCAACCTATAGGACCTATTTCACGCACTAAGATAGGCTCTACTGGAACAGTGAGCAACGTCTTGCATCGAAATTCTGTGTACAGATATGGTCTTTGGTTCTATTCCTTACCGAGGTGTTTTTCATATCGCCCTACATTGTTACAGTGAAGTTTTTCCTACTATATTGCAGTTTCTTCTACATCAATATATATAATATATAGGCCAGACTTTGTTGAAATAATATTTTCGTTTATACCTTCAATATTGAATACTTTCCCGTGACACACCTACTGACATCTCGCAACATTTTTGTTTCTTTAGAGAGCACAAAAATGAAAATGAAAAATATTGTCTGAAATTTTAAACTATTGGTGGGTTTGTTTTACGGCATATCAAGGGCTGGTTTAGCTCAGTCGGTAGAGTGTTCGGCTAGGAATCACAAGGAATCACACCGATGACTACTTTTATGGCATATCAACCTTAGTGAGTCATTTAATGCTGACAAAGTTTTGAAATACATTCATTCTTAATGGATACTCAAGTTTTTCTATAAACACATTTTTCTATTTAACCTATAGATAGGACACTAACAGGTACTACCACTCCAGGTCAGAGTGGACCAGGGAGCAATGGTGATGAAGACTTCCAGAACTAGAACCTCACCATCAGATAGAGTTTAATGTCATTCCCAGGACATGTAGACCCTGGGCCACCACCTTCTAGCACCCATATGATAAAAAGGGTTGGGGCTTGCCATAAGGGCAATAGGGTTGGGAAAATCATACAGGTGCTAGGACTCGAAATGATCAGCTGATTGATTGGAGGGGGCCTCTTCGACTGCCCGTCTAGCCTAATAAGGGTCTAAGTGGAGTGTTGTATGTCATAGACTGCTCATCCACCAGGATTCCTTCCTTAAGCATCACAGGTTGCCACTCACAGCCAACAGGTAGCCCTATTGAGGAGGTCTTACCCGTCTACAGAGGTGCAGTCAGTGTATTCCAACAAGGCTACAATAGGTTGGCAATATGGGGTCGGTTTAGCTCAGTTGGTATAGCATTCGCCTAGAAATCGCAAAGTTCCATTTTCAATTCCAGCCCTTGCCAACTCAGTGCATGAGTAGCACAGTTTGGTTGGTTGGATTTTACAGCATGTCAACCCTTGTTGGGTTATTTTATGTCGAAGAAATTTTGTTTTATTCACTCTTGTTGGGTATTCAATTTTTAAAAAACATTTCTTTAATACTCATTTTTTGATCTATTCAACCCATAGATGGGACCCTAACAGGTACTACTACTCCCAGCACATCTTGGATCTGTGCGGTAAAGTGAAGTCTAAATGTAGGTGTGGCACTCCAGCTGAAATACAAAACCAATCTCCCTAATCTAGCCCTAGTGAAAAGGAGATAGACTCCATTGCAATCTGGCTGATACCGACAATAGACCACTCCGACGACTTTATTTAGTGCAATCAGTAGAGCATTTGCCTATGAATCGCAAGGTTCCAGGTTCGATACTGATCCACACCAACTAGTAACACATGAGTAACACAGTTTGAGTAATCTGATCTATGCAGTAAAGCACCTTGGAGCTGACAGCAGGTGTGGCGCTCCACTTCAGCAAAGACAATCTTCCTGGTCTAACGCAAGTGAAAAGGAGATAGACCAGGAATGTCAAACTGAGAAGACCCCTAGGGCCACATGGATTACATATGTATGTCATGAGAGCTGCATGAGGATTACATATGTATGTCATGAGGGCTGCATGAATTACATATGTATGTCATGAGAGCTGCATGAATTACATATGTATGTCATGAGAGCTGCACATGACAACTAAGTCTTTAAATCCCTCTTCTACATTAACAGAACAAAGTGATGATTGCTATCATTAATTTCTTTATTATCAACTAAAAACTAAGTATACATATCTGAAAAAAATAAAATAATTTTTTTTTAAAATTGTTAAAAAGAAAGGAAAAAAGACTATTACTGACAGAGTTCAATTAATAAAATGTACAAGTGTCACTGTCACTTTCAATTATAGCTATATGTTGATTGAAAGCAGGAGAAGACAATAGGAAAGACTCACTCCCTTTCATTGACTGCAACTCAAAGGAAAACTTGAGAGACAATATGTTGATAACAGATTCTGTTTCTTAACAACACATTGCCCAAATGAAAATAGACAACCGTTTTTGCCCAGGAATTTTTGGAAATTTAAAAAAAAACCTGGGGCACTATAAAAGCGCTAGATGAGAGCACAGTCTGTATGCGGGCCACACTTGTGCTTGCTGAGGGGCAGATGCAGTGCAGGGGTTGCATATTTGACACACCTGGAATAGACTCCTTTGCTGTTTGACAGATACAGCCAGTAGGTCACCCAGCAGACATTTTTAAAAAATGTTTTTAATAAAAAATAAAAAGAATAAAAAAAATTACCATTTCACAATCGAGACCAAAAAGTGGACTTTGATCTGTAACTTTTTCATAAGAGTCTTGAGAAAAAACATATTCTTTGTAGCAGTCTGAAAATAAACAGACAAAAAAAATTCATTGATTGATTTTAACGGCATGTCTAGAGGTTAGGGAACTGCATTCATTGTTACATATTTTTTGTATATTAAAAAAAAATAAAAGCAATAAAAAAATTTATTGATTGATTTTAACGGCATGTCTAGAGGTTAGGGAACTGCATTCATTGTTACATATTTTTTGTATATTAAAAAAAAAAAAAAAAGCAATAAAAAATTCATTGATTGATTTTAACGGCATGTCTAGAGGTTAGGGAACTGCATTCATTGTTACATATTTTTTTGTATATTAAAAAAAATAAAAGCAATAAAAAAATTCATTGATTTTAATGGCATGTCTAGAGGTTTGGGAATTGCATTCATTGTACATACATATTTTTTGTATAGTTATTTCTTAAATTTTTTTGGGGGGGTTCTCAGTCGGTAGAGCATCAGACTAGGAACCACAAGGTTCTGGGTTCAATACCGGCCCTTATTAACTCTAGAATATTCATAGAACACATCTTTCTAGGAAAGAGTTTTTCTTTTTTCAATTATTTTTTAATTGTTGAAAATTGAATATCATGAAACTATTTACTGTATCTTATCTTCAACTTTCTGTTTCTTCAACGGCATTCATCATGGGTCCATTTTCCCCAGAGTTCCAGAATTGGAACTTCACCAACAAATAGAGTTTAATGTCATACCCAGGACATTAAGACACCGTCTTCTAGCATATATGTGATAAAAAGGGTTGGGGGCTTACCATATGGACAATCATATAGGTGCTAGGGCTTGACGACCAACCAACCGCCCATCTAGCCTAAATCAGTGCCAAAGTGGAGTGTTGCATGTCATGGACTGTTCAGCCACCAGAGTTCTATCTATAAGCATTACGGGTTGCCACCTATGGTCAATAAGTGGCCCCATTGAGGGAATCTTACCCCTCTGCAGAGGTGCAGTTGGTGTATTCTAAATCTCCAGCCAACAGGGCCTGTAATAATAGTCAATATGGTGAATTCATGGAAGGAGTAACAAGGGAATAGGAAATTCACAAGCAGACCCCAAACCCTGCATGCATATCCCAGTCTCAGGGGAAAGACATGCCCTTGTTTATTGCAGATTTTCCCCTGATGCAGTGACAAGTTTGCCAAAAGCCATTGATTCCTGACAATGGTGAAGATGCTTTTTGGATTTTTGCTTTGGCCAGGTTGTGACCCTAATACCACTGGGTGCCAGACCTGTCTGTCTTGATTGACCCTACCAGGAACTTAAATTCCCAATGGCATGGCTCTGACACTACCAAATTTACATGGCCCTGCTGTAATGAGGAAGGAGGTTGGACTTTACAATTAATTTGCTCAATGGTCATTGAGCCAAGAACTTCCTCCACTCTTTTACAGGTTTTGTTTTTCATCCTGCAGGGTGTCTAGCCACCCTCCTCACCAGATAAAATCTGTGGGGTTACCGGTTTAGTCGCCGATAATCCGACTATGAAACAGGTAGTACTGGTTTACATAGTACTAGTAGATCTTTAGATCCTCACAGACCAAAGAATACAAAAGCAAAACTTACCATTTTCAGTTCTGACAGGAAGTGGATAATTCTCTTGAGCCATTTGTAAAGGATTCAGAAGTAATAATGTACGAGGAAAAGCATCAGGTCCTTTGTACTTTTCAGTTTCATGCCTTAAACTTTGTTTTATAAGTTGATTCCCTTTTGCTCGAGTTACTGAAATGAAAGAAAAAGAAAAATTAATTACATTGATGCAATATAAATACAATAAATTACCTCCAGTTTTTAATCAAAAACTATATATATATATATATATATATGACTTCAATTAAGCACATATCCTCCAAAAATTGTCAGCTAAAAGCCATATCAAATAAACATTGTTTATTTACTTACTCTCATACTGTCATGTAGCAAGTCAATAAAAAGTGGAATATAAATAAGTTCAAAATAAACAAAGAATTTGGGAATGGCCAGCTGGTGTAGTGGTTAGAATCTCTGCCTGTCAGCTTGGCAGTCGAGGTTTCGAGTCACACACGGAGCAGTCTCCCATGTCTATAACCTTGCTGATGAGACCTAATAGGTCGAAATGTACATTCAGGGATTGACATTTTCTCAATTTGTTTAGCCTTACATTTGAACATATATGCCCGCCTAAATTCATTAATTATTAACTAATCAATTTTCAAAATTAGGTATGACTTCAATATATCCTCAAAAAATTGTCGGTTAAAAGCCATATCAAATAAACACATTGTTTATTTACTCTCATATATATATATATATATTCATTATAGTGTACAATACATTTAAAGTGCAATTGTTACCATTGGTTTCTAAGTAGCATGTTAGCCACTTTTCATCAAGACAATGCGCTTGTTAAGAAATGCAGGGAATGTCAATTCATTGATGTATGTGTGTACTTGTGTGAGCTGAATCTTTGTATTTCTCTGCTTTATGGTGAAAGTAGTGCACATTACCATGACCAGACAACTCGGCAAACACCATGTGCGACTTCCGTAGCGCTAGTCAGCTGTTTCGACCTCCTTTTGGTCTCATCAGCAGTGCATACCACAATCTCCGCCACTAGAGATTGAACCAGTGGACCACAGAGTGAAGAGTGGAGACTCTACACCTGGGCCACCAGCCAACGCCACAAACGGATATATATATGGCTTGTAATATAATAAACAATTTATGGTTATGCTAACCTACAAAAATATGTCTTCAACATTAAACAACAAAGAGAAAACATTCAAAGAATTATACGAGGGTAATCCCAAAAGTAAGGTCTCCAAAGTGCTGTAGATGCAGGGAAACTGGTTGTGCAGCTATTGGCAACACTGTTGTGTTTATTGTGCTTGTGCCTGCCCCAGCACGCACCTTGCTGCTACAATCAGATTTAATTTGCCAGTTGTTTCTGATAGAGCTTCTGATTGATGATACTGCCAATTGTGAAGTTTTCCGCAGTTATTTGGTTTTTGAATGCAAAAGACATTAAACCTGTAACGATTGTCTGCCCCTGTTTGGATCGATGTGGAGTCCAGAAGAGTTATCTTCCTTTGCTGCAGGTTTTCGCTAGTAGATGGCTAGACTATTTAAGTGGCAGCCTGGGAAATTCTAACTCTCTTCCTCTGGAACCGGCAACCTCTTCACATAGTTTAGGCACTTGTGCCTCTTACCCTTAAGTAGGGGGCTTTGCCTCCCAACCAGCTATCAGTAAGTGACATTCCTTCAGAGACTGTATCACTTCAGTAGGACTTAGTTCTACTTCCTTTATAATGTGTTTATAAATCTGTTCTCTATATATTACTATGCCTTTGTGATAAGTATATGTATTCCTGTCTTGAATGTATTCCTCTATGTGCTCACAAATTAAAGTCTGTTTGTTATTATCTTATAACTTCTTTTTCGGAATATTTTTATGTACACACATGTACCCACGTTGGAAGTTTACTCTGAGCGTTCCAACTGATCATAAGAGCTTTAGGTTATTTCCTATAACTCCAACATAAACAAAGGGGAACCACTCTTGACTGATAAATTATTTATTTATTTATTGATCTACTAGGAAAAAAGAATATGGGGTTAGGGTTTATGGTTAGTTTAATGGGAAAATAAATAATTTATCAGTCAAGAGTGGTTCCCCTCTGTTTATGTTGGAGTTATCAGAAATAACCGAACTTTACATCTTACAATTGTAAAATTTTCTTCCAAATTATCGCTATGAATCTTTCAAAACTTTTCAGGCATTAAATGACCCATTGTGGTTGTTATGCCGTAAAACAAAACAAACCCAACCAAACTAAAGCCCCAGCCAACAGGGCTGCCTTATTAGTAATACTTTCAAATTTGCTACTTTTAGTCCTTCGGCTCCATGCACTCAGCAATTCAAATCTACCAACATGGATTTTGTGTATGTGTTATTGATTTCTCCTCTCTGCTTTCAGACTTATTGTCTTGCATTGTTAAGAATGTCAAGACTATCTCCATAATGCAAGGGTATTGATTATGAGACGGACATTAAAAAAAAAAAGGGCGGGTGGAAAATTGTGTGCCCTATTCAAATGTCTGATCAACCTTTTATTAACAACTGTTTAACATACTTCTCTCCCTGGCCAGTGTTGGATTTGATCAATGAAATCATGACTCTCATCTTGTTAATTGGCGATGAAGTGTATGACAAGTTATGCATGGATGTCAAAAACGTCCGCAAGTGGTGTAGGGAGTTTGCAATGATGACGAGGCTCAATCCTTCCTCAACAACATGGCGACAAGCTGGTAATGACATGGGCATACAAAAACTGCCTACAAATATGCATCGATCAAAAGGGCAATTATGTAGAAAGATAGATACATGTTGAAACTTGAATTATGACTCCAACGATTCTCCCTTTATTTATGGGTAGGATGGACTGGGCTCTTTAACCTTGATTAGACAACCAGTCTTGGAGGAGGAAACTCTTAATTCAAACCTGTTAAAATCCACTTAAGAAATTGACCTTGTTTCGCATTCTGCTCGTGCGGAGGGGTTGGTAAATATATATATTGTTTCAAGTAATTATTTCTATTCTGTCACCAGCTTCCTTAAACCATTTTGAAGAAGAGAGAAAAAGCAGGTAGGAGTGAATAAGTGAGAAAACGAAACTAGCAAAATTTTAATAAATATTATTTTCCTTGTTAAATTATGTGGTGGTCCGCCTAATTCAGAAAATCCCACAGGCTGCAATTTGCCTATTACTGCTATAGACAACAAGCGTACACACACACACACACACACATTCTTACCTCCCAGTTTCCATAAATGGTTAACACTAACTGGTACTCTGAAGAATTCTCCCTCTGTTGTATTTCCAAATTGTGTTGGACTGATCATCTCAACTGCCTAGAAAAAAAACAAAAAAAAAAAAACATTATTGATCTTTAAAATATTCAACTAAGCACATTCAAATATTAACAGCATCTGACTTTTGTTTGGTTTGTTTTATGGCATATCAACCTTGGTGGGTTATTTAATGCTGACAAAATTTTGAAATAAATTCATTCTTGATAGGTACTCAATTTTTTAAATTTAATCCATAGATGGAACCCTAACAGGTACTACCACTCCGGTTCAGAGTGGACCTGAGAGTAATGGCAATGAAGGGGTGCTCCACATTCCCCAAACCTCCAAAACTGGAACTTCAACATCAGATAGAGTTTAACGTCATTCCCAGGACATGAAGACCCTCAGCCGCCGCCTTCTAGCACATATATGATAAAAAGGGTTGGGGCTTGCCATAAGGGTCAGGACAATCATATAGGTGCTAGGGCTTGACGTGACAAGCCGATTGACCGCCCGTCTAGCCTAAGTAAGGTTCAAAGTGGGGTGTTATATGTCATGGACTGCTCATCCACCATGGACTGCTCATCTTACCCCTCTGCAGAGGTGCAGTCGGTGT
This sequence comes from Doryteuthis pealeii, assembly GCA_023376005.1. Lineage (NCBI taxonomy): Eukaryota > Metazoa > Mollusca > Cephalopoda > Myopsida > Loliginidae > Doryteuthis > Doryteuthis pealeii. The sequence continues at coordinate 43,399,391 of CM042173.1, forward strand.
ATTCTAATGTCGCAGCTGACAGGGCTGACTTGCACTTTGTAGTCAGGAGAAAATAAAGCATTTTTTGAATAAATTGATAGAGATGCATGGCTTACCCAAAAAACGATTTATCTGGTTTCTTCTGTGCACTGAAAAACTGCACCAAGCTTCTTTTTTTGTTATAAAATCGTAACCAATCAGTAGAGCTATTACTACTGAGTGACCATATCTAAGGAAACATGGTTGAAAAATACTTTCAGATTTTAATAAAAATTAAATTTTATAATAATAATAATGAAATTTATTGTGTACAGTGCTCAGGTGCAACACAACTCATGAAAGTCTCATGTATAGTACATAGAATAATGTATTAATGTCAGGAATATGAATAGCGTACAGTAATAATATACACATGCGTGCATATGTGTGTAGAGGGGGTATCAGGTATAGTTTTGTCGAATTCCAGGAAGCATGCAGGTTTTGAAAGACAGTTTATTCCATGTCTCAGCAACTCTGAACGTGAAAAAATGTTTCCGAAAGTCATGTGAGCTATTTTATCAACATTTGTACCAGTTTAAGAGGAAATTATTGAACAAAAACAAAAACAAAAAACATTTAATTGGCTATTTTTTTTTTTTTTTTTTTTTTTTTTTTAGGAATAAACGTGAAATCTATTTGTTTAAAAAAATGTTTTTAAAAATACAACATTTATGACATTTTAGAGGTAATCTGAACATTATGTTTTGGTTAATTGTTAATGTAATAACAATTAAGTTCATTTCAAATTATGCGCAAGCACAATTAAGACATTTTATGATATTTTCATGTTAAACATGCAGTTGTATTGATTCAAACAAATTCGTATTTTCAGTGTAGATTTACGGTGAAATGAAAATAGCTGACCAAAATATAACGATTTCCTAAAAGTGAAACAAACAAGGGGAGATTACTCTCATTTATGTAGCTAATGTTCAGATTACCAAAATCTATTTAAGTTTTAGTTAGGTTAAAAAAAAAAATTTTTGAGGTAAAAGTAAATAAATAATTTGTACCCCTAAATATCTAATACATAAGAGAATGAATGGTTTCCTTAGAAAGAAAAAATACTAAATTCAAAACCAAAACCAAACCATAAACCAGGGTATCAAGCAAAAAATAACCGAAATTGATACTGAAACCAAAATTGTTAAACACCCCAACTCTACTAATTGACCCTTTTAGTGAAAAGAGCAACTCAAATTGAATTATGGGGTTAAGGAATCAGACTGATGAAAAATCAGTCGGGTTTCGTTCCTGGCTAGAAGTAGTTGCTAAGTCTAGCCACACTGAAACACAGTGTCTGTGGATGACTGTTATATATATATGTAAAAAGTAAAGTCGTCGGGGTGGCCTAAAGTCGGTATCAGCCAGTCAGCGAGGGAGTCTATCCCCTTTTCAATAGCGCTAGACCAAGGAGATTGTTTTGGCATCTGAGATGGAGTGCCACACCTACCATCAGCTCCTTACTTTACTGCACAGATCCCTGTGCTACTCATACGCTGAGTTGGCGAGAACCGGTATCGAACTAGGAACCTTGTGGCTTCTAGCCGAACGCTCTACCGACTGAGCTAATCCAGCCCATATATATATATATATATATATATATATATATATATTACTAACTTCTCCGCATGAGCAGGATGCGACACAAGGCCAATTTCTTAAGCAGGTTAGAATTCAGAGTTTTTTCTTCTCCTAGACTGGTTACCTAGTCATGGTTAAAGAGCCCAGTCTGCCTTACTATTTACCCATAGCTGGAGGGAGAATTGGATTCATACCTTTACCAAGGGTATTAGCGCCATCTGAAATGCAAACAGCTTCGTCTAGGAATTGAACCCGGGTCGACAATTCCATTTCCTTAGACCATGTGCCTCCCTGAAGAGCAAATAATTTTTTTATAGTCTCAATATCCCAAATAATAACTACAGAATTATCGGTAGCAGAAGCAAGTCTTTAGTTGTCCATTTTGAGATTATATAATATATATATATATATATATATATATATATATATATATATACATACATACACACACATACTACTTGCTGTCCATCGTATCCGATGATGACACCACGCGAATCATTTTCCTCCAATATAATGGGTCTCCGCTTGCGTCTTGCCAACTGCCTATCAGGATGTTCAAGTCTTTCAGGTTTCTTTTGATGTTGTCTTTGTACCTGAGCTTTGGTCTACCGATTCTATGTGATCCCTCTCTCAGTTGAGAGTACAGAATCTACTTTGGCAGTCTGTCATCCCCAAGTCTGTTTAAGTAACCAGTCCATCTCAGGTTGCATTGGACAGTATATCATGCATGCCAGGGAGTCCAGTTCTCTTCAGGATGGTCCTGTTTGAAACATGATGCCACCACCTGACATTTAAGATACTGTGCAAGTGATGCATGTAGTAGACATGTAGTCTATGGGCATCTGCTTTGTATACCGCCCAAGCTTCCGCACCGTACAGGAGGGTTAAGAGAACTATGGCACGGTATACTGTATTCAGTTTTCATGGGGATATCTCTGTTGAACCAGACTCTCCTCTTCAGCCGACCAAATACTTTGGAAGCATTTGAAAATCGGAGATCAAGCTCTGCATTGAGTCTACTGTGGAATATATATATGCAATATATTTTATATATACTAGCAAATATATGCACCCTCCGGGTGCAAGTATTTAATTCTAATGTAATAAAATATTGTATTAAATTAGAAAGGCTAATGAAACTAAATAAGAATACAGATAAAAAGATTTGAAACAGAGGGAGTATAATAAAAGATTTGAAACAGAGGGAGTATAATAAAAAAATGGAACGACTGAAACTTACTCTTCCATCACTCTCGTCTGTCATTGTTATTTTTCTAATTTAAGTATTTAGTGAAAATAGGAAGTAAAGAATAAAATGACAGTTATTTTTTCTTGTAAGGATTTCATTTAAGATTCATTGAAGAGATTTTTGCTTATATTCATTAAAATAAAACCAAAGAGTTAGAAATCAATAATACTAAGCACATATTTATTAAATTCGATTTTTAATATTAATATGCAAATTAGCCTTCCCGTTCACACTGTAAACCGCTATTTTGTTGTATATATAAATATAATTGCATGTTATCAGTACGTAGACATAGTTAACAGTATTAATAATGTAAGACAATTTTATTAATAATTGAGATTTAGATAAAAATAAAATCATGGAGAATGTGATGTAATTAACTAAGGGAATTGTGACTTGAGTAGTAATATAGTTTCGGTTACAGACAGAAAAACACACAATCTCCATTATAATAAGATGATGTTCATCACAGTTATAAGGTTATCCCTATAAAAAGTTGGTGAAAATTATTTTGTAATTTTTTTTTTTTTGGTAAATTTAACTAAATCTAAAAAAAATAATAAAAAGATAATAAAAATAATAAAAAAGATAATAAAAAGATAATAATAATAATATAAACTTTTTCTTTGTAAAATCCAATAACTGTTGCAACCAACCTGATTAAAATGTTTGGTTAAGTTTGGAAAACATTCTTTATATTTTTTGAAGTCTGACAAACTGACTGATTTGAGGACAATAAGAATTGTAGCAGTTATTTTGCTACCATTTTTCAATTGACACCATCTGAAATAGAATAAAAACAACAATTGAGTATTATTTAAAATCTTTTAAAAAAAAGAATTGGACCAAGTTACCTTTAAGCACCCCAAGGGCCACCTGGATTCAGAAGGACATGTTTCGCTTTGCAACGTCAACATCCGGTTATTTGTTAGGATTATGAGTTACAGTTGGGATAAGGTTAGCAGTTAGTTTTATAATTTAAAAAAAATGCGTCTAAAAATTGTCTGGTAACAAACAACCGGATATTGATGGTGCAAAACAAAACATGTCCCTTTGAATCCAGGTCGCCTCTGGGGTGCTTAAAGGTAACTTGGTCCATAGAATTTATAAACAGTGCAAACAAACATATAATGGAAATCCCAGAGAAATTGTTGTATACCCATACATCTGGATATAGCCATCTTAATATATCGGCCTAAATTAAACTGACTAAAACTAAGTCCTTCTCATGGTTGCATGCAAACTGGAAGAGAAGGTCAAAACAAGGTTACTACCTGTCAGTCAAATCTACCATTGTTCCAACAGCCAGGCTCAAATTCAAACAATATTTCCCTGATTTGAATTTAAATCTACCTTCTACACTAACCATCCAAAACTGACGGTACACCCATTAATATGTAATAAAATGTCACAATGTCCAAATAGATAGATACCCATATATACATAACAAAACAGGCAGATAGATATGGAAAAGATAAGAACAAATAGATATTATTATAGATAGATAGGTTGGCTGGTTGGTTGGTTTTATGGCAAGTCAACCCTTGTTGGATTATTTTATGCCAAAGACATTTTTTTATTTATCCTTGATGGGTATTCAAGAATTTTTTTTAAAATTCAATTTTTTAAAAACATTCTTTTAAACTCATTTTCTTCTATTTAACCCATAGATGGTACCCTAACAGGTACTACCACTCCAGGTCAGAGTAAAACTGGGAGTAATGACGATGAAGGGGTACTCCACACTCCCCAGAGCTCCAAATTGGAACTTCACCATTAGATACAGTTTAACCTCATACCCGGGACACTAAGACCCTCAGCCACCACCTACTACCATATATATGATAAAAGGGATTAGGGGTCTGCCATAAGGGCAATAGGGTTGGGATACTCATATAGGTGCCAAAGCTAAGGACTCAGGTTCCTTATAGTGTCTTCTGTTACTTATGTGGTCAACAAATTAAGTATTGATCAGGTTCATTGCTGCTTAATTTCAATGATCTAGAGCTGTGGTTCCCAAACTTTTTTGTATGACGACACACCAATGAGCTGTTGAAAATGTTTGCGGCACACCCATAAAAGGAATACATTCTACAGATCCAAGAATGAAAGAATACCAAAGTATTTATTATTCATAGATATTTATTTCTATTACATTGGCAAGATTGGTATTTTCAATGCAACCGCATGTTTTAACTAAAAAATAACATAAAAACTGTTTTTAGTAACAGCTAACTTCATTTCAAATAATGTGCAAGTACAATTTCATCACTGGAATTTTTGTTGGTTAAATAGGATTTTACCAAGTTTAGCTAGTTTTAATAAAAGTGAATAGTGTTACAACACTAGACACTACTGTGTTGGTGTGGATTCAACCTATAGGACCTATTTCATGCACTAAGATAGGCTCTACTGGAACAGTGAGCAACGTCTTGCATTGAAATTCTGCGTACAGATATGGTCTTCGGTTCTAATCCTCACCGAGGTGTTTTTCATATCGCCCTACATCGTTACAGTGAAGTTTTTTTCCTATCATATTGCAGTTTGTTTTCTACATCAATATATATAATATGTAGGCCAGACTTTGTTGAAATAATATTTTCGTTCCTACCTTAAATATTGAATACTTTCCTGCGACACGCCTAATGACATCTCGCGACACACCAGTGTGCCGTGACACATAGATTGGGAAACACTGACCTAGAGAGAATCAGTGCTTTCAGTGTGACATGATAGATATATAGGTAGATATGTTGGTTGGTTGTTTTACAATATATCAACCAACTTTTGAGTCATTTAATGCCAAATCAAGTAATTTTGGATAAACAAAGGACTCAGGTTGTTTACAGTACCTTCTCTTGCTTAAGTGGTCATCCAATTAAGTATTGAACAGGCTCATTGTTGCTTAACACTGTGTTACAATTTATAGTGTCATAAATTGTTGACAGACCCTGTAGCTAAATATGGGGGCCCGTTGGCTTGGAGATCAGAGAGGGGAAATTTACCAGTAACAGTTATAGTCCTCTGACCCCTAGAGGCGCGAAACACATGACTAGTTAGTTTAGAGAATTAGATGCAACCGGACATTGAAGCAGAGCAGACATGCTGCTGCAAGGTTGATCTCTCATCCGCACGGAAAAACATGGGCTAAATAAAAAGCTTGATCAAGAAATTAAAAGTCTTGTTGGTTATATTAATTGCAATGACTAAAGTTAGCCCAAAAGAAGCCCTTAGTTAAGAAAAGGAAGAAGAATGGGTATACAGCTATAGTATACAAAAAATACATCCTATATAATTGCTATGCAACAAAATGAATAACAGGCTTTACTTTCAGAGAGTACTTCATAATAGTGTAACACAATAGAAAGAGAGAGAGTATAAAACTATAATAATGTTATAAAGTTGACTGGCGATATTAAATTGAATACTTAAAAATAATTAGGATGATTTATTAAAAGTTAAGTTATAATCCTTTGTAAGGAAGTGTAAAACAAGAAAAACCCAAATAATAATAATAATATTAAAAATCACACCTGATGACCCACAATCCCTATACTGGGTTCCTTCAAAGGTCAAATCAAAAGTTAGCGTCAACGTAGAACATAATTACTAAACAACAAAATTTAAAAAGGTCAATTTTAAATTTTGATTTAGATATATAAAACAATTTTGGTTTGTCAGGTTAAGTCAGTGCTAACTTTCATGGAAGAATACTAAAAGAAAATTCCAACTAAGTCTGGCACAAGGCCATTTACACAATAATAAAAATATTATTGAGTGGCTAACCAATCAAAGAAAGTGGGGTGGAGTTTTTTTTACCCTCCCCAAGATGTACAACCCAGGGCCATGAATTTGATTGGCCGTCCAATCAAACACGACCGAGAGGTGGGGGGGCTTTTTCTACTCCTCCCCAATGTTTACACTGTAAGGCCATTGGTCTAGCGTTTCTATTGGCTGGCCAATCAGAGCTGTATGTTCAGGGGTCTGGAACCCATAAAAGAAGACCCTGAGGAGGAAACAGATCAGATCAAAAGCTGGTTCCATAGCTACGAGACTCAGAGCCCTTGTTGCCACTTCCCTCTACCTTGCTACTCAAAGTCCTGAACTTGACCATTTCAGCCAGAAGTAATTAGCTGTATATCGCCAGTCAACTCACAAACTCCGACTTTGACATCGAAAACCCTTTGTTGTTGTACATGATCTTGGTCACTGTATGATTAATAAAGGTACTTTTGTATACAATTGTTAATAAGCGTTTCGTAGCTATTGCGATTGTTGACCCGTTGACAAAATTGGTAAATTTTATCATCTTCAGACCAAGCCTGAACCGAGAAAGTCCAAACCAGCTCTTCTTCAACTTTCCTGTGGGTCAAACAAAACAACGGGGACACAGGAAGTCCAAAAGAGCAGATTCATCAACCTATAAGTGTCCCGCAGCACAACACGCACTTATAGGACCACACAATAAACAAACATTTCTGTGATTTCTAAATATTTTGGTGATCCTACATTTGGGATTACCCTTGTAATTGCAACTAATTTTATTTTTTTAAATAGATAGAGTTTATTAAGTAAACGGACTGTACATCTCCAATTTATTTTCATACCTGTTAAAAAAATACTGAAGTGTTACCCCCTTAATAAGCCCCTTTGACTCCTCCACTCCTTTTTTCTTTTTGTCTGTGGTAACCAGTGTCAAAAGAATCGAACACCAACTGTTTTACATTTGTTGGTATAAAATTTATTCTCACTGTAGATCGTTCTAACAGTCAGCCAAGCAGAAGGAGACAGAATAATAGATCACAACACAATGCTCAGTCAGAAACACTGTCTATACCAAAAAGGAGAAAGAAAGAAGCCTGATTGGCTAACCTGTTTGCCGGTTGTGTGTATGTCAATTCTTGGGCGGTCTTTCTTTCTTCTTTTTCTTTCAGAACTTGACTTTATATATACCTAAAGATTTTTAATCAACTAATTATCATCATCATCATCATCATCATGTAGCACGGATATCCATGACAATCTCTCGCCAACACTCCCTATCACTCATTGCCACCTAGGTATGTGAATTGTTCTACTGGCTTAAGAGGCTTACCGTCTAGTGTGGAGATATCTCCTTTCTTTTTGAAATTCATGAACTCAGTTTTTATCAGAGTTCACATAGAGGCTCTTTGCTATGTAGTAGTGACTCAGTCTGCAAGAAGTGCGAGGTCATCAGTATAGTCTGCATCTATGACTGTTTGTGCGGGATATCACCTGCTTCTTGCCTTTCTTAATGTGAAACCTTTTTCTTTTATAGTATCTAATGATGTTCAGAGTACATAGTCTAGGTATATTATAAACATATATGGTGCTAATGTATCTCTTTGTAGAACTCCAGCGGCGATGTCAAAGAAATCTGTGTTGCCATCAGGTGAGCGTACCATTGCTTTAGTGTCTTTGTAGAGCATCATTATAGCGGCAACCGTTTCTTTGGAGAGACCGTATGCTAGTAGTATTTGTTCTATTTTTCAAATATGTATAGAATCAAATGCCTTGGAGAAGTCTACGAATAGCAGCGTTGCCTCTAGATTCTTTGCCCGAACCCCTTCTATGATCCGTCGGATAGTCAGGATCTGAGAGGTTGTGGATCGATTTCTGCGGGAATCCGTTTTGTTTTTTCCTAAGAATTTTCTCTATTTCAGGTCGGATGCGATTAAGAAGGGCATTATATATCTTGGCTGCAATAGCAGTAAGAGTTATGCCTCTGTAGACAACTAGACATCAAACTGGTGGATTTCACAACAGAAGTCTTAAAGAAGCTAAAAGGTAGAAAAGCTGCAGGACTTGACGAAATACCCTTTGAGGTATGGAAGATGGGAAAGTTCAATGACATACTGCTTAGGCTATGCAATGCAGTATATAGAAAAAATAGAATAGATAAATGGACGAAAGGCTGCATCCTCCCATTCCCCAAAAAGGGAGATCTCGGAATTGCTAAAATCAACTAATAATTTTCCCTAATCGGGTCGACCCACAAATATCAGCGGATTCTTTACTGACATTTGTAATGACCAAACAAGCGTTTATTCTCGGATGTTTTGATTCCAAAATATTTCTTTAACATTTTTAATTTGTAAAACAAATGCTTATACTTGGATCATTCTCATTCAAAAATAATTTTTAACGAAGGGAGGGGGGTGTAAAATATCTAAATTGATTTGGTGATGAAAAGCAGGGGTGGGGTGGGAGCATTGTAAAATATCTACATTAATTTGCCAATAAAATGCAAAATACACGACCCTGAAAATATCTATGTTTGGCAGAATTATATCCGATGCCGGCAAGTAAAAACATGGGCAAGAGTAAATGACCAATATTTCCAGAAGGGATGGGGCGTTTACTACTTACATTGTAAAAAGAACACTTACTTTAACTGAAATGAAAGTGACATTTGATGAAAAACCCTGCAAATTTTGTTCAAGCACCGCATGCTTGATACCTTACTAGGAAGGGCCAGGGGTATGTCACGCCCCCACACTGGAAAATTTTGCACAAAATAGAAGTCTGCGGCTGGTGGATTTACATAAATTTTAATTGTTAAAACAAATTAATTTGTTCTTCCACTCCATCCCGGGAACATAACTAAAAAAAGTAACACTCCCAATCCCTACATTGTTGACATAGTTACTTGATCCCCACCCCTACATTCGACCAACCACTGAGACTAAAATGGACCTAACATTTGTTTTAGGAAAATTTTCACTTTTCAGTGCTTCCAGAATGTTTAATAAACTTTCTTGAATGAACATTAATTTTATGTAATTCTTAAATGTGATTTCTTTTTAAAAAAATTGTTCATTTTCAGTTAAAATTTTGTGTGTATGCTATTCTATACAAGTATTGAACATTTTTTGATTTTCAGTCACAATTTTACACGAGTAATAACTCTAGAAAAAAAAAAAAAAAAATTGATTTTAGCTCATTTTTTCAAACAAACTTTATCTGAGTATTTTACTCTAACCTTCTTATCATACAATTAAGGAACATGAGTATTAATATATAAATTTGTATTTCACCTTGGATGGTCTCATTTTTAACCAGAGGGTGTTGCAAGATGACAACCATCGTACAATTAAGGAACAAGAGTATTAATATATAGATACTTAATTATTTTCTAATACAGGTAAGCAATTATAATAATTGTTATTTGATCTTACCTGGGCTTGAAGCTTGCAGCTGGTCCAATTGCTGCATAAAGTAAAAGTTGTTGAAGATCTGTGATAAACAATGGTGGGGAAATGTCACTTTTTGAATCAAGTTCTGTTGATGGTTCATTAATATCCAAAGCAGGGAATTTTAGCAAAAGCTCTGGAGTTCCCTAAAAAGACAAAAAACAATTTAAACAAATCTCTCAAACAATTCTCTGAATTGGACACATAGCCTAGTGTTACATATTAACTGGATCCCTAATACATTTTTAAGGTAGTATAGAAATCCTTATGGCGATCAGTACAGCTGATGGCCTTGAGAGTGAGTGACAATGCTTGACCTCACTCTGACCTTGCCTTGCGGGATAGACCGTGAGAACCGGGAACCCCGATAGAAGGCCCCCTTCCAGTTTAAGAGGTAAGCAACTCAGTTAGTTAGAGTTAGAAGCCAAGCTAGCAAGCCGTAGGGATCTGCGCGCATTGTCTGGTCTGGGGATCTACGAATAAAGTAACATCATCGTAAATCGAAGTCTTGTGTTTATTACTAAAAGCTAACAATGACACAGGGCTTCTGATAACAAGAAATCCCTAGCAACAGAAACCAGACCCAGAATCCTCAATAGAAGACCAGACAAGACCTTAGAAGATATACCAGACCAAGATAGATGATAGACAATCAGAACCAAGCCGGCCAGAAGATACGACCAGAGTAAAAAGTAAGAGAAGTATATAACATATACCTATTTAGTGCTGGTAAAGAAGGGTATACAACACTAGTGGATAAAGGAGTTAGGTTAAGACAGATAAGGACTATAATCTGAAAAATCCAGAGTCAAAAAATACTTCAATTCCATCTTGAGAGAACATTTCTAAACAGGAAATATTTGACAGCCTAAGTGTAATGTAATGATGGTAGGAGAGTAAATTTAATTTGAAAAAAACAAAAAAAAACAAACAAACAAAAAAAAACTTAATTTCTGGGGAAAGAGAAAGAGAGAAAAAATAAGTCACAGTAAATAAAATCATACATAAGTGAATAGGTAGATATTCTAGACAAAACAAGACATTAGGTTTATAAGTTCCCAAAATTCAAATTGAATTCTCCAATTGGACACACGGCCTAGTGGATAAAGGAATTAGGTTAAGACAGTTTTAAGTGACAATTATCTCTAGATTGCAGGTTCAATCCTGGTCAGGGGCAACAGTAACATAGAATAATAATTATCACAGTTTAACACCTGTACCCCAGCTATGGTTAGCGGTATGAGAACAAGATACCCCCGTAGACTGAATAAAGGGTTAGGTTCAAAGTTCCGTAATGGCTCCTGATTATGACAAGAAGGTTCCTGAGTCCGACAAGAAGAAAGCCGGAGGGCACATCGGCCAAAACATTGTACAGATAACAATGGAGAACAATAATCCAAATAATACAAATGATACTAATATAACAGTTATTGTTTTAAAAGCAATAGTCTCACATGAAACTGTTCACTAACAATTTCCCAATTCCATTTTGACAATACTACTAAAGATTACCATGAAGTCACCTGCTGTGTTTGGTATTATCGTGGTAGTTGGTACTGTCAAAATTCTTGTTGCAATTGTAAAGGTTCAGTTGTTCTATTATTCACAGAATCCAGTTGGTTAATCCAAGTCTGTAGGTTTCCTCTGTGATATGTATAAGTCCAAGTCTGTAGTGTTCCTTGTAATCCAAAAGATAGGTCTTTATACCACAGATAGTCCAACAAGTGTTTTGAGTTGTGGCGGAAGACTATTGAAGGACAAGAGGATAATGTTTTGAGTGGTGGTGGATGACTATTGAAGGACAAGAGGATAATGTTTTGAGTGGTGGTGGAAGACTATTGAAGGACAAGAGGATAATGTTTTGAGTGGTGGTGGAAGACTATTGAAAGACAAGAGGATAATGTTTTGAGTGGTGGTGGAAGACTATTGAAGGACAAGAGATAATGTTTTGAGTGGTGGTGGAAGACTAATGTTTGAAAGACTATTGAAAGACAAGAGGATAATGTTTTGAGTGGTGGTGGAAGACTATTGAAAGACAAGAGGATAATGTTTTGAGTGGTGGTGGAAGACTATTGAAAGACAAGAGGATAATGTTTTGAGTGGTGGTGAAGACTATTGAAAGACAAGAGGATAATGTTTTGAGTGGTGGTGGAAGACTATTGAAAGACAAGAGGATAATGTTTTGAGTGGTGGTGGAAGACTATTGAAAGACAAGAGGATAATGTTTTGAGTGGTGGTGAAGACTATTGAAAGACAAGAGGATAATGTTTTGAGTGGTGTGGAAGACTATTGAAAGACAAGAGGATAATGTTTTTGAGTGGTGGTGGAAGACTATTGAAAGACAAGAGGATAATGTTTTGAGTGTGGTGGAAGACTATTGAAAGACAAGAGGATAATGTTTTGAGTGGTGGTGGAAGACTATTGAAAGACAAGAGGATAATGTTTTGAGTGGTGGTGGAAGACTATTGAAAGACAAGAGGATAATGTTTTGAGTGGTGGCGGATGACTATTGAAAGACAAGAGGATAATGTTTTGAGTGGTGGCGGATGACTATTGAAGGACAAGAGGATAATGTTTTGAGTGGTGGCGATGACTATTGAAAGACAAGAGGATAATGTTTTGAGTGGTGGTGGAAGACTATTGAAAGACAAGAGGATAATGTTTTGAGTGGTGGTGGGTGGTGGAAGACTATTGAAAGACAAGAGGATAATGTTTTGAGTGGTGGTGGAAGACTATTGAAAGACAAGAGGATAATGTTTTGAGTGGTGGTGGAAGACTATTGAAGGACGAGAGGATAATGTTTTGAGTGGTGGTGGAAAGACTATTGAAGGACAAGAGGATAATGTTTTGAGTGGTGGTGGAAGACTATTGAAGGACAAGAGGATAATGTTTTGAGTGGTGGTGGATGACTATTGAAGGACAAGAGGATAATGTTTTGAGTGGTGGTGGAAGACTATTGAAGGACAGAGGATAATGTTTTGAGTGGTGGTGGAAGACTATTGAAGGACAAGAGGATAATGTTTAATGTTTTCAGTGGTGCAGGATGATTATTGAAGGACAAGAGGATAATGTTTTGAGTGGTGGCGGAAGACTATTGAAGGACAAGAGGATAATGTTTTGAGTGGTGGCGGAAGACTATTGAAGGACAAGAGGATAATGTTTTGATTGGTGCGGAAGACTATTGAAGGACAAGAGGATAATGTTTTGATTGGTGGCGGAAGACTATTGAAGGACAAGAGGATAATGTTTTGAGTGGTGCAGGATGATTATTGAAGGACAAGAGGATAATGTTTTGAGTGGTGGCGGATGACTATTGAAGGACAAGAGGATAATGTTTTGAGTGGTGGTGGAAGACTATTGAAGGCAAGAGGATAATGTTTTGAGTGGTGGGGATGACTATTGAAGGACAAGAGGATAATGTTTTGAGTGGTGGTGGAAGACTATTGAAGGACAGAGGATAATGTTTTGAAAGACTATTGAAGGACAAGAGGATAATTTTTTGAGTGGTGGCAGATGATTATTGAACGACAAGAGGATAATGTTTTGAGTGGTGGTGGAAGACTATTGAAGGACAAGAGGATAATGTTTTGAGTGGTGGCGGATGACTATTGAAGGACGAGAGGATAATGTTTGAGTGGTGGTGGAAGACTATTGAAGGACAAGAGGATAATGTTTGATTGGTGGCGAAACTATTGAAGGACAAGAGGATAATGTTTTGAGTGGTGGCGGATGACTATTGAAGGACAGAGGATAATGTTTTGAGTGGTGCAGGATGATTATGAAGGACAAGAGGATAATGTTTTGAGTGGTGGCGGAAGACTATTGAACGACAAGAGGATAATGTTTTTGAGTGGTGGTGGAAGACTATTGAAGGACAAGAGGATAATGTTTTGAATTCTCTGACCAGACTCACTGAGGGATCAATTTTCAAATGAACGCTCACGACTCTCAGTCTCCTAAAAACATTTTTTCTCTCTCTTCCTCTTTCCCCAGAAATTAGGGTTTTTTTTTTACAATTTAAATTTACTTTCCTACCATCATTACATTACACTAAGGCTGTCAAATATTTCCTATTTAGAAATGTTCTCTCAAGATGCAATTGAAGTATTATTTGACTTTGGATTATTTGGATTATTGTCCTCAACTTTATTGTTATCTGTGCAACATTTTGGATGATATGCCCTCCGGCTTTCTTCAGGTATTTCTTCTCTTCTTCGGGAACCTTTTTGTCATAATCGGGAGCCTTCACAGAACTCTGAATCCAATCCTTTATTCAATCCATGGGGGTATACTGTTCTCATTCCGCTAACCATGACTAGGTACAAGTTAAGCTGTGTTAATTATTATTCCACATTACTGTTGCTCTTGACCAGGATTGAACTTGCAGCCTAGAGATAACTGTCACTTAGAACTGTATTAACTCAACGCCTATATCTACTATGCCATGTATCCAATTAATACAAATAATCAAACCTCATCTCAGAAAAATAGTTTGGTTTGGTTTGTTTTACGGCATATCAACCTCAGTGGGTCATTTAATGCCGACAAAGTTTTGAAATAAATTCATTCTTAATAGATAATCAAATTTTGTTTATAAACTCATTTTTTTCTATTTAACCCATAGATGGGACCCTAACAGGTAATACCACTCCAGGTCAGAGTGGACCAAAGAGTAATGGTGATGAAGGGGTGCTCCACATTCTCCAAAACTGGAACCTCACCATCAGATAGATTTAACATCATTCCCAGGACATGTAGACCCACCACCACCACCTTCTAGCACCCATATGATAAAAAGGGTTGGGGCTTGCCATAAGGGCAATAGGGTTGGGAAAATCATATAGGTGCTAGGGCTTGACATGACCAGCTGATTGATCGGAGGGGCCTCTCCGACCGCCCGTCTAGCCTAAGTAAGGACCAAAGTGGAGTATTGCATGTCATGCACTGCTCATCCACCTGGATTCTATCCTTAAGCATCACGGGTCGCCACATACGGCCAACAGGTGGCCCCATTGGGAGAGTCTTACCCCTCTGCAGCCGGTGCATTCTAACACCCCAGCCAACAGAGAAATAGTATTTTTTGACTGATCTCATATTCAGATTAACATTACTTACCTGTCTTTTTTTCATGTGGGCCCAAGCTTCCTGCTGCATTTTTGCAAGAGCTTTAATGTTGGATTCAACTGAATCTTTATTTTCACCAGATGTAAATTCTGGTAAACAATTGACTAAAACATTGTTCTTGCCTCTCTTGCAAGAGAGGCAAAGACAATTATTTTTGTCTTTTGTACAATCATCCTCATTTGTTTCTTTCTGAAAAAAGAAAAGAAAAGAGAAAATACAATCTCACATCCACCAGTTCAATGCTCTATCTAGAAATATAATTGTTTTCATTAATGATCAACATCCAATAGAATTAAGATGAATATTTTTTTTAGAATAAGAAGACAATGGGGTTATTTCCTATAAGTCTAACATAAACAAAAGGGAACCACTCTTGACTGATAAATTATTTATTTTCCCATTAAACTAACCCTAAACCCGTCTTCTTTTTTCCTAGTAGATCAATCAATAATTTATCAGTCAAGAGTGGTTCCCTTTGTTTATGTTAGACTTGTAGGAAATAACCGACAATGGTTTATTTTCGCACATTACCAGAGATGCTGGTAGGTACGCATCCTGATGCACAAAAATCTAAAAGGACGCAGTAAATTCATATCCATGCGTCCCAATGTTTTTCTTTTTTCTTCCCTCACCATTTCACGCTAACTGTAAATACATTTCAATAGTTTCTTATAAACGAATTACACAGGATAGGTTACAAAGTAGGATTTAGAAGGCTTTAATTCTTTCCTTAGATCATAAATAAAATCCCTAATATCTATTTAGAAACTTTAATTGGGACCCAATAATTTTCTCAGGGACCCATTCAAAGCAGAGTTGTGTGTCCCAGGATGCACTAAATCAAAAATCTATCAGCATCACCGCATTACACAATTTAAATAATGTCACACAAAACAAAAAATGTAATGTTGCTTGTTGTATTAGTATGTGGAGGATGATCACTAATTAGGACTAAGCCTATTCTAGTAGTGACTACCTCAGTTGATTTTTTCTGGGTCTTTTTTTTTTTTTTGTGCTATTTCATAACAGGATATTAAACATTAATTTATTCTCTTTTGGTCTCAGAACAAGTCTGACATTTAAGAATATTGCAGAGAAAAATCTTCTTTTCCAATTTATACAAAACTAACTGCATTGAATTTTAATCTTAAATTCAATCAGCCTATTGCTGATTATGAATAACACCTTGCCATGTCACTATTTTTTTTAAAAAGTTATTTCTATCTTTACTTCAATATAGAAGCCTTATTCTGCTACAGACCATTATCAGTCATGTCTCGAAAAATTTATTTGGATTTAAAAAAAAAAAAAATTATTTTTAGAGACTGTGTAATGGAAGAGTTTAATAAAATATATTTTAATAATTAAGAGAGAAGGATTTTATTGTAAACAAGATTGATTTTTTGTTGCCTCGTAAAACCCTCTAATATATAGAGAAATGTTGCTGATTATAAATAATACCTCTCCTTTTCAGGTCATTTAATGATGAAACAAGTCATTTTGATATGTGGTTACTTACAGTACCTGCTGTTGCTTAGAAGAAGATAATGGTTTTTTTCACACATTACACAAAATAAACAGTCACACAAAACAAAAAAAATGTAATGTTGATTGTTTTATTAATGTGTGGAGGATGATCACTAATTAGGACTGAGCTTATTCTAGTAGTGACCACTTCAGTTGATTTTTTTTTAAATTGGCGCGGGGGGGGGGGCATAGTTTGAAAGAACTTGTTAATCATAACTTTTAAAAAAGTAATAAAAATCTTGTAAATATATTTATGCACAGATTCTGATATGAGATTAGGATGCATACCTATCAGCATCTCTGGTAATGTGTAAAAATAAACCATTGTCGGTTATTTCCTACAAGTCTAACATAAACAAAGGGGAACCACTCTTGACTGATAAATTATTCTGATATGCGTCCTGCATCACTGACACATACAAATCTAAAAGGACGCAGAAAAATCATATCCATGCGTGCGAGTGTTCCCCCACCACCACCACCATTTCCAGCTAACTATAAATACATTTCAATATTTACTTGGAAACAAATTACACTGTATGGGGTGCAAGGTAGGAGTTAGATGGGTTTAGTTGTTCATAAATAAAAACTCAATAATTTATTAAACTTTAGTTGGGACCCATCAAATCAAATACATGCATCCCAGGACGCACTAAATTAAAAAGCTATCAGCATCACTGTTTATGTGTATTTTTATTAAGAAAACCTCACATATGTTGTTTGTTTTGTTTTACGGCATATCAACCTCAGTAGGGTCATTTAATTCCAACAAAGTTTTGAAATAAATTCATTCTTGATGACACTCAATTTTTTTATACACACATTTTTTCTATTTAACCGATTGATGGGACCCTAATAGGTACCACCACTCTATGACAGAGTGGACCAGGGAGCAATGGTGATGAAGGGGTATTCCACGTCCCCTGAGATCCAAAACTGGAATCTCACCATCATATATTATATAATAATATATTATCATATATATAAATTTGAATTAAGTTTGATAAGTAAAGTATGCAGAGTGGCCTATTGTCGGTATCGGCTGGACAGCGAGGGAGTCTATCCCCTTTTTGCTAGCGCTAGACCAGGGAGATTATTTTATGCGTCTGAGGTAAGACTATAACCATTACACAACAAGCACCTCCAATAAACTAAAATATATTGATTTTCAATCAATAACAGGTACAAATGCACAATAGTGTGCAAGAGATAATATCATTACATTACGTATAAAAAGCATTACATTTCACGGAAATACCCAAAACGTTTGAGACACTAGGGTTAGTGTTAGGGCTAGGCTACTTTGAGAGTTTTCAACATTTAATGATATTTATACTATGTATACCCAATTTTTTGTTTGCTTTTCATTTTAAAAACGAATTAAATTGATTATTTAAGGTCAAATTTTTGTCTAAGTTGAAAAGTAGTAACATCAGTAAAAAAAAAAAAGCAAAATAATATTACACATAATATATTTTTAATACACTTGAAACAATTTTTTCAGTTCATTTTGATCGAATATAGCTGTAACCGCTGTTTAAAGATGGCGTAAAATTCGTGTTTACAAAATAAATTTAACATTCTCAACTGAAAAAAAAAATTACAAAAAAATCAGGGAATTATTTGATTTTAATGAAATTTTCAGTATTGATTTATCAATGAATGAATTTTATAATGCATGTTATTTTATTTAAAAACTTTAATTAGGTATTTCTGCTATGATAAATTAATACATAAAATTCATTTAAAATATGAGCAGCATGATATCAAATTTAAAATGTCATATTAGATTCTTAAAACATTTTTTTTAATAACTTTACTTTAATATCAATCACCCATATTTTTTTGGTTGAAAACTGTATTGGAAATTTAGTTGTTTTTTTATTATTAAACGGAACAAATATCGATGTATATTTTTTTCTTTTATAAGATAATAGCCAATTAAATAATTATCGAAATGAGTAAAAAAAAAATTTTTAAATCTCCAAAATCAATTTTTTTTAGTTTTTATTTTCATTTTATTTTCCGATTTTCGGTACTTATTTACTACCAGAGCAGATTCATAAAAAAAAAAAAATTCTTCTATTCACACTTTCGATCTTTTGTCTTTATTTATGCAGAAAAAAGTATCAATCACATAACCCCACCGATATTTTGCGCCCCAAAAATAAGGGGGGTTATCAGAACGTTTTGAATTAAAATAACTGATGCATTATAAAATTCATTCATTGCTAAATCAACACTGAAAATTTCATTAAAATTGGATAATTCCCTGATTTTTGGTAATTTTTTTCAAACCGGGGAAGGGGGGGGGATTTGTTTTGTAAAAACACGGATTTTTCGACAAATTGGGTATACCCAATTTATACGCAAAATGAGATTCTAATGATGTTCTTGCGCGCTATTGTGCATTTGTACCAATAACAAAAATAACCGACAAAGTAGAGTTCATATTTCGGGGAAATTTAAAAACACTGTCATATATTGTTTTGCTTTAAATACTATTTTGTTAGATTGGATATTTCAACATCACATTTTTTTACACTTATTTTAAAAGTCAGTGATACAGTCTAATTTTTTATATGAATACAAATTTCAACAGAATTTCGTGTTTAATACCAAATTGCCTGGAATAACGAGTAAGAACAAAATAAACTTTTGGAGTACACATAAAGGATGTTGTTGGAAATTCTTTAAAATTTGTGAATAGCAGAAACAAACAAATCAATAAGAAGGGTAAAAAAAAGTATTGTAATAATTGAAGAAAATATATTATAAACTATTTTTTAGATACTTCACCTGAGGATTGGACATCCCAACGGACTATTATTTCAAAGTCGATGTAGCACGCAAGTAATATTATAAAAGTCATATACTGTCGCGTGAGAGAATTATTCTTTAAAATTAAAACATTAAAACAAACAAAAAAAAAAAACGATTTTATTTATTATTTATTTATTTATTTAAATAATTATGTTACTTGTGGAATTAGTTTCTATTTATCCCAAAAATCAACTCTAAAAGTTTTTCAGTCCAAGAGAATTAGGAACGTGTTTGTTTTGTGCGATTTTTCAAGAAAATTTACTTCAATGTTTTTAACTGTACATTTTTCTACAATTAGAAATATTGAAGGAAACATTCCTATTTAGAAATTATTTTCATGGTGGTTAAATAAATACAGATATGCATAACCAAGTATTCATCACCACATAAATTTTTAATTATACTGGAAAACTCACGTGGAGTAAGCAAACTAGATTAGCAGACCATTTTTAGTGAGTTCGAGTTAAACTGGGCGCTCCATATTTCTGGCCTTGTGCCACACCTAAGCTTAGTAAATAACTATACTACTGGAACAATTACCTACTCTGATTTACAATCCCCGTGTAACTAAAATATAAAAACAAGATACTAGTCCGAGTACGTACATGAGAAATTAAGGATAGTTGGTTAAATCGAACTTAACGGACCTAAATTTCACCATCGTATGTCACCCTGCCGAAAGAAAAAAAAATACTAAAAATCAGGGAATTAACCGAATAAATGAAATTTTCAGTGTTGATATATTAATGAATAAAAGATATAATGCACCAGTTATTTTATTTAAAAACTTTTACATTTTTTCAGGTCAGTTAACTTTGAACAACGTATCTTTGAGGCGTAACACAGATTCTCAAAAATACGTGGTGTATTTTAGTTCCGTTAAGTTCGATTTAACCGGATAATTTATTTAACTTTCATAGACATTTTTAGCATATTTTAATTGCCTCCAAAACAAAAAATCTTATGTAAATTTCACTATTTTATTAAATTTAAAGAGATGCTCCCTAGTCATAAAGGAATCTTTTTTCTCTTTCTTTTCTGTTTAAATTACCTCCTTTAAACATGGGTTCTATAGTCAATTTATAAAATTTTAGGTGAAGATATCTCCACTGAAAAATATTTTATTACTTACTAAAATACAAATTTATTTATTTGGTATTTATATCAAAATCTAAGAGGGGAAAAACAACAGTATTTCAGATATATAAAAAATTAAAGTGAAAGTTTATGTTATCTTAACATTTTTTCTAAATTCTATGGAATTAGTAAAACTCATGAAGAATTGAAAGAATTTTAATATTTTAGATGTTACACTTTCGTTAATTATTTTTGTCTAATAAACTTAATATTCGAATCTTTGAAACCAAAAAGGTGGCTTAGAGTAGACCAGACTCATTCAATAAAATACTATTAGTAAATATAACAATATTAATATACAGTAATAATATTACTGAGCAGTGACCAATTAATTTACTATCCAGTTTTTAAGAAAAAGAAGAAAAATGAAAGAAATATAAAGAATTTATTTGAATTTAAGGATGTGGCAATACCAAAGTTTTAACCACGTTGTGGATGTTAAAAAAAACACTTATTTTTTTCTTACCTTTTCATTGCCTCGTAGTAAAGTTAAAAGGGCAGCTTTCCGTTTACATTTTGCTTCTATTCGATTCTGTTTTTTTGTGGGTAAACCTGCAGTGACAATCACTTCAGCTTTTCGTTTTCTGTTATTAATTTTGGAAATAGCACGCGGATGGGACGCCATGCTGGAACTAAATCAAAAAGGTGTCACGTGAAAAAAATCTCTTATAGAAAATGAACCACCGGTTAAAATTTTCCAACTGGAATGTAACCAGTTTTCAAAAACAAAATAACAACCAAAACTAGTTTTTAAAAAATGCCTTTCTTTTGTCATTGTTTTTATTTATTTATTCTTATTTATTTTAAAAATATGTTTATTAAAGCATCCGTACCTTTCTTTTTATTTATAAAATGTTTTTATGAATTTGTTTTTATAAATATGTTTTTAGAATCTAATAATATGACATTTTAAACTTAACATGATGATACTCATATTTTAAATGAATTTTATATATCAATTTAATTCATCATAGCAGAAATACCTAATTAAATCAGAAAGTTTTGAAATAAAATAACTGATGCATTATGAAATTTAAAATTCATTCATTGATAAATCAATACTGAAAATTTCATTAAAATCGGATAATTCTTGATTTTGGGTAATTTTTTCAATCGTGAGTGTTAAATTTATTTTGTAAACAAGGATTTTACGGCAACTAGGCGGGTGTCTTAAAATATATTTGATCAAAATTGGCCGGAAAAATAGTTTTAAATGTATTAAAAATAAATTACATGTATAATATTATTTTGCTTTTTTTAATCATGCTCATTATGTTACTACTTTTCGACTTGTACAAAAATTTGACTTTACATAATCGATTTAATTAATTTTAATTCGTTTTTAAAATGAAAAGCAGACGAAAAAATGGGTATACCTAATAAAAACCAAAACCATTAAATTTGTAAACGGTGTAATATGAAAGGGAGGTAACTCATAATGACAGTAATGGCGTCAAGTGTTGTGATGATGAAACGACTTGATGGAAGCGAGTTATTTATCGGCGATCGTATCGAATGTGATGAACATCGCGGTACGTTAAAATTTATCGGAGAAATTGAAAATATGGATGGAATTTGGCTGGGAATCGACTGGGACGACGTGACCCGTGGTAAACATGATGGAAGCTATAAAGGTAGGAGATATTTCGATACGAAATATCCAACCTCAGGCTCATTTATTACGCCCAAAAAAGCTCAGCTAGGCATTTCTTTTTACGATGCATATAAAATGAAAATGCGGGAATTAAATGATGTTGTCATCAAAATGAAAATATTTGTTTTAGACAACCGTGCCATTTACGGAGTTGGTCATCCCGAAAAGAGCATACCGTTTTCTGATACTTTTTCCAAGGTAGTTGATCTTGATATATCAAAGAATTTACTCAAAAGCTGGGAAGATGTTTATGAAGTTACTTCTTTAATTCCTACATTAACTGCGTTGAATGTTAGTTATAATCGATTAGCAATTTCGGACCCTCCAACTAAGACATTTTCGAACATTCAAGAACTTATCATGAATCACATGGGCTACAGCTGGTCCGATATTTTAAGCAGTACCTCCATGTTTCCCAATTTGCGTAGTTTGTATGTTTGCTATAACGATTTGAATGAACTGGACGACTCGAGTCATCATTTGCAAAAACTTGAACGACTTTCTGTTGCAAATAATCAAATTGCTGACTGGAAAAACATTTTAAAACTTGGCCAGCTTCCCGAACTCAAAATCTTGTATACCAATCATAACGGTCTCAAAATCACGTACTTTAACGACGTCTCCCTAGAAGAAGAAAAAAAGACAAAATTCTTTCCCAAACTTGAAACACTGGAATTAAATAATAACGAAATCCGGGATCTGTCGTCAATTGATGAACTCAGTAAATTACCAAATCTTCGGAACTTTTCCATTACCAATAACCCTTTAGAAACTGAATTTAAAGAAAATTTATATTTAATTATTATTGGAAAACTCGGTGCTCTAAAAACGTACACAAAGGCAAATATCTCGGGAGCTGATCGTAAAAATGCCGAAATTTATTATCTTCATACAATCGCCCGGCAAGCATTGAACAATAAGTGGTCAGAGGAGAAAATGTCCAAGGAACATGCTCGATATAAAGAACTTATTGGAAAATATGGACTTCCAAATCCCGATTCGTTACAACAAACTTCTACTAACCTCAAAGACAAACTGATACCTGTAAATTTCAAATCACCAAACGAACCAGACAAAGTGTTTAAACAAAAGAAATTGTCGCCAACAATGACGGTTTTGAAATTAAAATCTTTTGTACAAAGACTTTATAAAATTTCTGACATTATGAATTTGAAACTTTCCTATGTGAGCAAAAGATGCCCTGAACTGGAGGTTGAATTTGATGAGGATTTGACAGAGTTGAGAAACTACAGCCTTGAAAATGGTGATACGATTGTTGTCAAATGGTGATTACCACTCACACCCTGGAGAATTTAATGAAAGGACAAGGATATATCAAATTTCTAAATTACCAATATAAGTTTTTAAAATTTCAAATCAAAGTTTTATTCGTACATATTGGCCTTATGACATTATTATCTCCCCTTATTTGTTTTTTCCCCTTCCTTTTGGTAAACATTCAACAAGTTTAATTGTTTTGATAGAATTAAAAAACAAAAAAAAAAAAAAAACAGGTTATGTTCAAGTTGCGCACTCCCAAATTTTTCAGCTTTTTTTTCTTTCTTTTTTTCGGTTAAACTTGCAAATCGTCATCAAAATTAAAACGGAAATTTATTTGGTGGTGATCCATGACAGTTTAACTACAGTGTAGGAATTGACTTTTTTGTGAATTGGGTTAAGGTTTAGGGGATTAAGGTTGTTTTTAATTACGTATTGCTTAAAAAACAACAACAAAAAAAACCCAAATTACTATACATTTAATTAACCATTGAAATTAATTATTGAATCCAACGGTAGACACATTAGTCTCATTTGTTTGTGTTAGTATTGCAATGTATAATTTCAATTAAACTTGGTTTGAAAAAAATTATTTTTCAGCATTAAATGTATAGTAATTTGGTTTTTGTTGTTGTTGTTGTTTTTTAAGCAATACATAATTAAAAACAACCTTAATCCCCGAACCTCTAAACCGTAACCCAATTCGCAAAAAAGTTAATTCATACACTGTAGTTAAACTGTCATGGATCACCACCAAATAAGTTTCTGTTTTAATTTTGACGACGATTTGCAAGTTTAACCCTTTTTTTTTTTTATTTCGGGAAAATAATTTTTTTTTTTCATTTGAATTCTTAAATAATTTTGTTTCAATATAAATAAAAAGTTTTCAATCCATTGTTTAAAAAGAAAGTTTTCAAGTTTTATTATTGGAACCCAAAAAAACCCTATTAATTCATTGCGTTAAAAAAGTTAATTGAGAAATATTTATTGAAAATGCCCAAAATAATTTATTGTAAAAGAACAAAAAAAGTTTTTTATTTTCTTACTATTTTTTTTTTTTTCATAGAAAAGATTGGATAATTTTTTATAATAAAGAAAAAGAAATTAAAACAGAACCAGAAAACATCGAATCTTTTCAACAACAAAAAAATCCAAAAAATTAAAAAATACATTCCACAATCTTCATTGAATTTTAAACTTTTAGAGATTTAAACAAAATTATTTCAGAATTCAAATGTAAAAAAAAAGCAGATAAAAAGAGCTGGCTTCTGCTGCTAATTTGAAAGGAGCATTCCTATATATATATATATATATATATATATATATATATATATATATATATATATATATATATATAAGGTTAAAAATTCGGGAGTGCGTGACTTGAAGATAACCAAAGAACAAATATTGAAGCACTATAGGTTGAATTTTGAAGCAAAACACAAATTCAAAAAAATGCTCAATGTTTTTTTTTTTTTTTTTTTTTAATTTTAAATATGTCAAATGTCTCTTTTCTTCAACAGCTTTTACACCAATTGTAATTCTTTGTGCTAATCATTTGTTTTTTTTTATATATAAAAGTATTTAAAAGTTTTGCCTTCTTTCGATATTGAATTTTTTTTTCTGTATCAAAATGTATCGTATGAGTTATTGCCCCTGAAAAAAAATCACAAATGTTTCATTTCTTAATCCCCCAGTTGATTTTTTTTATTTGAGGTTATTGTTAATTAATCATGTTAGTTATATAGAGCTTTGTAAATGGAGTTCAGAACTGTTGAATTATGCAAATATCTCCAGTGGTTCAAAAGTTATGAGAATGTAAATCCCCGAAATTGGAGGTACAAAAGTGGACATGATTTTGTTAAAAAAAATGTCAAATCACTAGGCACCACCAATTTTACCCTGTGAAATTTACCCCCCTCCTCCACATATTTAACACAATGAAACTTGCAGAAAAATTAATATTTTCTTGAAAATTTTTTTCCATTCGAAAGAAAAAACATTAAACAAACTCCTGGTGATTTATAAAAAAAAAATTCAGCTTACGGAAATAATGAAAATTATGATTGAAAAACAATGTTTTCATTTTTGCACTGTTAAATCAACTGAAATTTAACGTAGCTAAAAACAAGTTACGATAAGAGGTATTTTTTAAAAATTCTATGAGAAATCTATTGATAGTCTGATTTTCACGAAAATTTCCATAAATGTTTACCTTTGGATGTAAATATATTAGGGGAAATATTTTTTTTTACGAGGTCTATCCCCCCCCTATTTTATTTTATGAGATAAAAAAAATGACCTGTCAGAAAACTTTTTTTTACTTTTTTTCTATAAAGATAAGAGTCAGAATAAGTATATCAAAGAAATTGTATAACGTACAACGCAGTAGTTTTTTTAGGAAAAATTAATGAAATCGGAAATCAAAAGTGAAAAAAAAAATGTCATAATATTAATATTTGAAACCTTTTTTTTGCTTTTTTAATTGATATGTACTATATTCTATTAAATTGTCAAAAAAAAAAAAATTTTTTAAGAAATTAATTTTTAAGAGATTTTCAATCTTTTGAGTGCTTAAATATTTTTTTTCTGCGTGAAATAAATTAAATAATTTTTTTTTTTCTGCGTAAAAAAATCGAAGTTTTCACGGATATTTAAATATATGAATTTTAGAATTCAGGTGAACTAAAATTTGTCCGATCTACGCTATATTAATTTTTTTTTTTTTTAATTTTTAATTTTTATTGTTGAATAGTAATGTGAGAATATATGGAAGAGCAAAACTGACATATTTGTTTTGTTTTTATACAAAGAGACGAGACGCTTCTCACTAACTATTATTTGTTTTTCTTAGCCTAAAAAATTATTTTTTAACTTTTTCGACCTATTAGAATAAAAAAGTAAGTATATATTGATTATTTTATCAGTTTTTCTCTTAGAAAAATATTCAAATTTTCATTTCATTTCATTTTCGTAAATTTCATAGTAAATTTTGGCTAAAAAAAAGTATGTCTGTTACAGCCAACCATATGTAGATGTATAATCGTAAGAGGGTAATAATATGTAATTTTTTCTGTCTAAATTGCGGCCTGAAAATTACCCTTTCGCATGTAATACGGATATTTTTTTTAAGATAACGATGTAATTTTTCCCAATCAGATAATTTGATCTTTGAATTAACTGTTTTTCATTGTAACAACTCTGTATGATCTTTATTTTTTTTTAACAAGATTTTTGATAAACAAAGTTCGGAAATATTTATTTCCGTTTCATTCAAGATGGCCTAAACTGATCATGTGACCGTTTTGGTGATACCTACAAATCACGGACCAATTCAAAACAAGAAATTTAGTAATTTCTTCACCATTTCTTTATTTTTGGAACAATTTTGATAAAACTTGGCATTCTTATGTAAAATTGTATGTTCTTTCTGATTCTGTACTTAAATTTTATATATCTCCATGCTAGAACCCATTATTTGGGGAATAAGAAGTAGGGATATCAAGGTTTTTTTTTATTTTTAAAGTTTACCACAAGATTATTCAACATTTTCATTTTAATACAGCATATATACACATATATAGTATTAATTTATATAAATAACATCACTTTGGACTTAAAAATACCTTTTTAAATACCTGCTATGTTGTATTAAATACAAGAAATAGAATAACTCTATATAATTTTATTTAACAAAGCCTGCATGTAGCATGTACAGCTTTGTTTTAAAATAATACCGTTTTAACTCACCATAAAAAATAATTCAATGGTTAAAAACACATAAAAGTTACATATTTAGAAAGATTATTTTCTTTTCTTTCCAACCATATAAATATTCTAAAAATTGAACCAGAAATAAGCAATGAATTACTATTTAAACTAGTAAGGTAAGTTGTTTATGTTCGAAAGTCAAGTAAATTTGAGTTTTTTTTTTTTTTTTTTTTCAAAATTCAAAGTTTCAAAGCAAATCCCTAACGGTATACAATCATTTTTATTTCACACATTATATATGAAAATAATCCTAAGGCTCTCTCCTATTAGGGATATAGTGCTTTTTTTTCCTTATCTTATATTTTTTGAAGAAATTGCTTTCAACTTTGATCTATTGTGGTTTCACTCCCAAAGGTCAGAAAAGAAAAAAACCAAGTTTCTGCTGGTAGTTAAAAGTGTCTCCTATTTAAGTGTAAAATTTCAAGAATATTGATAAAGAGTGACCACTTTGATTTAAAAAAACAAAACAAAAAAACAAAGTAACACAGAACATTCGCCCACAGGAAAAATTTGTATCACATGTTTTCTGCCCTTTTAAGACAAAATACCATTTTAACTCGCTGTAAAAAATAATGCAATGGATAAAAACACATACAAATTGCATATTTAGAAAGATTATTTCATTTTCTTTCCAACCATATAGATATTTTTAAAATTGGGCCAAAAATACACTGATAGTTATTTTTTTAAGCCGGATAAGGCCAGAATTATGAGAGATTGTTTACATTTGAAAATCAAGTAAATTTGACGGTTTTCTTTTCAAAATTAAAACTTTGAGCAAAATCTCTGACGGTATACAATCGTTTTTATTTCACACATTATATATGGAAATAATTCTGAGACTGGCTTCTATTACTGGTATTGTGCTTTTTTTTTTTTGCTTCTCTTATATTTTTTGAAGAAATCACCTTCAAATTTGCTCTATTGTATTTTCGCTTTCACGGAGCCTAAAAACAAAAAAAGGGTCCTGTTTGTACTTCCAGGTGTCTTCTAATTGTGTGTAAAATTTCAAGAATATTGATAAAGATTAGCCCTATGATTTTGAAAAACAAAGTTGCATGTAAAAATTAGTCTTAAAAAAAAAAGTCATATTTTATAGTTTCGGATTTTCGAAGCAAAATATCATTTTAACTCACTGTAAAAAATAATTCAACAAATCACAGACCAATTCAAAACAAGAAATTTAGTAATTTCTTCACCATTTCTTTATTTTTGGAACAATTTTGATAAAACTTGGCATTCTTATGTAAAATTGTATGTTCTTTCTGATTCTGTACTTAAATTTTATGTATCTCCATGCTAGAACCCATTATTTGGGGAATAAAAAGTAGGGATATCAAGGTTTTTATTTTAAATTTTTAAAGTTTACCACAAGATTATTCAACATTTTCATTTTAATATAGCATATATACACATATATAGTATTAATTTATATAAATAACATCACTTTGGACTTAAAAATACCTTTTTAAACACCTGCTATGTTGTATTACATACAAGAAATAGAATAACTCTATATAATTTTATTTAACAAAGCCTGTAAACTCACCGTAAAAAATAATTCAATGGATAAAAACACATAAAAATTACATATTTAGAAAGATTATTTTCTTTTCTTTCCAACCATATAAATATTTTTAAGATTGAATCAGAAATGCCTGAGAAATTGTGATTTGATCTAATTAAGACGAAAAATTGTTTATGTCCAACGATTTTATGAAACGAGCTGGTCATTCTATCTTTATGAATGATTTGATAGGCAGAACCATGATTAATCGGATCAGGTTACCAATAGGCACCCCAGCCGAGATCAGTTTTGAAAGGAACTGAATTTTGCTTTTCACCTGTTGTTAGTAACCAAAATCAACAGACATTAAAATTTCTAACAAACCAAAGACACGTTTTTATTCTCAAATAGTTTTTATATAAATAGTTTCAAAATAGTTTTATAATTAAAAGACAAACAAACAATAACAATATTAGTTTAAAATTAAAAGTATTTATTTAAAAAAAGATTTCGCTATTAAATTCTACTTTGATTACATGTAATGTAATCAAATTAAGAATTAATATATTTTCATAATTTTTAATAAAATTATTATAAGTGTTGTAAAATATTCATCAACTTCTGATTAATAAACAAAACTTCTGATTTATTAAAGTAATACTTGGGTGCCAGAGATCTCAATTGGATTTTTATTCTGATTAAATAAAAACTATTTTGATATAAAAACGTGTCTTTCATTTAAAGTTTTATTTTAAAGTTTTCGTTTAAAGTTTGTTTTTTTTTTAAAATAACAATATAAGTTTATCTTTAGTGTAAAATTAATTTTTTCACATATGCTAACAACATGAAATAACTAATTTTTTTTATTAAGATCAAAAACTATTTTAGCATAAAAACGTATGATATTCTAATGTCTGTTGATTTTGTTTACTGGGGTGCCTATTGGTGACCTGATCCGACTAATCTGCAGAGAACAATCTACTTCATGAATGAATCATATAACTGTGCTCTGAAGAAGATGAATGGTTTATGCAATGCCCTCTACTATTGTTTTTTTTTTTAATAATTTCATTTGGATTACATTGTATACATGAGATGAGATACAAGGAAGAGCTTATACAGAATTGTATGGGAACATTTTTCCATGTTCAATGGTCTCTAGTCAACGCATACGCTCACTAGTCTCTAGTCCGACGCAAATGTTCACTGGTTTCTAGTCCGACGCATACGCTCACTAGTCTTTGGTCCGACGCAAATGTTTACTGGTCTCTAGTCTGACATATATGCTCACTAGTCTCTAATCCGACAACTATATTTACTGGTCTCTCAGGTGCGCTCACCACTTTGTCCTGTCTTCCTTAGAGTTCCGCTACTTATGGAAGTAGCTTTTCAACATCCAGGCACCTGAGTCGAACCTCGCGTCTTTGCAATATCCATGTCTCATTTCTTGCATTTGGGAGGATGTGGGTTCGATTCTGGCTGGCAAGACAATGTCTTGCTCTCTTTCTCAGCGAATACGGCAGCTGCCGTGCATCGCCACCATCCAACTCCTGTTCTCCAACACAAAACCTGCAGCCCAAAAGGGTTTCTAACTACGAGGTGAGAGATAGCCATCTTAAGAGCAAGAACTCTAACATCTGCTCTCGTTGGCTGACTGCCGAAATCTACCTAACTTAATTTCTTTTCACACGCCTTTCCTTGGCAGAAGTAAAGAAGTCAAGTAAAGGTTTTGTGATGAAATTGAAGGGCAGACCTATGAATAAGTGGATTCTCAGCCCCCACAAACAAAGTGCGTCAGGATATGTTTGGCCTGTGCGAAGGGGAGGAGTGTGGCGAGTGGCTACGGATATTCGAACTCGTTACCTCCTTGTAGCTGAAATGCTGTTGGCAGAGACCCGGATGAGGTATATCGGAATTTGCATAAGGGTGGCCGAACAAGCAGAAATAAGACCGACAGTCGCTGACAGCGAGAGTGAGGAAGAAAGCAAGTGTTTGAACGGCAAGTGAAATCTGACGACCTCACCAGGGCCACATCTACAGACAATTCATATTCTTCGACCAAGCTTGTGAGTGCATCAGGCCGCCATCTGATTAGCATCTCACTTCCTGACACCCCAAATAGCAGTCAGATTTCACTTCTTTGCATTCCGAAGGGCCCGGGTTCGACTCCGGCAGGCAAGACACTCTCATTCTTTTTCCAAATGAGTACGGTGGTACTCGTTCTCCGTCACAGGTTTATTGCCGTCAATAACTGTAGTAGCCAATGGTAACTTACCATTTACTCCCATTATTTGAATTTTCAATGAACTTCAATTCAAAAATCTAGCTACACTTACATACATGATTTATAGGCTACCCAGGAATTATGTAACATTTTGTACTATTTATGCTTGATGAGTATTTCAAAATTTTTTAAACTCATTTTTTCTATTTGACTCATACATGGAACTCTAACAGCTACTACCACTCCAGATCAGAGTGGACCTGGGAGTAATAGTGATGAAAGGGTACTCCACACTCCCAAAGCTCCAAAATTGGAACTTCACCATTAGAGGCAATTAATGTTATACCCAGGATATACTTATGTTAATAAGACTACTAAAAACATTTACAAGGTTGAGTTAAAAAGTAATGCCATTTTGTTTAGGACAGGTATAATTACCAACACAGGAACATGTATCATACATCAAAATGAAGCTGGTCCTCTGTGGATCACATCTCTACTTCTGCACATAGCTGAGTCAAAAAGTAATGCCATTTTGTTTAGTACAGGTATAATGACCAACACAGGAACATGTATCATACATCAAAATGAAGTTGGTCCTGTGTGGATCACATCCCTATTGTCCTAATCTTCATTATTATCTGTACAACGTTTCGACTGATGTGCCCTCTGGCCTTCTTTAGGTATCTTTTGACGAATTCGGGAACCTTCTTTTTGGACTCGGGAACCTTCTTTTCGGACTCAAGAACCTTCTAATGGAACTTGGGAACCTTCATATCATAATCGGGAACCTTCTTGTCGTAATCAGGAGCCACCACGGAACTTTAAACCTAACCCATTATTCAGTTCATGGAAGTATCCAGTTCTCATTCCACTAACCATGTACAGATGTTAATCTGTGTTAATTATTATTCTATGTTACTGCTGCCCTTGACCAGGATTGAACCTGCAGTCTAGAGATAACTGTCACTTAGAACTGTTTTAACCCAACTCCTTTATCCACTAGGCTATGTGTCCAATTGGAAAAGGTTCCCAATTACGACAGGAGACAGGTTCCCGAGTCCGAAAAGAAGGTTCCCAAGTCCGACAAAAGATACCTGAAGAAGGCCAGAGGGCACATCCGAAACATTGTACAGATAACAATGAAAATGAGGACAATAATCCAAATAATCCAAATAATACTAATTATCAAGCCTCATTTCAAAGATTCTGAGAAATGTTTACACTAATCATTATAATTTCTCAAGGAAGATAATTTTCCAATTAAAATATAAATTATCCCTGGGTCTCAGTCTGCTACCATTTGTCATGGTCTTGTAAAATGCCTCTGTCAATATCTGATTATGCCATTCCACAATCCCATTGATAAATGGTGACTCACTTGCTGTTGTTAGGATTCTATATTTAGTTTCTCATTCATATCCCTGTATTTTTCATTTGAAAATTCTCTTTTGTTGTCACTTAAAAACTTTTTAGGAGCACCAAAATAAGACACCCATCTTTGATAAATGTTTTGCACATGATGGATATTTATCTAGCATCATATCCACACTGAGACCAGCAGCCAATCAGGACTTAAGGAATTAGATCACCCAGATGCAAGTATAGAATAACCCAGAGTGCTATAAATACCAATTGCTTTGTGTATAAATTCTGTCATACTTAGTTAATTAGTTGTTGTAGCTCAATTGAACAGTGCACTAACTTGCTCAACTCCACAAACATTTCACGGGTCCAGATGCTTTTTAAAATTTGGTTGGTTGGTTGGTTTTTATGGCATGTCAAGCCATGAGGTTATTTTATGCCGAGGATATTTTTTTTAAAACTCATTTTTTTCTATTTAATTCATAGATGGAACCCTAACAGGCACTATCACTCTGGGTCAGGTTGGACCTGTATTCCACATTCCCCAGAGCTCAAGAATTGGAACTTCATCAGATAGAGTTTAACATCATACCCAGGACATTAAGACCCTCAGCCACTGCTTTCTTTTAGCACATATATGATAAAAAGGGTTGAGGCTTGCCATAAAGGAATAGAGTTGGGACAATCATATTAGTATTAGGGCTTGATGTGACTAGCTGGTTGATCGGAGAGGGCCTCTCTGACTAACCATCTAGCCTAAGTAAGAAACAAAGTGGAGTATTGCATGTCATGGATTGCTCAGCCAACAGAGTTACATCTTTAAACATCACCCACGACCAACAAGTGACCCCATTCGGGTGGACGTCTTACCCCTCTACAGAGGTGCAGTTGGTGTATTCTAAAGCCCCAGTCAAGAGGGCTGTTTACAATTTAGATTTCAATGACTGATGATTAAAACAAATATGCATCTTTTAAGTTTAAACTTTTCTTAATCTATTCATTAATACTCGTGTTCCTTAAAAGTACAACCATTATCATCTTGCATCCCCCTCTGGTTAAAAATGAGACCGTCCAAATCTTTCAAGATGAAATGCACAAATGTAGATCCTGATTATCTGGTGTTGCTTATCCACCAAATTCTTATTTCTTATGGGTGTCATCACCTCAGCTAGATAATGGACCATTCCATTTTTATTATAAAAAAAGAAGGAAGAAAAAGGACATGCTATAAAAAATATAAGAAAGAAAGAGAGAATAGGAGAAAGATAGAGAGAGAGGGTGAGCACGTGGAAGTGATAATGCTAATATGTTTCAATTAAACATAATGAAAAGAAGGGAAAAAAGAAAAAAAGTGAGAGAGAGTTAAATCAAGGTTATTATACTTTTTACATATTGAACTATTTAGCAATAACTATTAAACATATCAAATTGTTGCATACTGACGTTTTCACAGTACCAAATCTGTATATATTGTTGTATACCCTTTTCTTACTTCTTACTTCTAGTCGTCTTTTCTTCTGGCCGGCTATTCTGATCGTCTATCTTGGTCTGGTCTCTTCTAGGTCTGGTCTTCTATGGGGATTTCAGGTCTGGTTTCTGTTAGGGATTTCTCTTTATCAGAAGCCCTGTGTCATTGTTAGTTTTTAGGTAATAAATACAAGACTTCGATTTACGTTGATGTTACTTTATTTCCAAATCCCCAACCCAGACACCTGCGCAGTTGAGGGACCACGTGTATAACACGACTTACCCCTTCGAGCTCGCTGCTACCTTCTAACTGACTGAGTTACTTCTATCCTTAAACCGGAACAGGGTCTTCTATGCCTTCCGGTTCTCACGATTTATCCCTGGAAGGCAAGGTGAGAGTGGAGTCAAGCGTTGTCACTCACTCTCAAGGCCATCAGCTGCACTAATCGCCATTATGATTTCTACAATACCTTATATAAGTATTAGGGATCCAATAATTATGTAACAAAATATTGTAATAATTAAATTTTCATACTGTGGTATATCCACAGGTCCTGCTAATAAATTGATAAAAGTACAAGTGTAATATATTGCCTGGTCAATGAGTTCTCACTGGGAACCAGGTGCTGCACATAGGAAATACATGGTTTCAAACATGAGCCTGAAAACAAAAACAGAATATGGCCTGGAATGCATTCAACTGACCTTTGGCACCCAGAAAATATAGGTGTACATTTGCACTGCGTAGGCACAGAAAATGTGTTTTTATTCTCCTCGACCAGTTGCCATACTAAAGTTAAAGAGCCCAGTCTGCCCTACTATTTACCCATAGCTGGAGGGAGAATAGTTGGATGCGTATCTTTCTCAAGCGCTATGTGCAATGCAAGCAGCATTGTCCAGGATTTGAACTCATGTCACCGAGACCATTTCCTACGACTCTAACCATTACACCATGCACCTCCAAATATATAAATATGTATATATAGGTAATTTTCACCTTAAGTTGTCAAATTCCTAACAAATAAGGCAATTAGAGTAACCTCCCTTGACTTTCACTTTGAAACAAGCTGGTAGCTATTTTGAAAGTCTCCGTGCAAAATAAACAAATCTTAAAAACTTTTTCGAAAACAATACAACTACATGCTTTAACACAAAAATATCATAAAATGTGTTCTTAATAACAATTAAGTTCATTTCAGATAATGCGCACGCACAATTTTATACTAGGAATTTAGCCAACTAAAGGTGAAAATTACCTATATATAAGTCTGTTTAGCGAAAAAGATGTACATGCACACGTTCATTTCTTTATCATTAGACCACGACCGGTCACTCATACAGGATTGTTTATCTTTAGAGATTTATATACCAAGGGAATGTAGTGATAATCGCCATAGGAAATGTTACCTTCAAAGATTAAAGAGTTCTATTCTGTATGGCCACATGCCTCCTATTGCACAAACCATCAAAATGAATCAAACATCTTGGACACTGTTGGAGAAGAAAGAACAAACTCATAAGTGATATTCTCCTATGAACACCCTACACATTGACACACCAGTGTTGGCTGACCAGAAAAAGAACTACATCAATCAACTCTATGCGGATTCTGGATGCCGTGCAAAAGACCTGCTAGGGGTGATGACTGATTGGGACAGTTGGTGAGAAAGAGTCATAGATATCCGTTCTGCTGGAGAAGCAAGGATGAACTCATAAGTGACCTCCTATGGATACGTACACATGGACATCTCAGTGTAAACCAACCAGAAAAAGACCTACATCAATCAACTCTATGCAGATTCTGGATGCCATGCAAAAGACCTGCTAAGGCTGATGACTGATTGTAAAATATAGATTTTACTGCAACTTTGCTAGTGCCTGATATTTTTCATTTAAAAGAAGCGTACTATTCGTGGTACCTACGTGGTGATAGGTAAAAAAACAAACCGACCTGGAAAAATATAGCATTAAATATTTTGGTAAAACGCCTAAAGCGCAATTTTTTTTCTTTTTTTCTTTTTAATATTTTCAAAAATTCAATCGACAAATTATTTTTTGATATACAGCAGGCACGCTTCAACTAGGGACTTCATTCATAGGTAGGTTTGTTTTTTTACCTATCACCACCTAGCATTTTTTTTTAAGGCAGGAGGCCGAGATGGAACTCAGCGAATAATACCAAAAGAAGTTTTGGTATCATTATCATTCACAAAATATAAATATAAATGAATATAAATAAACGTTTGTGTTAAATCTGTGTTTTTATTTTAACATTACTTGCATTCAATAAGAAATATTTACAGAGCTGGTAAAATAAGCATAAAAATAGGTTTACTCTTAACACTCTTCCTAAATTTTCACTCACATTTATTGACCCTATAAGTTTTAAAAATTAATAAAGTAATTTTTGGAAAAAATCTATATTAAAACATGACATAAATTGTATTTAATTTTTTTTACAGCCAGGAAAAAAATTTTAAGTCACCTAGTGTATGAATCTTGGCTGACTTCTTAAAACGGTCGGAAAATTAAAATGGAAAGTTTTTTGGTGGTCCCCAATAACAGTTTAACTACAGTCTATGAATTAACATTTTGCGAATTGGGCTACAGTTTTAGAGGATTAGGGTTGATTTTAATTACGTATTGCTTTAAAAAATAAACAAAAAACTCAAATTACAATACATTTAATGTTGAAAATATGTTTTTAAACTAAGTTTAATTGAAATTATACACTGCAATACTAACACAAACAACTGTCTCAATAATAGATTCAATAATTCATTATATGTATAGTAATTTGTTTTTTTTGTTTTTTTGCTGTTTATTTCTTTTAAGCAATACGTAATCAAAAATAACTTTAATCCCCTAAAACCGTAACCCAATTCGCAAAATGTTAATTCATAGACTGTTGTTAAACAGTTATTGGTGACCACCAAAAAACTTTTTCGTTTTAATTTTCCGACCATCTTCAGAAGTCAGTCCAAATCTTATTTACATTTTTTAAGAAATCAAACAATTATCTTCTCAATAAATTTTAAGTATTAGTATAAGTATCACTGAGAGAGAGAGAGAGAGAGAGAGAGAGGGAGAGAGTCAGCAGTCAGTTTTATTAAAACAAAGCAACTGTGGTCTGGAGAAAGGGAGGGGCAAATCTACAGATAGTTACGAGGTAAAAGGTGGGGTTTGACTGCTGATTTTTTAGTAATAAATCTATTACAGGCTGTGAGCCCTTCCACTACGGTTAACTCGACTACTCCACTCACGTTAACTCTATATTCAGGGGAAGAAGAGAATCGTATATAATATAAGACAGGGATTGGTCTGTTGTTGACTTAATTGCTAATTACGGCTAATTAAAACCAATTAAACTGATTTTTTTAAAGCAATGAGTAGTCCTAAAACCAAGGAATATCTAAGTATAAATATTGTGTCCATAACATAAATAGAAAAAAATCCTTTCGGAAAAGAAAGTTGATAATCTCAGCTTTAGTATAATAATAATAATATATATATATATATATATATATATATATATATATAGGTTAAATTATTATTATTGTTGGAGAATTGATTATAGAGGGCTCAATTACTTATGTAAGAGCTTTATTTATAATTAAAAAGCATTTTTTTCTTAAGTCAAATGCCTCTGAAGACGAATAACACCGAAAAAGTGTTATTCAGAAACCAATGGTAGGACTGACTTTATAATTATAAATAAATATATATATATATATATATATATATATATATATATATATATATAAGTTAATAGAAAGGAAATGAATCCGATGGTATCAGTATAGATAAAAGGATATGAAAACAGCACAATATGCGGTTAAAGTGAAAATATTTTATATCATATTCATATTATTATATTTTATATCATATTTCAATATTAGCTATGAATATGATATAAAATATTTTCACTTTAACAACATATTGTGTTGTTTTCATATCCTTTCATCTATACTGATATATATATATATATATATATATATATATATATATATATATATATATTTCGTCATCCAATTCCTATCTCCATTGTTTGTTTATTGACTGTGATATTAATAAATATGTTAATGATAATAGATTCTGAAAATTCTTTTAAAAAGTAAGAAAGAATAAAAAGGAAGAAGGCAATATGTAACCATATGAAAAAAAATTTTTTAAAGCAGTCAGCTTTTCATTGGTTTGTTAGATATGAACAAGCAAATGAAATCGTATTTACTGAAATCTTGGCTTTTCATTGGTTATTAAATATAAACAAGCAAATAAAATTATATCCACTGAAATCTTGAATTTTCATTGGTTATTAAATATAAACAAGCAAATAAAATTGTATCCACTGAAATCTTGGCTTTTCATTGGTTATTAAATATAAACAAACAAATTCAATTGTGGTATTCACCAAAAAGATTCTCAACTTGGTTTATTCATTATTTTCTATAATTCTACTTTTTTTTAAAAATGAAAGTCTCAGAAAAAAAAAGATGATTCATTTTTATTTGTGTTCATACAAACACGTATTGGTCCCTTGTAGACTGCTTTTCAATTCACTGGGCAGGTCAATATTTTCATGATTTCTTCTTGAGACACATTAGATAAAATCAATATGGAAGTTTGTACCAATGACAAGGCAACGCTGCAGAAAATAGAAAAATTAGAAAATAAATTTATTGAAATTGTTTTGTAGTAGTTCTGGGCATTTATAAAAATAAAATAAAACCAAATAAAAATAAAACAAAAATAAAACAAAATTAAATTAATAAAAAAAATAAATAAATAAAAAAACACAAAAAGTAACAGTCCCCCAGAGGCTTCGATCGGTAGAGCCCTCAGGGTATGTGCTGAAAAAACCCTGAATTCTTGGAGCCGAATAAAGAATCTCTGCCTCTTTTACCCCAAGACTTTGAAGGAGACACACCTATTGACTTGCTCTGGAAATATCTCCCCTCCAAGAAATAGTGTGAATCAATGAATAAAAGTCTTACCCTAAAATTATCCTTATCTTTATTCCTTTCGCTTCTTTTCCTAAATTCTCTTTCAGTTTCCCAGCCCACAAGAAATAAGAACCAGCTATATTGGGGTTTAGACTCAACTATGAGCAAGCTTAAACCACATAGAACTGACAACCAATGAATCTACATATAGTTAAATGAATATGGTAAAAAAAAATGTACTGCGTTGACAAAAAACAAAACAAATAAAACATAAAACAATGAAAAAATGTACAGCGTTGACAAAAAACAAAACAAATAAAACAATGAAAAAATAGAACCATCTTTTATTATTGTCACAAATTTTAATGGAACTTCAATGGTTTAACCACATAGGAAGTGATTATTTTCTTGATTTTCAAGTAACTAATGAGAGAGAGTTAAATCAAGATTACATATTGAACTATTTTTGCAATAGCTCTTAAGTATACATACCAAACATTGTAATAGTTAAATTATCATACTGTTGTATATGTACAAGTCTGTTAGGTATGATAAATATATGATTAATAATTCCCTTTTTGACAGACTTTCTTCAGTGGCCTGTTCATCACTTCACCACGCGAAAAGTTTAATAAAACTTCAATGGCTTAGACACACCTAGGAAGTGATTATTTTCCTTATCAAAAGTCAGGTTGGATCTAATTCTCTAAACTAACTAATCTCATGAATGCAAGATTCGCACCTCTAGGGTCCAGGGTCACCAACAGTCATGTATTTTTCTACTGGCCCCCTTGAATTCAACTACAGTGTCTGTCAACAATTTATGACACTATGAATTGTAACAGATATACCAATTTGTGATTAGTCTTTGCTAATGACATTTCACTATAACGAAGGGAATTTTGACGACAATAATAAAGGAAAATAATCACATACAAATAAGACAAACAAGATATGCTGGACACTGCTGGAGAAGCAAGGACAAACTCATAAGTGATGTTCTCCTGTGGACACCTACACATAAACACACCAGTATGGGCTGACTAGCAAAGACGTATATCAATCAGCTCTGCGCGGATACTGGATGCCTTGTAGAGGACCTGCCAGGCGCGATGACCGATAGGGATGGGTGGTGGAAAGAGTCATGGGAATTTTATGCTATCACATGACCTGATGATAATGATGATGAGGATGATGATAATGATGATGATGTAATAACTGGGAAGGAAGAATTGATGATGATGATGATGATGATGTGTGTCTAAGCCAGTGGTTCCCAAACTTTTTGTATGGCGACATACCAATGGGCTGTTTAAAATTTTTGGGCGGCACACCATAAAGGAATACATTCTATAGATCCCTGAATGAAAGAATCCTAAAGTATTTATTATTCATTGTTATTTATTTCTATTACATTGGCAAGATTGGTATTTTCAATGTAACCGATGTTTTAACTCGAAAATAACATAAAAACTGTTTTTAGTAACAGCTAACTTCATTTCAAATAATGTGCAAGTACAATTTCATCGCTGGAATTTGTTGGTTAAATAGGATTTTACCAAGTTTAGCTAGTTTTAATAAAAGTGAATTGTAGTGTTACAACACAAGACACTAATGTGTTGGGTGGATTCAACCTATAGGACCTATTTCATGCTTAAG
The DNA here is from genome assembly GCA_023376005.1 of Doryteuthis pealeii. Taxonomy (NCBI): domain Eukaryota; kingdom Metazoa; phylum Mollusca; class Cephalopoda; order Myopsida; family Loliginidae; genus Doryteuthis; species Doryteuthis pealeii. The sequence goes on from CM042173.1 coordinate 43,439,935, forward strand.
ATAGGATCTACTGAACAGTGAGCAACGTCTTGTATTGTAATTCTGTGTACAGATATGGTCTTCGTTCTAAATCCTCACCGAGGCGTTTTCATATCGCCCTACATCGTTACAGTGAAGTTTTTTCCTATTATTGCAGTTTCTCCTACATCAATATATATAATATATAGGCCAGAAGTTTTTTCCCTATTATATTGCAGTTTCTCCTACATCAATATATATAATATATGGCCAGACTTTGTTGAAATAATATTTTCGTTATACCTTAAATATTGAATACTTTCCACGACACGCCTAATGACATCTCGCGACACACAGCAGTGTGTCGTGACACATAGATTGGGAAAACACTGTCTAAGCCATTGAAGTTTTCATTAAAATTTGTGGCAATGATAAAAAATGAATTCAGTTTTTTTTTTAACGTTTTTTGTTGTTGTTCAATACTATATCTGAAACTGCATGAATACACTAAATAATATCTAATCAGGAATAAGATAATTTTACATTAAAAATTAACTGTATAAAAACAAAAGCAAAAAAAGAAAACAAAAAATTTTTTGTATCTTAGATTAGAAAAAAATGTCTGTCACTTATTTTTGCAATGATGACTTTTGTTATTTGATTGTTATACGTGTGATATAGTATATATATTACCACCCCCTCCGCACGAGCAGGATGTGATACAAGGTCAATTAAGCGGAGAAGAAAGAAAAAGAAAATTTAGACAAAATAAAAGAAAAAAAGAAGAGATAGGAAGCGATAGCACTTATCATCTGTTTTCAATGAAAAAAAAAAAAGTAGAAAAGAAAGAAAGAAAAAGAAAAGTTACACCAAATAAGGGAAAAAAAAGAAGAGATAGGAAGAGACAGCACTTATCGTCTGTTTCAATTGAAATAGAAAAATTAGAAAGGAAAGAAAGAAAAAAAAGTTACACCAAATAAAGGGAAAAGAAGAGAAAAAAGAAGAGATAGGAAGGATAGCACTTATCGTCTGTTTCATTGAAATAGAAAAAAAGTAGAAAAGAAAGAAAGAAAAAGAAAAGTTAAACAAAGTAAAGGAAAAGAAGAGATAGGAAGCGACCTGGAAGATAGATGCTGAAAGGTACGAAGTGATAGATAAAATAAATAATTCTTGGACCATATTACCTTTAGGCACCCTTTTTGATCTTCGATTAAGAAAGGACATGTTTTTCATTTACACCATCAATATCCGGTTGTTTGTTAGGGTTAGGCTTGGGGTTAGGGTAGGATTAGGGGTTATGGTTAGGGTTAGTTTATAATTTAAAAAGAATCTAAAAATCGCCTGTTTAAACAACCGGATATTGACGGTATAAATGAAAAACATGTCCTTTCTTAATAGAATCAAAAGGGGTGCCTAAAGGTGATATGGTTCGAAATCTTCATTTAGAAGTTTAGAAAGTTTTCTTTGTTTCTCTTATATAAAAACTGACCTTTCCAACTTTTTAGCGTTGTACTTTGAAGAGAAGCACCTTCCATCAAAGTCAGAGGAAGACCAATTCTTCCTTGTTCTGAAAAATAGAAAAAATAAATTTTATCTTTATAACAAATTCTGATATTTTTAGTGTTGTGAGGTTTTAAGGGGTCAAATAAGAACAAAACGACGGGTAACAAATGTAGGAAAATGTATTAACAGAAAGTAGACAAAATACAACAGAGAAGTGGAAATTACGTCCGACAAATAGAGTTATTGACTTACTCGCATTGGCTTACTGCAAGCACAATTATCCCTGTATACTTATAGTAACCCGTAGGCGCATTCATTGGTCAATAGGGTATATCACCTATAACATTTAGGAATCAGCAAAGAGAAGAGAATGACCATTAGATAATTAATTACTTGGATTATTTGGACTATTGTCCTCGTCTTCATTGTTATCTGTACAATGTTTCGGTCGATGTGCCCTCCGGCCTTCTTCAGGTATTTCTTGTCGGACTCGGGAATTTCTTGGACATCCCCCGTGGACTGATAAAGGGTTTAGGTTCAAAGTTCTGTGATGGTTCCCATTACGACAGGAAGGTTCCTGAGTTCGAAGAAGAGGTTGGATAAAGTTCCAGAGTCCAACAAGAAATACCTGAAAAAAGCGAAGGGTACCGAAACGTTGTACAGATAACAATGAAGATGAAGGACAATAGTCCAATAATCCTAATAATACTAGTGAATTAAATTATAAATGATTTTTCTGGATTTCCTATACAAGACATACACACTCTTTTATGCTCAAGCAGGAGGATCAACCACAGTTAACTTCCAGTGTATTAATAAATTGGCAGAGTCTTTCACTAACTTAATGTATTAAACTTTGCCTACTCAATTTCCCCACAGCTGTACAGAATTTTCTTGGTATTTTTTAACGTGTATGATTGAATATTTCAAAGTTCACTATCTATTCACCTCAGAACTCATTCTATTCAATAAATTCCTACCAAATTTCCCACGGGCTGTACCAAATTTTATTGGTATTTTTTACCTGTATGACGGGATATTTTCAAAGTTCCTATCTATTCCTCTCAGAACTCATTCTATTCAAATAATTGCCAACAAATTTCCCCTCGCTGTACCAAATTTTCTTGGTATTTTTACTGTATGATGGGATATTTCAAAGTTCACTATCTATTCACTCAGAACTCATTCTATTCAAATAATTGCAACCAATTTCCCCATGGCTGTACAAATTTTCTTGGTAGTTTTTTACCTGTATGATGGGATATTTCAAAGTTCACTATCTATTCCCCTCAGAACTCATTCTAATTCAAATAATTGCCTCCAAATTTCCCCACGGCTTTACAAATTTTCTTGTATTTTTTACCTGTATGATGGGATATTTCAAAGTTCCCTATCTATTCCCTCAGAACTCATTCTATTCAAATAATTGCCTACCAAATTTCCCCACGGCAGTACCAAATTTTCTTGGTATTTTTAACCTTATGATGGATATTTCAAAGTTCACTATTATTCATTTCAATTTTGTGTTGATTTACACATTTATCTCCCTTACAATACATCTAAAATTCAAAGAATTTATTTACCGAGACTCTCTTTCAGTTAAGTTTGCCCCGAGATCACAACACTTTGAAATACTTTCTCTCTCATTCTATCTTATCTTTTTCTTTGTTTCTCTTATGATAAAATTGTTGATAAAACTTTTGTTGTTCTGTCTTATCTTTTTGAATAGTATCCAAACTAGAAAACTGCGAAACATACCGTTGAAATTACCCACTAACTTCCAAAAAATATTTTCCAATATATTGAAAATTTTGGTAGTTTACACATATATTGTGAGATTTTATTGTTTCTTTCCAATGAGCATTAGATAACGCACGAAGATCTTAACAAAATAAGTTTGGAAATGTTTTTTTTTTTTAAAAAAGAACTTACCATTGATTTTTGGAATGAATTGAGCTTCTCACAATTGTGTTACCATTTTTATGCAGATTTGTAAACTGTGAAAAGAGAGAAAAACAAAAAACAATGAATAATACTTCCTCCTCTTTGATCCAAAGTAAAATAGCACATCACTCAATTAGTCCCGGGCCTGACATATAGATGACGCCACTAATAAAAAATCCATATAAATTTTTTATAAAGTACTAACCTTCATTGGCACGTGTCAAAATCTGAGATTAAGTAGTAGTTATAAAAAATTTATATGGATTTTTATGTGGCGTCATCTATATGTCAGGCCCGGACTAATTGGTGATGTCTATTTACTTGGATCAAAGAGGAGGAAGTATTATTCATTGTTTTTTGTTTTTCTCTCTTTTCACAGTTTACAAATCTGATAAAAATGGTAAACACAGTTGTGAGAAGCTCAATCATTCCAAAAATCAATGGTAAGTTCCTTTTTTAAAAAAAAAACATTTCCAAACTTATTTTGTTTAAGATCTTCGTGGGTTATCTAATGCTCATTGGAAGAAACAATAAAATCTCACAATATATGTGTAAACTACCAAATTTTCAATATATTGGGAAATATTTTTTTGGGAGGTTAGTGGGTAATTTCAAACGGTATGTTTCGCAGTTTTCTAGTTTGGATACTGATTCAAAAAGATAAGACAGAACAACAAAAGTTTTATTCAACAATTTTATATAAGAGAAACAAAGAAAGATAAGATAGAAATGAGAGAGAAAGTATTTCAAATTTGTTGTGATCTGCGGGAACTTAACTGAAAGAGAGTCTCCGGTAAATAAATTCTTTGAATTTTAGATGTATTTTGTAAGGGAGATAAATGTGTAAAATCAACACAAATTGAAATGAATAGATAGTGAACTTTGAAATATCCCATCATACAGGTAAAAAAATACCAAAAAATTTGGTACTGCCGTGGGGAAATTTGGTAGGCAATTATTTGAATAGAATGAGTTCTGAGGGGAATAGATAGGGAACTTTGAAATATCCCATCATACAGGTAAAAATACCAAGAAAATTTGGTAAAGCCGTGGGGAAAATTTGGTAGGCAATTATTTGAATAGAATGAGTTCTGAGGGGAATAGATAGTGAACTTTGAAATATCCCATCATACAGGTAAAAACTACCAAGAAAATTTGGTACAGCCATGGGGAAATTTGGTTGGCAATTATTTGAATAGAATGAGTTCTGAGGTGAATAGATAGTGAACTTTGAAATATCCATCATACAGGTAAAAAATACCAAGAAAATTTGGTACAGCCGAGGGGGAATTTGGTTGGCAATTATTTGAATAGAATGAGTTCTGAGGGAATAGATAGTGAACTTTGAAATATCCCGTCATACAGGTAAAAAATACCAATAAAATTTGGTACAGCCGTGGGGAAATTTGGTAGGAATTTATTTGAATAGAATGAGTTCTGAGGTGAATAGATAGTGAACTTTGAAATATTCAATCATACACGTAAAAATACCAAGAAAATTCTGTACAGCTGTGGGGGAAATTGAGTAGGCAAAGAGTTAATACATTAAGTTAGTGAAAGACTCTGCCAATTTATTAATACACTGGAAGTTAACTGTGGTTGATCCTCCTGCTTGAGCATAAAAGAGTGTGTATGTCTTGTATAGGAAATCCAGAAAAATCATTTATAATTTAATTCACTAGTATTATTAGGATTATTTGGACTATTGTCCTCATCTTCATTGTTATCTGTACAACGTTTCGGTACCCTTCGCTTTTTCAGGTATTTCTGTTGGACTCTGGAACTTTATCCAACCTTCTTTTCGAAACTCAGGAACCTTCCTGTCGTAATCGGGAACCATCACAGAACTTTGAACCTAACCCTTTATTCAGTCCACGGGGGATGTCCAAGAAAGTTCCCGAGTCCGACAAGAAATACCTGAAGAAGGCCGGAGGGCACATCGACCGAAACATTGTACAGATAACAATGAAGACGAGGACAATAGTCCAAATAATCCAAGTAATTAATTATCTAATGGTCATTTCTCTTCTCTTTGCTGATTCCTAAATGTTATAGGTGATATACCCTATTGACCATGGAATGCGCCTACGGGTTACTATAAGTACAGGGATAATTGTGGCTTGGCAGTAAGCCAATGCGAGTAAGTCAATAACTCTATTTGTCGGACGTAATTTCCACTTCTCTGTATTGTATTTGTCTACTTTCTGTTAATACATTTTCCCAACATTTGTTACCCGTCGTTTTGTTCTTATTTGACCCCTTAAAACCTCACAACACTAAAAATATCAGAATTTGTTATAAAGATAAAATTTATTTTTTTCTATTTTCAGAACAAGGAAGAATTGGTCTTCCTCTGACTTTGATGGAAGGTGCTTCTCTTCAAAGTACAACGCTAAAAGTTGGAAAGGTCAGTTTTTATATAAGAGAAACAAAGAAAACTTTCTAAACTTCTAAATGAAGATTTCGAACCATATCACCTTTAGGCACCCCTTTTTGATTTCTATTAAGAAAGGACATGTTTTTCATTTATACCGTCAATATCCGGTTGTTTTAACAGGCGATTTTTAGATTCTTTTTTAAATTATAAAACTAACCCCTAACCATAACCCCTAATCCTAACCCTAACCCCAAGCCTAACCCCTAACAAACAACCGGATATTGATGGTGTAAATGAAAAACATGTCCTTTCTTAATCGAGATCAAAAAGGGGTGCCTAAAGGTAATATGGTCCAAGAATTATTTATTTATCTATCACTTCGTACCTTTCAGCATCTATCTTCCAGGTCGCTTCCTATCTCTTCTTTTTTCCTTTACTTTGTTTAACTTTTCTTTTTCTTTCTTTCTTTCTACTTTTTTCTATTTTCAATTGAAACAGACGATAAGTGCTATCTCTTCCTATCTCTTCTTTTTTTCTTCTTTTTTCCCTTTATTTGGTGTAACTTTTCTTTTTCTTTCTTTCCTTTCTATTTTTTTTATTTCAATTGAAACAGACGATAAGTGCTGTCTCTTCCTATCTCTTCTTTTTTTTCCCTTTATTTGGTGTAACTTTTCTTTTTCTTTCTTTCTTTTCTACTTTTTTTCTATTTCATTGAAACAGATGATAAGTGCTATCGCTTCCTATCTCTTCTTTTTTCTTTTATTTTGTCTAAATTTTCTTTTTCTTTCTTCTCCGCTTAATTGACCTTGTATCACATCCTGCTCGTGCGGAGGGGGTGGTAAATATATATACTATATCACACGTATAACAATCAAATAACAAAAGTCATCATTGCAAAAATAAGTGACAGGACATTTTTTTCTAATCTAAGATACAAAAATTTTTTGTTTTCTTTTTTTGCTTTTGTTTTTATACAGTTAATTTTTTAATGTAAAATTATCTTATTCCTGATTAGATATTATTTCAGTGTATTCATGCAGTTTCAGATATAGTATTGAACAACAACAAAAAAACGTTAAAAAAAAAACTGAATCATTTTTTATCATTGCCACAAATTTTAATGAAACTTCAATGGCTTAGATCAGTGTTTCCCAATCTATGTGTCACGACACACTGGTGTGTCGCGAGATGTCATTAGGCGTGTCGTGGGAAAGTATTCAATATTTAAGGTATAAACGAAAATATTATTTCAACAAAGTCTGGCCTATATATTATATATATTGATGTAGGAGAAACTGCAATATAATAGGGAAAACTTCTGGCCTATATATTATATATATTGATGTAGGAGAAACTGCAATATAATAGGAAAAAACTTCACTGTAACGATGTAGGGCGATATGAAAAACGCCTCGGTGAGGATTAGAACCGAAGACCATATCTGTACACAGAATTACAATACAAGACGTTGCTCACTGTTTCAGTAGATCCTATCTTAATGCATGAAATAGGTCCTATAGGTTGAATCCACACCAACACATTAGTGTCTAGTGTTGTAACACTACATTCACTTTTATTAAAACTAGCTAAACTTGGTAAAATCCTATTTAACCAACAAAAATTCCAGCGATGAAATTGTACTTGCGCATTATTTGAAATGAAGTTAGCTGTTACTAAAAAAAGTTTTTATGTTATTTTCGAGTTAAAACATTCGGTTGGATTGAAAATACCAATCTTGCCAATGTAATAGAAATAAATAACAATGAATAATAAATACTTTAGGGATTCTTTCATTCAGGGATCTATAGAATGTATTCCTTTTATGGGTGTGCCGCAAAAATTTTAAACAGCCCATTGGTATGTCGCCATACAAAAAAGTTTGGGAACCCACTGGCTTAGACACACATCATCATCATCATCATCATCAATTCTTCCTTCCCAGTTATTACATCATCATCATTATCATCATCCTCATCATCATTATCATCAGGTCATGCTGATAGCATAAATTCCCATGACTCTTTCCCACCACCCATCCCTATCGGTCATCGCGCCTGGCAGGTCCTCTACAAGGCATCCAGTATCCGCGCAGAGCTGATTGATATACGTCTTTGCTAGTCAGCCCATACTGGTGTGTTTATGTGTAGGTGTCCACAGGAGAACATCACTTATGAGTTTGTCCTTGCTTCTCCAGCAGTGTCCAGCATATCTTGTTTGTCTTATTTGTATGTGATTATTTTCCTTTATTATTGTCGTCAAAATTCCCTTCGTTATAGTGAAATGTCATTAGCAAAGGACTAATCACAAATTGGTATATCTGTTACAATTCATAGTGTCATAAATTGTTGACAGACACTGTAGTTGAATTCAAGGGGGCCAGTAGAAAAATACATGACTGTTGGTGACCCTGGACCCTAGAGGTGCGAATCTTGCATTTCATGAGATTAGTTAGTTTAGAGAATTAGATCCAACCTGACTTTTGATAAGGAAAATAATCACTTCCTAGGTGTGTCTAAGCCATTGAAGTTTTATTAAACTTTTCGCGTGGTGAAGTGATGAACAGGCCACTGAAGAAAGTCTGTCAAAAAGGGAATTATAATAATCATATATTTATCATACCTAACAGGACTTGTACATATACAACAGTATGATAATTTAACTATTACAATGTTTGGTATGTATACTTAAGAGCTATTGCAAAATAGTTCAATATGTAATCTTGATTTAACTCTCTCTCATTAGTTACTTGAAAATCAAGGAAAATAATCACTTCCTATGTGGTTAAACCATTGAAGTTCCATTAAAATTTGTGACAATAATAAAAGATGGTTCTATTTTTTCATTGTTTTATTTGTTTTGTTTTTTGTCAACGCTGTACATTTTTTCATTGTTTTATGTTTTATTTGTTTTGTTTTTTGTCAACGCAGTACATTTTTTTTTACCATATTCATTTAACTATATGTAGATTCATTGGTTGTCAGTTCTATGTGGTTTAAGCTTGCTCATAGTTGAGTCTAAACCCCAATATAGCTGGTTCTTATTTCTTGTGGGCTGGGAAACTGAAAGAGAATTTAGGAAAAGAAGCGAAAGGAATAAAGATAAGGATAATTTTAGGGTAAGACTTTTATTCATTGATTCACACTATTTCTTGGAGGGGAGATATTTTCCCGAGCAAGTCAATAGGTGTGTCTCCTTCAAAGTCTTGGGGTAAAAGAGGCAGAGATTCTTTATTCGGCTCCAAGAATTCAGGGTTTTTTCAGCACATACCCTGAGGGCTCTACCGATCGAAGCCTCTGGGAGACTGTTACTTTTTGTGTTGTTTTATTTATTTATTTATTTTTATATTAATTTAATTTTGTTTTATTTTTGTTTTATTTATTTTTATTTGGTTTTATTTTATTTTTATAAATGCCCAGAACTACTACAAAACAATTTCAATAAATTTATTTTCTAATTTTTCTATTTTCTGCAGCGTTGCCTTGTCATTGGTACAAACTTCCATATTGATTTTATCTAATGTGTTTCAAGAAGAAATCATGAAAATATTGACCTGCCCAGTGAATTGAAAAGCAGTCTACAAGGGACCAATACGTGTTTGTATGAACACAAATAAAAATGAATCATCTTTTTTTTTCTGAGACTTTCATTTTTAAAAAAAAGTAGAATTATAGAAAATAATGAATAAACCAAGTTGAGAATCTTTTTGGTGAATACCACAATTGAATTTGTTTGTTTATATTTAATAACCAATGAAAAGCCAAGATTTCAGTGGATACAATTTTATTTGCTTGTTTATATTTAATAACCAATGAAAATTCAAGATTTCAGTGGATATAATTTTATTTGCTTGTTTATATTTAATAACCAATGAAAAGCCAAGATTTCAGTAAATACGATTTCATTTGCTTGTTCATATCTAACAACCAATGAAAAGCTGACTGCTTTAAAAAATTTTTTTTTCATATGGTTACATATTGCCTTCTTCCTTTTTATTCTTTCTTACTTTTTAAAAGAATTTTCAGAATCTATTATCATTAACAATATTATTAATATCACAGTCAATAAACAAACAATGGAGATAGGAATTGGATGACGAAATATATATATATATATATATATATATATATATATATATATATATATATCAGTATAGATGAAAGGATATGAAAACAACACAATATGTTGTTAAAGTGAAAATATTTTATATCATATTCATAGCTAATATTGAAATATGATATAAAATATAATAATATGAATATGATATAAAATATTTTCACTTTAACCGCATATTGTGCTGTTTTCATATCCTTTTATCTATACTGATACCATCGGATTCATTTCCTTTCTATTAACTTATATATATATATATATATATATATATATATATATATATATATTTATTTATAATTATAAAGTCAGTCCTACCATTGGTTTCTGAATAACACTTTTTCGGTGTTATTCGTCTTCAGAGGCATTTGACTTAAGAAAAAAATGCTTTTTAATTATAAATAAAGCTCTTACATAAGTAATTGAGCCCTCTATAATCAATTCTCCAACAATAATAATAATTTAACCTATATATATATATATATATATATATATATATTATAATTATTATTATTATACTAAGCTGAGATTATCAACTTTCTTTTCCGAAAGGATTTTTTCTATTTATGTTATGGACACAATATTTATACTTAGATATTCCTTGGTTTTAGGACTACTCATTGCTTTAAAAAAATCAGTTTAATTGGTTTTAATTAGCCGTAATTAGCAATTAAGTCAACAACAGACCAATCCCTGTCTTATATTATATACGATTCTCTTCTTCCCCTGAATATAGAGTTAACGTGAGTGGGAGTAGTCGAGTTAACCGTAGTGGAAGGGCTCACAGCCTGTAATAGATTTATTACTAAAAAATCAGCAGTCAAACCCCACCTTTTACCTCGTAACTATCTGTAGATTTGCCCCTCCCCTTTCTCCAGACCACAGTTGCTTTGTTTTAATAAAACTGACTGCTGACTCTCTCCCTCTCTCTCTCTCTCTCTCTCTCTCTCAGTGATACTTATACTAATACTTAAAATTTATTGAGAAGATAATTGTTTGATTTCTTAAAAAATGTAAATAAGATTTGGACTGACTTCTGAAGATGGTCGGAAAATTAAAACGAAAAAGTTTTTTGGTGGTCACCAATAACTGTTTAACAACAGTCTATGAATTAACATTTTGCGAATTGGGTTACGGTTTTAGGGGATTAAAGTTATTTTTGATTACGTATTGCTTAAAAGAAATAAACAGCAAAAAAACAAAAAAAACAAATTACTATACATATAATGAATTATTGAATCTATTATTGAGACAGTTGTTTGTGTTAGTATTGCAGTGTATAATTTCAATTAAACTTAGTTTAAAAACATATTTTCAACATTAAATGTATAGTAATTTGAGTTTTTTGTTTATTTTTTAAAGCAATACGTAATTAAAATCAACCCTAATCCTCTAAAACTGTAGCCCAATTCGCAAAATGTTAATTCATAGACTGTAGTTAAACTGTTATTGGGGACCACCAAAAAACTTTCCATTTTAATTTTCCGACCGTTTTAAGAAGTCAGCCAAGATTCATACACTAGGTGACTTAAAATTTTTTTCCTGGCTGTAAAAAAAATTAAATACATTTATGTCATGTTTTAATATAGATTTTTTCCAAAAATTACTTTATTAATTTTTAAAACTTATAGGGTCAATAAATGTGAGTGAAAATTTAGGAAGAGTGTTAAGAGTAAACCTATTTTTATGCTTATTTTACCAGCTCTGTAAATATTTCTTATTGAATGCAAGTAATGTTAAAATAAAAACACAGATTTAACACAAACGTTTATTTATATTCATTTATATTTATATTTTGTGAATGATAATGATACCAAAACTTCTTTTGGTATTATTCGCTGAGTTCCATCTCGGCCTCCTGCCTTAAAAAAAAATGCTAGGTGGTGATAGGTAAAAAAACAAACCTACCTATGAATGAAGTCCCTAGTTGAAGCGTGCCTGCTGTATATCAAAAAATAATTTGTCGATTGAATTTTTGAAATATTAAAAAGAAAAAAAGAAAAAAAATTTGCGCTTTAGGCGTTTTACCAAAATATTTATGCTATATTTTTCCAGGTCGGTTTGTTTTTTTACCTATCACCACGTAGGTACCACGAATAGTACGCTTCTTTTAAATGAAAAATATCAGGCACTAGCAAAGTTGCAGTAAAATCTATATTTTACAATCAGTCATCAGCCTTAGCAGGTCTTTTGCATGGCATCCAGAATCTGCATAGAGTTGATTGATGTAGGTCTTTTTCTGGTTGGTTTACACTGAGATGTCCATGTGTACGTATCCATAGGAGGTCACTTATGAGTTCATCCTTGCTTCTCCAGCAGAACGGATATCTATGACTCTTTCTCACCAACTGTCCCCAATCAGTCATCACCCCTAGCAGGTCTTTTGCACGGCATCCAGAATCCGCATAGAGTTGATTGATGTAGTTCTTTTTCTGGTCAGCCAACACTGGTGTGTCAATGTGTAGGGTGTTCATAGGAGAATATCACTTATGAGTTTGTTCTTTCTTCTCCAACAGTGTCCAAGATGTTTGATTCATTTTGATGTTTGTGCAATAGGAGGCATGTGGCCATACAGAATAGAACTCTTTAATCTTTGAAGGTAACATTTCCTATGGCGATTATCACTACATTCCCTTGGTATATAAATCTCTAAAGATAAACAATCCTGTATGAGTGACCGGTCGTGGTCTAATGATAAAGAAATGAACGTGTGCATGTACATCTTTTTCGCTAAACAGACTTATATATAGGTAATTTTCACCTTTAGTTGGCTAAATTCCTAGTATAAAATTGTGCGTGCGCATTATCTGAAATGAACTTAATTGTTATTAAGAACACATTTTATGATATTTTTGTGTTAAAGCATGTAGTTGTATTGTTTTCGAAAAAGTTTTTAAGATTTGTTTATTTTGCACGGAGACTTTCAAAATAGCTACCAGCTTGTTTCAAAGTGAAAGTCAAGGGAGGTTACTCTAATTGCCTTATTTGTTAGGAATTTTGACAACTTAAGGTGAAAATTACCTATATATACATATTTATATATTTGGAGGTGCATGGTGTAATGGTTAGAGTCGTAGGAAATGGTCTCGGTGACATGAGTTCAAATCCTGGACAATGCTGCTTGCATTGCACATAGCGCTTGAGAAAGATACGCATCCAACTATTCTCCCTCCAGCTATGGGTAAATAGTAGGGCAGACTGGGCTCTTTAACTTTAGTATGGCAACTGGTCGAGGAGAATAAAAACACATTTTCTGTGCCTACGCAGTGCAAATGTACACCTATATTTTCTGGGTGCCAAAGGTCAGTTGAATGCATTCCAGGCCATATTCTGTTTTTGTTTTCAGGCTCATGTTTGAAACCATGTATTTCCTATGTGCAGCACCTGGTTCCCAGTGAGAACTCATTGACCAGGCAATATATTACACTTGTACTTTTATCAATTTATTAGCAGGACCTGTGGATATACCAAGTATGAAAATTTAATTATTACATATTTTGTTACATAATTATTGGATCCCTAATACTTATATAAGGTATTGTAGAAATCATAATGGCGATTAGTGCAGCTGATGGCCTTGAGAGTGAGTGACAACGCTTGACTCCACTCTCACCTTGCCTTCCAGGGATAAATCGTGAGAACCGGAAGGCATAGAAGACCCTGTTCCGGTTTAAGGATAGAAGTAACTCAGTCAGTTAGAAGGTAGCAGCGAGCTCGAAGGGGTAAGTCGTGTTATACACGTGGTCCCTCAACTGCGCAGGTGTCTGGGTTGGGGATTTGGAAATAAAGTAACATCAACGTAAATCGAAGTCTTGTATTTATTACCTAAAAACTAACAATGACACAGGGCTTCTGATAAAGAGAAATCCCTAACAGAAACCAGACCTGAAATCCCCATAGAAGACCAGACCTAGAAGAGACCAGACCAAGATAGACGATCAGAAATAGCCGGCCAGAAAGAAAAGACGACTAGAAGTAAGAAGTAAGAAAAGGGTATACAACAATATATACAGATTTGGTACTGTGAAAACGTCAGTATGCAACAATTTGATATGTTTAATAGTTATTGCTAAATAGTTCAATATGTAAAAAGTATAATAACCTTGATTTAACTCTCTCTCACTTTTTTTTTTTTTCCCTTCTTTTCATTATGTTTAATTGAAACATATTAGCATTATCACTTCCACGTGCTCACCCTCTCTCTCTATCTTTCTCCTATTCTCTCTTTCTTTCTTATATTTTTTATAGCATGTCCTTTTTCTTCCTTCTTTTTTTATAATAAAAATGGAATGGTCCATTATCTAGCTGAGGTGATGACACCCATAAGAAATAAGAATTTGGTGGATAAGCAACACCAGATAATCAGGATCTACATTTGTGCATTTCATCTTGAAAGATTTGGACGGTCTCATTTTTAACCAGAGGGGGATGCAAGATGATAATGGTTGTACTTTTAAGGACACGAGTATTAATGAATAGATTAAGAAAAGTTTAAACTTAAAAGATGCATATTTGTTTTAATCATCAGTCATTGAAATCTAAATTGTAAACAGCCCTCTTGACTGGGGCTTTAGAATACACCAACTGCACCTCTGTAGAGGGGTAAGACGTCCACCCGAATGGGGTCACTTGTTGGTCGTGGTGATGTTTAAAAGATGTAACTCTGTTGGCTGAGCAATCCATGACATGCATACTCCACTTTGTTTCTTACTTAGGCTAGATGGTTAGTCAGAGAGGCCCTCTCCGATCAACCAGCTAGTCACATCAAGCCCTAATACTAATATGATTGTCCCAACTCTATTCCTTTATGGCAAGCCTCAACCCTTTTTATCATATATGTGCTAAAGAAAGCAGTGGCTGAGGGTCTTAATGTCCTGGGTATGATGTTAAACTCTATCTGATGAAGTTCCAATTCTTGAGCTCTGGGGAATGTGGAATACAGGTCCAACCTGACCCAGAGTGATAGTGCCTGTTAGGGTTCCATCTATGAATTAAAATAGAAAAAAATGAGTTTTAAAAAAAATATCCTCGCATAAAATAACCTCAATGGCTTGACATGCCATAAAAACCAACCAACCAACCAAATTTAAAAAGCATCTGACCCGTGAAATGTTTGTGGAGTTGAGCAAGTTAGTGCACTGTTCAATTGAGCTACAACAACTAATTAACTAAGTATGACAGAATTTATACACAAAGCAATTGGTATTTATAGCACTCTGGGTTATTCTATACTTGCATCTGGGTGATCTAATTCCTTAAGTCCTGATTGGCTGCTGGTCTCAGTGTGGATATGATGCTAGATAAATATCCATCATGTGCAAAACATTTATCAAAGATGGTGTCTTATTTTGGTGCTCCTAAAAAGTTTTTAAGTGACAACAAAAAGAGAATTTTCAAATGAAAAATACAGGGATATGAATGAGAAACTAAATATAGAATCCTAACAACAGCAAGTGAGTCACCATTTATCAATGGGATTGTGGAATGGCATAATCAGATATTGACAGAGGCATTTTACAAGACCAATGACAAATGGTAGCAGACTGAGACCCAGGGATAATTTATATTTTAATTGGAAAATTATCTTCCTTGAGAAATTATAATGATTAGTGTAAACATTTCTCAGAATCTTTGAAATGAGGCTTGATAATTAGTATTATTTGGATTATTTGATTATTGCCTCATTTTCATTGTTATCTGTACAATGTTTCGGATGTGCCCTCTGGCCTTCTTCGGTATCTTTTGTCGGACTTGGAACCTTCTTTTCGGACTCGGGAACCTGTCTCCTGTCGTAATTGGGAACCTTTTTCCAATTGGACACATAGCCTAGTGGATAAAGGAGTTGGGTTAAAACAGTTCTAAGTGACAGTTATCTCTAGACTGCAGGTTCAATCCTGGTCAAGGCAAGTAACATAGAATAATAATTAACACAGATTAACATCTGTACATGGGTTAGTGGAATGAGAACTGGATACTTCATGAACTGAATAATGGTTTAGGTTTAAAAGTTCCGTGGTGCTCTGATTACGACAAGAAGGTTTCCGATTATGATATGAAGGTTCCCAAGTTCCATAGAAGTTCTTGAGTCCGAAAAGAAGGTTCCCGAGTCCAAAAAGAAGGTTCCGAAATTCGTCAAAAGGATACCTAAAGAAGGCCAGAAGGGCACACATAAGTCGAAACGTTGTACAGATAATAATGAGATTAGGACAATAGGGATTGTGATCAACAGGATCCAACTCATTTTGAATGTATGATACATGTTCCTGTGTTGGTCTTATACCTGTACTAAACAAATGGCATTAACTTTTTGACTCAGCTATGTGCAGAAGTAGAGATGTGATTCCACAGAGGACCAGCTTCATTTTGATGTATGATACATGTTCCTGTGTTGGTAATCTATAACTGTCCTAAACAAAATGGCATTACTTTTTAACTCAACCTTGTAATGTTTTTTAGTTAGTCCTATTAAATAAGTATATCCTGGGTATAACATTAATTGCCCTCTAATGGTGAAGTTCCAATTTTTGGGAGCTTTGGAGGAGTGTGGAAGTACCTTTCATCACTATTACTCCCAGGTCACCTGATTCTGGAGTGGTAGTAGCTTGTTAGAGTTCGCAATGTTGAGTAATAGAAAAATGAGTTTTAAAAAATTTTGCAAATACTCATCAAGCATAAATAGTACAAAATGTTACATAATTCCTGGGTAGCCTATAAATCATGTATGTAAGTGTAGCTAGATTTTTGAATTGAAGTTCATTGAAAATTCAAATAATGGGAAAGTAAATGGTAAGTTACCATTGGCTACTACAGTTATTGACGGCCATAAACTTGTGACGGAGAAACGAGTACCACCGTACTGCATTTGGAAAAGATGAAGAGTGTCTTGCCTGCCGAGTCGACTCCGGGCCCTTCGGAATGCAAAGAAGTGAAATCTGAACTGCTATTTGGGGTGTCAGAAGTGAGATGCTAATCAGATGGCGGCCTGTGCACTCACAAAGCTTGGTCGAAGAAATATGAATTGTCTGTAGATTGTGGCCCTGGTGAGGTCGTCAGATTTCACTTGCCGTTCAACACTTGCTTTCTCTCACTCTCGCTGTTCAGCGACCTGTCGGTCTTATTTCTGCTTGTTCGGCCACCCTTATGCAATTCCGATATTACCTCATCCGGGTCTCTGCGCAAACAGCATTTCAGTTACAAGGAGGTAACGAGTTTCGAAATATCCGTAGCCACTCGCACACCTCCTCCCCTTCGCACAGGCCAAACATATCCTGACGCACTTTGTTTGTGGGGGCTGAGAACCACTTTATTCATAGGTCTGCCCTTCAATTTCACTCAACAAAAACCTTTAACTTGACTTCTTTTCTTCTGCAAGGAAGGCGTGTGAAAAGAAATTAGTTATGGTAGATTTCGCAGTCAGCCATACGAGAAGCAGATGTTAGAGTTCTTGCTGATTAAGAATGGCATCTCTCACCTCGTGTTAGAAACCCTTTTGGGCTGCAGGTTTTTTGTGTGGAGAACAGGAGTTTGGATGGTGCGATGCAGCGCAGCTGCCGTATTCGCTGAGAAAGGAGCAAGACATTGTCTTGCCAGCCAGAATCGGGAACCACATCTCCCAAATGCAAGAAATGGATGGAAATTGCAAAAGACGCGAGGTCGAGCTCAGGTGCCTGGATGTTGAAAGCTACTTCCATAAGTAGCGGAACTCTTAAGGAAGACAGGACAAAGTGGTGAGCGACCTGAGACGACCAGTAAATATAGTTGGTCGATTAGAGACTAGTGAGCATATATGTCAGACTAGAGACCATAAACATTTGCGTCGGACAAGACTAGTGAGCTGTATGCGTCGGACTAGACAGTGGAACATTTGCGTCGGAACT
>CM042173.1:43457800-43510300 GCA_023376005.1 Doryteuthis pealeii
CAAGATTATTCACATTTTCATTTATTATAGCATATATACACATATATAGTATTAATTTATATAAATAAAAATCACTTTGGACTTAAAAAATACCTTTTAACAACACCTGCTATGTTGTATTACATACAGAAATTAGAATAAACCTATATAATTTTATTAACAAAAGGCCTGTAAACCACCGTAAAAATAATTCAAATGGATAAAAACACATAAAAATTACATATTTAGAAAAGATTATTTTTTTTCTTTCCAAACCAATATAAATATTTTTAAGATTGAACAAGAAATGCTGAGAAATTGTGATTTGATCTAATTAAGACGAAAAAAAATTGTTATTGTCCACGATTTATGAAACGAGCTTGGGTTCATTCTATCTTTATGAATGATTTGATAGGCAGAAACCATGATTTATCGGCATCCGGTTACCAATAGGGCACCCCAGCCGAGATCAGTTTTGAAAGGAAACTGAATTTTTGCTTTTCACCTGTTGTTAGTAACCAAAATTTCAACAGACATTAAAATTTCTTACAAACAAAGACACGTTTTTATTCTCAAATAGTTTTTATATAAATAGTTTCAAAATAGTTATAATTAAAAGACAAACAAACAATAACAATATTTAGCTTTAAATTAAAAGTAATTTTATTTAAAAAAAGATTCGCTATTAAATTCTACTTTGATTACATGTAATGTAATCAAATTAGAATTAATTATATTTTCATAATTTTTATAAAAATTATTATAAGTGTTGTAAAATATTCATCAAACTTCTATTAATAAAACAAAAACTTTCTGATTTATTAAAGTATACTTGGGTGCCAGAGATCTCAATGGATTTTTTTCTGATTAAATAAAAACTTATTTTGATATAAAAACGTCGTCTTTCATTTAAAGTTTTATTTTAAAAGTTTCGTTTAAAGTTTGTTTTTTTTTAAAATAACAAATATAAGTTTATCTTTAGTGTAAAATTAATTTTTCACATATGCTAACAAACATGAAATAACTAATTTTTTTTATTAAGATCAAAAAACTATTTTAGCATAAAAAACGTATTGATATTCTAATGTCTGTTTGATTTTGTTACTGGGGTTGCCTATTGGTGACCTGATCGACTAATCTGCAGAGAACAATCTACTTCATGAATGAATCATATAACTGTTGCTCTGAAGAAGATGAATGGTTATGCAATGCCTCTCTAGCATTGTTTTTTTTTTATATTAATTTCATTTGGATTACATTGTTACATGAGATGGAGATACCAAGGAAGAGCTTATACAGAATTGTATGGGAACATTTTTCCATGTTCAATGGTCTCTAGTCAACGGCATACGCTCACTAGTCTCTAGTCCGACGCTAATGTTCACTGGTTTCAGTCCCGACGCATACGCTCATTAGTCTTTGCGTCCGACGCAAGATGTTTACTGGTCTTCTAGTGCTGACATATATGCTCATAGTCTTCTAATTCCGACAACTATATTTACTGGGCGTTCTCAGGTGCGCCTCGACACTTGGTCCTGTCTTCCTTAGAGATGCCGCTTTACTTATGGAAGTAGCTTTTTCAACATCCAGCACCGGAGTCGAACCTCGCGTCTTTGCAATATCCATGTCTCATTTCTTGCAGTTGGAGGATGGGCGTTCGATTCTGGCTGGCAAGACAAATGTCTTGCTCGTCTTTCTCAGCGAATACGGCAGCTTACCGTGCATCGCCACCATCAACTCCTGTTCTCCAACACAAAACCTTGCAGCCCAAAAGGGTTTCTTAACTACGAGGTGCAGAGATTAGCCATCTTAAAGCAAGAACTCTAAATCTGCTTCTCGTTGGCTTGACTGGCCGAAAATTACCTAACTTAATTTCTTTTCACACGCCTTTCCTGGCAGAAGTAAGAAGTCAAGTAAAGGTTTTGATGAATTGAAGGGCCAGACCTATGAAATAAGTGGATCTCAGCCCCCACAAAACAAAGTGGCGTCAGGATATGTTTGGCCTGTGCGAAGGGGAGGAGTGTGGCGAGTGGTACGGATATTCGAACTCGTTACTCCTTGTACGGCTGAAATTGCTGTTGGCAGAGACCCGGATGAGGTATATCGGAATTTGCATAGGCGTGGCCGAAACAAGCAGAAATAAGACCGACAGTCGCTGACAAGCGGAGTGAGGAAGAAAGCCAAGGTGGTTTTTGAACGGCAAGTGAAATCTGACGACCTCACCAGGCCACATCTACAGACAATTCATATTCTTCGACCAGCTTGTGAGTGCATCAGGCCGCCATCTGATTAGCATCTCACTTCCTGACACCCCAAATAGCAGTCAGATTTCACTTCTTTGCATTCCGAAGGCCGGTTCGACTCGGCAGGCAAGACACTCTCATTCTTTTCCAAATGAGTACGGTGGTACTCGTTCTCCGTCACAGTTTATTGCCGTCAATAACTTTGTAGTAGCCAATGGTAACTTACCATTTACTCCCATTATTTTGAATTTTCCAATGAACTTCAATTCAAAAATCTAGCTACACTTACATACATGATTTATAGGCTACCCAGGAATTATGTAACATTTTGTACTATTTATGCTGATGAGTATTTCAAAATTTTTAAACATCATTTTTTCTATTGACTCATACATGGAACTCTAACAGCTACTACCACTCCAGATCAGAGTGGACCTGGGAGTAAAGTGATGAAAGGGTACTCCACACTCCCTCAAAGCTCCAAAATTGGAACTTCACCATTAGAGGCAATTATGTTATACCCAGGATATACTTATGTTAATTAAGACTACTAAAAACATTTACAAGGTTGAGTTAAAAGTTAATGCCATTTTGTTTAGGACAGGTATAATTACCAACACAGGACATGTATCATACATCAAAATGAAAGCTGGTCCTCTGTGGATCACATCTCTACTTCTGCACATAGCTGAGTCAAAAAGTTAATGCCATTTTGTTTAGTACAGGTATAATGACCACACAGGAACATGTATCATACATCAAAATGAAGTTGGTCCTGTGGGATCACATCCCTATTGTCCTAATCTTCATTATTATCTGTACAACGTTTCGACTGATGTGCCCTCTCTGGCTTCTTTAGGTATCTTTTGACGAATTCGGGAACCTTCTTTTTGGACTCGGAACCTTCTTTTCGGACTCAAGAACCTTCTAATGGAACTTGGGAACCTTCATATCATAATCGGGAACCTTCTGTCGTAATCAGGAGCCACCACGGAACTTTAAACCTAACCCATTATTCAGTTCATGGAAGTATCCAGTTCTCATTCCACTAACCATGTACAGATGTTAATCTGTGTTAATTATTATTCTATGTTACTGCTGCCTTGACCAGGATTGAACCTGCAGTCTAGAGATAACTGGTCACTTAGAACTGTTTAACCCAACTCCTTTATCCACTAGGCTATGTGTCCAATTGGAAAAGGTTCCCAATTACGACAGGAGAACAGGTTCCCGAGTCCGAAAGAAGGTTCCAAGTCCGACAAAAGATACCTGAAGAAGGCCAGAGGGCACATCCGAAACATTGTACAGATAACAATGAAAATGAGGACAATAATCCAAATAATCCAAATAATACTATTATCAAGCCTCATTTCAAAGATTCTGAGAAATGTTTACACTAATCATTATAATTTCTCAAGGAAGATAATTTTTCCAATTAAAATATAAATTATCCCTGGGTCTCAGTCTGCTACCATTTGTCATGGTCTTGTAAAATGCCTCTGTCAATATCTGATTATGCCATTCCACAATCCCATTGATAAAATGGTGACTCACTTGCTGTTGTTAGGATTCTATATTTAGTTTTCTCATTCATATCCCTGTATTTTTCATTTGAAAAATTCTCTTTTGTTGTCACTTAAAAACTTTTTAGGAGCACCAAAATAAGACACCCATCTTTGATAAATGTTTTGCACATGATGGATATTTATCTAGCATCATATCCACACTGAGACAGCAGCCAATCAGGACTTAAGGAATTAGATCACCCAGATGCAAGTATAGAATAAACCCAGAGTGCTATAAATACCAATTTGCTTTGTGTATAAATTCTGTCATACTTAGTTAATTAGTTGTTGTAGCTCAATTGAACAGTGCACTAACTTGCTCAACTCCACAAACATTTCACGGGTCCAGATGCTTTTTAAAATTTGGTTGGTTGGTTGGTTTTTATGGCATGTCAAGCCATGAGGTTATTTTATGCCGAGGATATTTTTTTTAAAACTCATTTTTTTCTATTTAATTCATAGATGGAACCCTAACAGGCACTATCACTCTGGGTCAGGTTGGACCTGTATTCCACATTCCCCAGAGCTCAAGAATTGGAACTTCATCAGATAGAGTTTAACATCATACCCAGGACATTAAGACCCTCAGCCACTGCTTTCTTTTAGCACATATATGATAAAAAGGGTTGAGGCTTGCCATAAAGGAATAGAGTTGGGACAATCATATTAGTATTAGGGCTTGATGTGACTAGCTGGTTGATCGGAGAGGGCCTCTCTGACTAACCATCTAGCCTAAGTAAGAAACAAGTGGAGTATTGCATGTCATGGATTGCTCAGCCAACAGAGTTACATCTTTAAACATCACCCACGACCAACAAGTGACCCCATTCGGGTGGACGCTTACCCCTCTACAGAGGTGCAGTTGGTTTCTAAAGCCCCAGTAAGAGCTGTTTACAATTTAGATTTCAATGACTGATGATTAAAACAAATATGCATCTTTTAAGTTTAAACTTTTCTTAATCTATTCATTAATACTCGTGTTCCTTAAAAGTACAAACCATTATCATCTTGCATCCCCCTCTGGTTAAAAATGAGACCGTCCAAATCTTTCAAGATGAAATGCACAATGTAGATCCTGATTATCTGGTGTTGCTTATCCACCAAATTCTTATTTTTATGGTGTCATCACCTCAGCTAGATAATGGACCATTCCATTTTTATTATAAAAAAGAAGAAGAAAAAGGACATGCTATAAAAAAATATAAAGAAAAAGAGAGAATAGGAGAAAGATAGAGAGAGAGGGTGAGCACGTGGAAGTGATAATGCTAATATGTTTCAATTAACATAATGAAAAGAAGGGAAAAAAGAAAAAAAGTGAGAGAGAGTTAAATCAAGTTATTATACTTTTACATATTAAACTATTTAGCAATAACTATTAAAAACTACAAATGTTGCATACTGACGTTTCACAGTACCAAATCTGTATATATTGTTGTATAACCCTTTTCTTACTTCTTACTCTAGTCGTCTTTTCTTCTGGCCGGCTATTCTGATCGTCTATCTTGTCTGGTCCTTCTAGTCTGTCTTCTATGGGATTCAGGTCTGGTTTCTGTTAGGGATTCTCTTTATCAGAAGCCCTGTGTCATTGTTAGTTTTAGGTAATAAATACAAGACTTCGATTTTACGTTGATGTTACTTTATTTTCCAAATCCCCAACCCAGACACCTGCGCAGTTGAGGACCACGTGTATAACACGACTTACCCTTCGAGCTCGCTGCTACCTTCTAACTGACTGAGTTACTTCTATCCTTAAAACCGGAACAGGTTTCTATGCCTTCCGGTTCTCACGATTTATCCCTGGAAGGCAAGGTGAGAGTGGAGTCAAGCGTTGTCACTCACTCTCAAGGCCATCAGCTGCACTAATCGCCATTATGATTCTACAATACCTTATATAAGTATTAGGGATCCAATAATTATGTAACAAATATTGTAATAATTAAATTTTCATACTGTGGTATATCCACAGGTCCTGCTAATAAATTGATAAAAGTACAAGTGTAATATATTGCCTGGTCAATGAGTTCTCACTGGGAACCAGGTGCTGCACATAGGAAATACATGGTTTCAAACATGAGCCTGAAAACAAAAACAGAATATGGCCTGGAATGCATTCAACTGACCTTTTCACCCAGAAAATATAGGTGTACATTTGCACTGCGTAGGCACAGAAAATGTGTTTTTAGTCTCCTCGACCAGTTGCCATACTAAAGTTAAAGAGCCCAGTTGCCCTACTATTTACCCATAGCTGGAGGAGAATAGTTGGAATGCGTATCTTTCTCAACGCTATGTGCAATGCAAGCAGCATTGTCCAGGATTTAACTCATGTCACCGAGACCATTTCCTACGACTCTAACCATTACACCATGCACCTCCAAATATATAAATATGTATATATAGGTAATTTTCACCTTAATTGTCAAAATTCCTAACAAATAAGGCAATTAGAGTAACCTCCCTTGACTTTCACTTTGAAACAAGCTGGTAGCTATTTTGAAAGTCTCCGTGCAAAAAAACAAATCTTAAAAACTTTTTCGAAAACAATACAACTACATGCTTAACACAAAAATATCATAAAATGTGTTCTTAATAACAATTAAGTTCATTTCAGATAATGCGCACGCACAATTTTATACTAGGAATTTAGCCAACTAAAGGTGAAATTACCTATATATAAGTCTGTTTAGCGAAAAAGATGTACATGCACACGTTCATTCTTTTATCATTAGCCACGACCGGTCACTCATACAGGATTGTTTATCTTTATAGAGATTTATATACCAAGGGAATGTAGTGATAATCGCCATAGGAAATGTTACCTTCAAAGATTAAAGAGTTCTATTCTGTATGGCCACATGCCTCCTATTGCACAAACCATCAAAATGAATCAAACATCTTGGACACTGTTGGAGAAGAAAGAACAAACTCATAAGTGATATTCTCCTATGAACACCCTACACATTGACACACCAGTGTTGGCTGACCAGAAAAAGAACTACATCAATCAACTCTATGCGGATTCTGGATGCCGTGCAAAAGACCTGCTAGGGGTGATGACTGATTGGGACAGTTGGTGAGAAAGAGTCATAGATATCCGTTCTGCTGGAAAGCAAGGATGAACTCATAAGTGACCTCCTATGGATACGTACACATGGACATCTCAGTGTAAACCAACCAGAAAAAGACCTACATCAATCAACTCTATGCAGATTCTGGATCCATGCAAAAGACCTGCTAAGCTGATGACTGATTGTAAAATATAGATTTTACTGCAACTTTGCTAGTGCCTGATATTTTTTCATTTTAAAAGGCGTACTATTTCGTGGTACCTACGTGGTGATAGGTAAAAAAACAAACCGACCTGGAAAAAATATAGCATTAAATATTTTGGTAAAACGCCTAAAGCGCAATTTTTTTCTTTTTTTCTTTTTAATATTTTCAAAATTCAATCGACAAATTATTTTTTGATATACAGCAGGCACGCTTCAACTAGGGACTTCATTCATAGGTAGGTTTGTTTTTTTACCTATCACCACCTAGCATTTTTTTTTAAGGCAGGAGGCCGAGATGGAACTCAGCGAATAATACCAAAAGAAGTTTTGGTATCATTATCATTCACAAAATATAAATATAAATGAATATAAATAAACGTTTGTGTTAAATCTGTGTTTTTATTTTAACATTACTTGCATTCAATAAGAAATATTTACAGAGCTGGTAAAATAAGCATAAAAATAGGTTTACTCTTAACACTCTTCCTAAATTTTCACTCACATTTATTGACCCTATAAGTTTTAAAAATTAATAAAGTAATTTTTGGAAAAAAATCTATATTAAAACATGACATAAATTGTATTTAATTTTTTTTACAGCCAGGAAAAAAATTTTAAGTCACCTAGTGTATGAATCTTGGCTGACTTCTT
The DNA here is from genome assembly GCA_023376005.1 of Doryteuthis pealeii. NCBI lineage: Eukaryota > Metazoa > Mollusca > Cephalopoda > Myopsida > Loliginidae > Doryteuthis > Doryteuthis pealeii. The sequence goes on from CM042173.1 coordinate 43,465,508, forward strand.
AAAACGGTCGGAAAATTAAAATGGAAAGTTTTTTGGTGGTCCCAATAACAGTTTAACTACAGTCTATGAATTAACATTTTGCGAATTGGGCTACAGTTTTAGAGGATTAGGGTTGATTTTAATTACGTATTGCTTTAAAAAATAAACAAAAAACTCAAATTACTATTACATTTAATGTGAAAATATGTTTTTAAACTAAGTTTAATTGAAATTATACACTGCAATACTAACACAAACAACTGTCTCAATAATAGATTCAATAATTCATTATATGTATAGTAATTTGTTTTTTGTTTTTTTGCTGTTTATTTCTTTTAAGCAATACGTAATCAAAAATAACTTTAATTCCCCTAAAACCGTAACCCAATTCGCAAATGTAATTCATAGACTGTTGTTAAACAGTTATTGGTGACCACCAAAAAAACTTTTCGTTTTAATTTTCCGACCATCTTCAGAAGTCAGTCCAAATCTTATTTACATTTTTTAAGAAATCAAACAATATCTTCTCAATAAATTTAAGTATTAGTATAAGTATCACTGAGAGAGAGAGAGAGAGAGAGAGAGAGGGAGAGAGTCAGCAGTCAGTTTTATTAAAACAAGCAACTGTGGGTCTGGAGAAAAGGGGAGCAAATCTACAGATAGTTACGAGGTAAAAGGTGGGTTTGACTGCTGATTTTTAGTAATAAATCTATTACAGGCTGTGAGCCCTTCCACTACGGTTAACTCGACTACTCCCACTCACGTTAACTCTATATTCAGGGAAGAAGAGAATCGTATATAATATAAGACAGGGATTGGTCCTGTTGTTGACTTAATTGCTAATTACGGCTAATTAAAACCAATTAAACTGATTTTTTTAAAGCAATGAGTAGTCCTAAAAACCAAGGAATATCTAAGTATAAATATGTGTCCATAAACATAAATAGAAAAAAATCCTTTCGGAAAAGAAAGTTGATAATCTCAGCTTTAGTATAATAATAATAATAATATATAATATATATATATATATATATATAGGTTAAATTATTATTATTTTGGAGAATTGATTATAGAGGGCTCAATTACTTATGTAAGAGCTTTATTTATAATTAAAAAGCATTTTTTCTTAAGTCAAATGCCTCTGAAGACGAATAACACCGAAAAAGTGTTATTCAGAAACCAATGGTAGGACTGACTTTATAATAAATAAATATAATATATATATATATATATATATATATAATATATATAAGTTAATAGAAAGGAAATGAATCCGATGGTATCAGTATAGATAAAAGGATATGAAAACAGCACAATATGCGGTTAAAGTGAAAATATTTTATATCATTATTCATATTTATATTTATATCATATTTCAATATTAGCTATGAATATGATATAAAATATTTTCACTTTAACAACATATTGTGTGTTTTCATATCCTTTCATACTATATATATATATATATATATATATATATATATATAATATATATATATATTCGTCATCCAATTCCTATCTCCATTGTGTTTATTGACTGTGATATTAATAATATTGTTAATGATAATAGATTCTGAAAATTCTTTTAAAAAGTAAGAAAGAAAAAAAGGAAGAAGAAGGCAATATGTAACATATGAAAAAAAAATTTTTAAAGCAGTCAGCTTTTCATTGGTTGTTTAGATGAACAAGCAAATGAAATCGTATTTACTGAAATCTTGGCTTTTCATTGGTTATTAAATATAAACAAGCAAATAAAAATTATATCCACTGAAATCTTGAATTTTCATTGGTTATTAAATATAAACAAGCAAATAAAATTGTATCCACTGAAATCTTGGCTTTTCATTGGTTATTAAATATAAACAAACAAATTCAATTGTGGTATTCACCAAAAAGATTCTCAACTTGGTTTATTCATTTTCTATAATTCTACTTTTTTTAAAAATGAAAGTCTCAGAAAAAAAAGATGATTCATTTTTATTTGTGTTCATACAAACACGTATTGGTCCCTTGTAGACTGCTTTTCAATTCACTGGGCAGGTCAATATTTTCATGATTTCTTCTTGAACACATTAGATAAAATCAATATGGAAGTTTGTACCAATGACAAGGCAACGCTGCAGAAAAGAAAAATTAGAAAATAAATTTATTGAAATTGTTTTGTAGTAGTTCTGGGCATTTATAAAAATAAAATAAAACCAAATAAAAATAAATAAAACAAAAAATAAAACAAAATTAAATTAATATAAAAAATAATAAATAAATAAAACAACACAAAAAGTAACAGTCTCCAGAGGCTTCGATCGGTAGAGCCCTCAGGGTATGTGCTGAAAAAACCCTGAATTCTTGGAGCCGAATAAAGAATCTCTGCCTCTTTTACCCCAAGACTTTGAAGGAGACACACCTATTGACTTGCTCTGGAAAATATCTCCCTCCAAGAAATAGTGTGAATCAATGAATAAAAGTCTTACCCTAAAATTATCCTTATCTTTATTCCTTTCGCTTCTTTTCCTAAATTCTCTTTCAGTTTCCCAGCCCACAAGAAATAAGAACCAGCTATATTGGGGTTTAGACTCAACTATGAGCAAGCTTAAACCACATAGAACTGACAACCAATGAATCTACATATAGTTAAATGAATATGGTAAAAAAAAATGTACTGCGTTGACAAAAACAAAAAAAAATAAACATAAAACACATGAAAAATGTACAGCGTTGACAAAAAACAAAACAAATAAAACAATGAAAAAATAGAACCATCTTTTATTATTGTCACAAATTTTAATGGAACTTCAATGGTTTAACCACATAGGAAGTGATTATTTTCCTTGATTTTCAAGTAACTAATGAGAGAGAGTTAAATCAAGATTACATATTGAACTATTTTGCAATAGCTCTTAAGTATACATACCAAACATTGTAATAGTTAAATTATCATACTGTTGTATATGTACAAGTCCTGTTAGGTATGATAAATATATGATTATTATAATTCCCTTTTTGACAGACTTTCTTCAGTGGCCTGTTCATCACTTCACCACGCGAAAAGTTTAATAAAACTTCAATGGCTTAGACACACCTAGGAAGTGATTATTTTCCTTATCAAAAGTCAGGTTGGATCTAATTCTCTAAACTAACTAATCTCATGAAATGCAAGATTGCACCTCTAGGTCCAGGGTCACCAACAGTCATGTATTTTTCTACTGGCCCCCTTGAATTCAACTACAGTGTCTGTCAACAATTTATGACACTATGAATTGTAACAGATATACCAATTTGTGATTAGTCCTTTGCTAATGACATTTCACTATAACGAAGGGAATTTTGACGACAATAATAAAGGAAAATAATCACATACAAATAAGACAAACAAGATATGCTGGACACTGCTGGAGAAGCAAGGACAAACTCATAAGTGATGTTCTCCTGTGGACACCTACACATAAACACACCAGTATGGGCTGACTAGCAAAGACGTATATCAATCAGCTCTGCGCGGATACTGGATGCCTTGTAGAGGACCTGCCAGGCGCGATGACCGATAGGGATGGGTGGTGGGAAAGAGTCATGGGAATTTATGCTATCAGCATGACCTGATGATAATGATGATGAGGATGATGATAATGATGATGATGTAATAACTGGGAAAGGAAGAATTGATGATGATGATGATGATGATGTGTGTCTAAGCCAGTGGTTCCCAAACTTTTTTGTATGGCGACATACCAATGGGCTGTTTAAAATTTTTGCGGCACACCCATAAAAGGAATACATTCTATAGATCCCTGAATGAAAGAATCCTAAAGTATTTATTATTCATTGTTATTTATTTCTATTACATTGGCAAGATTGGTATTTTCAATGTAACCGCATGTTTTAACTCGAAAATAACATAAAAACTTTTTTTAGTAACAGCTAACTTCATTTCAAATAATGTGCAAGTACAATTTCATCGCTGGAATTTTTGTTGGTTAAATAGGATTTTACCAAGTTTAGCTAGTTTTAATAAAAGTGAATGTAGTGTTACAACACTAGACACTAATGTGTTGGTGTGGATTCAACCTATAGGACCTATTTCATGCATTAAGATAGGATCTACTGAAACAGTGAGCAACGTCTTGTATTGTAATTCTGTGTACAGATATGGTCTTCGGTTCTAATCCTCACCGAGGCGTTTTTCATATCGCCCTACATCGTTACAGTGAAGTTTTTTCCTATTATATTGCAGTTTCTCCTACATCAATATATATAATATATAGGCCAGAAGTTTTTCCCTATTATATTGCAGTTTCTCCTACATCAATATATATAATATATAGGCCAGACTTTGTTGAAATAATATTTTCGTTTATACCTTAAATATTGAATACTTTCCCACGACACGCCTAATGACATCTCGCGACACACCAGTGTGTCGTGACACATAGATTGGGAAACACTGATCTAAGCCATTGAAGTTTCATTAAAATTTGTGGCAATGATAAAAAATGATTCAGTTTTTTTTTTAACGTTTTTTTGTTGTTGTTCAATACTATATCTGAAACTGCATGAATACACTGAAATAATATCTAATCAGGAATAAGATAATTTTACATTAAAAAATTAACTGTATAAAAACAAAAGCAAAAAAAGAAAAAAAAATTTTGTATCTTAGATTAGAAAAAAAATGTCCTGTCACTTATTTTTGCAATGATGACTTTTGTTATTTGATTGTTATACGTGTGATATAGTATATATATTTACCACCCCCTCCGCACGAGCAGGATGTGATACAAGGTCAATTAAGCGGAGAAGAAAGAAAAAGAAAATTTAGACAAAATAAAAGAAAAAAGAAGAGATAGGAAGCGATAGCACTTATCATCTGTTTCAATGAAATAGAAAAAAAGTAGAAAAGAAAGAAAGAAAAAGAAAAGTTACACCAAATAAAGGGAAAAAAAAGAAGAGATAGGAAGAGACAGCACTTATCGTCTGTTTCAATTGAAATAGAAAAAAAATAGAAAGGAAAGAAAGAAAAAGAAAAGTTACACCAAATAAAGGGAAAAAAAGAAGAGAAAAAAGAAGAGATAGGAAGAGATAGCACTTATCGTCTGTTTCAATTGAAATAGAAAAAAAGTAGAAAAGAAAGAAAGAAAAAGAAAAGTTAAACAAAGTAAAGGAAAAAAGAAGAGATAGGAAGCGACCTGGAAGATAGATGCTGAAAGGTACGAAGTGATAGATAAATAAATAATTCTTGGACCATATTACCTTTAGGCACCCCTTTTTGATCTCGATTAAGAAAGGACATGTTTTTCATTTACACCATCAATATCCGGTTGTTTGTTAGGGGTTAGGCTTGGGGTTAGGGTTAGGATTAGGGGTTATGGTTAGGGGTTAGTTTTATAATTTAAAAAAGAATCTAAAAATCGCCTGTTAAAACAACCGGATATTGACGGTTATAAATGAAAAACATGTCCTTCTTAATAGAAATCAAAAAGGGGTGCCTAAAGGTGATATGGTTCGAAATCTTCATTTAGAAGTTTAGAAAGTTTTCTTTGTTTCTCTTATATAAAAACTGACCTTTCCAACTTTTAGCGTTGTACTTTGAAGAGAAGCACCTTCCATCAAAGTCAGAGGAAGACCAATTCTTCCTTGTTCTGAAAATAGAAAAAAATAAATTTTATCTTTATAACAAATTCTGATATTTTTAGTGTTGTGAGGTTTTAAGGGGTCAAATAAGAACAAAACGACGGGTAACAAATGTAGGAAAATGTATTAACAGAAAGTAGACAAATACAATACAGAGAAGTGGAAATTACGTCCGACAAATAGAGTTATTGACTTACTCGCATTGGCTTACTGCCAAGCCACAATTATCCCTGTTACTTATAGTAACCCGTAGGCGCATTCCATTGGTCAATAGGGTATATCACCTATAACATTTAGGAATCAGCAAAGAGAAGAGAAATGACCATTAGATAATTAATTACTTGGATTATTTGGACTATTGTCCTCGTCTTCATTGTTATCTGTACAATGTTTCGGTCGATGTGCCCTCCGGCCTTCTTCAGGTATTTCTTGTCGGACTCGGGAACTTTCTTGGACATCCCCCGTGGACTGAATAAAGGGTTAGGTTCAAAGTTCTGTGATGGTTCCCGATTACGACAGGAAGGTTCCTGAGTTCGAAAAGAAGGTTGGATAAAGTTCCAGAGTCCAACAAGAAATACCTGAAAAAAGCCGAAGGGTACCGAAACGTTGTACAGATAACAATGAAGATGAGGACAATAGTCCAAATAATCCTAATAATACTAGTGAATTAAATTATAAATGATTTTTCTGGATTTCCTATACAAGACATACACACTCTTTTATGCTCAAGCAGGAGGATCAACCACAGTTAACTTCCAGTGTATTAATAAATTGGCAGAGTCTTTCACTAACTTAATGTATTAACTCTTTGCCTACTCAATTTCCCCCACAGCTGTACAGAATTTTCTTGGTATTTTTTACGTGTATGATTGAATATTTCAAAGTTCACTATCTATTCACCTCAGAACTCATTCTATTCAAATAAATTCCTACCAAATTTCCCCCACGGCTGTACCAAATTTTATTGGTATTTTTTACCTGTATGACGGGATATTTCAAAGTTCACTATCTATTCCTCTCAGAACTCATTCTATTCAAATAATTGCCAACCAAATTTCCCCCTCGGCTGTACCAAATTTTCTTGGTATTTTTTACCTGTATGATGGGATATTTCAAAGTTCACTATCTATTCACCTCAGAACTCATTCTATTCAAATAATTGCCAACCAAATTTCCCCCATGGCTGTACCAAATTTTCTTGGTAGTTTTTACCTGTATGATGGGATATTTCAAAGTTCACTATCTATTCCCCTCAGAACTCATTCTATTCAAATAATTGCCTACCAAATTTCCCCCACGGCTTTACCAAATTTTCTTGGTATTTTTTACCTGTATGATGGGATATTTCAAAGTTCCCTATCTATTCCCCTCAGAACTCATTCTATTCAAATAATTGCCTACCAAATTTCCCCCACGGCAGTACCAAATTTTCTTGGTATTTTTTACCTGTATGATGGGATATTTCAAAGTTCACTATCTATTCATTTCAATTTGTGTTGATTTTACACATTTATCTCCCTTACAAAATACATCTAAAATTCAAAGAATTTATTTACCGGAGACTCTCTTTCAGTTAAGTTCCCGCAGATCACAACAAATTTGAAATACTTTCTCTCTCATTTCTATCTTATCTTTTCTTTGTTTCTCTTATATAAAATTGTTGAATAAAACTTTTGTTGTTCTGTCTTATCTTTTTGAATCAGTATCCAAACTAGAAAACTGCGAAACATACCGTTTGAAATTACCCACTAACCTCCCAAAAAATATTTTCCCAATATATTGAAAATTTGGTAGTTTACACATATATTGTGAGATTTTATTGTTTCTTTCCAATGAGCATTAGATAACCCACGAAGATCTTAAACAAAATAAGTTTGGAAATGTTTTTTTTTTTAAAAAAGAACTTACCATTGATTTTTGGAATGATTGAGCTTCTCACAACTGTGTTTACCATTTTTATCAGATTTGTAAACTGTGAAAAGAGAGAAAAAACAAAAAACAATGAATAATACTTCCTCCTCTTTGATCCAAAGTAAATAGCACATCACTCAATTAGTCCCGGGCCTGACATATAGATGACGCCACTAATAAAAATCCATATAAATTTTTTATAAAGTACTAACCTTCAATTGGCACGTGTCAAAATCTGAGATTAAGTAGTAGTTTTTTACTAACGAGAAAAGAGCCTCTGTGGTTTGAATTCAGTTTTCCTTCTCCTAGACTGGTTGCCAACCAATGTTAAAGAGTCCAGTCTGCCCTACTATTTACCCATAGCTGGAAGAAGGAACCCTCAAAGTTATCTTGACTAAAGAGAAAAGAGCTTCTGTGGTTTGAATTCAGTTTTCCTTCTCCTAGACCAGTTTCCATACCAATGTTAAAGAGTCTAGTCTTCCCTACTATTTACCCATAGCTGGAGACTAGTTGGGAAGTGACTAAATGTCCTCCGCTAACACATCACTCAATAAGTCCCGTGCCTGACATATAGACTAATAAAAAAATCCATATAATTTTTTTATAAAGTACTAACCTTCAAATGGCACGTGTCAAAATCTGAGCCCAATCAGATTATTATTTCACAAATTACAGCTATTTAAGTGAAGCTACTGTTGCTAAAGGGCCGGTTTAGCTCAGTCAGTAGAGTGTTCGGCTGGGAACCTCAAGGATCCTGGTTCGATACCGGTCCTCGCCAACTCAGCGTATGAGTAGCACAGGGATCTGTGCGGTAAAGTAAGGAGCTGACGGTAGGTGTGGCGCTCCGCCTCAGACACTACAAAAACAATCTCCTTGGTCTAGCGCCAGTGAAAAGGGGATAGACTCCCTCGCCGTATGGCTGATACCGATTCTAGGCCTCCCTGACGACTTTACATACTGTTGTTAATTTTCAAAACAATGGAAAAATCTGAATTTCGTGTATTGATAAAGCATTGCCTTCTGATGGGGAAAAATACTGTTCAAGCAAAGCAATGGCTTGATAAGTGTTATTCAGACTCTGCCCCATTGGAAACAACGATTGAGAGGTGGTATGCTGACTTTAAACATGGTTGTACAAACATAAATGATGCTGAACGCTCAGGTCGCCCAAATTCGGCAGTTGTCCCGGAAAACACCAAAAAACTCCATAAACTTGTTTTGGCCGATCGGAAATTGAAATTGCGTGAGATGGCAGACGAGTTGAAGATATCAGAAGTGTATTCACCATTTTGCATGAACATTTGTCAATGAGAAAGCTGTGTTCAAAGTGGGTGCCGCGTTTGCTCACAGTCGATCAAAAAACACGTCGATGATTCAGAGCGTTATTTGCAACTGTTTCAGCGAAACCAAAAGAAGTTTTTGCATAAATATGTGACAATAGACGAAACATGGCAGTCAGCTGAGTGGACAGCAGCAGGTAAAAGCCGTCCAAAGCGACCAAAGACGCGAACATCAACAGGCAACGTTTTGGCTTCCATTTTGGGATGCGCAAGGTATTTTGTTCATCAATTACTTTGGAGAAAGGGAGAACCATCAATAGCGAATATTGTATAGCCTTACTGGTGCGTTTGAAGGAAGAAATTGCAAAAAAAAATGTTTTTATTGGGTGAGTCTTAAGAGGAATAGAAGATATTAGAGCTACTTACGTTGAAATTTGAATGAAATATCGTCCCTCTGATTCTGGAAGTAGTGAAACTGAAAAAGAAAGAAATTAACGATTAACTAAACATAATTTTGCCTTAGCTTACTATCACTCCTTTACTCCACCTTTAACGTGATGTACAACCAAATCCCGAGAATGAAGTTAGATTGATAGTGTGACATAATGGGAAGGAGGAGGAGCCATGAGTAAAGGAGGAGCTGATGTGTGAATTAGCACGAAAAAGTTTTTAGCAGGAATTACGTGTTAGATGAGAATGGAAAAGTTTAAGGATAAATCGTCATAACGCCACATGGCATGTAAAAAGAAATATTCATTAAAAATTTCATTAAATAAAACTGGAATTGTGCTGTAACATAATGTGGGGGAGGGATATATATATATATAACACTAACGTGTGAATTAGCACGGAAAAATTTTTGGCAAGAATTACGTGTTAGAGGAGAATGGAAAAGTTTAAGGATGAACCGTCATAATACCACATAGCATTGTTTCTATTGGACAAGAAGTGAGATGTGGCGAAGTGGGAGAAGGGAGGAGGGAGAGGTGAGAGTGTGGCTGAGCCTGGGACAATGCTCTGAGAGAGCAAGACATGGGCTTTTGCTCTCGGCAGTTGTGACTTTGGGGGAAAATAAAGATCTCACGAGAAAAAAAGTGACCTTGTGTTATTACTAAAAACTCTAAATGACACAAGGCAAGATGTCCTCCCCCCCCAGCGCCCCCAAGTTGGTTTCCAGACTCCAAACATCCAAGAATTGTCAGTCAGCTCCAGCATCGACCCAGCAACCAAGATTCGAGCCTCTCCAATGTCGTACCGATCCAGAGATAAGTATATTAATATTCTTATATCAACACGTCATCTCTTCCATTCCGAAGATAAGAGCCATAACATAACAAACGTTTGGGTAATCTGAACATTAGCTACATAAATGAGAGTAACCTCCCTTTGTTTATTTCACTTTGAGGAAGCCATATGTTTTGGTTGGCCATTCTCATTTCACCTTAAATCTACACTGAAAATACGAATAAAAAAATGTTCGAATCAATACAACTGTGTGTTTTAACACGAAAATATCATAAAATGTGTTCTTAATTGTGCTTGCGCATTATTTGCACATTTTGATTACGATGCAATGAAAATGGCCGACCAAAACATATGGAATCCATATATATAGCAGAAGGAGACCCGTATCAGAGTTTCGGGGTGGAGGTGAGACTCTAGCGCCTCTGAATGTAAGGTACCTAAAGATACCTTTTCGTTCTTTCTCTCTTTCTCTTTCCCTTACGTTCTTTCTCAGCCTATGATCTTTTCAGCCGACCCTCACAGATAGATTGATATATAGATATGTTTGGTTAGAATTGTTACGTAGGTATATAGGTAAGACAGAGGGATCTGTCCTTGTGTATAGTCATATCGGGAAATGCCTGGACAGATCTATATCTTATTATAATGGAGATTTGGTGTCTGTCTGTAACCGAAACTATGTCACTGCTTACGTCAGAATACACTCAGGAATTGCGTAAGTTTATCAATGAGTATTTAATTTATAGTCAAAATCATTAATAGATAGAATAAATCTTATTTATTAACGGATGCCTCTATGAAAGTCTGAGTTAAATTTGCCTCAAAACAGCCCATGTTATTAATACGTTTTAGATCCTGCAATATGTCTTATATATCATTAAGAAATAAAGGTTTACATAATATATATGATGTGAGTAATTTTCATACTGGTTTTAATAAAAGCGGGTTTAATAAATAATTACTTGGTGTAATTGATCTCATATTATTGTTTTATTCTCCAACGTATTAAAATCAATCCTATGAATAATTTTAGGACCATATGACCTTTAGGCACCCCTTTTGCGATCTCGATTCGTGGGGACATTTTTTCCATTTCCATCGTCAAAATCCGGTTAATTGTTAACAGACGATTTTTAGAGTTTTTTTTTTAAATTATAAAACTAACCCCTAACCCTAACCCCTGTTAGATTACCTGTTCTGCGCGCTGCACCTTCAATGCACGATGTCTAGAACCCCAAACGCTATGATATTCTGTGCTGGCCAATTTGAGGGCACGAGTCAGAAAACAGGTTCACAGGGATTAAAAAAACAAACAAACAACAACAACTACAAGTGTTTGTAAACAATACGCGGATGGAAGAAGGGGGTCTGTGATACTTTAGAAATCTATCTCAACTGGCTGGCTATTGACTTCACCTGTTGTGGAGTCGGGGCTAACTACTGCTACCGACGTTAACACCTCTAGGGCCCGGGGTTGACTGCCCTAGTGCTGGAGTTTAGCTGTATTTATGTCAAACTCTCCTTCTCCACCCATCTTCTCCGGACCACACAGATGGCCAGTACTTAATTCCAATCGCCGACTTTTAGTCGTCATTAACCCTTAAAATTAAAGTAATTAAATCTTTTTCCAGACGTAGTGTCTTCAATACGTCGACCATTAATTTTTTCAAAAGAGATTTTCTCATAAAAATAGCCTCTTTGCTTTTAATACCTGGGTGCATAAGATATTATCACTAAGTGGCCTAACTTCATGGTGGTCGTACAGGTCTCTTAAACTTTACGGCCTAATCTTTGGATTCGTAAAAAGGTCAACCACCCACCCATTTTACTTATGCCTGGCTTTAACCTATTCTCTTTATTTATTTATTTATTTATTCTGACCATGTTCGTCTTCAATCATAGTATCACACCCCTAACAAACAACTGGATTTTGATGGTGTAAATGAGAAAAGTGTCCCCACGAGTCGAGATCACGGAAGGGGTGCCTAAAGGTCATGTGGTCCTAATTTTATATAGAAACCAATTAAAATATAATTAAAATAAGTGTAATTTTTTTATATGAGTTCTTATTTAATTTCGTTAGTCTTTCTAATTTAATATATTTCCTTGCATTAAAACTTAAATACTTACGCCCGGAGGGCGCATATTCTGGCTAGTATAAAGAAAGCAACGGGGCGGCCATTTGCATTTAATTCTTGGCATTGGTACAAGACGGTCATTCGTACTCTACAGATAGTAAAGTAACGTTACAATTTTGATTCGTAGTACATGGGTTTGTTGCGACTCCCCGTATTGTTTAAAATCTTAGAGTATGCAAGAAAATTGGAAAAGGAAAAAAGAAAATCCCTCTCTTGTAAATAAGAAAAATGAAGGAATGAAAAAGAAAAAAAAGAAATAAATAAGGAAAAAATGATTAAAATTTTAAAAAATTAACAAAGAGAAAGGAAAGGAAAGGAAATAGAAGACAAACTTACAACAGCCGTTCTTCCTGGTAGTGAGACCAAACTCGAGTAATAAAATTAATGTAATATAAATAAGAAGCGCTCCATTGTCATTGGTCGGCGGTCAGGTGACCAGTACAACAAAGCTATGGTCATCAGGAGGTGAGGTCAGAAAGTTATTTGCTGGGGGGGGGTCGGGGTTTGATCAGCCCCGATTGATCCCCTGGGGGAGGAAATCTGTTGTTGAAAGACCAGAAATTTCCAATGATCCCAAGGATATAACAACGCTGATGACCCCCCCCCATCATCTCATAGATGTATTTTACGAGATGATGGTTATAAATTGTATAAAAAAAAGATAAATATAACAGCCGTTACAAAATATTCAATATAAAAACACAGGTGGTTACTTACTTGAGGTCGATGATTTCTGAGAAGACTTTGCTGTTTTCAATAAGCGCGCTCATGTGTGCACTCAAATCCTTCAATGAAAATTTTAAAAAGACATATATTTTTAAAAGAAAAAGACGATATAACAGAATTTTTTTCTGACCAATAAAAAGTAAATTATTTTATCTGACAAATCAGAAGTCAATTATAGCATTAATCAAAATCAAAATTATACACATCAAGACTCATCTAAAAATACAGACAGATAAAACATTGGGTTATTTCCTAGTTGAATAACATGAGTGACCCAGAAAAAAACAGAACCAAAATTATTTATTTATTTTCCCATTAAACTAACCCTAAACCCTAACCCTAACCCTAACCCTTGTTGGACTTAAACTTTAAAAAAATTAAAATTAACAGTTTTATTACAAAATTTGTGGGTTCAGTTTTTTCTGGGTCACCCTGTAATATCATGTTACTCAACTAGGGGAGTAGGGTTAGGGTTTAGGGCTAGGGTTAGGGTTGGGGTTTAGGGTTAGTTTAATGGGAAAATAAATAATTTGGGTTCTGTTTTTTCTGGGTCACCCTGTAATATCATGTTATTCAACTAGGAAATAACCAAATATAGATTTTTTTCACGTTTTGTAAATGCAGCAAATCACTTACCATGTCAAGATTAAATATATTTACAACGGTACCATTTCTTAGAAAAATGTCAAAGGTTAACGATCCACTTAAAGTCAGTTGGATGATGTCATCAAACACCCAGTGAGGAGCTCGTCTATTTGACATTGATAACCTGACAGTTTCATTTGGGAATCGAAGTCCAACCTGAAATGAGAATTGGATTGATTATATTTTTTATATAAGGTGTGCAACTTGAAATTATAAACTCTTTCAAACTACGTCGGTTGAATCGGCCTATCAAAATGTTCAAATATGAAATTGATTTACTATTTAAAGGCGTAGATAAATTGTCGCTCTATTGCTCGTGAGATGTACAGACGGACGGACAAGGATTATACAATTCTTTAACACAGATCAGCTGACAAGGATTAAAACTGATGCTTTCTACTTTAAGAAAGGATCAAACTTTGTGCCACATGGAATCTCCACTGTAAAACTGCTCTCCGTCTATGGTTTTTTTTAATCCTAGAGGTTAGGGAATCGTGGGTTAAATCGAATTTAACGTTACACACTAAGTGCGACTTCTTCAGTCACTATATATATATATATATATATATATATATATATATATATAAAATAAAATTTCAAAATAAAATTTCACTCTGATGAAGGTCGAATCTTCGTGTGCGGAATATTTTCACACAGATGAACTGACCAAAACACATGTGTAAGTGATATTGATTAAATTCATCTTTTATTATCCATTCTGTTCTTTCTTTTCTTTATTCATTCTTCCTCATATTGTCGGATTCATTTCCAATTTCGTCTCTGAAGATAAAGTTTTACTTTGAAATCGATAAGACAAAAAATAACATCTTTTTGTTTTTATTTTTTACTTGCATTGTAATTGCTTTCAAATTAATATATTATAACATACTTAACAATGCTTCAAGCAAATTACCAATTACTTATATATATATATATATATATATATATATATATATATATATATATATATATATATATATATATCATCCAAAACAACCACCATAAATTGGTGACCACTGTAAACTGCTTACCCCGACGAATCACTATATGACTAATGAGAATCCTTACCATGGGGAGTATCGAACCGATACAAACTTCTCCTTCCTTACAGGTTGTTTTCAGCAGTTGCCCCGGGACCTGATGAAAGGAATAAGAATATAAGAATAAGAATATAAGAATATAAGATCTATTCAATATATTACTACGCTTGTTATCGTTTTGCAATACCCTCTGATTAAAAATGAGACCGTCCAAATCGTCCAAGATCAAATACAAAAATATAAACCTTGAATATCTGGTGTTGCTTATTCGCAGAATTCTTATTTTTTATAAATGTCGTCACCTTGACTAAATAATGGACTTTTACGTTTTTATTATAAAGAAAGAAAGAGAAGAAAAGGACATGCTACACAGAAATAAATATAAGAAAAGAAAGAAAGAAAAAACGAAATAAAGAAAGAAAGAACGAACGAACGAAAGAAAGAAAGTAAGAGAAAGATAGAGGGAAGGGGTTGTTGGGCCAGTAAAACGTTAAGCCTGAGTGGACATAAGTCCAAAATGAGTTATCTTCCCTTGCTGCGGTTCGTTCGCCGATAGGTGGCGTTGGTATTTGGCCACAAGCGGCGATTCAGAATTCCCGCCTCTTTTCCACTCAGGCTGGCAACGAGTAAACATGGTTTAGGCGCCTGACGTTTCTAACCCATAGGTGGGGATCTTCCCTCCCCAAACCAGCTACAAGTAAGTGACATTCTCTACGACGAAAGTCGTACGCCTATTTCCTCATAATACGTTTATGTATCTGTTGTGTATATCTTTGTCTTAAATGTATCTTCGTCACTTACGGAATAAATATGTTATCGTTTTCACACCCTTGTCGGAATATTACTTGTACTTATATGTACCCAGGATGGGAGATTACTTTGAGCCATCCAACGTTAATATAACACCCCCACATGTTATAGGATGATAGCGCTAATCTATTTCAATCGAAACTAATGGAAAGAAGGAAAGAATTTTTTTTAAAGAGTGATACAGAGTCAAATCAAGATTATAATCCCTTTTACATATTGAATTATTGTAATAGCTCTTAAGTAAACATATCAAATGTTGTAATAATTAAATTATCATACTGTGATATATCCACAGGTCCTGCTAGTTTAAAAAAATATGGTCTAAACTTATCACGTGGCGTATTTTGGTGGTACCTATTGATCAGTAACCTTAAATGAAAGCATATTGTGTATGAAGGCAGTACGGTAATATGTGCCATTTAATTTAATTAGTCTTTCTAATTTAATATAATATTTACTTATGTTAAAACTTAGATACTTGTGCCCGGTTGGTGCATTTGTTTATTAGTAACAATAAAGATGAGAACAGTCCGAAAAATTCAAATCATACATACATTGATTGTATATGTACCCCCAAAATACGTCTCGTGATCAGTTCAGGCCATATTGAAGGATGAAACGTAAATATTCTTTAACTTATTATTTTTAAATCTCGCAAAAAAGAAATAACGAACATATAGAGTTGTTACAAAGAAAAACAGTTAATTCAAATATCAAATTATCAAACTGGGGAAAAATTACTCATCGTTATCTTGAAAAATAAGTAAAACAATCGTTTTTTTTTCACAACAGGGTCAGTTTCTTTATTGATAATTTTTAGCAAAATTCTGAATTCATGGTTATTTTACTAAAAAGCTCTCGTATTAAAACGTATAAAAATATTCTGATATAATTATTCAGACTCTCATCTTTATAGAAAAAAAGTAAAAATCGTTTTTTGTCGGTTCATTTTTTCATATTTCATAAAATAAAATAGTGGGGTAGACCTTATAAAAAAATATTTTCCCTAATATATTTTAGGAAAAAAACTATTTCAGACATATTTACATCAAAAGGTAAGTAATTATGGAATTTTTTGTGGAAATCGGCCAATTAATTGATTTTTCATAGAATTTTTTTTTTAAAGCCTCTAGTCATAACTTGTTTTTGGCTACGTTAAATTTCAATTGATTTAACGGTGCAAAAATGTAAACATTGTTTTTTGTTCATAAAATTCATTATTTCCGTGAGCTGAAATTTATCATCTGGATTTTAAAAAAAATGTTTCTTCTTTCGAATGGACAAAAATCTTTAAAAATAATATAAACCTTTTCTCTGAATGTTTGAGATGAGGCTTGAAGATTAGTATTATCTGCGTTATTCGGACTATTGTCCCCATCTTCATTGTTATTTTTACAACGTTTTGGCCGATATGTCCTCCGGCCTTCTTCAGGTATTTCTTGTCGGACTCTGGAACCTTCTCGGACTCGGGAACCTTCTTTTCGAACTTTCTTGTCGTAATCGGGAGCCAGTTCAAAGTTCCGTGATGGCTCCCGATTACGACAAGAAAGTTCCCGAGTTCGAAAAAAAAGGTTCCCGAGTCCGAGAAGGTTCCCGAGTCCGACAAGAAATACCTGAAGAAGGCCGGAGGGTATATCGGCCGAAACGTTGTACAAATAACAATGAAGATGGGGACAATAGTCCGAATAACGCAGATAATACTAATATTAACCTTTATGCAAGTTTCATTGTGTTAAATATAGGGGAGGGGGTAAATTTCACAGGGAAAATTGGTGGTACCTCTTGCATTACTTACTTCTTGATCTGTGACCTCAAATGAAAGCATATCATGCCTAAAGGCAGCACGACAATAACTATTAAACAAATGATCCGATATCTGTAGATAAAGCATATTATCAATATTGGTGATTGGTGGTAATGTCTTTGAAAGGAATGGTAATTCTTCTGTGTCTCCTTTCCATTTCATATCACCCTGCAAGACAGAAAGAAAATAAATCTTATTATAATGGAGATTGTGTGCTTTTCTGTCTGTAACCAAAACTAAATCACTACTCACGTCACATTCATCATGAATTTATCCTTATTTTAACCTCAATTATTAATAAAATTGTTTTACATTACTTACACTGTTAACCATATCTGCATACTAATAACATGCAATTGTATTTATATATACAACAAAATAGCGGTTTACAGTGTGAACGGGAAGGCTAATTTGCATATTGATATTAAAAATGTAATTTTAATAAATATATGCTTAGTATTATTGATTTCTAACTGTTTGGTTTTATTTTAATGAATATAATAAAAAATCTCTTCAATGAATCTTATAACTGTAATTTTATTCTTTACTTAAATTAGAAAAAATAACAATGAAAGACGAAAGTGATGGAAGAGTAAGTTTCAGTTGTTCTATTTTTCGATTATACCCTCCTCTGTTTCAAATCTTTTTATCTGCATTCTTATTTAGTTTCATTAGCGTTTCTAATTTAATACGATATTTCATTACATTAAATACTTGCACCCGGAGGGTGCATATATTTGCTAGTAGTAATAAATAAAAGTAACAAATCTTATTGTAATGGAGATTAAGTAACTGTCTGTCTGTAACCAAAATTACGTCAATACTGACGTCACGATTTCCTTAGTTATTTAAGTTATATTCTCAACGATTATGAAATAGTAATTATCTAGTAGCTCGATTTAACAGACCTATGTTACAATTTATGAGAGTTCGTGAATTGTGAACAGACCTGTAGCTAGGAATATTTGAATTAGGGTCTGTTGATTTGGAATCAAGGGAGTCTAGAAAATTACTGGTGACGGTTATAACCTTTTGATCCCTCGAAAACGCGCCATGACAGACACGTGAGAATAGGTTAGTGGTAGTGTTACAATTCATGAGAGGTCATGAATTGTGAACAAACCTGTAGCTAGGAATATTTGAATTAGGGTCTGTTGATTTGGAATCAAGGGAGTTTATGGAAAATTACTGGTGACGGTTATAACCTTTTGATCCTTTGAAAACGCGCCATAACAGACACGTGAGAATGGTTTAGAGTTAGATTCGACCCGATTTTGAAGGAGGGCGGACATGATCGCCGACCCTCACGGGTCATTCCATCCCCGCGGTGAAATCAATCAAATGGGCTAATAAAACTTGATCAAGCAAACCCAAGTCTTGTTGCCCAGCTCAGTAGATGGAAGAACAGAAGAAGAAATCAACCCTTAACAGCAGATAGAAGTCAACAATAAAATGGCGTCCGACGAAATAGAATCAGCAGATGCAAGAAGAGGTACCCTAATCTATCTTTCTGTCTCTGTCTCTGTCTCTAATATACCCGAGTATGACAGAAGGGTATATATGGTATACAACAGCGGTCCCCAACCACCGGGTTGCGAGCCGGTACCGGGCCGCGGGCCATTCGGTACCGGGCCGCACAGAACGTTTTTTTTAAAAAATTGTTTGTTGATTATCAGTCTAAATGTTGATGTTTTATTTTGAAAAGTGACTTCTGTGCCTCTTGACAGGTCTCGGTTACGTGATAGGTCATCAGCCGTTACACCAAAAGCTAGCAAAAATGAGTGAAAAACAAACATCTTTGGCGAGCTTCTTTGGAAAGGGGAAAAGGCCCAAATGAGGAGACAGAAAAAGAGACTACGGCTCCCAAGAAAACAAAATCTGCATTTGATATAATGAATATGTAAATACCTTGGTACCCCCTCACTATAATATGATTGGACAGTGTCATGTATAAATAGTCGACACTGCGTTGGTCCTACACCTAATGCCTACAAGCTAACTTACTAGCTAGACGACACCACGACAGACGGATTGCTATTCGACATACCAATTACTACTGCGATAATATACCAAATACCAACATCAGAATATATCCCTTAATCCGGATATATCTGCATTTAAAAGACAATATCAGGATTCCTACTTAAAATACGGGTTTATCCCTACGGGTGATTCTCATGCTTAGATTACGTCATTAACGATTATCGAGCAAATGTTGGCCCCGAGCATATGAAGGCCGACCCGTGAAAATATTGTCTTAGATGAAACCGGTCCGTGGCGCAAAAAAGGTTGGGGACCGCTTGTATACAACACCTAAACTTGACAAGCTTTCGATTAAAAAACAACAAAAATAAAACAAAAAAGAATTCAATCTGTAGGAATTACATTGCTTGTTTTACACAATTACTTCCCTTGTTTTCCCCCATTAACCGCTAGGTGGCGTTCGAAGCAGTCTAATAAAAAGCAGAAATATACAAGAAATCAAAACAAAGGGAAGTAATTCAATATCTTTCTACTACACCTTGTGATAGAGTTCCATGTAATCAAGCGTGATGTAGGGTGGCTCTCGTATACGATAATCCATGTCATAGTACTGTTGCACGGTCACACTTACTGCAAAAAAAGAAATACTAAAAAACAAAACGAAAAAAACAAACACTAAAGAGTTCAAAACACTTCAGTATACACTGATACCTTGAGTTACGAGTTTAATTGTAACTCAATTTCCTCGTATGTCAAATCGATTTTCCTCACTAAAATAAACTGAAATGCAATTAATTCGTTCTAGCACCACCAAAAATAGCCAACTTTTTTTACCTTTTTTTTTAAATAAGAAAAATAGTAATGTATTGTGTGAAATCAATAAAAAAAGATCGATAAAGGATATAGATACATTTACAGTGGTAACTTGACTTACGAGTGCCCCAACTTAGGAGTTTTCAGAGTAATGAGCTGTCACATAGAATAATAATTAACACAGCTTAACACCTGTACCCCAACTATGGTTAGCGGAATGAGAACAGGATACTCCCGTGGACTGAATAAAGGGTTATGTTCAAAGTTCCGACAAGAAGGTTCCCAATTACGACAAGAAGGTTCCCGAGTTCGAAAAGAAGGTTCCCGAGTCCGACAAGAAATACCTGAAGAAGGCCGGAGTGTTACAGGTATTTGCCTCATACCCTACTTGTATGGGCTGGGCACATGGCCTCGTTTTAACGTGGACCCACCCACAAGCCGAAGCTCATGGGTGGGAAAGAACAAAAATTGCGTCGATCCCGTCGGCATTCCCCCTCAAAGGGGGCGCCTCAGGCGCTGGGCAATAAACCCGGAGTTGTTATAGATAAATCAATGAAGATGAGGACAATAGTCCGAATAATCCAAATAATACTAAGAATCAAGCCTCATCTCAAAAATTCCGAGAAATACTCTTTATTGAAGTCAGTTTCTTTTTCTTTTGGAAGTTTATCACGATATATTTTGTGAGGTTGGAATTATGCCTAGCTGATTTCTAAGTTCATTACAACCAATCCCTTTTATCTTTTCCTCTTGTTTTCATTTTCTCTTTACGATAATGACATTGCGTATGAACTACGGCTCTGAAACAGAGACGCCATCGTGTGTCTTGCGTTAAGATATATAAGAAGAACCAGTCAGTCAAACACAAACCTTTGAAAAAGAGGGACGTAGCTTCTCGAAATATCTGTAAAATAGATACTGTAAAATAAAGCTGACATGGTAATGTCGAAACAGCTGTTCAGCGTTCCGCGTGTCGCACATGGTGTTTGCTGAGTTTTCTATTCGTGTTAATAATAATAATAATAATAATAATAATAATAATATAGTGAATAATCTGAAAAAACACAGGTTCATAAAACGAGTGATGTTTATTTCTGCAGTGTTTCCATCCGTTTTAATAGATCGTCATCAGGGCTTTTGTTAATTTGAGGAAAAATAAATTTATCACAGAAAATAAGAAGAATGGGAGAGTTATTTTGTTGGTCAGTCTATTTAAAAAATATTGAATGAAAAACTAGCGTTTAAATTCACTGTCGGATTCACTTCCATTTTTTCTCTTCACACACACACACACACACACACACGCACGCACGCACGCATGCACGTACACACACACACACACACACACACACTAATATATATATATATTTATATATATATATATATGTGTGTGTGTGTGAGTGTGTGTGAAGAGAAAAAATGGAAGTGCGTTCGTGCGTGCGTGTGTGTGTGTGTGTGTGTGTGTGTGTGTGTGTCAAACAAATGTTTTTACAAATAGAAGAAAGAAAAGGCAGGTCTTTAATGTTTTCGTTCAGATTAAAACATGCCATTTCTCTTTGCTTACCTGGAAGACTGTCTAATGTGGACATGGCGTCGACACGGATCACTTCGGTTGCTATCTCGCATAGCTGAAAGAAAACAAGATATTATATTTATATATATTATAAAGAGTTGGCATTAAATAACCCACGGGGTTGATATGCCATTAAATCAAACCAAACTATGCTGCATAATCTATGTGGTGGCATAGATTATTGGCAATATTTCTGTATTTCTGTATTTCAAATCATGGACTGAAAATTACCGACAGTTGAAGTCTCGCACGTCACGTGATTTTGAATTAGTTACTGAGTTCGAGCCGATATTTAGAGCAAGGGAGACGTCCCGTTTGCTTCGGCTGACTCAACTCAGCGCTGTGTGTTAGCTAGTAAGAGAATTAACTTAGTTAAGTAAATAAAAGGTTTTAAAAAGAAACACGGCATTGTTGGTTGATGCATGTATTAGCAAGAAAACTGACCAAGAAAGAAAATGAATCAAGAAATGAAGAACCAACAAGATAGAAGTCAACATGGCGACCATGACGAGAAAGAATAGAAGATAGACGATCGAATGGCCAAACAAGCGAAGAAGAAAGTAAGTTATGCATCTCTATCTGTCTATCTCTCCCCTCTCTCTCCAGTAAAAGAATACTTGTGTATATACTCAACACATATATATATATATATATATATATATATATATATATATATAATGAATAGAGAATGAAAAAATAAGAAAAGTATTGACATGAAAAGGTGCTCAATGCATTAGATTTATAATCAATGATAATATTATGAATTTACACTCATAAGTTTCATGTGTAGCGTAAATGGAAATTTACAGACGGTTGGGGACCTTTGACCCCAGAGGCGGAAAATCCGCGAATCACGTGAAGTCACCTGAGAGCTAGTTAGCTTATCAGTTCCAACGAGGATCTTAAGCAAGAAACATCTTTCTTGCTTAGTTGGACTCACCTACACGCGCGCTGTGTTTTTAGTTAGTAAGAAAAGAAACTTAGTTAAGAATAAAAAGTTTTAAAAAGAAACATGGTGCTGTTGGTTGATGCATGTATTAGCAAGAAAACTGACCAAGAAAGAAAATGAATCAAGAAATGAAGAACCAACAAGATAGAAGTCAACATGGCGACCATGACAAGAAAGAATAGAAGCTAGACGATCGAATGACCAAACAAGCGAAGAAGAAAGAAAGTTATGTATCTCTATCTGTTTACTTCTCTCTCTCTCTCTATCAGAAGAACTTTCAGACCATATTACCCCTTTTTGATCTCGGTTAAGAAAGGACATGTTTTTCATTTACACCGTCAATATCCGGTTGCTTGTTAGGAGTTAGGGTTAGGGGTTAGGGTTAGGGTTAGTTTTATAATTTAAACAAATCTAATCAATATCCGGTTGCTTGTTAGGAGTTAGGGTTAGGGGTTAGGGTTAGGGTTAGGGTTAGTTTTATAATTTTAAAAAATCTAAAAATCGTCTGTTAAAACAACCGGATATTGACGGTGTAAATGAAAAACATGTCCTTTCTTAATCGAGATCAAAAAGGGGTGCCTAAAGGTCATATGGTCCGAACTTTCATTGTGTATATACCCAACATGTGGGTATATAACAACTATACCTAACTAACCACGCACAATGAAAAAAAAAACAGACATACCGTCTAATTAAATTGAAACAGACATTTTGTTTTTACCTTGTCTTCTAAAGTTTGATCGAGAAACGGCTTGGCCAAACTGGCCGCAATGTTGTAAATCCAACTGCCCAGATTCATCTCGAAGTTAATTTCACTTTCACAATTGGACACGGCAATGGAAAGGCCGCCTTTTTGACTTCGCGCTGAAACAATAACAATATTACAGTTATTACCAGTCAGTATTAACTAGGCATACCCCCCAAAAAAATCTTCGCGCTGAAACAATAACAATATTAGAGTTATTACCAGTCAGTATTAACTAGGCATACCCCAAAAAATCGATTCCTACGTTTTTAAAAACGAATTAAAATTAATTAAATCTATTATTTAAGGTTAAACTTTTGTCTAAATCGATAAGTAGTAACATAATGACCATCATTAAAAAAAGAAAAATATCATTACATATGCAGTTTATTTTTAATAGATTTAAAACGATTTGTTTTGGCCAATTTCGACGAGATCCGACATTTTGTCTATTTTTCAATGGTTTTAGGCGCTTGTTTACAATTTTAATGTAACATTCGCGATTGAAAAAAAGAAATTACCAAAAATCAGGTAATTATCCGATTTTAATGAAATTTTCAGTATTGATTTAACAATTAATGAATTTTATAATGCATCAGTTATTTTATTTCAAAACTTTAATTTAGTATTTTTGCTATGAAAAATTAATATATAAAATTCATTTAAAATATGAAAAGCCTGATATTAAGTTTAAAATGTTATATTTTTAGATTCTAAAAATAAACATCTATTTAATGCAAACCTTATTTTATTACATCAAAGTATACTTTTTGTAGAAAAACTCGATTGAAAATGTACCCCCCCCCCTTTTAAGCAGAAAAAATATCGATGCATAATTTTTTCTTTTATAAGAATAATTAAATAATTATCGAAATGAGTAAAAAAGAAATATCCAAAAAAATAATTATCTATTATTTTTTTACATTTTATTTTTCGATTTTTGGTACTTATTTTCTCATAGAAAAGCCACCGTGAAAATTTTTTTGTGTTTCTATTCATAAGTTCGGTCTTTGATCTCTTTATTTATACTGTAATTAGAAAACTTTAAGACCAACTTGAAAAGAATGTTACGCCCCCAACATAAGGGGGGGGGGGTCAAAATTAAATGACCTGAAAAAAATGAGAAAGTTTTGAAATAAAATAAATAATGCATTATAAAGATCATTCTTTGATAAATAAACACTGAAAATTTCATTAAAATCCGATAATTCCCTGATTTTTGGTAAATTATTTTCTGTAGTCATTTTGTCAAAAACGCAGTTTAACCTCATTTTGGGTATACTATTAGAATGATATACTGATTCCAACATGTTTTTAGAATATTTAAAATAATATTTTTAAAATATTTTAAAAATATTTTTATATTTATTTATATATTCTATATTTAAAAAATATTTTATATCTTTATATTTTTTATATCTAATATTATATTCTTTGTTGTATCTTTGAGGTGGAAAAAGGTACACAGAGAACACAGGGTGCGTGAATATGTATTTTATTCAGCACTTTTAACATAGAACAAGAAGTAGTACAACCATAAGACAGACGTACAAAATGAGGAGGTTCAAATGGTTGGAGTTGACGCAGTAATTTTGTCTGAATATTTTTCCCGACATTTGTCACTGCTGCGTCGACTCTTACATGGCTCTGGGTCAGTCCATCTTGTAGGGGTGTTAACTCCTCTACAACAATCTTTATTATATATTATATTTCATATTATATTTTTGTATTTTATATTTTATTCTATATTTTATATTTCATATTATTTTTTATTTTTTAAAAATATTTTTATATTTATATTTTAAATATTTTTGTAGAACGATTTATTTAGAAAACTATAAGACCAACTTGAAAAAAATGTTACGCCTCCAACATAAGGGGGGGGGGGCAAATTAAATGATCTGAAAAAAAATGAAAAAGTTTTGAAATAAAATAAATAATGCATTATAAAGATCATTCTTTGATAAATAAACACTGAACATTTCATTAAAATCCGATAATTCCCTGATTTTTGGTAAATTATTTTCTGTAGTCATTTTGTCAAAAACGCAGTCTTCGGCCTCAAAATATGCCTCAGTTTCCGATATCACTTCTTGATTGGAGCTAACTGTCTTTCCCAGTAATCGCTGGGAGCCAGATCTGGAGAATAGGGTGGGTGCACAAGCAATTCGAAGTGCAATTCATGTAGTTTTGCCATCGTTGCTATTGACTTGTGACACGATGCATTGTCTTGGTGAAAGAGCACTTTCTTCTTCTTCATTTCTGGCCGTTCTTTTGTCGATTTCTTCCTTTAAACGCACCAATAATGCCATATAATGTTCGCTATTGATGGTTCTTCCTTTCTTCCTGGACTTTTAAAAATTAGTGGCGCCATCTATATGTCAGGCCCAGGACTTATTGAGTGATGTGTTAGCGGAGGATATTTAGTCGCTTCCCAGCTCATCTCTAGCTATGGGTAAATAGTAGGGCAAACTGGGCTTTTTAACATTGGTATGGCAACTGGTCTAGAAGAAGGAAAACTCTGAATTCAGACCAAAGGGGCTCTTTTCTCGTCAGTCAAAACTAATTATTGGCATTTCAGTCTCGGAAGACTATAATATAGTTTTTGTGCCCCTGAAGTTACAGCGCCTCCTGTGACTGTGAAGTCCGATGTTTGAAAAGCATTCTCGACCACAGATGTCGCATTTGAAGGCTGTCCCTGAAGATGTTGATGTGTCAGTGCTTTGTTGCCGCTGCTTTCATCAAGCCCTCTTAGCTTCATGGTGTTGCGTCAGGGTGACTTCTGACATGAACAATTCTCTGCGGAGATTCTGCCGCCACCGAGGGCAGTCCTGAACCAAATTTTCCCAGCTGGAAGGGGGCAATGCCAAAGCACCTGAGATCATTCTTGCAGACATCCATGAATCGCAGCTGGGGGCGACCAATTTGTCTCTTACCAGACGAAAGCTCTGCATAAAAGATGTATTTCGGTATTCGTCCATCATCCATCCGACGTACATGACCCAGCCATCGGAGACGACGTTGCCTCAGTAGAGAACACAAACTGGGGAGTTGAGCTCTCTCTTCTCTCTAGAACTGCAGTGTTAGTGATCCTGTCCCTCCGGATAATGCCCAGTATACGAAGAGGGAGATTAAACCATACAGAATGGTTTAATGGTTTAAAATCATTTTGTATGGTTTAACCTCCCTCTTTTACCCAATTCATATACAGTGTGACTTTTAAACGATCGTTACTTTTGAAAAAGCACCGGTCGAAAGGGCCCTTAAGTTTCTCCTTCTTTCGCTCCCTTTTCTTTTTACTATTCAAAATTGCTGATCAGTAAAGTATGATATTTAAAAAAAATTATATATAAATTTATCTGTACCAAAAATTTGTTTAATATATATATATATATATATATATATATATATATATATATATGGACCGATTTAGCTCGGTAGAGCACTTGCCTAGGCTCCTTGTTCGATACCGGTCCTCGCCAACTCAGCATATGAGTAGCACAGGGATCTATGCGGCAAAGTGAGGAGCTGATGGTAGATTTGGGGCTCCACCTCAGACGCAAAAAAAGTCGTTAAAAAAGTTTTAAGCTAATAATCCGTTTTAGAAATATTTATACTTAACTGATTTCTGCTGTTATGTTTAAAATTGTTTCCGTTAAAGTGACGTGGAAGTTTCCTTCGTCCTGCAGGGAAAACCTGTAAAATAATGGATCTACTTTTTTTTTTATATCGGAATTAAATTCACAACTTTAATAAATGAAAAAAAAACAACATTTGGGATTGTGACACTATGGTTGAGTGGAAACATAGTCAAATAAATAAATAAATAAATAAAAATAGAATGTGTGGGTCTGGGCGTGTTTTTATGGGTGTGTTGTTTTTTTTTGTTTTGTTTTTTTACGGACACAAAAGATTGAACAGTAAAATTTAAGAAAATTAAACGGCCACCATGGAGTGAAGCCGTTTAGACATAATATTTTTAGGTATGTAGGTGTTAGAAGGAAAATGCTGTTTTTATGAAAAAATCTCTTTTGAGGAAATTAATGGTCGGAATATTGAGGACACGAAATCTGAAGAAAAAAGTAATTATTTTAATTTTAAGGGATAACGCAGACGGAAAGTCTGAGATTAAATTAAGTACCGAGCATTTGGGTGGTCAGGTCCGGGATGTATGGAGTGGAATTTTACATATATTCAGCCAAGCTCCAGCCCTTAGTAGTTGGGGTGATAGTAGTGTCGTCAGTAGCAACAGAGATAGAAATTAGCCAGGGGCCCACATAAGTGAAGCCAGTAATCGACTTAGACTTTAACAATTTCCTTGCCAGCTGACATAGACCACCACAAACTGCACAAGTGTCACAATTTCCTCTTCCATCTGCGTCCTGTTATCAGACTTTGTGTTTTGATTTATTTTTAAAAATCCTTGTGAACCTGTCTCTGACTCGTGCCCTTCGAATCGACCAGCACAGAATATCACAACGTTGGGGTCTAGACAAACGAAGGTGCTGGAGTGCAGACCGGGTATTCTCACAGAATAAACAAAAACATTTGATGCAAAGTTAACCACTGATTTATTTCAAATTTGTTGATCTGTAGCATTGATAGTTTGTTTTGTTTTACGGCATATCAACCTCAGTGGGTCATTTAATGCCGATAAAGTTGTGAAATAAATCTATTCTTAATGGGTACCCAATTCTTTTTATAAATACATTTTTCTATTTAACACATAGATGGGACCCTAACAGGTACTACCACTCCCGCCCAGAGAGGACCAGGGAGCAATGGTGATGAAGGGGTGTTTCACATTCCCCAAACCTCCAAAACTGGAACCTCACCATCAGATAGAGTTTAACGCCATTCACAGGACATGAAGACCCTCAGCCACCGCCTTCTATCATCCATATGATAAAAAGGGTTGGGGCTTGGCATAAGGGCAATAGGTTTGTGGTGCTACCGCTTGACGTGACCAGCTGATTGACCGGAGGGGACAGCCCGTCTAACCTAAGTAAGTGTCTAAGTGGAGTATTGCATGCCATGGACTGCTTATCCACCGGAATTGAATTTTTGAAAAGTAGATACGACCGGAGAATTAAAAAAATAAAGATAAATAAAACCCCAAAAAACATTAATATCATTTTGCAAAAATGTGCACTTAAGTCAAAAACTGACCCGTCTTATATATAAACCAGCCATTAGCGGATGAAATTTAGCATAGGAATAAAATGGAACTTCAATCTACCGCTCACACTCTCTAATCTCTCTCTTTACACTCATAAAGAAAACAGACATATATAAATAGTTAATCAAGATATATAGAGAGAGGGGTAAGTGACAGACAGAATGTGAATTAAGAGACGGGTGAGTTTTTGACCTAATTGCAAATTACAACTAATTAGAACCAAATAGAATGGATTTTTTCAAACATTACTAAATCCCAAAATTAAGGAATATTTTGGGGTCTATTTTGGGTCATTAAACAAAATAGGAAAAAAAGCCTTTAGCAAGCAATCATTGATTCACTCAACTTTTGTATGATAATCTTATTATAATGGAGATTGTGTGTTTTTCTGTCTGTAACCGAAACTAAATCACTACTCAAGTCACAATTCCCAATTCCCTTAGTAATTGACGTCACATTCACCATGAATTTATCCTTACCTCAATTATTGATAAAATTGTCTTACATTATTTATACTGTTAACCATATCTACATACTAACAACATGCAATTGTATTTATATATACAACAAAATAACGGTTTACAGTGTGAATGGGAAGGCTAATTTGCATATTGATATTAAAAAATCGAATTTAATAAATATGTGCTTAGTATTATTGATTTCTAATTGTTTGGTTTTATTTTAATGAATATAAGCAAAAATCTCTTCAATGAATCTTAAATGAAATCCATTAACAAGAAAAAAATAACTGTCATTTTATTCTTTACTTCCTCTTTTAACTAAATACTTAAATTAGAAAAAAGAACAATGAAAGACGAGAGTGATGGAAGAGTAAGTTTCAGTTGTTCTATTTTTCGATTATAACCCCCCTCTGTTTCAAATCTTTTTATCTGCATTCTTATTTAGTTTCATTAGCGTTTCTAATTTAATACGATATTTCATTACATTAAAACTTAAATACTTGCACCCGGAGGGTGCATATATTTGCTAGTACATATAAAGAATCATCTTAGCCTATGTGAAGAAAATCTTCATAATGTTACAATTTTTGAACAATCATAAATTGTGAACAGACCTGTAGCTAGAAATTTAAATTAAGGTCTGTTTGATTTAAAATCAAGGGATCCCTATGGAAAGTTACTCGCCAGTTATGGGCGGTTGGTGACCTTTTATTTGACCCCTTAGAGGCACGCGATTAGGCGCCGTGAGAATAAGTTAGTTTAATTAGCAGAAGCGACCCAGCTTTCAGGGAGTGCACACGTAATTCTCGGCTCTGACGAGATCCATCTCTCCCCACAGCGGAATCAAATATAGGCTAAGAAATAAAACTTGATCAAGTATAACCAAGTCTTGTTGTTGTATTAATTAAACACAAAAAAAACAATGTTAATCCCAGCCCAGCAAGATGAATTAGCAAGGAAGAAAATCAACCCTCAACAGAGGATTGCAGTCAGCTCAGACAAGATGGCGGCCGACGACATTGACGAAGAAATAGAAGCAGTAAGAAGTATACCAAGTAAGATCAACTCTCTCTCTCTCTCTCTCTCTCTCTCTCTCTCTCTCTCTCTCTCTCTCTCTCTCTCTCTCTCTATCTATCTATCTATCTATCTCTCATATACCCGAGAATGTTAGAGGGCATATCGGGCTATACAACAATAACACGCTGAGACCATACATATTTTTTTTGTGTGTTTTTACCAGCCGGTTGTAGCATATCTCCAAAATCCATAAACTGTGGCTTCGTTTATGAGAAGAATCCATCGAATCCCATGATCTGGAATAAGTTCAGCCTCTCCGATTGGCTTTGAAAAGTCGACAATGGATAGACTGAAAAAAAAAAAAGAAAAAACAGAAAATATTGAAATACATATTTTAATAATGCAACTCAGCGGCAGTTCCAACACGAAGCTACCTGATCCAAGGTAATCACAATCATTTTTTCTACCCCCTCATCATTAAGACATTTTTGCATTCTCTATCACAGTTCTTCTTCCTGTGGTAATCCTCTGATGAGACTTAGATGAAAACAAAATAATATTAAGGATGAATCCGCTTATAATTGTAATTCAAACATTTTGTACCCAGAAAAAAATGTTTATATATCTTATTATAATGGAGATTGTGTGTTTTTCTGTCTGTAACCGAGACTATATTCCTACTCAAGTCACAATTCTCTTAGTTATTGACATCACATTCTCCATGATTTTATTTTTATCTAAACCTCAATTATTAATAAAATGGTCTTACATTATTAATACTGTTAACTATGTCTACATACTGACAACATGCAATTATATTTATATATACAACAAAATAGCGGTTTACAGTGTGAACGGGAAGGCTAATTTGCATATTGATATTAAAAAATCGAATTTAATAAATATATGCTTAGTATTATTGATTTCTGTTTGGTTTTATTTTAATGAATATAAGCAAAAATCTCTTCAATGAATCTTAAATGAAATCCATTAACAAAATAAAATAACTGTCATTTTATTCTTTACTTCCTCTTATAACTAAATACTTAAATTAGAAAAAATAACAATGAAAGACGAGAGTGATGGAAGAGTAAGTTTCAGTTGTTCCATTTTTTATTATACTCCCTCTGTTTCAAATCTTTTATTATACTCACTCTGTTCAAATCTTTTTATCTGTATTCTTATTTAGTTTCATTAGCCTTTCTAATTTAATACAATATTTTATTACATTAAAACTTAAATACTTGCACCCGGAGGGTGCATATATTTGCTAGTTCTAATAATACCATTAGTTCATGGTATACGCAAACGCATTTTCAAATTCATTAATATTCAAAATGAAAAATAAAAAAATAGTGTTAATTTCAAATTATAATAATAATAATATCTTTTCAGATAGTATATTAGGTCTGAGACCTGTCAGCTGTTCCTTATAAACATTCATCTTAATTCCACAGAATGTTTATAATCTTTCCACAGATTACCAAACATTGCCTTGAAGGAGTTTAGAGATGGGGCATTCACTATTGATGATGGTAGTTTATTCCATGTATTCACCACTCTGTTACTAAAATAATGAATTTGCTTTACAAAAATGTTTTAATAGTTTTAATTTATGACCCCTGGTATTGATATTTTGAGCAATATCTAGTAGGTCATAGTTCGTTAAAAAATCCATGTATATATTTGTAAACTTCAATCATATCTTCTCTTGTACGTCGATAAACCAAACTTGGTAAGTCAATGTTCCTAAGTCTTTCTTCATTCTACGAAAGGTTTTTAAAATCATTCATTGCCTTAGTAGCTCTCCTTTGAACTCCCTCAATAAGTTTTATGCCCTTGATTAGTCTCGGACTCCAAACCACATTAGCAAATTCCAAATGAGGTCTTACCAATGCAATGAATACATTTTTCAGCATTTCTTTATCCATGTATTGGTTTGGTTTGGCTTGTTTTATTTGTTTAATGGCATATCAACCTCGTAGGCTATTTAATGCCAAAGACGTCCTTATAGAAGATCAGTAAAAGTTGGCAGCGGAGTGGCCTATTGTCGGTATAAGCCGTTCAGCGAGGGAGTCTATCCGCTTTTCGCTAGCGCTAGACCTGGGAGTTTTTTTTTTTTGCTGGTGTGGAGCACCAGACCTACCGTCAGCTCCACACTTTATCACACAGATCAGATTATCCAATCTATGCTACTCATGCGCTGAGTCGGCAGAGGCTGGTATCGAACCCGGAACCTTGCGATTCCTAGGCGTGTGCTCTACTGATTGAGCTAACCCGGTCCCTGAAGAACAGTACTGGTACTATTTAGGCCATATTTGTGGGAATGTGGATGTTCATACTTTTCCCATAGGTATTTGCCCGAAAATGAACGTAATAGTGTTACGTTACGCTCTCCTTTCGGAATGGAGAGGTGACGTGTCAACGCTTGTTACGTTACGGCTCTTACTTCTGGAATGGAGTTTGGAAACCAATTTGGGGTGCTGAGGAATATCTTGCCTTGTGCCATTTAGAGCTTTTAGTAATAACACAAAGCAACTTCTTTTTTCTCATGAGATTTTTTATTTCCCCTCAAAGGCACAACTGCCGAGAGTAAAAACCCATGACTTACTCTCTCAGCACATAATTCCAAACTCGATTCACACTGTAACCTCTCACTCATCCTCTCTCCCACTTTGCCACGTCTTACGGCTCATCCAATAGAAACAAAGCTATGTGGCAATGATGATTCATCCTTAAATTTTTCCATTCTCATTTAACACGAAATTCGTCGGGGTGGCATAAAGTCGGTATCAGCCAGACAGCGAGGGAGTCTATCCCCTTTTCACTAGCGCTAGACCAAGGAGATTGATTTTTACCCCTACCATCAGCTCCTTACTTTACCGCACAAATCCCAGTGCTACTCATACGCCGAGTGGGCGAGGGCCGGTATCGAACCAGGAACTTGGTGGTTCCTAGGCAGACGCTCTACCGAACTAAATCGAGACCAAGGAGATTGTTTTTTGCCTCTGGAGTGGAGCGCCATACCTACCATCAGCTCCTTACTTTACCTCATAGATCCCAGTGCTACTCATACGCTGAGTTGGCGGGGGCCGGTATCAAACCAGGAACCTTGTTGTTCCTAGGGGGATGCTTTACCGACTGAGCTAAACCGGCCCTTATCTAACGCGTAATCCTTGCTAAAAAAAACAACCTTTCCGTGCTAATTTACATGTCACGTTACACTCATGGCTCCCCCCCCCCATTATGTTACATTAGCACGATTGGGGTTCAAACTCGCTTAATATGATACTGCAATCCAGCACGTTACCCACTACGCCACGAAGACACCCCCAATTTTAAATTGACGCAGGATAACCAAAAAGGTATTTTATGTATTCACCCAACGCATGCACATGAGTGGGATGTGACACGAGGTCAATTTTTAAGCAAAGTTTAACTGTGCCATTCGGCAGAGCGTTCGCCTCAGAACTACAAGGACAAGGTTTCGGGTTCGATACCGGCCCTCGCCGACTCAGCGCATAAGTAGCACAGTTTCTGTGTGGTAAAGTGGGGAGCTGATGGTAGATGTGGCGCTGCACCTCGGATGCAAAATCAATCTCCTTGGTCTAGCGCTAGTGAAAAGGGGATAGACTCCCTCGCTGTCTGGCTGATACCGATAATAGGCCACGTTACTTATTTACTCATACTCTGAGTTGACGAAGATCAAATCCGGTACTAAATAGTAATGTTCCACCTTGTAATAATGTTCGTCTTTTTTGACCGCATGAAAGAGGGTTTGAGAGTCAAACATTATTCCAGTGGCGAAGAAATCTGTAGTGAATAAGTAGCTAAAAAAACAGTCAACAAAATTTTACGGGGCAGAGATACTCTCATTCGAAGGTGGAACATTGCTATTGAGAGAAACGGTGACTATGTGGAAAAGTAGGGATGTGATCCACAGAGGACCAGCTTCATTTTGATGTATGATACATGTTCCTCTGTTGGTAATTATACCTGCCCTAAACAAAATGGCATTACTTTTTGACTCGACTATGTGGCGAAGTAGGGATGTGATCGACAGAGGACCAGCTTCATTTTGATGTATGATACATGTTCCTGTGTTGGTAATTATACCTGTCCTAAACAAAATGGCATTATTTTTTTTACTCACCCTCGTACATCCAAAATTTTAGTATCAGACAGTTACCTAATGGTCGATAAATAAATTACTCTTCTATTGTATCGGAACTCTTTTTTACTTCCCAAAGACTTTCGTCCTAACTATGTGTATCTTATTATATATTTCATGTTCCATGTGTTCAGACAATAAAGTCTGTATAGTTGTTATATTGTACCACTTTAAAAAAAAAATTTCTATTATGTATATATTCACCTACGTTTGGAGGTTTCTATGAAGCCTTCTGACGTATCATAAGAACCAGTTTTGGACACTAAAGCCAAAACCACACTTAATTCTTATAATGGCTACCGTTTCTGTAGATGAAACAAGATTTTTTTTGCCTGTAATTATTTCAGGAATGTACGAATGTATATACAAAAGTTTCCTATCAGACAGTTACCAAATGGTCGATATACTCACTTGCCCAATGTTATGTTGACGCCATTTTGTTGGGTCTCCAGGTCAGGAATATCAGTCAGTTCTTTCAATTTCTTGTGCAAAGTGTCAGCACCAACTTGGGCCACTGGCAAATAGATAACATTCATCATAAACACACATGTCAGCGATAGAGGGTGCTTAACCTTCTTCTTTTTTCATATACAAATACAGGCGTGAATTTATAGGGATAAGACAACTCCTGTGAAAAGCCATATTCCTAAAAAGAAAAAAACCTTAAAATCTTTTTTTTGGACCATATGACCTTTAGACACCCCTTTTTGATCTCGATTAAGAAAGGACATGTTTTTCATATACACCATCAATATCCGGTCGTTTTAACAGACGATTTTTAGATTTAAAAAAAATTATAAAACTAATTCTTTAACACGGACCAACTGACAAGGATTATACAATTCTTTAACACAGACCAACTGACAAGGATTATAAAATTTTCAGCTGACAAGGATTAAAACTGACGCTATATCTTTCTATTTCAAGAAAGGATCAAACTTTATGCCACAAGGGGTCTCCACTGTAAAACTGCTCTCACCTACAGTCTAAAAATGGCCACACGAATCGTAACAATGTGCGATAATTCGTTCAAATAAAAGGGGTTCTTGGTAATGAAAGAGTTAACAGTCATTGTTTTAATATAAAACAATTGTCTTCACTAGCACGGTATGATAATGTGACTATTACAACGTTTGATATGTTTACTTAAGAGCTATTGCATATTCTTCAGTATGTAAAAAGCATAATAATCTCTGACGAAATTATTTTCTTTCTTTTTATTTTTTCTCTTATTTTTTCCCTTCTTTTTTTTCTAACTTACTTTTTCTTTCTTTCTTTTCTGTTTTTTTTTTTTTCTATTTCATTGAAACAGACAATACGTAATATCACTTCCTATCTCTCACATTCTTTCTTTCTTTCTTTCTTTTAAGTGTAACAATTTCTTTTTCTTTCCTTTCTTTCCTCACAATTACAACGATATAGTCCCTTATTTATCTGAGGTGATGACAGGTCATAACATTTGAATACATGCATTCATATCTTATGAATCAAAACGGAATGGTCCATTCTTTATCTAAGGTGATGACAAGGTGTGACACACGTAGGTAGGCAATAACGTATTAAAGCTTTAATGTAATGAATTAATAAATTAGAAAGACTGGCGAAATTAAATAAGAACGCATATAAAAAGAGTACACCTATTTTTATTATACTTTAATTGGTTTCTATATAAAATCATTCATAGGATTGATTTTAATACTTTGGAGAATAAAACAATAATATTAGAGATTAAAATAACACAAAATGATTATTTATTAAACCCGGTTTTCTTAAAACCAGTATGCAAATTAACCGCACCATATATTATATAATTTTTTTAAATTTCTTAGTGATATATAAGACACATTGAAGGATTTTAAACACACTAATAATATGGACTGTTTTGAGGCAAATCTAACCCAGATTTTCATAGACAGCGTTAATAAATAAGATTTATTCTATGTGTTAATATTAATGATTTTGACTATAAATTAAATACTCATAAATGAACTTACGGTATTCCTGGGGGCATTGTGACGTAAACAGTGACGTAGTTTCGGCTACAGACAGACAGACAGACAGACACCGATTCTCCATTATAAAAGTCGTCGTCAGGGTGGCCTAAAGTTGATATCAGCCAACCAGCGAGGGAGTCTATCCCCTTTTCCCTAGCGCTAGACCAAGGAAATTATTTTTGGCGTCTGAGGCGAATCCCCACACCTACCATCAGCTCCTACTTTACCGCACAGATCCCTGTGCTACTCCTACGCTGAGTTGGTGAGGGGCGGTATTGAACCCGGAACCTTGTGGTTCCTAGTCGACGCTCTACCGACAGAGTTAAAATGAGATTTATTTATTTTTATTCATTTATTTATTTTGTCGTAGTTTGCACTTTAGGCGTGTGTGTGTGTGTGTGTGTGTGTGTGTGTGTGTGTGTGTGTGTGTTTTATCGCTGTAGGTTTTTGTCGCGCGA
Organism: Doryteuthis pealeii; assembly: GCA_023376005.1. Lineage (NCBI taxonomy): Eukaryota > Metazoa > Mollusca > Cephalopoda > Myopsida > Loliginidae > Doryteuthis > Doryteuthis pealeii. The sequence goes on from CM042173.1 coordinate 43,502,054, forward strand.
GGATTTTGTCTAGACCCGGTTTTTCTCTCCGGCGTCGACCGGAAGGAAACGAGACTGGTGTTTTAGCGTCCGGTTTATTGCCGGGGTTTGAAAATGGAGTTTTCACACTGAGCGTTCTTTGTGTTTGGACGCAACGTTTGACAAGTTCAATAACAAACCCCGAAGGCGAATCGTTAAGTTTTTTGTGGAAAGTGTCAGAGGAGAGAGCACGACACTTCGCCTCGGACAACCACTCAATGGACAAATCAGCGGCAGCCCGAACTGGTGTGTTGTCATTATGGCGAGATCTAAAGATCTGTCTTCAGGTTTGAACTGACATTAAAATTGGATCACTGGCTTGAACGTGAATATAGGGTTACAAAATAAATGATTCTTTAAAAGTACCACCTTATTACAAGATACGGGGAGAGTTGAATATAGTAAGAAGAAAAGAAGAAAGGAGAAAAAAGAAGAGAGAAATGTGGAGTTGGATAAGTGGCAGAAAAAGAAAAAGGACAGGTAGAAATAGAGAAAAATACAAACAAAAGATTGTTTCTATGTGACGAAAGATCTAAAAAAACACAACCTGTTTCAAATACGCAAGCAGACACTTTAAGCGCAAAAATCATTTTATAAGTTCCACCTTATTACAAGATACAGGGAGAGGTGAATATAGTAAGAAAAAAAAAAAGGGAAAAGAGAAGAAAGAAATAGAGAGTGGGACAAGTAGCAGAAAAAAAATCAGAAAAATCTTATTATAATGGAGATTGTGCGTCAATCTGTAACCGAAACTATGTCACCACTATCGAAATTTAGCACATATTTTTGTTAGTACAAACAAAAGACTATTTCTATGTGGTGAAAGATCTAAAACAAAAACAAAACAAAAAAACACAACCTGTTTCAAATACGCAAGCAGGCGTGATACCGATACAAATACTTACATACTGACATTAACACACACACACACACACACACACACACACACACACGAACACCGCTCAAGAAATTGATCCTACGCGTGCGGAGGGGTTCATATGTCTATTGTCTGTCGGTCTGTCTGTCTGTCTGTCTGTCTCTCTCTCTCTCATATATATATATATATATATATATATATATATATATATGTGTGGTGTGTGTGTGTGTGTATGTGTGTGTGTGTGTGTGTGTGAAAACAGAGCAAAAATGAGAAATTTGTTGGATTTACCCAATCCTTTACTCCTTATATATATATATATATATATATATATATATATATATATGCTCCCAATTTCCTGGTAGCGCACTGTAGGGGAGACATTAGTTGAACTTTCACCGTTTAGCGTAAGGCATTTACTCGCCTGTTGGTTACAGACTTGAGTTCTCTGGTGATTGTAAAAACATACGTCCTATAAGTATGCATTAATTAATTGTTCGCCTCTGACTGACACTCACCGAAATCCGTGAAGGTAAGGAGCTTGACAGACGAAAATTCTGTCGGGATTAGCTCCCGGCTAGAGATAGCTGTTAAAAAAAGTCGAGCTGCACTGATAAGACGAGTTTGCTTGTCATGTTTATTTTCAATAATTATAGAAATCTATACGATATACGCATTGTAATTTCCTTCAAAAATATAAATAATAATAATAATAATAATAATAATAATAATAATAATAATAATAATATATATATATATATATATATATATATATATATATATATATATATACAGTCATGATGTTCTTTTTTTATTCTATTTAGCGGTAAATTTTATCTATCTCTCTCTCTCTCTCTCTCTCTCTCTATATATATATATATATATATATATATATATATATATATATTAAGGTAGCGTTGACATGGAGTCAACAGCTCCAGGTTACTGATAATTTCTCACATAAGCATCGTTGACTCCCTGCCCATGGTAACTTGACATAGATATAAATGCCCTACCAATGATATTGAGCAATCTTTACTTATATATATATAATATATATATATATATATATATATATATATATATATATTCCAAAAGATTAGTTAATTCTTAATTTTATGTGTGTGTGTATGTGTGTGTGTGTGTGTGTGTGTATATATATATATATATATATATATTTTTTTTTTTTTTTTTTTTTTTGGGAGAATAAGTGCTTAATTGGAGTCGTACCTAATTTTGAAAATTAATTAATTAATAATGAATTAGGCGGGAATACCTATTAAATGTATGGCTAAACAAATCGAGAAAAATCAATCTCTGTGTGTACATTTCGGCCTATTAGGCCTCATCAGCAGAGCTATAGATCTGAAGACCGCCCTGTGCGTGATTTGAAACCAGACTGCCAAGCTGACAGGCCGATCCCATAACCCCTACACCAAACGAACTTCTTAGATTTTACGATTTGTTTAGAGTAGGTTAATATTCCTCTTCTAGTGACTTTTATTACACGACGATATGATAAATTGTAAACACGGTTTTGTTTGGAATGGCTTTTTGCCGATAATTTTTGGGAGAATAATATATATATATATGAAGATAGGATGGTTGGAGTAAAATACGACAGTATTATGTACGTAAAAGGATAGTGAACAAAAAATAATAACTGAAAACAAATCTAAGAGTTGAAATATTTCGTTCTATTCATAGGGACATCATCAGTCAAATGATTTTTATTCAAAGCAAAAATTACGTACATGTGATTTGATGAGGGGGTGAATTAGTAGCAGAAATGAAGGGTAGGGAGGTTAGGGGCGGAATAAGGGATGAGGATAACATGAATGAAGTGTAGGGAAAGATTTCCCTACACTTCATATATATATATATATATATATATATATATATATGAACAAAATTTAAAAGGAATATTTATTTTATGTTATCTATTTTTTAATTGTTCTCAACTAGTTTTGACTTTAGATCATCGTCAGGAGAAAAAGGTTTTAAAACAAGTTTTCGAAGTATTTGATAAACCCTAAAAGAAAGGACAAAAAATGTACTGGTGAACTGGCATATCCATTTGTTGACTGAAAACCATATATGTATTTACCAACCCCTCCGCGCGATTAGGATGTGACACAAAGTCAATTTTTAATCGGGGTCTAACAGGTTTGTATTCAGAGTTCTCTTTCTCCTAGGCGGTTACAATACCAAGGTTAAAGAGTACAGTTTACTCATAGTTGGAAGGACAATTGTTGGATTCATACCTTTCCCAAGGGTATTAGTACTAAGTGAAATACAAACATCCTCGTTCAGGATTTAAACTCTTGTTGACATTTTTATTTTATTTACTCATAGCTGGAAAGAGAATTGTTGGATTCATACCTTTCCCAAGGGTATTAGTACTAAGTGAAATACAAACATCCTCATTCAGGATTTAAACTCTTGTTGACATTTTTATTTTATTTACTCATAGCTGGAAGGAGAATAGTTGGATTCATACCTTTCCCAAGGGTATTAGTGCTATGTGAAATACAAACATCCTCATTCAGGATTTGAACTCTTGTTGACATTTTTATTCTATCTACTCATAGCTGGAGGGAAAAACAGTTGAATTCATACCTTTCCCAAGGGTATTAGTGCTAAATGAAATACAAACAGCCTCATTCAGGATTTAAACTCTTGTTAACATTTTTATTCTATCTACTCATAGCTGGAAGGAGAATAGTTGGATTCATACCTTTCCCAAGGGTATTAGTGCTAAGTGAAATACAAACAGCCTTGTTCAGGATTTGAACTCTTGTTGACATTTTTATTCTATCTACTCATAGCTGGAGGGAAAACAGTTGGATTCATACCTTTCCCAAGGGTATTAGTGCTAAGTGAAATACAAACAGCCTTGTTCAGGATTTGAACTCTTGTTGACATTCTTATTCTATTTACTCATAGCTGGATGGAGAATTGTTGGATTCATACCTTTCCCAAGGGTATTAGTACTATGTGAAATACAAACATCCTCATTCAGGATTTAAACTCTTGTTGACATTTTTATTTTATTTACTCATAGCTGGATGGAGAATAGTTGGATCAATACCTTTCCCAAGGGTATTAGTACTATGTGAAATACAAACATCCTCATTCAGGATTTGAACTCTTGTTGACATTTTTATTCTATCTACTCATAGCTGGAAGGACAATTGTTGGATTCATACCTTTCCCAAGGATATTAGTGCAATGTGAAATGCAAACATCCTCATTCAGGATTTGAACTCTTGTTGACATTTTTATTCTATTTACTCATAGCTGGAAGGAGAATAGTTGAATTCATACCTTTCCCAAGGGTATATGTGCTATGTGAAATACAAACAGCCTCATTCAGGATTTGAACTCTTGTTGACATTTTTATTCTATCTTCTTATAGCTGGAAGGAGAATAGTTGGATTCATACCTTTCCCAAGGATATTAGTGCAATGTGAAATGCAAACAGCCTTGTTCAGGATTTGAACTCTTGTAGGCATTTTTATTCTATTTACTCATAGCTGGAAGGAGAATAGTTGGATTCATACCTTTCACAAGGGTATTAGTGCTATGTGAAATACAAACATCCTCATTCAGGATTTGAACACTTGTTGACATTTTTATTCTATGTACTCATAGCTGGAAGGAGAATTGTTGGATTCATACCTTTCACAAGGGTATTAGTGCTATGTGAAATACAAACATCCTCATTCAGGATTTGAACACTTGTTGACATTTTTATTCTATCTACTCATAGCTGGAAGGAGAATAGTTGGATTCATATCTTTCCCAAGGATATTAGTGCAATGTGAAATGCAAACAGCCTTGTTCAGGATTTGAACTCTTATAGGCATTTTTATTCTATTTACCTATAGCTGGAAGGAGAATAGTTGGATTCATATCTTTCCCATGGTTCCCATGCTATGTGAAATGCAGACAGTTTTGTCCAGAATTTGAACTCTGTTCGGCGTGTCCATTTCCTACAATGGTAACCATTGCACTACGAACGCCTCCAACGACATATATTGGAGATTCAAAATTTAATTTGACAATATATCATCCAATTTAATCACGTAAAAATAAAATCTGGTATATTAGCATATTGAATAGAAATATTAGTATTACAAAAATATTCCTCATACAAATTTTAATCTATGCATATATATAATTTATATGCAGTGAGGCTGATAGCTTTTTGATTTAGTGGGTCCTGGGACGCACATTTTTTTTTTGAGTCACCGGAAAAAAATATGGGTCCCAATTAAAGTTTCTTAATAAATTGTAGGGTTTTTATTGATGATCTGGGGAAATAACTGAAGCCGTCTAACTCCTACCTTGTAACTTATCCTGTGTAATTCGTTTCTAAGAAATTATTGAAATGCATTTGCAGTTAGCGTGAAATGGTGAGAGAAGAAAAAAAAACTGGGACGCAGGAATATGATTTTACTGCGTCCTTTTAGATTTTTGTGCGTCTGGGACGCAGGACGCGTACCTATCAGCATATCTGTATATGTATAATGGCTGTCAACTCGTATTCGAGTTAGATCATTTCCTTTTTTTTATCATCATAGTTAGGTGCCAGTAGCATTTGACACTCTATCCTTGTGTTTTCTCAGATAACTCACCAGGCCAGCCCTGGAGAGACATACTCTTCCATATAAACTACATGTTGGAACTTGAATGTTGCTGGGCTGAAAATTACCCTTTCTAATAGCCCGTTTCAATTTTTGGTGTTTAATTCGGTGGGACTAAATTTTCTTCCACATATATACATACATAGATACATATATATATATATATATATATATATATATATATATATATATATATACGTGTGTGTGTGTGTGTGTGTGTGTCTGTGTCTGTCTGTCTGTCTGTCTGTGTCTGTGTCTGTATGTATCTGTGTGGGTGGTCCGATGATTGCATATGAAAGAAACTGATAGTAAACAAGCACCATTGACTGTATGTCTACGGCGTAGACTCAACACAATCCTAACTTAGATATATATGCTCTATCATAGATATTGAGCAGTCTTTATTTATAAATATAGCAAGCTATATATATATATATATATAATATATATATAATATATATATATTATATATATACTGTCACGGACAATTTTTATACAATCTTTATCTGTTTGCAACATCTTAAGACCCGGCAGGAAAATTTATATAAATCTGAATAAACAGTTTTTCTCTGCCAGAAGATTATATTCTGTCCTCCGCCTCCACTATCTCTCAATCTCCCCCCCTCTCTCTCTCTCCATCTATCTCATATATATATATATATATATATATTATTTTTATATATATATATATATATATATATATATATATATATATATATATATATATATATATATATATATATATATATATATATATATATATGATACTAAATTGGCTCTACTAACGTATTGAGCACTTTACATTTGTTTTAACACTGACTTATCCGGTTAATACTTGTATCAAACAAATATTGGGATTAACTCAATATTTTTTTTACCGGTAGGTCATTCCCATATATATATATATATATATATATATTATATATATATATATAATCAAAAGATTGAGTGAAGAAATCATCTGTACGACGTAATTAGTTTTTCAGTTATTGTAATTTACAGAGCTCTATGTGTAAAATCTTTTTTTATTTTTTATTTATATATATATATATATATATATATATATATATATATATATATATATATGAATTGAAAAGAGAAATAAAGGAAAGAAAGTATAGAATGGATAAAATAGGATATTCTAATTAACTTTACTTACATGTGTTTCGGTCAGGAGTTTATCCATGTGTACATTATTCAATCTATCATTATTTTTAAATACAAAATGAAATGAAATGAAATAATAATAATAGAAAAAAATGTAGAAATGTTCCGCACACAAAGAAATATCGACCTTCCTCAGAGTAAATCCTTATTTTTTGGAATTTTTTTTACTCTGAGGAATTAAAATATCCTATTTTATCCATTCTATACTTTCTTTCCTTTATTTCTCTTTTCGATATACCGTCGGATTCACTTCCATTTTCATTTTACACACACACACACACACACACCCACACACACACACATACATATATATATATATATATATATATATATATATATATATATAGAGAGAGAGAGAGAGAGAGAGAGAGAGAGAGATAGATAGATAGATATTAGTTTTATGGATGTTTATAGATAAGCATCCGTTTAATTAAATGTATAATTAAATATACATTCAAAAACTAATATATATTTATTATCATTATATAATAGCTCTATCACAGATATTGAGCACTCTCTTAATAACAACTCAAATATTGATCCACCAAGTTAGATACTGATAACCATACACTATTGTAATATCTATCTATCTATCTATCTCTCTCTCTCTCTCTCTCTCTCTCTCTATATATATATATATATATTATATATATATATATATATATATCTTTTATAACGTAGATTCGGTGTCTGTAACCGAAACTACGCCACTGCTTACGTTACAATACCCTCAGGAAATGCGTCAAAATTATCAATACATAGATAGAATAAATCGTATTTATTAACGATGTCTCTATGATAATCTGAGTTAGATTTACCTTAAAACAGCCCATGTTATAAATGCGTTTAAAATCCTGCAATGTGTGTTATACATTACTAAGAAATAAAGGTTTACATAATATATGGTGTCGTTAATTTGCATACTGGTTTTAACAAAACCAAGTTTAATAAATTATTACTTGCTGTTATTGATCTCTAATATAATTGTTTTATTCTCCAATATATTAAGATCAGTCCTATGAATGATTTTATAAAGAAACTGATTAAAATATGATTAAAATTAGTGTAATCTTTGGTTAAATCGAACTTAACTGACCCAAATTCCACCATCGTATGTCACCCCGCCGAAAAAAAATAAAAATACAAAAAATCAGGGAATTAACCGAATTTAATGAAGTTTTCAGTGTTGATATATTAATGAATGAAATATATAATGGACCAGTTATTTTATTTAAAAACTTTTAGTTTTTTTCAGGTCAGTTAACTTTGAACTACGTATCTTTGAGAATCTGTGTTACGTCTCAAAGATACGTGGTTCAAAGTTAACTGACCTGAAAAAATATAAAAGTTTTTAAATAAAATAACTGGTGCATTATATCTTTTATTCATTAAATGAATTTATTTCATTAAATTCGGTTAATTCCCTGATTTTTTTTTCTTTCGGCGGGGTGACATGCGATGGTAAAATTTAGGTCAGTTAAGTTCGATTTAACCTAATCTTTTTATATGCGTTCTATTTTAACTTCGTTAGTCTTT